>VDFB02193867.1:405940528-406049254 GCA_007258455.2 Sequoia sempervirens
ATCACAATCTTGATATAATAATAATCATTAAAATTGAAACACATTGCATTGCATTATAATTTCATCAAAATATTGAATAACATATAATCATCCACTAATGTTAATAAAAATAACACTTTTTTTAACGTGAAAGTTAAAAGTAACTTACAAATCAAAATTAGGGTTGTAATAGTGTCTCTTCATATAATGTGGGTTCCCCACCTTTAAGTGAAATATGTGAATGCATTGTGAAATATGTTAAAACCTATAATGACTTAATAATTGCTAGAATGTTATTTAAAATTATAAACAAATAAATAAATCAAAAGAAAATATTTTTGGGTTATACAAGATTACTCTTACACTTAACATGCTCATGTTTTAGTAAACATTTAGTTTCAACAAGTTTTTGAATTTTCTACTATTGTCAATTGTTTGCTGTCTAATTTTTTTAATTAAACTCTTCAGAGAAAGGATATATATGTTGTTTAGTGTGAAGATCATTCATGTGCATTTATTTTATATTTTTTGGCTATTATTTAGTGCAACTGGATAAGTAGATTATATTAGTATTATATCATTGTCTCACGATCATATTGCACAAATACCTTCTTTTTTTTTCACCTTGCTTAATCAATATTGAATCTATTTTTGAGTTTGGTTGAGGAGAACTTGACCCTCACAAGTTAGTAGGTTCCTTAAAAGTGTTCATATATATTGACCCTCCTTACTAAATTAAAACATCATAAGACGAAGGTGAATAAATTGTAGATTGTAAAACTTACCCAAATCAAGTCCATGAGACATGAGTTTCTTTTATACATTAAAATAAATCCTACACTCACAAGGATTACTTCTATACTCACAAAAGTGGTCCCGAACAATATGCAATTAAATTTACAAGTCAATAATAAAATACAGAAATTTGATACATGAAAAAATAATTTCCTTATATTTAAAAAATACATTTACATCAAAATTGAAAGTGAATACCCTTACATTTAATTTTTACATTAATTTTTATTATCACTATCATCACACACATTCTTTGTTCAAGTCCTAACAATTTGAAACACCAAAAGCTTTATGGAGTTCTCTCTCTTAGGATCGGCGATCTTCAGAGTTTATGGGACTTGTAAGCTTATTCTCACATTTACACTGCACAATGCAGGCTTTGAATGTGTTTTAACTTCATGAAATGATTGATACCATGTCTGTTAATTTTCAGGGATTTATTTAATAACTCGTTTTTTGGGAGCTTACCACAAAGTTTGGGAAACTTAAAAAAACCTTAGTATGCTTCAACTTCAGCGCAACAATTTTAGCGGGCAAATACCCGTCACTTGGTCAACTATCCTCTCTCGAAATTTTGTAAGTCAGTGTATCAAACTTTCTAGAAAAGGATATGCAAGATTTCAAATTATTATCAGTTTCTCAGTTGTATGTTTGGCAAGAACACATCTATACCAGTATTTTGTACTTGGCGAATAATGGCTTTCTTCCACTCGTTTCTTCAGGGATCTTCAAGACAGCCAACTCAGTGGCCGCGTTCCAACAGACGGATCGTTGCCTAAATTTGGACCGTGGAGTTTTCTTGGTAATCCAGACTTGTGTGGTGATGTTGTGGCAAAGAAGTGCCCAAACGGAAGCTTATACCCTTAGAATTAAAATGGAGTTCAATCAGAGGGTACAGTCTAGATTTAGTGTTGTGGTTTGATGGAGTTCAATCTGAAATGCGAGGGCGGATGCATACGACGTTAATGTAACGCCCGTTTCATTAATATTATTGAAATAAAACTTGTAGATTAGCTTTTAGATTTGTGTTTGATGCAGAGGAATCAGTATTACCCACGACCAGGCCCTTGTAATTTTAGAGAAATTTATATTACGTTTAATGCATTTTTTAAATTAGCTTAACAAATACAAATATGGGGAAATTAAATGTTTAGTATATTCTAAGAAATGTATCAAAAGAAAGGTAAGATATCATAAAATTAATTTTTAAAAGGAAGAATTCATTGCTACCGTAATCTTTGTTAAAGATTATAAGAATGTTTTCACAAAGTATAGTACAAAAGTCTCAGACCATTTCCTTGCAATGTGAAAATTTATTTCTAATCAAGTAAAGTGAACCCTATAACCAAGACAAGTTGAACTCTACAATCTTAAGTGGCAACCAGAATCAATACAAATGCGTGCTTTGAGCAAATGGAAAAAAAGGCACTGAAGGATGAATTTGATGGATCACCAATAATCTTCATAACCTAAATATATCTTTGACCCAGGTGTTTGACCTCCCATACTTTTAATTCTGCTATTATCCAACATGGCATGTGGAGATCTATCTGAAATAACATCTTAGGAAAAGAAATTTTAAGGCCTGTAAGGAGTCTATTATTAGAATTAGGAAGATCTAGGAGATAAGACATCAGGCACACATAATAAATGAGAAAATATAGCAGAAAGGGATGAAACAATATTGATTAATTGAATATTGAATGAATACAATGAAGGATTGAATATCCTTATGTAGACTTAAATGAACTCAATCATGAGATCCCTGATAGGTGAAGTTTTGATTTAGAGAGGAGTGAGATAACAGAATGCATGAATCAGTTAAGTCACTTAACTGATTGAAATGCATGATTAATGCAATAACACTCGAGATCAAAACTTGATGACCTTTTCCTAAGTTTGCATTAAGCACTAGAGTAAATTACTGATGATATTGCTAGATGCCTCTAAAAATTACTCACGTGTCCACATGTCAAAAGCGATGATGTCGATCCAAGATCCTGTGAAGACTGATAAAGAACAAGCTGCAAAGGCGATGAAGATGGTGGGCCAATACTAGTGATGTGGCTGTCAACAAATTATTCAAACTAAAGAAGAAAGCTGCAATTGCTGAAGAACTACAGAGATGCCCTTTGTTAGGGATGATGTCATTGTTTATCCAGTGCTCAATATTGTCCTGCTAGAAAGAAACTCTAGAAGCACATGAGGATGCGACACTGGAATCTCATGTAGACAGAAATTTAGAACAAAAACACTTTTGACTGCCGAGAAAGCAGTGTGGAGTTCAGCGATTAATTAGCAACTTTTAATATTCTAACTTTGTTTATTCAGAAGAAAAGTGAAAGAAACCTATACTAGATAAAAAAAAACATGCATAAAAACATGCATGCATCTAGATACAAAGGTTTACATTTGCCTCCATTTTAGTGAAAATCTTCACAGAAATCTGCTTGTTTAAGGCCTGTCGCAGATGCCAGGGCAGCTTGATGGTTGCAAATATGACTGCAAATCGCGGCCTCCAGCTTCTAGTGCCGCCTCCTATGCAAGAGGCATTAAGCGGCCTTCATTGCACACTCTAAGCGTTGACCCGCTTAAGTGGCTGGTGTGGGCCCCCTTAATCTGTCCCATTCATCGTCACTCATCACCGTTGTCGTTCCCTATTAAGCCCGCGCAAAGTAAGTTTTTCATACTTTTTTTCCTCGCGCCCATATATCCCCATATGTAACAAATAGGTTTCCACGCCGAACAGACTTCATTTGCATGCCTACTCAAGGCCTATGCCAAAATGGGAGCTTTAACAGGTTATGGAGGTCCATCATCACTACTGGAAATGCTCTGGTAAACATGTCTGCAAAATGTGGAAGAATAGACAAGGGACGTGAACCGTTTGACAGGACACCTCAAATAAACGTGGTCTCATTGAATGCTAAAATTGCAGGGTATGCACAAAACGCATTTGTTGAACAGGATTTAGAACCTTTCAGTCGAATATCATGGGCAGGTGTAAACCCAGACTCTGCAATCTTTGCCATCATCGTCCCTGCCTGTGCCAAAATGGGAGCTTTGGAACGGGGTATGGACATCCACTAGAGGATAAATGAAAGGAATTTTGTTAGGCGTTGTAGCTGCAACTGCCATGGTAGACATGTATGCAAAATGTGGAAGCATAGACAAGGCACGTGAACTGTTTGACAGATTACCCCAAATAATTGTGGTCTCATGGAATGACATGATTGCAGCATATATGCAAAATGGATTTGTTCAAAAGGTTTAGAAACTTTCAAGCAAATGCAATTGGCAGGTGTAAAGCCAGGCGCCGCAATCTTTGCCAGTATTCTCCTTGCCTGTGCCAAAATGGGAGCTTTGGAACAAGGTATTCAATCAATCAAAGGATAAAGGACAGGGATTTTATCAGACGTATAAAGCTTAATGGAAGGGGGATTTTGGTCAAAGAAATGTAGTCTCAGGGAATACAATATTTGTGGAATATGCACAAAATCGATTTTACAAGGATGCTCTCAAACTATTTGAATTAATTAATGAAGCATTTTGGAACATGTTCTGACACTATAAGCTTTGCTTGTGTTATGTGTGCATGCAGCCATCCAAGTTAAGTGAATGCCAGCTGTACATTACATTTACAATTGATCATTATGTGTGTGCTTGACCTACTTGTTCATGCTGGCTATCTTGAGGACACTCTTAACTTTATCATCAAGATGCTAGTTAAACATGGGGTGGATGTTGGGGTGGATGTGTGGATCTGTTTCTTTCCCTGCAGATCCCATATGAATATAGGCTTAGGAGTATTTACAACAACACTATTTTTTTATTTGGATCTTAAGAAAGATGTGACTAGTGTTCTCTCAAACATCTATGCAGAAGCAGGCAAGTCGTGTGAGCAGATGGTAAGGGGATTGATGAAAGATAAGGAATTAAAAAGCTCATCGGATGTTAGATTGAAGGCCATAAAATGGTATGTACATGTGTAGGAGGTCACAGTAAATCTATGCAAATTTGGAGAATTTGGCTTGGGAGATGAAGTTAGCAAGGTATTTTTGAGATGCAAGTCACTTAGTGGTGTGGAAAGGGAGGGGAAAAAAATATTTCTTTGCCATCATAGTGAAAAGTTGCCAGTTGTTTTTGGTTTTCTAGACATGCCCCTTAGAACAACTATTAGACTTGTTAAGAACCTTCAAGTTTGTGTTAATTGTCATATTGCAATGAAATGTATCTCTAAGATTGTTGGAATTCCTACATCTAATTATTAGTTTAGTTGATTTCATGAGGAGGAAATGAATTCACTTGCATACACATTTTTCCATCGATTACTCCAATTCCTTGTTAATTCATGAATATTAATTCCTTGTATGAAGTTATTTTGAAAAGCTATAATTATGATAAATCTTAATATATGGGTTCCTATTTTGGTTTGTTTATCCTATGATGTTTATAAACATTCTCTACTAAAGTTTCCACTTCTTTATTCCTTGCAACACCATCTCTAATTTAGAAAAAATTAGGGAATCCTTTGTTGATGTTTGTCCTTTTGAGCCTTTACCTTCCATATCATTCTTATTGAAAGGACTCTAGTGTGATTCTAATTCTTTTTAAATTTGATTTTGTTGCCCCCTATAGAGTCCCTCATTGACATTGGATCAAAAATATATATTTGTCCCTATAGTTGTTATGTGATATCTTGTCTTGCCCCTTTCTAGGTGATGTTGGGGCCTATATTAGTAAGTAAAAATTTATCTAAGTCGAGTATTTCCTTTCTTATGAAAACTGTCATAACCAATCTAAGAATTCCTTCAACATACTCCCTTATTAAGCAATGTTCTTGTTGTAGTGCTTTGTCTTTCGTTATACTCTCATATGCCTAAATATCTTAAACTATAGAAATTTCTAAGTGTAACGGGTGATTGTGTATATATGTAGCCTTTATTGGGTTTATAGGTTTCCTCTTGCTAGTATTCTTTCCCTCCATTCCTTAAAACACAACATTTAGATTTTTGTTTGAATCCTTTGATTATTTTAGTCTTTTAGACTTCTCATTACTTGGGTACTTTACCATGGTTTTATCTATTCTTCCACTCCCTTTGTCTTTGACTTTTTCCCTAGGATTTTAGGTCTCCATGTAATCATGTACTTCTTAAGCTATAAGACTAATTCATGAACCTTAATTATAAGACTAATCTAACTAGAAAGAAAAATAATTTAATATTTAGTTGGTAAAGAATTTTTTATGTGTTTGTATTAATTTAAGTAAACCCATTTATGATAGGTTGCTAGTTGAATCTTAAGATAGATAATTGAAAAGGAATTTCTACATTTAAATTGTGTAGGCTATCTATTGTCTATCTATATTTTCGGTGAATTTTATGTGAATCCTAACCTTCATTATTTATTCCTTTCTTCATCCTCAAAATAATTTCTCTCTAAATAACAAACTCTCATGCTAATATCCAGAAATTAGTTAATTCTACTTTGATTTTTTAATTTTGTAATCATTCAAAAAATCTTTCTTTGAGTAAACATAAACATATTTGCAACATATAGACCTTGTCAAAATTAGGTCAGTGTCTATTTACTACACTATTGTCTTTGTCTATTATTTTCATTGAAAAATAAAAATTCTATTTTTTTCTTCTCAAATTTCCTATAGTATATACTTGGATAAATTATTTTTGTTGTTATTTGATAGTTAAATTATTATTTTTGTTATTTAATATGAATTATTATCCTTCCTTCTTTGACAATCCCTTTCTCATACACATGTATCTCTTACAGGAACCCTCATCTAAACCTATCCATGTATTTTCCTTCCTCTTCCTTCTTTCATTACCCTTCCTCAATTGTCTTCCACACCACATGATGTTCCAATCTATATGTCTCACAAAGATGCCCAATTTTATAATGAACCCCTACTAGATAATTCTAAGTTTGTCACTCACCAAAATTGGCCAACTCTTGTCTCTCCCTCAAAGTAGCCTACTTGATGATGCCACCTAATCCTAAATCTCTTCACTTGCATACTCCTTACTACATATCATCATTACCCATATTGAGAGGCTAGAGATATTACAAGATATATGATATATTATCCACACTCATGTTCCTTTATAGTCTAGTTCTTGTATCTTCATCCCTATCTTCTTGCCAACCTCTTTCCTTTTTCCCACTAGTCAATATTCCTTCACCTAGGTTTTCTTGTCTCTCCTCATCCAACTCATATTCCTACTCCCTCTCTCTCTCCATTCCTCCTTTTAACTATGGTTATGTCCCTTTAAGCAAGCATTTTATATCCTACCCCTATGTGCCACTCTCTCAACCCTTACCCTTCACTTGTCTTGTTTGATCTTCTCTTACCACTATTGTCACTCCCTCTTCTATCCTACCCTTAACCCCACAAACCTTTCCACACTCTTATCATAAGATGAAAAATTAGCATCTCTTACCTCAACATCCCGCTTATGTCCCTAAATCTATCATTTACCATCTAGTTCAAGAAATTCATATAATTTAATACTAAATATCTATTCTCCCATCATCTTATACCTTGGGGGATGAAACCTTAAACCTCCTCCACAACATAATATATTTGGCTATAATAAATCATCCAAAAGAACCATAGTTCACCATGCTAAACATTGACATACATGTATAATTGGATAAGAGATCCTAAGATACACATTCAATCCCTTATAGATCAATGTGTGTTAATTATTACATTGATGATCAATTCATAACTAAGCTTTTTCTCTATATTCATTAAAGAAAAAACCTTAAAATGGTTCTACTTGTTATCTACCTATTCTATGTGTTCCTTCCTCTATCTCACATATCTTTTCATGGAACACATTCAAGTCAATATATGATTGTAGGTCAGTTGTATTAATGCTATACATTGCAATCAAGGTGCAAATGAGAAGGTGATTGGTTTTATCTTCTATTGCTAATGCCTTCTTTCGTAGATTTCCTATCTTCTTCTCAACTCTAATATCAAGAGAGCATTTATTAAGAATATTTTCCCAATGCTTCACAATAAAAATATCTTGCACAAATATCCAAATTTTATAACACTTTGTACCACCTTGTATGATACACAAGTGATAGATCACCTTAAGGTCATCTCTTTAACCTTGATGACTCTATTTTTTAACCCCATCCTCTTCTCAAGAAACCAATAATTTTACAAAGGAAACCAATAACTTATAATTTTCTCCTTAATCCAACCCTAACAATTTTAACTAAAATAATCAAAATTTCCTTACTCCTCTTCATCATCTAAGCTTACTATCTCCATTCACAAGCTAACTCTAATTAGATGAAATAAGAAAAAATCCTAGTTCCATCTTTCATGAGTTTCTTTGAATAACCTTATCCAACTTCATCCTAGATCCAACCCTTGAACCTCAACCTCTTCTTAGTTTACCAAATTTATTGTTTCTTTAAATAGTCTATTGACCTATTTTGCTATGAAACATGCCTTACTATTATACTCTCCTTTTTGTTTTTTTGCAATTAGCTCTTTGGAATTCCTTATCACCAAATCATGTTCTCTTTTACCTAAACATTATTTTTTCATCTTCACTTTCATTATATTCTCCTAGGATATGCTTCTATTAATCCAACCCTAGTAATTATTAGAGTTCTTTTTCTTTTTCTCCTTTTCTTAAGTTTCTACATGGGAAGTTTTTCTTGACCTTTTTTTTTTCTCCTTTATATTCTTTTCTAATTTATCTTTTGTCAATGAGGATTCTCCTATTCTACATTCATTTTCTATATTTGATTTATTTTCTCCTCTAATTTAGTTACTCACTACTACTTTAGCATCATAGATTACATTTGGACTAGACAATTATTCACTTTCTAATCAATGGTGCCAACACATTATTATAGAGCTACTAAATTTGGGATAACTATTAATATCATGTGATTTATCATCTACAATCATTAGCATAATGTTTTAGTTTATCATAGTTATATAATATTTTTTCCTTTGGTCCTTCTTTCTCCAATACCTCTACTATTATCATGGTAGCCTCCCTTACCACCTCCATCTCAATAATTATCATGGTAACTCATGAAGGGTCATATATCTTGAATTTATGGTACCATATAGCGTATATTGTTAGGTGGTCTTATACTTTCTCTCAATTGAAGTTCCCATTAGCCTCATGTGTGCCAAATAAACATTGAATGATTTTTATAGCTAAAAACTACATTCTATCCCTACCCATATCCAAACAATAATATTCATCTTCTTCATGAAGTAACATTGGAAAACTATTTGTGTCATGTTTGTCCCACTTTATACTTTACAATATATACTTACTATCTTTCTACAAAATTTCCCAAGTTCCCCTCTTAGTATGGTAGCCCTCTTCATGCCTTTGGTTATCAAACATTCATTGCTTAGATGTTCTTCCCTAATGTAATTGTTAAAGCAAAATTTACTTCTTCTAGATGGCGGAGAAGTCAAGTATCTTTCTTACCTTTCATTATAATTTCTTACTTCAACATTACGTTGTCCAACTCTAATTAAAATTATCAATATCATCCTTTCCTACTAAACCATTCTCCTTTATATTTGACTAGGATTATATTATGGCGATCAATTCTACTACATCTTTATACGAAGATGAAATCTTCTCTTCTACTTCTGCTATAATTTGAGAGGTTAAACCTAAAATAAAACACTCAATTCATTTCTTTTATGTCAAGGTTTCTTCCAACTTTCTAACCACACTTTTAAATCATTGTTCATGGTATTTTATTGATTCAATAGTTTTTGTGATCTTCCATATTTTATTTATGTTTTTTGTTCATACATTAGGTGAATGAAATGGATTAGGGACAATTAATGTGGTGTGTCTAATGTTATTTCATTATTATTTCAATTGAATTGAATGTAATTTGTAATAGAAATCATGAAGGAGGTGGAGCATGATGGTAGTGATTAGAAGTTGAAGGCATTTTCACAACGTTCCCTATTCTAGGCATCAAGAGAGAAGATGAAACATCTTTGCATTTAGTAGGTGGGTATGCTTATTAGTCAAGGAATCAGGATGCCATTTTTGGGAGTTGTTCCATATCATCATATATTTATATATTTTTTATTATAATTAATGTAGAGATGGCTTCCTTTCCATTTGGTACAACTAATTGATCTAATATAAATTTTATCCTTATGGTTATGCAAAATTTTAAAGGGATTGGATCAATGTGTTGAGTGAATAAGGGCCTATGTTAAGGGCCAAATTATACATACAAACCTATGCCATTTTGTTGGAATGAATGAGATAGAATTTTATATAGAGAGAAAAATAAAAATGTAACATGTTAGTAAATTTATTATTGAGCAAATACATAAAAATGTAAGGCAACTTGTAATAGTTTTAGGGTTTTGTAAGTGTTATTTTGAATCTTAATCCATTATACAAATTCATTTTATACCCCATTGCAAATGAATATTGTGTATGTTAAAATATGTAATCTAAATGAAAACAAAGCACACATTTAATAGAACATTATACTGAAGAAATTTGAAATATAAATATAAATAAAAGAGAAATCTTCAGAAGCATTCCATATTTCTCTATCTCTAGAGATTCTTTCAAAGCTGATCCTCTCAGAGTTGTGTAAGCTCAACTTCTCCAAATGGCTACTGTAGAATGAGTATGTGAAGAGAATTCTATCCTAGATGCTGGTGAAAGTGAAAATGCTAACGGATATGAACAGGGGCTGTAGATTATGCACAAGGGATGTAAACGGAAGATGTCATGATTCTATTCTATGATTCTATGCTATGCTATGCTATGAAACTTGAATACTGTGAATGCTAAAAGCTTGATGCAAATTAACTATAATTTTCCTATTGAAAGCTCCTATATCATTTGGAGTACCTGGCAGTCTTATTTATAGATTTTTGTAGGCATAATCCTGGATGGCAAGGATCAACGGCTGTAGGATTGTCTGGTGGAATTGAAAGGTGAGAGATGGAGAGGTTGAGAAGAAGATGGAAGAGGTTGGGAGGTTGGAGAGAAGAATGGATTCCTGTCTTCAACCCACAGGAACAAGCCTGCACAGAAACAAAGAAAATTAATTTTCTGTTTTGACCGTTTGCTTCCACGAATGTTGAAGATAATCCCCAAATTAAATAAATAAATAAATTTATTTAATTTCATTTATTGAGTTTGATTTTTGGTTTTTGCACTATAGCAAATTTAATTAAATATTTTGTAATATTTAATTGTAGTGTAACTTTAGAAGAATTAATTAAATATTTTAGAAATATTTAATTACAAATGGATATTTAGAAGAAATTAATTTAATTAAGAGGAATATTTAATCTTTATTTGAATAAAATATCCAAGTCAAGATTATTGATAATTAATATAAATATATCATAATGTTTATTTAATTAATTAAGAAATGAATACGAAAAGATGATTAAATAAATTTATTTTATTTAATCGAAATGAAAGAATGAACAAATATAAATAAATTATTTAAATTTATTTATACGTAGATGGAATTCGAAGATTTAATTAAATATTAAAAATATTTAATTAATTACCAGACAATGTGATGTGACCATTTTTAGGTGTATACATTTTGCCGCTCTTTGAAGTGATGTGTTTTACGCATTGCTTCAAAGAATTTTGAAATTTGCCTCAGATGTTGACTGTCAAAATGTTGATAGATATATGCCCCTGCGAACAATGAATCGATAATATTTTGAACTTTTGTGAATTTTTGAAAAAAATTCAATTTTTATGATTTTGAAGTAGTCGATTCATCGTTTGAAAATAATAATGTGAAGAAACTACCCCAGAGAGTTATGAAATGAAAATTAACGTCAAAAATTGCCCCTGCTATGTTAAAATGTGATAAAATCCACCAATTTTAACCTTATATAGGTTAAAAATGTCATTTTCCATGTCATTTTCAATTTTAACCTAGTAAAATTTGTAAATTTTGAGCTCTAATTGAGAAAAATGGCACTTCCCGTTCACCAGCACCGTTTTGAGCGTATTCGACAACATCAACGGCCAGCGCATTATGGACCTCCGGTATGTATCTCGTGAAACTCCTGCTTTTTGAAAAAATTTCGTTCATGGCACGTATTTCAATGTTTATGTGAAAAATTTGATGTTTTAGCGCCCTTAAGGCTTTTCATAGCGCATTTAATAAATTTCGTAGTGCATATAATTTCGTAGCGCATTTGATAGATTTTGTAGCGCTATTGATCATTTTTGTAGTGCATATAATTTCATAGCGCATTTGATAGATTTGGTAGCACCCTTAATATTTTTTTGTAGCGCATATGATATAATAGCGCCCATAATAAAAAGCGTAGTGCCCTTGATTAGTTCTGTAGCGCCTATGATTCTATAGCACTGATGATGAATTATGTAGCGCATTTAACCAATTTTGTAGCGCCTTTAATTATATGTTGTTGTGACTGATAAATTTGTTCCCAAAGTTGTTGGAAAACAAATAAGAACTGATAGATTGGCTTTTAAAGTTATTAAAAACAAATAGGACAGATAAGTTTGCTTCTAAAACTGTTAGAAAGAAACATGATCTTGACTATCTGCTTTCCATGATGATGAAAAAAAATAGTTTGATTGATTTGTTTGCTGCTAAGGTTGTTAGAAAGAAACATAATATTGATTATCTGCTTTCCATGATGATGAAAAACAAATAGTTTGATTGATTTTTTTGCTTCTAAGGTTGTTAGAAAGAAACATGATATTGATTATCTACTTTCCATGATGATGAAAAACAAATAGTTTGATTGATTTGTTTTGATTGATAAGTTATGATGATTTGACATTGATTTTGCTTTGATGATTTGTCAACAGGAGAGATTAGGTGTTTTGCAGTCATGGGAGGCATTCCCTAGTACATGGAGTTTGATACCACAGTTGTTACAGTCAGATAGAGATGTGATTGATGCATGTGGATTGAGTGCATTACTTGACATGCCTGAGGTTCGCCTCAACAGGGCTTTATTGATAGCACTTGTAGAGCGGTGGCATAGTGACACCAACACATTTCATTTACCGACTGGAGAGATTACAGTGACCCTTGAGGATGTGTATCGCATCTTATAGATCCCGGTGATGGGAGAGATAGTGGTATTCAATAGCTGAGAGGTTGGAGGCACTAATTTTTTGAGACAGATATTCAGAGATGATCAGATTGCCAGATATTTCATCCCATGGGCTGAGATGACAGACACATACCCGCCTTTACCAGCTGTACTTGCAGGATTTATTGGAGGTGTGTTATGCCTTGACCATAGGTCGAAGGGGTTCGCAATCAGGTGGGGTCATGTTTTGGAGAGTATGGTGATGCAGGGGACACGATATGTGTGGGGTAGATGCATGCTAGCCCACCTATATGATGAGTTACATCATATTGTATACGGTAGAGGCCAGAGTTTTGTTGTTGGGTGCTCATTACTACAGATATGGGCATGGGAGCACTTTGCTATTTTACGTCCATTGACTCGAGAACAGTGACCAGCTGGTCGATCATACAGATGGATATATGCTCATATTATTGCTTAGCCGAGACTGGGAAAACTAGTGCATTGGCAGCGGCTTTTGGATAGTCTGGATACAGTATGCTGGAGACCATATTTAGATTGTGAGCCATGGCCAGAGGATGCGAGGGAGATGTCGTATGTATGTACTTCTAGATTTTTGATTGGACAGACTCCATGGATTATTGAGAGATTTCTTGCTGGATGAGTATGTCGGCAGTTTGGATAGATTTAGGGTATGCCTATGGGTTCGGCCATTTATGCACGACGACAGCCAGAGCTTGCAGTGTGGGGTCCACGGATTTCTTATGAGACAGCGGTGGCAGAGTTCACCAGTTTAGGAGCGGTGATGTGGGATTACCGAGTGGATGTCCTTGACGCAGGGACAACACCAAAGTATTTTCAGTATGTCCTAGAGCATCCGGCACCATGTATGTTTTATCCTAATGAGGCTATTGCTCGTATTACTGCACAGAGACAATGACAGAGAGACTCGGCTTCAAAGGGTGATGATTTAGAGGATAGTGATGATGATGAGAGTGGAGGAGATGATGATTTAGAGGGAGATGATGGTGGTGATGGTAGGGGTGGAGATAGAGGTGGTAGAGGTGGTAGAGGTGGACCACGGATGAGACACACAGACCCATCTCCTATAGTAGATCTAGCAGTATCAGGTCAGATATCCTCTTTACAGAGTATAGTACAGAGTTTGCAGACCTAGCTAGCACAGGCACAGGCTTTGATTTCATAGTCGCAAGGACAGTTAACTTCAGTTGCTGCTGAGAGGGATACACCGAGACAGCGAGGTGAGCATGCCATTGCTTTGGCAGATAGCCTACAGAGAGTAGCAGGTAGCACCTTGACTGGTGATATGATGAGAGAGGTGACTAGAGCCACCCGAGAGGCTGAGTTTTATAGGACCAGATATCATGATGCGGTTCCACCTGATCGGAGGGAGAGTTATGCTCAGTCACGGTCTACTCATGGTCATTCTCGTATTACCAGTATAGGTGTGACACAACCATTACCTCCAGGAGGGCCATCAGGGACAGGGGGTGCAAGTCCATCAGGGGCAAGTGGTACAGGTCTATCAGGGGTAGGTGGTACAGGTCCCAGACTAGCTCCATCAGAGGATAGCACTGCCTAGTGTATGATAGATGATATTTTCATGATATTCGGTTGAGACCTTTTGTATACACCTTGAGATGATCTCATTTTTGATGTTATATCATATGTGATTGACATCCTTGTAAATTTTGACATTCATTTTTGAGATATATGAAATGCAGCGATGATTTATGATGATATAAATGTTTCTATATGTTTTGTATGATATGATGGTTTCATGGTTATGATATATATGTATACATGATTTATGAGATGAAATCTACTGGATGAATGAATGTATATGTTGATGATGTATATGATGTATGGTTTGATTTTATGATTTTCTAATGCAAATATATATGAAAAATATATGAAATGATATTTTTGTGAATGTCAAAATATACTCAGTCATATATTCGAAAAGATATGAACCTTTTGATTCTTTGCCAGCTTTTTAGGAAATTTATGAATGAAAAATGCAGATTCAAATATGAATGCAATCTATATTAACCATGCAGAACATTCATACAATATTGCCATTTGGAGAGATTATTCATGTTTTTTGTATCATCATAGAGCATGAAAATGTTGAAAGTTAATACAAGCATCAAAGGGTATGTTAGCACCAGTGATGACCTGAGTATTGCTTTCATGATTTTTAATATAGCAAGTTAATACAAGAATCTAGGTATAATTAAACCGAGATGACCTGAGTATTGCTTGCATAAACAGACAAGAGTTAACCCATTTCCTATGCAAATTCTAAAATTTCATCCATGATCCATAGTAGAGCATGTCTCACGACCAATTTGCATAGTACTAATGATTTCCTCACAAACAACAAACAAAGAAAAACCATACTCCTTCCTTGCTTTTCTAGTTCAATACATCATTGAATCGCTCCAGAGATATGATAGAAAAATCAAACCATTCAAATCTTGCTTAAAATATTCCAAACATTTATTCAGATTAAGATCATCCAAACTGATTATCATCATTGATATTCTCGTTTCAATAGTTGTTTGAATCATGTTGTTTTGACTTGAATTGGCATTGAATAAGCATGTTTTGATTGATTTGATTTTGACAAACTGTTTTGTGTTTGTTTGTGAAGTTCAAAAAGCACGTTGCCCCTCTCTTGTTTGTTCAGTGTATGTTACTGCGTTTTGCCCTCAGTGTAAACACAACCTAAAGAGTATGGATATGTAAAAATTTCATCAAGCCATGATGAAACATAAGGATCCCTGTCATACGATATGGATATATATAGATGATAGAAATGAATGGATAAAACCTAAAGTGAATACAAGGCATAAACTAATAAATGGAGGAGCCCATTTTGATCACAAATAGCGCCTGTTTGCCAGGTTTTCACCATTTGTTTTTATTGCACTTTTTCAAGATTTATTATTATTATTATTTATTTTTTTAGGACTTTTTATGATTTTTTTGGATTTTTTTTAGGACTTTTTATGATTTTTTTTTATTTTTTTCAGGACTTTTATGATTTTTTTGGATTTTTTCAAGACTTTTTATGATTTTTTTGGATTTTTTTAGGACTTTTTATTATTTTTAGACATAGAACTTCTTCAAATGAATGCTATTGATCGGCTCTTCAAATAGGTCCCCTTCTGACGTTGATAACTGATATGCACCAGAACCGTATGCTACAACGATGACAAATGGACCAAGCCAGTTAGGTTCAAATTTTCCTTTCTTTTCTCTGTCTTGCTGATTACGTGGATTTTCTCTTAAAACTGAGTCTCCCACTTGAAATGTCCATGGTTTAACTCTGTGATTATAACTACGAGACATAATCTATTGATAACCCTTTAAATGGTCAGCTGCTTGTTGACGTCTTTCATCTAACAGCTCTAGCTCTTGGAGGCGAGATATTATGTAGTCTTCATCACTTATCAATCCCTTGAGTGAAACCCTAAGTGAAGGTATTTCAACCTCTAGTGGTAAGATTGCTTCTACTCCATAGACCAAAGCATATAGTGTAGCTCCTGTTGGTGTGTGAATGCTTCTTATGTATGCCCACAAAGCTGGATTTAATTAAACATGCCAATCACGACCGACATCATTTACTGTCTTCTTCAAGATCTTCAAAATTGTTTTGTTGGAAGCTTCTGCTTGACCATTACCCTTTGGATAGTAAGATGTAGAGAACCTGTGTTGGATGTGAAATCTTTCACAAAGTTCATCCACATCCTGATTCTTGAAAGGCCTTCCATTATTAGTGATAATAGAATTAGGAATTCCATATCGATAGCTAATATAATTTAGGATAAATGAAGATATTTGTTTCCCAGTTATTGTTGTCAAAGGAATGGCTTCAATCCATTTTGTAAAATACTCCGTAGCTGTAATGATGAATTTATGACCATTTGATGATGAAGGATGTATTTTACCAACAAGATCTAGTCCCCACTGAGAAAAAGGCCATGTTGGAATAAAAAGTTGCAGTTCCTGTGCAGGTGCATGAATAAGATTCCCGTGAATCTGGCATTTAGAACACTTCTTGAAAAAAGTAAAAGAATCTTTCTCCATGGTAGGCCAATAGTATCCCATTTTGACAAGTTTCTTGGCTAAGGTCAAACCACTCGAATGAGTTCCACAAATACCACCATGAACCTCTTGTAAGGCTTTTTCAGATTCATCAGGTTTAAGACATCTAAGAAGTGTACCATGAAGACCAGGTCTATAAAGGATATCGGCAATTAAAATGTAACAAGATGATTGGTTTATAAAGTTCCTTTTTTGGTTTCAAGATAAATCTGAAGGTAAAATGTTATCTTTCAGATAGGTATAAGTCTTGCCATATAAAGGTGAGTCAGAACCGGTTAAATGACATATGACTTGGGTCTCAGGACTATCATAGGCAGGAGAAAACAATTGTTCCACTAAGAATTCATACTTGACTTGATCTTCTGATAGTTGTAATAAGGAAGCAATGGTAGCCATTGCATCTGCAGCTTTATTATCAATCCTCGATATTTGTGAAAAATTGATTGACACAAAATACTTTTTATAATCATCCACCATGTTTTTGTAAGGTAACAACTTATCATCTTTGGTTTGATAATCATCATTAATTTGATTAATGACAAGTTATGAATCACCGTAGACTTGCAGCTCTGTAATCTGCCATTCCAAAGCTATTTTCAATCCTATGAGCAATGCCTCATATTCAACTATGTTATTTGTGCAAGGAAACATCAACTGATATGATCGTGAAATAGTATGTCCTTCAGGTGTAACAAAGAGGATCCTTGCCCCCGAGCCATATTGTGTATAAGATCCATCAAAGTATAATGTCCATGATCTCTGCATTGTTGATGTGAAGACATCTACATTAGGAAACTCAATATGCTTTGGATTTTCTTCTTGTAAAGGTGCTTCAGCCAACTGATCTGCAATGACCTATCCTTTAATAGCTTTTCAATCTACATAGTGAATGTAAAACTCACTTAAGATCATTACCTATTTTGCAAGTCTCCCTGTTAAAGTAGCTCTGCTTAATAGGTATTTTAGTGGATCAATCTTGGCTACCAGCTTAACTGTATGAGCCAACATATAGTGTCGCAACTTTTGAGAAGCAAACACCACTGCAAGGAAATCTTTTTCAATGAAACTGTAGTTTAACTCATGTCTCGTTAAGGTTCTGCTGATATAGTATATGGCCCTTTCCTTACCTGTAGAATCTTCTTGTGCTAGTAATGCTCCCAAAGATACTTTTGTTGCTGAAATATAGAGTATGAGTGGCTCTCCTGGAATAGGTGGAATTAAAATTGGTGGATGCATAAGATATTGCTTGATCTGATTGAATGTTGCTTCAAATTTGTCATCCCATTTGAATGGAGCATTCTTATGCAATAAATGTGTAAATGGCAAGCTTTTGTCTGCCAGTTGAGCTATAAACCTTCCGATGGACTGTAATCTTCCTTGCAATGATCAAAGTTGACTGATATTTCGTGGTGGGGGCATGTCCATTATAGCTTGTACTTTTTCTGGATCAACCTCTATACCTTTTTCTAAAAGAATATATCCTAGGAGTTTTCCAGATGTAACGCCGAAGACACATTTCTTTGGATTGAGTCAAACATTGAACTGCTCCATTCTGGTAAATTTTTTTTACAATATTTCTAGATGTCCTTCTCGTGTGTGAGATTTGGCAAGTAAATCATCAACATAATCTTCCATGAATGTATGCATCATATCATGAAAAATAGTTGTCATTGCTCTTTGATAAGTGGCTCCAACATTCTTTAACCCAAATGGCATTACATTCCAGCAATAGGTAGCCCAAGGGCATGTAAACGCTATTTTATCTTGATCCTCTGGTGCAATTTTTATTTGGTTATATCCTAAAAATCCATCCATTAATGAATACATTGCATGGCCAGCAGTTAAATCAACAATCATATCTATGTTGGGCAAAGGGAAGTCATCTTTGGGACAAGCTTTATTTAAATCTCTGAAATCTATACAAACCTTGATCATTCCATCTGGTTTTGAAACAGGTACGATATTGGAAATCCATTCAGCATAATCAATAGCATGAATGAATCCAACATCCAAAAGCTTCTTTAATTCTTCTTTGACCAATAATGCAACATGTGGATGCATTTTTCTGAGCTTTTGCTTCATAGGTTTTGCCCCTAGTTGAATAGATAAATGATGCATTATCAGATTAGGATCTAACCCTGGCATATCAGCATATGACCAAGCAAAGTTGATTTGATTTTCCTTCAAGAATTCCATGAATTTCAGAACTTCTTCAATTGTTAATGATGCTGCAAGTTGTAAGATTTTTGGCTGCTCTGCTGTACTTATATTGATTGATTCTGTTGGTTCTATCAAAATAGAAGATCTTTCATGATAATACTTGGGAAGAGTGTCAAGTTTCTCATCCTTCAGTGCCTCAGAAAGGTTTTCACTATCAGATTCACTCTTTATTTTTCTCTTGTTTTGATCTATCACTACCTTTTTACGGTTTTCACCAATAGATCCATCTTTTATTTCATTTATTTTGCAACTAAGAGACTTGACACCCTCCTTATCAAAATGATAAGTATGAAATTCTTGAATGAAACAATTGTTTTCTTCATTTGAGGAACAAAGGAAATTTATAATATCCTCATCATCATGAAATGTAGGAATGTGGATAGGTGCATCAATCTCCCAATCAATAAGTTCTGGATAAACTAAAGGCATAGGATCATTAGGTTGGGTAAGGTCTTGAATTGTCAAAGTCATGATATGGTTATCATCCTCATGGTAGACAAGGTCTATGATGGTATTATCCTGTTGATTGTCAATCTCGTTAGAATCTGATTCTTCCTCACTTGAGTCATGATTGCTTTGTAAAACATAATCAAGTGGAGACCTTGAGCCTTCTCCTTGTATGAGAACAGGTGCATATTTGTATATGGTATCAACTTGTTTATCTCTCCAAAATTCATCATTATAAATAGTGTCCCATTCATATTTATTAGAATCAGTATCTGAACTATTCTGTAATTGGAAAACTGATTCATGAGGTTTATCTGACATTGATCCTCCTTCATGAGTTAATTGTGCTTGCTGTGAAGTAGATTCTTCTTTATCTTTACCATATCCAAGTCCTGTTTTATCACTTGAATGCTTTGAAATAGGTTGGATTGGTTCCACAATTCCTTCTTTTCTTTTTCCTATAGGACCATTTCCTTCATAGCCCATCTTCTGCATGATAGCGTACCCCTTACAATATTGTTCTATAGGTAACTTAGTGTGCAAAAGAGAGTCATCTTCATCTTTGTATAGCCAATTTAGGATGTCCCTATCTTTAGCTTCTTCTTTAGTGGTATTAGCTCTAATAAATTTTCCATCAAACTTTGTGATTGGCACAGAAGCTTGGGATATAGAATCTGTTGTAATCTTTTGATTTGATAAGGTAGGTTGCCCATGTGACCTCGGAGAAGGAGGTAAGGTAGAAAGAGATAGTGAATATTCACCTACCCATTTATCTTTAAACTTCAGCTTAGTATCAAGACTCTTCGTCAATTCTTGCAATTGGACTTGTAAATTGGAAGAAGAAATAGCAAGAGCTTCCCTATTGTGTGGCACAAAGACATCTTGAGTTACTCAAAGATTTGATCAAGTTTGGGTACTATTGTAATCAACTTGTATAGTTATTTCCTGTCCATCATATGGAAACTTGATACATTGATGATACGTTGATGGTACTGCTTGCATATCATGAATCCATGGATGACCCAAAAGTATGTTATAAGAAAGATCTTGATCTAGAACCTGACAAAATGTATTCTTTACAACAAGTCCCACTCTGATAGGCAGCAATATTAATCCTTTAGAAGCTCTTTCTTCATCATCATATGCCTTGATAGTCATCTTCCTTTGTGGATCAATTTCATTTTATGATATTCCCAAAGCATTTATTAACTTTAAGGTACAAATATTCAAACCAGCTCCTCCATCTATTAAGACACGTCTAATTCGATGTTTATGGACCATGACTTCAAGATAGAGCAAGGAATTATGTGGATGTGTCATAGAGGCATCATCTTTGTCAGAAAATGAAAGACAAGTGGGGTTAGACAAATGTCCCACCATGGCTTGAAATTTGTTCACATCCAAATCAATGTCAACAGTTGTGTTTACGAGAGATTCTTCTAGAATATTCTTATGTATGGGAGATATTTTAAGAAGTTCAAGGATGGAGATTTGAGTTGATGTTTTTCTTAGTTGATCAACCAAATTATACGACTTGGGGGAGAAATAGTTGTTTTAGATGAACTTCCTTGTAGAACAACCTTTGCTTGACCTCTTGTTGTCACATTAACCTGTTGATATTCTTGTTTTCCCTTGATTTTGATAACATTAACCCATTGATCATCTACATAGATGTGACAGATTATATTGTCTTCAACATTATGTATGCTTTTGGATTTTGTATCCGATGTTTCCCCCTTTTGATAGTTTGGTAAAGGGTCTTTAAATGCTTGATGATCGTCATTGGTATGATATCCCTCAATTGTAATTATACCATTGTCAATTAAATCTTGTACTAGATTTTTCAAAGCTTGACAATTGTTCGTTCTATGACCTTTACATTGATGATAATTGCAATAATACGAGTCATTCCATGATGGGGGTTTAACTCGTGGCTCATAATCTCTTTGTGGTGGTAAGGTGATAACCTTATTATCAAGAAGTTCCTTGAGAGCAGACTCAAGAGATTAACCTAAAGCTATAAAATTCCGCCGATTTGAAAAGAATGGAGGCCTGGACGGATTTGATGTTTGGGTATTGCCAAGATTATTATTGAAATTTCCATGATTTTGATTTGTATTTTGATTGGTCATGTTCTCTTGCTTGGAGGTTTGTCCTTGTTGATTGGTTCGTGGAGCACTTGATAAATTGAAAACAGATGGTCTTGTTCGTAGATTATTTGCATCCACTATACCATCATTGACAACATTTTTGTTTCTGTTCCAAAACCTTGTTATATCGTTGTTGTTTTGGTTTGATGTACTTGAATTATCAAGTTTTATCACTCCTCGTTTAACCAAGGCCCCTTCAATTGTGATTGCATTTTCAATCAAATTTTCAAAGTTATGAGGACAATGAAGATTAAGCCTATAGCTTAATTTTGGATGTAGGCTATTAATGAAGATATCCATCTTTTCCTTTTCAGGAATAGGATGGGAATATCACACAAATAACCTTCTCCACCTTTGCAAGAATGTAGTGAAGGATTCTCCTACTTTTTGTTTCACTTTACAAAGATCAAGCATTGTTATTGGACGTTGAATGTTGTAGGCATATTGTGATATAAACTGATTTATTAACTCCTCAAACGTTTTGATGGGTGGAGTGATTTTTGAAAGCCACTCCATGGATTGTACACCTAGACTTCATGGAAATAAGAGAATTAAGTATGTATCATCAGAGGCGAATTCTAGACTCATATTTTAGAAATCCCTCACATGGTCAATAGGATCAGTTTTTCCATTATACCTACATACTTAGGGATTTCGCAATGTTTTGGAAATGGGATCATTTGAAGACTCCTATCAAATGGATAAGGAGATATGTCTTCCAAAACATATTTCTTTGTTGTACCCCCTTGCATTTCTTTTATTTGCCCTTGTAATTCTTTTATCTGTTGATTAAGAGCACTAAAGTCATTAGGAGGAGTTTCAGGACTCTGTTTAATCCCTTCTATGTCAAATTTGTGAGGTAACTTAGCTCCTTGATTAGCCAATGAAAGAAAGTATCTTTCTTTATTTTGTTCTAAAATTATTTCCATAAGAGTATGGAATTGGGGATCTTGTTCTGCTTCTTGAAAGCTTTTCTTCTGTTAATTCATCAAGATTAAACATTTCCTCTTCCTTTTCATTACGGTCACCCATTTTACTTGTAGTGGTTTCTCCCTCGTCTTTTTCCATTTGTTTTTGAGATATCATGAAGACAGGCATAGGTTTTGTTCCAAGTTCTACTTTCTTTTGATCAAAAGAATGAAATAGTGCAATTTATGTGATATATATGAAAGTCAGAATAGAATGAAAATTCTATGACTTACACAAAATTTCTAATCTTTAGCTTGTGTTGTTCCCTAAGTGAAAGGATGAAAATCCTGTTGACGGGAATTTAAGCAAAAGATCAAGAAAAGGATGGTTTTGCACTTTATAAAGTTTTGATTATGGCTTTGTAAAAGGATGAGTTTTGTAATGGATGCCTAATGTATTCAAAGTTCTCTATTGCAAAATTTGATTTGGAGGAGTAGAATATTCAATTGCAGGTTGGGGAATATAACTGAAACGAATGCGTTGACTATGGTTATGCCTTTGAGAAAGGGATCTTCTTTGAAAGTAAGCTTTTGAATACAAAGGTTCAATAGCATAATCATCTGAAAGACCTCTAACACAATCATGATACCTATGAATAAAGGTTCTATATTTGAGTAAAATTTTTTCAGCTTTGATACAAGAATCATTGTTTCTTCAATAGTTTCTTGTGGTTGAGGGGTTTCTTTGGCTTTTTAATCCTTTTGAAAACATATTTCTTTACAAACATTGTGGATTTCCAATTTCATAACATGGGAGTAATCAATGTGATAGTGAGTGTTGGATGATCTTATCTGAATTAGTGTATTGAAAACACATCAAACAAGTTGTAAAATATTTGTCTTAAATCCTATGCTAAACATCAAGTGTATAATCAAAATGTTGTTCAAAAAGTGTTTTAACGGGTTTTACACATGATAAGCACTTCAAACAGACTCACTCTTAATTCTTAAGTAGGTCATCATAGTAATCAACAGCCCACATCTTAAAACTGCGTTGACTCACACAGCCGTGTCACCCCCAAAAGGGTGCCCATGTTTTTGTCTTTTCCAGGTGCGTACTCAGAGTGATGGAAGTGGATACCGGATCCCCTGAGCAAACAATCCTTGGTAGTTATATGGTGAGTATCTTGGGGGTAGATTCTTCCCTCCCCTGCACTGCGATTAATATAATGTTCAGAAACTGACTCGGTAAGATACTACACTAAGTTCTTAGTAAGGGTTTCCATTCAGTGTGGCAAATGATAGACTCCCTCGAGAGACCTCCCTACCTTTAGAACAAAGGCTTTGGGGATGGTTATCAATGCACACTACCGTCGAATGGGATTTTCATCAACCATCCGCATTTGATTAGAGTGGGTTGGAAAACTTGGCTTTAGTTGTTCCCACTTAGGTTGTTCCCGTAGGGTGAGTACTTTTTCCCACTATGGCAGGCCTTCTAAAAGCTGTTAATAAAACATGAAATTGCATAAAGGGAAATAGGTGAGTTTGGCATTTTGATCACCCAGTTAAGGGGAGAGTATAGGCCTATCACCAAAAACAAAGCAATCATGAATTTATTTTAAGCCCAAAAATAAAGATTTTCTATGCTAAGTGAAGATTTTGCTTCACACAAACATAAAATTCTTTTTAACCCAAAATAAAATGTAAAATTTCTACCCTAGGATTGCTTTATTTTACTTTAAATGTCTACCCTAGGATTGCTTCATTTTAATTTAGATGTCTACCCTAGGATTGCTTCTTTTTTTTAAAGTTTATATCTACTAACTGTTCGCGGTTGCATCGGATTCAGTTAAACTGTTTTAAACTTACAGATTACAATTTACTGCTTTCCTAAAATTTGCGCTATAATAGTCTTTATAAGCACTGTAGAAATTAACATAGGCACTGCAGAAATTATTATGAGCACTGCAAAATTCCTCATGGGCACTGTAATAGTTCTCAAATGCACTGCAAAAGTTCTCACGGGCACTGTAAAAGTTCTCAAATGCGCTGAACTGGATATGAAGTTTCTGAAATGTGTTTCCTGTGATAATGCACTGTTTTTCGTCCATAACCTATCAAAGAAAGCTGCAAAAAGATATTAAAATGGGGGCAAGAGCCCCCCACGGTGGGCGCCAAAAATGTGTATGTTAAAATATGTAATCTAAATGAAAACAAAGCACACATTTAATAGAACATTATACTGAAGAAATTTGAAATATAAATATAAATAAAAGAGAAATCTTCAGAAGCGTTCCATCTTCATATTTCAAATTTATTTATTTATTTAATATAAATAAATAAATGTTTCTCTATCTCCAGAGATTCTTTCAAAGCTAATGCTCTTAGAGTTGTGTAAGCTCAACTTCTCCAAATGGCTACTGCAGAATGAGTATGCAAAGAGAATTCTATCCTAGATGCTAGTGAAAGTGAAAATGCCGACGAATATGAACAGGGGCTGTAGATTATGCACAGGGGCTGTAAACGGAAGATGTCATGATTCTATGCTATGATTCTATGCTATGCTATGCTATGAAACTTGAATACTGTGAATGCTAAAAGCTTGATGTAAATTAACTATAATTTTCTTACTGAAAGCTCCTATATCATTTGGAGTACCCGACAGTCTTATTTATAGATTTTTGCAGGCATAATCCTGGCTGGCAAGGATCAACGACTATAAGATTGTTCGGTGGAATTGAAAGGTGAGAGATGGAGAGGTTGAGAAGAAGATGGAAGAGGTTGGGAGGTTGGAGAGAAGAATGGATTCCTGTCTTCAACCCACGAAAACAAGCCTGCACAAAAACAAAGAAAATTAATTTTTCTGTTTTGACCGTTTGCTTCCACGAATGTTGAAGATAATCCCCAAATTAAATAAATAAATAAATTTATTTAATTTGATTTATTGAGTTTGATTTTTGGTTTTTGCACTATAGAAAATTTAATTAAATATTTTGTAATATTTAATTGTAGTGTAACTTTAGAAGAATTAATTAAATATTTTAGAAATATTTAATTACAAATGGATATTTAGAAGAAATTAATTTAATTAAGAGGAATATTTAATCTTTATTTGAATAAAATATCCAAGTCAAGATTATTGATAATTAATATAAATAAATCATAATGTTTATTTAATTAATTAAGAAATGAATACGAAAAGATGATTAAATAAACTTATTTTATTTAATCGAAATGAAAGAATGAACAAATATAAATAAATTATTTAAATTTATTTATACGTAGATGGAATTCGAAGATTTAATTAATTACCAAACAATGTGATGTGACCATTTTTAGGTATATACAAATATATACATGTATAGTTTGCTAAGTCTATGAATATATCCATGGGTTTTGGATGAGCTTTTGGGAATTAGGCATGTTCTCCTAATTATATTTTATAATGAGTGTATTTTGTGAGCTAATAAGTGGTACTATTACTAAGGAAGCATTGAGGGTTTTCATTATTTGAGTATGTTGGTCATATTCACATCAATATCATGTTGAATTGCTAGTTACAACAAAGATCATTTTCTCTTCCCAAATAAAAAGTAGTGAATTTAGTTTCAATCAAACATATTTAAATACCTAAGTTAAAAATTTGAATATGGGAGGAATATTTTCATGAGATTTTTTAGACATTGGAGACCCAAATTTTCATGTGAGAAAGCAACAAACAACTTTGAGAGCTAAAAATACAAGTTAGCTCAACCTTCTTCTCATGAGCATGAGGTTGGTCCATATTGTAATGATAAGTTGTTTGAAGTTTTAAGAAATCAATGTACTTTAAATGACCTAATTGATAAATTTGGTTAAAATATTATAAAAACTAAGGGGAAAGTGATTGGGTGCAATTATGTGAGTATGTGAATATGTGCAACTAAATTGAATGTGAGACTCATTTCACTAATAATAAACTTCTTCAATGTGTCTATGTCAATGCCTTTGGTCAATATGAGATACCAAATCATTATTTAGTGCGCCTTAGAGAAATTATGGAACAAAGGTATACAAAAAGGTCAAACCTTTCAATGGTGTCATCAAATCCATAATTGAGACTACCATCATGCAATGATAGAGTCGGTATTGGTTGATAAATAGGAAAGTTGGTATTAAGAACATTACTAATTATATAATTATGCCTAATTTTGTTGTTCCTAAGATCAAAGATCATTATATTACATCAAAGGATGGCTAAGAAAAGATGAATACGCATGTAAAATCCTATAGTACAAAAGAATATTGTTCTAAGAACCAAGAAAACTAAAATGCCTACAAGTGTAGTGAAATCCCAAAGAAAAGAAACTAAGTCCAAAATCATGTGGGGTAAAGGAGACATCTTGTAAAAGAAAAGAAGCTATCAATTGTAGCTATGCTAATGCAAATAGAAAATGTCTCTAGGTGGGTCGTCAAGTTGTGTAGCTAATCGCAATCCACACCTTTTCCTAATGACACTTATTGATATAGATTTAGCTCCAAATGTGTTGTCTTATATTATTTCCTTACAATTATTGTGTAATGTCCCCTTCTAGTTGACATCTCTCAGAGCTTATGATTAGCCTATTATGCGACCCTCGTAGGCTAATAGGATGGATAGAGGGTCTTGTTGGAGCTTGGCTTGGCTTTGGATTGTTAGAATTTACCTGTTCGCTTTCGTTCGGGGTCATTTGGACATCATTTGCCTGACTTGTTATTTTTAGTAAGTAAGGTCATACAGCAGAGCACCCCTGCTATTTTTAGCAGTATGATTTGGTCATGCGCAAATTCAATCACTTATTCACCAGCTTCAGATGGTTTGTTAATCAAACGTAATTTGAGGAAGATATTAATATTTTAATTGTCAAATGAAATATTAATTATTTGAAGCTTATATTATAAAGTTATAATATTATTTAATATTATAACTTAAGTGATTTTTAAAGGGGTCAACCAACATGAGGAAGGGGCCACTTTTCAATTATATTTTATAATTAAAAGTGCATTCGAGACTTTGGAAATATTAAAAGTTAAAATTCAATTTTATTTAAATGATGCCTTTTGAGGAAAAAAGTTGATCTTCTTGAGAATATAAGAAATTTTCATTGTGAGGCGATCATTATGTTGAAAATTGAATTTTTCGTAAGACCTTCTTCTGAGAATAGAGCCAAGGGTTCCAGTTTTCATTTTGCATTGGAGAACGAGCCATCTTCAGTGTTGCAGTTCAGAGGCTATGAAATATCAGTTGATTTATTACTTTCAGAGAGGTAGCTTCATTCAGAGGTTATCACAGTACTTACACAGAGATCACATCATTCAGGGTTTTGGTCTGGAATTCATCTGAAAGGGTTCTTCTTCTTGAGGTGCCTATTTTTCCAAGATCTGAGCACTCCAAGCAAGGGCCGTACAAATCCATTGTGGCTATTATAGAGCTGTACTTTTCTACAGTAGGGTCGTACCTTTTGTCTTGGGAAAATTGCCTTCTTCCTTGGTTTCCTGACTTCACACTTTTGGGTGCCTATACCTCTGGATCATTTTTTGAGCATCTGACAGAGGGAGAAGTGAAAATCTACAAAGGTCGTACCATTTCAAGGACATTTCAGCTTGCTGCAATAATTAGGTTTTTCATCAAAATAATGTTTCTTTTTTAGTTCCATGTTATCAGATCTCATTTGTAATCAGTGTAGAAGATCAATAAATGTATTGGCATCAATAAATCAATCGATTTCCATCATTTGTAGACGTGTGGTATTTTATTTAATTTTTATATGCAATTTCTTTCAAAATCGCACTTCAATGGTTTATGCAAAAAAACACAAAAAAAACCAAAAAATGTTCAAAAATAAGCAAAACAGACAGTTTCAGAAAAAGAGTGAGAATAGGGGTTTCTATAGTGGTATCAGAGCTAAATCTTGCTATCTTGAGGGTTTTGCATTCTTATTTAGCCACAAGAAGTTGGGCCTCACAGATATTACACTCACTGGAGAGCCTTGATTGACAGGGAGCAGGGATCAAACAGGCAGCCAGGTACCATGGCTGACAGAACAGATATTCCCCGAAACCCTAGGGATCAGGATGATGCAGAGGTTCTACACACTCTTAGAGATTTACAGGCAGGTCAACAGTAGGCCACCGGTGTACTACAACAGTTGATAGTGGTAATCCAGATGTTAGCTATGCCGAGGAGACCGTCACCACATCATGACAAGAACAGGAGTGATACAGGATCATGGAGAGCACCTAGGACTGTTTCACAGATGGTGGACAAGCCAACTAGGCCTACTTTTGTGAGAGAGGAGCTCGATGAGGCTATTGCAGGTGAGGAGCATGAGGGTTTGTTCGCTAATACACTTATGGTAGTGAATGATGAGTGGGAGTTAGTACCACCTGAGGTCAGAGAGAGGATTACCTTTGACAGATTCATCACACAGAGGAGAGAGCATCACAAGGGCTGACAGGATTGGAGGCCTAGACATAATAATAATAGCGATCTGAAGCATGCCACAAACAGACTTACTCTAGCTATGTTTGACGGTAGTGGCAAGGTCATAGCATAGGCTTGGATTAGTAAACTTGATACCTTCCTCACATTGTGTCCTATGGCTGAGGAGGAAGCTATTAGGTATGGTACATTGCATCTTGAGGGAGCAGCTTATGACTAGTGGCATCACAAGGTGGTGACACTCTAGCACGATCGTATCACCACATACCAGGAGTTCGTTGATAGGTTGGTGGAATGATTTGATAGGAAGGATCCAGAATCTTATTTCAGAGATTTGGCTCAGTTGCGACAGAGTGGTAGTTTGGAGTCCTACATAGGAGACTTCCAGCGACTGTCAGTTATGGTTCCTAATATTTCAGAGAGGCGTCTTGTTGTGCTTTTCATGGAGGGACTGTTGGAACAATTGAGAGATTGGATCAAAGAATTTGATCCTTCTTCATTACAGGAAGCTATGAAGAAGGCACACAATATGGAATTTGAAGCACCATCCAGCAAATTGAACTCTAAAAACACTTCCTCATTCTGGGACAATAAGGGATTCAATAAAAATAGAGAGAAATCAGATTTTAATAGAGAGAAATTATATTTTAAGAGTGATTCAAAGGGAAAATCAGAAGCACCCTTGGATCATGAGGCTCTTAACGATTTGCACAAGAAGAAGCTTTGCTTCTATTGCAAAGGTCCCTACGATGCTAATCATGATTGTCCTTTGCGGCCTAAGGGCAAGGCCAACCGAGTGATGTGGGCTTATTACAAGGATTCAAAATCTGAGAGTTCTGAACAGTAGGAGAGTTCTGAGGAGTCAGAATCAAAGGCTTCAGAGCCTAAGGCAGAGGCAGAGTCAGAGCTCCAGATTTAGGAGGCACGATTGTCTAGCATTCAACAGGAGGGTTCATTTAGACTTCGTGGAGTTTTGGCAGGACAAAGGGTCATCACCCTTCTTGACACAGGAGCCACCCACAATTTTATTGATGCTAGATTTGTGGAGAAATGCGGACTCATAACTGAGGAGTTCGAGGGCATTATGGTTAAGGTGGCCGATGGTTATACTCTCAGGTGTGATCGTATGATTAAGGATCTCCCCTTGCACTTGAATAACTATGAATTCAAGGCTGATTATTACGTGGTGAACATGGGTGATATCGATTTAGTTTTGGGCATGAAGTGGCTTCATTCCCCTGAGGAAGTCACTCTTCATCTCAAAGACATGGAGATTCGGTTTGATGTGGATGGGAAGACAGATATCCTGAAGGCCATTCGGGACAGTAATGTCAAGACTATTTCCTTTCGTTGGATGGAGAGACTCATGTGACATGACATGGTAGAGTGGGCTACCAAGTGCACATTGACACCTATTCAGGAGGGACAGCATAAGGCCAAGTATCATCCTGACATTCAGCAGTTGAGAGTTAAGCATGAGAGGGTTTTCAGTGATATTCCACTAGGGAGACCTCCAGACATGGGTATTGAGCACATTCTAGAGCTTGAGGAGGGCGCTAAGCCCATCATGATTACTCTGTATAGGCATCCTAAGTGGCTTAAGGATGAGATAAAGAAGACTATCAAGGAGTTGCTTGCTATGGGTCACATTCGACGTAGTAAATCACCATTCGCTTCTTCAGTTGTTCTAGTGAAGAAGAAAGATGGTACCCTTCACATGTGCATTAATTACAGAGTCTTGAATAAGAGGACCATCAAAAACAGGTACCCCATATCTCATATAGATGAGCTTATTGATGAGCTCCATGGTGCATGTTATTTCACGAAGATAGACCTGAGATCAAGATATCACCAGATCAGAGTTCGTGAGTAGGATGTTGAGAAGACTACATTATGTTGTCATTGTGGACACTTCGAGTTTGTGGTGATGCCACTTGGGCTAACCAACGTGCCAGCGAAATTTCAGTCCACCATGAACAATGCCTTCCACTCACTACTAAGGAGATATGTACTTGTTTTCTTCGATGACATTCTGATTTATAGCAGGACTTGGCAGGAGCATTTGGCTCATCTGGATACAGTGCTTAGCATTTTGGAGAGGGAGTCCTTGTATGCCAAGGAGTCCAAGTGTGATTTGGGGATGGCTAAGTTGCTCTACTTAGGTCATATGATCAGTGTAGAGGGAGTGCAAATGGATCCTGAGAAGATCCATGCTATTATAGATTGGCCTACTCCGGTGAACCTTACATAGCTACGAGGATTTCTTGGCTTGTGTGGTTTTTATTGTAGATTTGTGAATGGTTATTCATGCCATGCAGCACCTATGACGGATTTGTTGAAAAAAGGTGCATTCTATTGGACTTCTGAGGCACAGGAGTATTTTGTGAGGTTCAAGGACCTGATGACTATGTGTCCAATATTGGCACTACCAGATTTTTTGAATCCTTTTGAGCTTCAGTGCGATGCTTCTAGTGAGGGCATTGGAGCGGTGCTTATACAGGACAAGCACCCTATTGTTTATGAGAGCCGGAAACTCAGAGGACTATAGAGGCTCTACAATATTTATGATAAGGAGATGCTGGCCATAATGCATGCCTTGGCCAAATTTAGGCAGTATCTCATGGGTAGTAAGTTTTGCATTAAAGCTGACCACAACAATTTGAGGCATTTCCTGGGGCAACGAGACTCGAATGATCATCAGCAAAAGTGGGTGAGTAAGTTACAGTCATATGACTTTGATATCACCTACATCAAGGGCACCCAAAATGTAGTGGTTGACGCTCTCTCATGCCGGCCTTATCTGAGTTTATGGTACACATTGCAGAGGACTGGAGGCATTTGATTGTGGCAGAGTATGCCAAGGATACTTGGACATCCAGTATTGTTGAGGGAACTATGATTAACACCAGGTATACACTTGTGAATGACTTGATCATTTACAAGAATAGGATTTTATTGATCCCAGAATCAGAGATGAAGAACACTATCATGCAAGTCTTTCATGATGTACCTATAGCAAGCATCTTGGGTACTTCAAAACGTACAAACAAATTTGGGAGCGATTTACATGGAAGGGTTTTAAGGTGGATGTTCTTCAGTATGTGTGTGAGTGCCCTATTTGTCAGTAGAACAAGCAGGAGAACACGTATCCGACAGGGTTATTGCAGCCACTTCCAATTCCTGATAGGAAGTGGGAATGTTTGTCAGTGGATTTTATTACGGGCTTGCCTAAAGCCCAAGGACGGGATTGTATATATGTAGTTGTGGATCGGCTGACAAAGTATGCCCACTTCTTTCCGATCACCACCACTTACACAGCTACACAGGTAGTAGAGGTCTTCTTACATGAGGTTTTCAGATTACATGGGTTTCCTCAAAGCATAGTTAGTGACAGGGATAGTTGGTTCCTAAGTCACTTCTGGTAAGAGGTGTTCAGACTTTGTGGGATCGAGCTTACACTGAGCACCAGTTACCACCCGTAGATTGATGGTCAGACGGAGATAGTGAAAAAATGGGTGGAAGGTTACCTCATGAATTACCTTGCAGGGCAGCAAAAGGCATGAGTCAAGTGGATTTATTTGTGTGAGTATTGCTACAATACTATGTTTCACATGACCATTCAGATGTCCCCTTTCATGGCATTGTACGGTTATGAGGCACCTAGCTTTCTGGATTTGCTACTGAGTGACAATAGAGTGCCGAGTGATGGAGATTTCTTGTAGGAGAGTCAGAACACTATGAGGGATCTTAAGGAGAATATTGCTAAGGCACAGAATTAGCAAAAGTAGTACACAGATCAGAAGAGGACAGAGAGGTCTTTTGAGGTGGGAGACATGGTCTATCTCATGCTGCAACCCTACCGTCAGTCTACTCTTAGGAAGATTGGTTCGAAGAAGCTTAAGCCATGGTATTATGGTCCTTTCAGGATTCTGAGGCGTGTTGGAGAGGTGGCTTATGAGCTAGAGCTTCTGACGGATAGTAAGGTCCATAATGTTTTTCATGTGTGACGTCTCAAGAAGGCGTTGGGACACTGTGTGGTACCTTCAGCAGTTTTACCTCCCTTAGATGACGAGGGAAAGTTGATATTAGTACCAAGTCTATCTTGGAGTACAGAGAGAGACAATTGCATAGGAGGACTATTAGGGAATATTTGGTGAAATGGAGAGATTTTCCAGTGGAGGTTGCTATGTGGGAGAGCAAGGATATTTTGCAGCATCCGGAGTTGAGATTGCTTGAGGACAAGCAATTTCAGGAGGGGCGGACTGTAATGTCCCCTTGCAGTTGACATCTCTTAGAGCTTATGATTAGGCAATTATGTGACCCTCGTAGGCTAATAGGATGGATAGAGGGTCTTGTTGGAGCTTGGCTTGGCTTCGGATTGTCAGAATTTACCTGTTGGTTTTCATTCGGGGTCATTCGGACATCATTTGTCTGACTTGCTATTTTTAATAAGTAAGGTCATTCAGCGGAGCACCCCTGCTATTTTTAGCAGTATGATTTGGTCATGTGCAAATTCAATCACTTATTCACCAGCTTCAAACGGTTCGTTAATTGGATGTAATTTGAGGAAGATATTAATATTTTAATTGTCAAATTAAATATTAATTATTTGAAGCTTATATTATAAAGTTATAATATTATTTAATTTTATAACTTAAGTGATTTTTAAAGGGGTTGACTAACATGAGGAAGGGGCCACTTTTCAATTATATTTTATAATTAAAAGTGCGTTCGAGACTTTGGAAATATTAAAAGTTAAAATTCAATTTTATTTAAATGATGCCTTTTGAGGAAAAAAGTCGACCCTCTTGAGAATATAAGAAATTTTCATTGTGAAGAGCTCATTATGTTGAAAATCAAATTTTTGCTAAGACCTTCTTCTGAGAATGAAGCCAAGGGTTCTAGTTTTCATTTTGCATTGGAGAATGAGCCATCTTCAGTGTTGCAGTTCAGAGGCTGTGAAATATCAACCGATTTATTGCTTTCAGAGAGGTAGCTTCATTCAGAGGTTATCACAGTACTTACACAGAGATCACATCATTCAAGGTTTTGGTCTGGACTTCATTAAGAAGGGTTCTTCTTCTTGAGGCACCCATTTTTCCAAGATCTGAGCACTCCAAGCAAGGGCCGTACAAATCCATTGTGGCTGTTATAGAGCTGTACTTTTCTACAGCAGGGCCGTACCTTCAAAAAAAGGTCGTACCTTTTTGTCTTGGGCAAATCGCCTTCTTCCTTGGTTTCCTGACTTCACACTTTTGGGCGCCTATACCTCTGGATCATTTTTCGAGCATCTGATGGAGGGAGAAGTGAAAATCTATGAAGGCCGTACCATTTCAAGGACATTTCAGCTTGCTGCAATAATCAGGTTTTTCATCAAAATAATGTTGTTTTTTCAGTTGCATGTTATCAGATCTCGTTTGTAATCAGTGTAGAAGATCAATAAATGTATTGGCATCAATAAATCAATCAGTTTCCATCATTTGTAGACGTGTGGTATTTTATTTAATTTTTATATGCAATTTCTTTCAAAATCGCACTTCAATGGTTTACGCAAAAAAACACAAAAAAAATCAAAAAAAATTAAAAATAAGCAAAACATACAGTTTCAGAAAAAGAGTGAGAACAAGGGTTTCTACATATTGATCAACCTATTAGCTCTTCCATTGATCCCAAACTTATGTCAATGCCCAAGGAAAAACTTAAATCTATCTAAGAACATTATTAGTAGAAAGAAAAATAAATGTTCTAAATTGTGTTAAACTGTAGTCAGGATGTTATAGAATTTCAGCATGATAAATTTGTTTAAAATTTTCCAAACCTGTTCAACAAAACCATTTTATTCATACTCTATAGCCATGGCTTTCACGATATGGTATCTTCTGAGATGTTCCATCAAACAGTTCATGTTGCTTTGTCTAGTATTCAACATTTTGCATACATTTTTACTAGAATATTTCCAACCATAATTTCTGATTAATATACCTCCTCCCTTTCACTTTGATGAGTGGGTATACGCTGATCTGAAGCTCCCTTACTCACATGAGCTGTGAGGATGCTGGCGTAGGGCGTGGAAATTGTCTTTATACTCGCCAAATGCATTTGGATGAAACATTTTAAAAGCTCCTACACACAGGCCACGACATCTTTATGAAAGTTTCAAAGGCCATGTATTTTGTGCAGATCAAGTTATAATATTTCTTTGAAATGATCTGTCAAACAATTGTCCTGCCTTGTCTATGCTTTCACATTTTTCATACATGATTGTCAGAGTAGCTATGACCACATCGCCGAACTGCATGAGGAAACCCATATTTTCTTACGCTGCAACAGCTATTTTCCATGAGACGCAACCAAACACTTTACCGGCATGACCAAAACTTTTGCAACGACTTTTGCAACGCAGGAACTTCAGTAGTGCTATGCGTAGGTGGGCGGGAGAAATAGTTCAAAACTAAGCTGGAACAATTTGAACACGAACGGAAACGGCGAACGGAAAATGGGACAGTGTAAGGGGGCCCCACCCCAGCACACCTAAGCGGTTAACACTTAGAGTGTGCTGGTTAAGCCCAGCCGATTCAGAGAAGCTAAATGCCAAGTCTGCCAATTTCCACGCACCCATAGGGAAGAGATAATGGCAGCCTCAGGTCAAAGATAGCACGGCCTGTAGAAGACTAGCGCAACCAGCAAGGTAAGAGCAGCCTCTAGATCGAGATCCACACGGGTTTGATGCACGATGCCTGCCTTGCCAATTGGACCGACCCCTTCAAATCATGCCTTGCAAATCGACTTTGACAACAACATCTCCAATAGACCATGAATAGTGCGTCCCTATATCTGGTTGAAAATCACGCCTGTCCCAATATGCACTAGCCACAAGTAGAGATTCCACATGGTTTGAAGTCAGATTTCAATCTTCACGAAACCTAATCGCTTCAAAACTCATGGCTACTGCTCATAAATGCAAATCACGGTTGCCTGTGCATATGTATGCACTTCCTTCCACACATGATTCAGCCTCTGTGAGGTCAGAGAGTGCGTAGACCAGAGATTGCGTGAGATTGCTTCACATGCTGAGCAGGAGCAGAGATAAATCTCTCAGAGATAAACCACAGGCCTATGCTGCAGATTTAAAATGCCTATTATGAATTTTAATCTGATGCTGATCAAAATCGCTGGTCAGCACCTCACGCTTCAAAAACTCTTCCCCACGCCACATACTCTTCTTCCACGTGATGAGCAGAAACTACTGCACAATTTGGGCTTGTCACTGCTTGTGACTTATGGCAGCACTTGATCAAAGGCCTCCAAAAAATTCTAATGCAGAAGACTAGTATTCAAACGCAAGTATATTCCACAGTAGGGGGTAGGTTAGATTTCTTCTTGCTGTGTGTGCAGGATGACTCCAAACATATGCCTGAAAATTCTTTTACACACATTTAACCATCTTCCTACGATTGCACACAGCAATAGAAACAAACCAAATACAATTTTGTTCAAATATGGCTTGCACTATCTCCACCTAAAGATCTGATACCATATTAGAATTAGGAAGATCTAGGAGATAAGAGATCAAGCACATAGAACAAATGAAAAAATACAACAGAAAGGGATGAAATAGTATTGATTAATTGAATACTGAATTAATACAATGAAGGATTGAATATTCTTATGTAGACTCAAATGAACTCAATCATGAGATCCCTCATAGGTGGAGTTCTAACTGAGAGAGGAGTGAGATAACAAAATGCATGAATCAATTAAGTCACTTAACTAATTGAAATGCATGATTAATGCAATAACACTCGAGATCAGAACTTGATGACCTTTTCCTTAGTTTGCATTAAGCACTAGAGTAAATTACTAATGATTAATTTACTCCAACATCTATCAACCTAACTATATAGAAGAATAATGAAAGAACCAATATCCTTCCTTGATGTAGCTTCCCTTGTAGGCCCACCCATTGTACTTTTTAATGGCAAAGTTGGTATAATTAAAAATTGTCCTATATCAAGGGGTGACATAGATATATAGAAAAAAAGTGATAAGAGATTATATTTTTATTCTAAGATTACCAAGAAACTTGAATTCATAAACTCTTAACTACACTACTCAATTGCATCAAAAACAACAAGTTTTATGATTATTAGTGTTATTTTACTTTTTTAACCATACATTGTATTCCTATGAATCTTGATATTGGTTATCTACCTTTCCTTAAACTTAACAAAACATGTTTAAGTATTGTATACACCTAAAAATGGTCACATCACATTGTCTGGTAATATTTAATTAAATCTCCGAATTCCATCTATGTGTAAATAAATTTAAATAATTTATTTATATTATCCATTATTTCATTTTGATTAAATAAATAAGTTTATTTAATCATTTTTCGTATTCATTTCTTAATTAATTAAATAAATATTATGGTTTATTTATATTAATTATCGTATAATCTTAGTTTGAATATTTTATTCAAATAAAGATTAAAATAATCTTCTTTTCTTCTAAATATCATTTATAATTAAATATTTCAAATATTTAATTAATTCCTCTAATTCAATTCTAATATCCATTCATAATTAAATATTCCAAAATATTTAATTAATTCTTAAGTCATTTCAAATTCTTCATATATCTATTCATAATTAAATATTCCAAGATATTTAATTAATTCTTATAATATTTCATATTCTTCTAAAGTCATATCATAATTAAATATCTCAAAATATTTAATTAAATCTTCCATAGTTTTTAAAATCAAAAATCAAAATGCATTAAATAAATTAATTTATTTATTTAATTTGAGGATTATCTTCAACACTCGGGAAGCAAACGATCAAAACAAAAAATTTAATTTTCTCTGTTTCTGTGCAGGCTTGTTCCCGTGGGTTGAAGACAAGAATCTATCTTTCTCTCCAACCACTCAACCTCTTCCATCTTCTTCTCAACCTCTTCATCTCTCACCTTTCAATTCTACCAGACAATCTCACAGCCGTAGATCCTTGCCAGCCAGGATTGTGCCTGCAAAAAAAACTATAAATATGACTGCCAGGTACTCCAAATGAGAGAAGTTTTAAGCAGGAATATTATAGTCAAATTGCAAGTAGTATAAGCATTCATAGAATTCATAGGATTCACAGTATTTTTATAGCATAAAATCATGACATCTTCCATTCATAGCCCCTATCCATATCCGTGAGCATTTTCATATTCATAGCATATAGGATAGAATTTCCTTTTGCATAACTCATTCTACAGTAGCCATTTGGAGAAGCTGACTTTATACAAAATCTGAGAGCAGCAGCTTCAAATCTCTGGAGATAGAGGAAGATGGAATGCTTCTAAGAATTATCTTTATTTCTTTATTTGAATTTCTTCAGTATAACATTCTATTAATTGTGTTTTGTTTTCATTTAGATTGCTCATATAAACATCAACACATTTTTGGCGCCCACCGTGGGGCCTTTGCCCCTGTTTCTCATATCTTTTTGCAGTTTCTTTTGACAGGTTATAGACAAAAACAATGGAATAGCACAGGAAACACGTCTTCGAAGCTTTAATACCAAGTTCAGCGCATTTGAGGTCTTTTGCAGTGCCCATAAAGACTTTTGCAGTGCCCGTAATATTTCTTGCAGTGCCCATAAAGACTTTTGCAGCGCATTTGAGGTATTTTGCAGCGCCCATAAAGACTTTTGCAGTGCCCGTCATATTTCTTACAGCGCCCATAAAATGTTTTACAGCGCTATTAATTAGTATTGCAGCACCTTTAAGGATTTTTGCAGCGCCTATAACCTCTGTTATAGTGCCTTTCTGCAAGTTGTAATTTGTAATGATAAAATAGTTTAACTAAATCCGACGCAACCACGGACAGTTAGTAGTTTTAAAGTTAAAAAGAAGCAATCCTAGGGTAGTCATCTAAGTTAAAAAGAAGCAATCCTAGGGTAGTCATCTAAGTTAAAAAGAAGCAATCCTAGGGTAGACATTTAAGGTAAAATGAAGCAATCCTAGGGTAGACATTTCACACTTTATTTTTGGCTAAAAAGAATTTTCTGTTTGTGTGAAGCAAAATCTTCACTTAGCATAGAAAACCTTTATTTTTGGCTTAAAATAAACCATTTTCTACTTTGTCTTTGGTGATAGGCCTATGCTCTCCCCTTAACAGGGTGATCAAAATGCCAAACTCACCTATTTCCCTTCATGCAATTTCCTATTTTATTAGCACCTTTTAGAAGGTCTGCCGTAGTGGGAAAAAGTACTCACCCTACGGGAACGACCTAAGTGGGAACAACTAAAGCCAAGTTTTCCAACCCACTATAATCAAATGCGAACGGTTGATGAAAATCCCATTCGACGGTATTGTGCATTGATAACCATCCCCAAAGCCTTTGTTCTAAAGGTAGGGAGGTCTCTTGAGGGAGTCTATTATTTTCCACACCGAACGGAAACCCTTATTAAGAACCTAGTGTAGCATCTTACCGAGTCAGTTTCCAAACATTATTTTAATCACAGTGTAGGGGAGGGAAGAATCTACCCCCAAGATACTCACCATATAACTGTCAAGGATTGTTTGCTCAAGGGATTCAGTATCCACTTCTGTCACTCTAAGTACGCACTTGGAAAAGACAAAAACACGGGCGCCCTTTTGGGGTTGACACAGCTGTGTGAGTCGACGCAGTTTTAAGATGTGGGCTGTTGATTACTATGATGACCTACTTGAGAATTAAGAGTGAGTCTGTTTGAAGTGCTTATCATGTGTAAAACCTGTTAAAACACTTTTTGAACAACATTTTGATTATACACTTGATGTTTAGCATAGGACTTAATACAACTATTTTACAAATTGTTTGATGTGTTTTCAATACACTAATTTAGATAAGATCATCCAAAACACTCATTATCACATTGATTAATCTCATGTTACGAGATTGAAAATCCACAACGTTTGTAAAGAAATCCATTTTCAAAAGGATTAAAAAGCTAAAGAAACCCCTCAACCACAAGAAACTATTGAAGAAACAACGATTCTTGTATCAAAGCCGAAAAGTTTTACTCAAATATAGAACCTTTCTTCATAGGTATCATGATTGTGTTAGAGGTCTTTTAGATGATTATGCCATAGAACCTTTGTATTCACAAGCTTACTTTCAAAGAAGAGCTCTTTCTCAAAGGCATAACCATAGTCAACGCATTCATTTCAGTTATATTCCCCAACCTGCAATTGAATATTCTACTCGTCCAAATCAAATTTTGCAATAGAGAACTTAGAATACATTAGGCATCCATCATAAAATCCATCCTTTTACAAAGCCATGATCAAAACTTTATAAAGTGCAAAATCATCCTTTTTCTTGATCTTTTGCTTACATTCCCGCCAAACAGGATTTTCATCCTTTCACTTAGGGAACAACACAAGCTAAAGATTAGAAATTTTGTGTAAGTCATAGAATCTTCATTCTATCCTGACTTTCATATATATCATATATAATTGCACTATTTCACTCTTTTGATCAAAAGCAAGTAGAACTTGGAATAAAACCTATGCCTGTCTTCACGAGATCTCAAAAATAGATGGAAAAAGACGAGGGAGAAACCACTACAAGTAAAATGGGAGACCATACTGAAAAAGAAGAGGAAATGTTTAATCTTGATGATTTAACAGAAGAAAAGCTTCAAGAAGCAGAACAAGATCCCCAATTCCATACTCTTATGGAAAGGATTTTAGAACGAAACAAATAATGATACTTTCTTTCATTAGCTAATCAAGGAGCTAAGTTGGCTCACAATTTTGACATAGAAAGGATTAAACAAAGTCCTGAAACTCCTAATGACTTTAGTGCTCTTGCTCAACAGATAAAAGAATTACAAGGGAAAATAAAAGAAATGCAAGGGGGTACAACAAAGAAATATGTTTTGGAAGACATATCTCCTTATCCATTTGATAGGAGTTTTCAAATGATCCCATTTCCAAAACATTGCGAAATTCCTAAATATGATAGGTACAATGGAAAAATTGATCCTATTGACCATGTGAGGGATTTCTGAAACATGAGTCTAGAATTCGCCTATGATGATACCTACTTGATGCGATTATTTCCACGAAGTCTAGGTGTACAATCTATGGTGTGGCTTTCAAAATCACTCCACCTATCAAAACTTTTGAGGAGTTAATAAATAAGTTTATATCACAATACTCCTACAACATTCAACATCCGATAACAATGCTTGATCTTTGTAAAGTGAAACAAAAAGTAGGAGAACCCTTCGCTACATTCTTGAAAAGATGGAGAAGGCTATTTGCACGATATTCCCATCCTATTCCTAAAAAGGAAAAGATGGATATCTTCATTAATAGCCTACATCCAGAATTAAGCTATAGGCTTAACCTTCATTGTCCTCATAACTTTGAAAAATTGATTGAAAACACAATTACCATTGAAGGGGCCTTGGTTAAAATGGGAGTGATAAAACTTGATAATCCAAGTACATCAAATCAAAACAACAACGATAAAACAAGGTTTTGGAATAGAAACAAAAATGTTGTCAATGATGGTATAGTGGATGCAAATAATCTATGAACAAGACCATCTATTTTCAATCTATCAAGTGCTCCACGAAACAATCAACAAGGAAATACAACTCAACAAGGAAGCAACAATCAATAAGGACAAACTTCCAAGCAAGAAAACATGACCAATCAAAATACCAATCAAAATCGTGGTAATTTCAATAATATTCTTGGCAATACCCAAACATCAAATCCGTCCAGACCTTCATTTTTTTCAAATCGACAGAATTTTACCACTTTGGGTCAATCTCTTGAATCTACTCTCAAGGAGCTTCTTGATAATAAGGTTATCACTTTACCTCCACAAAGAGATTATGAGCCACGAGTCAAACCCCCATCATGGAATGACTCGTATTATTGTTATTATCATCAATGTAAAGGTCATAGAATGAACAATTGTCAAGCTTTGAAAAATTTAGTACAAGATTTAATTGACAATGGCACCATTACAATTGAAGGGCATCATACCAATGATTATCATCAAGCATTCAAAGATCCTTTACCAAACAATCAAAAGGGGGAAACATCAGATACCAAAGCTAAAAGCATACATAATGTTGAAGACAATATAATCCGTCACATCTATGTAGATGATCAACGGGTTAATGTTATCAAAATCAAGGGAAAACAAGAATATCAACAGGTTAATGTGACAACAAGAAGTCAAGCAAAAGTTGTTCTAAAAGGAAGTTCATCTAAAACAACTATTTCTCCTCCAAGTCAGTATAATCTGGTTGATCAATTGAGAAAAACATCAGCTCAAATTTCCATCCTTGAACTTCTTAAAATATCCCCCATACACAAGAATATTTTAGAAGAAGCTCTTGTAAATACAACTGTTGATACTGATTTGGATGTAAACAAATTTCAAGCCATGGTGGGACACTTGTCTTCCCCCACTTGTCTTTCATTCTCTGATAAAGATGATGCTTCCATGACACATCCACATAATTCCTCGCTCTATCTTGAAGTCATGATCCATAAACATCGCATTAGATGTGTCTTAATAGATGGAGGAGCCAGTTTGAATATTTGTACTTTAAAGTTAATAAATGCCTTAGGAATATCAGAAAATGAAATTGATCCACGAAGGAAGATAATTATTAAGGCATATGATGATAAGGAAAGAGCTTCTAAAGGATTAATATTGCTGCCTATCAGAGTGGGACCTGTTGTGAAGAATACATTTTGTCAGGTTCTAGATCAAGATCTTTCTTATAACATACTTTTGGGTCGTCCATGGATTCATGATATGCAAGCAGTACCATCAACGTATCATCAATGCATCAAGTTTCCATATAATGGACAAGAAATAACTATACAAGCTGATAACAATAGTACCGAAACTTGTTCAAATCTTTGAGTAACTCAAGATGTCTTTGTGCCACACAATAGGGAAGCTCTTGTTGTTTCTTCTTCCAATTTACAAGTCCAATTGCAAGAATTGACAAAGAATCTTGATAATAAGCTGAAGTTTAAAGACAAAGGGGTAGGTGAATATTCACTATCTCTTTCTACCTTACCTCCTTCTCCGAGGTCACATGGACAACCTACCTTATCAAATCAAAAGATTGCAACAGCTTCTACATCTCAAGCTTCTATGCCAATCACAAAGTTTGATGGAAAATTCATTAGAGCTAATACCATTGAAGAAGAAGCTGAAGATAGGGACATCCTAAATTAGCTATACAAAGATGAAGATGAATCTCTCTTGCATATTAAGTTACCTAAAGAGCAATATGGTAAGGGGTACGCTATCATGCAAAAGATGGGCTATGAAGGAAATGGTCCTATAGGGAAAAGAAGAGAAGGAATTGTGGAACCAATTCAGCCTATTTCAAAGCATTCAAGTGATAAAACAGGACTTGGATATGGCAAAGCTAAAGAAGACTCTACTTCACAGCAAGCACAATTAACTCATGAAAGAGGATCAGTGTCAGATAAATCTCATGAATCAGTTTTCCAATTGCAAAATAGTTCAGATACTGATTCTAATGAATATGAATGGGATACCATTTATAATGATGAATTTTGGAGAGACAAACAAGTTGATACCATACACAAATATGCACCTATTCTCATACAAGGAGAAGGCTCAAGGCCTCCACTTGATTATGTTTTACAAACCAATCACGACTCAAGTGAGGATGAATCAGATTCTAACGAGATTGACAATCAATAGGAGAATACCATCATTGACCTTGTCTACCATGAGGATGATAACCATATCATGACTTTGACAATTCAAGACCTTACCTAACCTAATGATCCTATGCCTTTAGTTTACCCAAAAATTATTGATTGGGACATTGATGCACCTATCCATATTCCTACATTCAATAATGACAAGGACATTATAAATTTCCTTTGTTCCTCAAATGAAGAAAACAATTGTTTTATTCAAGAATTTCATACTCATGATAAGGAGAGTGTCAAGTCTCTTAGCTGCAAAATAAATGAAATAAAAGATGGATCTATTGGTGAAAACCAAAAAATGGCAGTGATAGATCAACAAAAGAGAAAAATAAAGAGCGAATCTAACAGTGAAAACCTTTCTGAGGCACTGAAAGATGAGAAACTTGACATTCTTCCCAAGTATTATCATGAAAGATCTTCTATTTTGATCGAACAAACAGAGTCAATCAACATAAGTAAAGCAGAGCAGCCAAAAGTTTTACAAATTGCAGCATCATTAACAGTTGAAGAAGTCCTGAAATTCATGCAATTCTTGAAGGAGAATCAAATCAACTTTGCTTGGTCATATGCTGATATGCCAGGGTTAGATCCTAATTTGATAATGCATCATTTATCTATCAAACCAGGGGTAAAACCTGTAAAGAAAAAGCTCAGAAAAATGCATCCACATGTTGCATTATTGGTCAAAGAAGAATTAAAGAAGCTTTTGGATGTTGGATTCATTCGAACTATTGATTATGCAGAATGGATCTCCAATATTGTACCTATTTCAAAGCTAGATGGAAGGATCCGAGTTTGTACAGATTTCAGAGATTTAAATAAGGCTTTTCCCAAATATGACTTTCCTTTGCCCAATATAGATATGATTGTTGATTTAATTGCTGGCCATGTGATGTATTCATTAATGGATGGATTTTTTAGGATACAACCAGATAAAAATTGCACCAGAGGATCAAGATAAAACAACGTTTACATGCCCTTGGGGTACCTATTGCTGGAATGTAATGCCATTTGGGTTAAAGAATGCTGGAGCCACTTATCAAAGAGCAATGACAACTATTTTTCATGATATGATGCATACATTCATGGAAGATTATGTTGATGATTTACTTGCTAAATCTCACACACGAGAACAACACCTAGAAATTTTATCAAAAATCTTTATCAGAATGGAGAAGTTCAATGTTCGACTAAATCCAAAGAAATGTGTCTTCGACGTTACATCTGGAAAACTCCTAGGATACATTGTTTCAGAAAAGGGTATAGAGGTTGATCCAAAAAAAGTACAAGCTATAATGGACATGCCCCCACCACGAAATATCAATCAACTTTGATCTTTGCAAGGAAGATTACAGTCCATCAGAAGATTTATAGCTCAACTAGCAGACAAAAGCTTGCCATTTACACATTTATTGCATAAAAATGTCCCATTCAAATGGGATGACAAATGTAAAGTAGCATTGAATCAGATCAAGCAATATCTTACGCATCCACCAGTTTTAATTCCACCTATTCCAGGAGAGCCACTCATACTCTATATTTCAGCAACAGAAGTATCTTTGGGAGCATTGCTAGCACAAGAATATTCTACACTGTAAGGAAAGGCCATATATTATATCAGCAGAACTTTAACAAGACATGAGTTAAACTACAGTTTCATTGAAAAAGCTTGCCTTGCAGTAGTGTTTGCTTCTCAAAAGTGGTGACATTATATGCTGGCTCATACAGTTAAGCTGATAACAAAGATTGATCCATTAAAATACCTATTAAGCAGAGCTACTTTAACAGGAAGACTTGCAAAATGGGTAATGATCTTAAGTGAATTTGACATTCACTATGTAGATAGAAAAGCTATTAAAGGACAGGTCATTGCAGATCAGTTGGCTGAAGCACCTTTACAAGAAGAAAATCTAATGCACATTGAGTTTCCTGATGTAGATGTTTTTACAGCAACAATTCAGAAATTATGGACATTGTACTTTGATGGATCTTATACACAATATGGCTCGGGGGCATGGATTCTCTTTGTTACACCTGAAGGACATACCATCTCATGATCATATCGGTTGATGTTTCCTTGTACAAATAACATAGCTGAATATGAGGCATTGCTCATAGGATTGAAAATAGCTTTGGAATGGCGGATTACAGAGCTGGAAGTCTATGGTGATTCACAACTTGTCATTAATCAAATTAATGATGACTATCAAACTAAAGATGATAAGTTGCTACCTTACAAGAACATGGTGGATGATTATAAGAAGTATTTTGTGTCAATCAAGTTTTCACAAATATCAAGGATTGATAATAAAGCTGCAGATGCCAGGGCTACCATTGTTTCATTATTACAAATATCCAAAGATCAAACTAAGTATGACTTTTTGGTTGAACAATTGTTTTCTCCCGCCTATGATAATCCTGAAACCCAAGTCATATGTCATTTAACTGGTTCTGATTCACCTTTATATGGCAAGACTTATACTTACCTCAAAGATAACATCTTACCTTCAGATTTATCTCGCAACCAAAAATGGAATTTCATTCGCCAATCATCCCATTATACCTTAATTGCCAATATCCTTTATCGACGTGGTCTTGATGGTACACTCCTTAGATGTCTTGAATGTGACGAATCTGAAAAAGCCTTACAAGAGGTTCATGGTGGTATTTGTGGAACTCATTCGAGTTGTTTGACCTTAGCCAAGAAGCTTGTCAAAATGGGATACTATTGGCCTACCATGGAGAAAGATTCTTTTACTTTCATCAAGAAGTGTTCTAAATGTCAGATCCATAGGAATCTTATTCATGCACCTGCACAAGAACTGCAATCTTTTACTCTGACATGGCCTTTTTCTCAGTGGGGATTAGATCTTGTTGGTAAAATACATCCTTCATCGTCAAATGGTCATAAATTTATCATCACAACTACAGAGTATTTTACAAAATGGATTGAAGCTGTTCCTCTAACGATAGTGACTGGTAAACAAATATCTTCATTTATCTTGAATTACATTATCTGTCAATATGGAATTCCTAATTCTATTATTACTGATAATAGAAGACCTTTCAAGAATCAAGATGTGGATGAACTTTGTGAAAGATTTCACATCCAACACAGATTTTCTACACCTTACTATCCACAGGGTAATGGTCAAGCAGAAACTTCCAACAACACCATCTTGAAGATATTGAAGAAAACAGTAAATGACGCTGGACGTGATTGGCATGTCCAATTAAACCCAGCTTTGTGGGCATACAGAACCAGTATTCGTACACCAACAGGAGCTACACCATATGCTTTGGTCTATAGAGCAGAAGCAATCTTACCATTAGAGGTTGAAATACCTTCGCTTAGGGTCTCACTCAAGGGATTGATAAGTGATGAAGACTACAGGGTTTCTTGCCTCCAAGAGCTAGAACTGTTAGATGAAAGACGTCAACATGCAGCTGATCATTTGAAGGGTTATCAACAGATTATGTCTCGTAGTTATAATCATAGAGTTAAACCATGAACATTTCAAGTGGGTGATTTAGTACTAAGAGAAAATCCACATAATCAACAAGACAGAGAAAAGAAAGGGAAATTTGAACCTAATTGGCTTGGTCCATTTGTTGTCATTGCAGCATATGGTTCTGGGGCATATCAGTTATCCACATTAGAGGGGGACCTGTTTGAAGAACCGATCAATAGTATTCATCTGAAGAATTTCTATGTATAAAAAGTCCTGAAAAAATCAAAAAAATCATAAAAAGTCCTGAAAAAATCAAAATCAAAATTAAAAAAAACCTAAAAAAGTGCAATAAAAACAAGTAGTGAAAACCTGGCAAACAGGCGTTACTTGTGATTAAAATGGGCTCCTCCATTTATTAGTTTATGTCTTGTTTTCATTCGGTATTATCCATCCATATCTATCATCTGTATATGTCTTTTATTATCCATATCATGCAATGGGAATCCTTATCCTTCATCATGGCTTGATGAAATTTGTACATATCTTTTATCTTTAGGTTGTATTTACACTGGGGGAAAATGCAGAAACATAGACTGAACAAGAGAGGGGCAACAACTTTTTCGAACATTGCAAATAGACACAAAAATAGTTGACAAAACACAACAAACATTGCCGTATCAAATCAACCACAACATGTTTATTCAATGCCAATGGAAATTGAAACAACATGATCCAAACAACTATCGAAATAAGAATATCAATGATGATAACTAGTTTGGATGATCTTAATCTGAATAATGTTTGAAATACTTTAAGCAAGATTTGAATGGTTGTTTGATTTTCTATCATATCTCTGGAGTGATTCAATGATGTACTAAACTAGACAAGCAAGGAAAGAGTATGATTTTTCTTTGTCTGCTGTTTGTGAGGAAATCATTAGTACTATGCAAATTGGTCGCGAGACATGCTCTACTATGTATCATGGATGACATTTTAGAATTTGCATGAGAAAAGGATTAACTCTTGTCTGTTTATGCAAGCAATACTCAGGTCATCTCCGTTCAATTATACCTAGATGCTTGTATTAACTTGCTATATTAAAAATCATGAAAGCAATACTCAGGTCATCACTGGTGCTAACATACCCTTTGATGCTTGTATTAAATTTCAACATTTCAAAGCTCTATGATGATACAAAAAGCAAAAATAAGCTCTCCAAATGGCAATATTGTATGGATGTTCTGCATGGTTAGTATAGATTGCATTCATGTTAGAATCTGCATTTTGCATTCATAAATTTCCCGAAAGCTGGCAAAGCATCAAATGGTTTATCTTTTCAAAAACATGACTGAGTATATTTTGACATTCATAAAAATATCATTTCATACATTTTTCATATATATTTGCATTAGAAAATCATAAAATCAAAGTATACATCATGCATTCATTCATCAAATAGATTTCATCCCATAAATCATGTATATATATCATATATATCATGAAATTATCATATCATACACATCATACATATAAGGAAATAGACACATTTATATCATCATAAATCATCGCTGCATTTCATATATCTCAAAAATGAATGTCAAAATGTACAAGGATGTCAACTACAAATGATATAACATCATCAAAAATGGGATCATCTCAAGGTGTATACAACATGTCTCAACAGAATATATAATGAAAATATCATCTACAATGCACTAGGCAGTGCTATCCTCTGATGGCGCTGGCCTAGGACCTGTACCACCTGCCCCTGATGGACCTGCTCCGCCTATGCCTGATGGCCCTCCTGGACGTAATGGTTGTGTCACACCTCTACTGGTAGTACGAGAGCGACCATGAGTAGACCATGATTGAACATAACTCTCTCTCTCTGCTCAGGTGGAACTGCATCATGATATCTAGTCCGGTAAAACTCAGCCTCTCGGGTGGCTCTAGTAACCTCTCTCATCATATCACCCGTCAAGGTGCTACCTGCTACTCTCTGTAGGCTATCTGCTAAGGCAATGGCCTGCTCACCTCGCTATCTAGCTGCATCTCTCTCAGCAATAACCAAAGTCAACTAACTCTGCAACTGTGTAATCAAGGTCTGTGCCTGTGATAGCTGAGTCTGCAAACTCTCTACTGTACTCTGTAGAGATGATATATGACTTGATACTGTTAGATCTACTGAAGGAGATGGATCTGTGTGTCACATCTGTGGTCCACCTCTACCACCTCTACCACCTCTACCACCTCTCCTACCACCTCTCCTGCCACCTCTGTCACCACCTCTACCATCACCACCATCATCTCCCTCAGAGTCATCATCTCCTCCACTCTCATCATCATCATTGTCCTCTGAATCGTCATCCTCTGACCTAGATTCCCTCTGTCATCATCTTTGTGTGGTAATAGGAGCAATAGCCTCATCAAGATCAAACATACGTGGTGTCAGATGCTCTAGGACATACTGAAAATACTCTGGTGTTGTCCCTGCGTCAAGGACATCTACTCGGTAACATCACTGCTCCCAAACTGGTGAACTCTGCCACCGCTGTCTCATATGAAATCCGTGGACCCCACATTGCAAGCTCTGGCTGTCGTCGTGCATAAATGGCTGAACCTATAGGCATACCCTGAATCTGACCAAACTGTCGACATACTCATCCAACAAGAAATCTCTCAATGATCCATGTAGTACGCCCAATCAAAAATCTGGAAGTACATACATATGGCATCTCCCTCACATCCTTTGGCTATGGTTCGCAATCTAAATACAGTCTCCAACATATTGTATCCAAACTATCCAATAATCGCTGCCAATGCACTAGTTTGCCCAGTCTCGGCTGAGCAATAATGTGAGCATATCTCCATCTATATGATCGACCAGCTAGTCGATGTCCTCGAGTCAATGGACGTAAAACAGCAAAGGGCTCCCATGCCCATATCTGTGATAATGAGCACCCCACAGCAAAACTCCGGCCTCTACCATATACAACATGATGTAACTCATCATATAAGTGGGCTAGCATGCATGTACCCCATGCATACCATGTCCCCTGCATCACCATGCTCTCCAAAACATGACCCCATCCGATCTCAAACCCCTTCAACCTATGGTCGAGGCACAACACACCTCCAATGAATCTTGCAAGTACAGATGGTAAAGGTGGATATTTATCTATAATCTCGCCCCATGGGATGAAGTATCCAGCAATCTGATCATCTCAGAAAATTTGTCTCAAAGCATCAGTGCCTCCAGCCTCTCGGCTATCAAAACAACTATCTCTCCCATCACTGGGATCCGTAGGATGTGATATACATCCTCAGGGGTCACTGTAATCTCGCCTGTCGGTAAATGAAATGTGTTGGTGTCACTATGCCACCGCTCTGCCAGTGTTGTCAATAGAGCCCTGTTGAGGCGAACCTCAGGCATATCAAGTAATGCACTCAATCCACAAGCATCAATCACATCTTTATCTGACTGTAACAAATGTGGAATCAATGTCCATGTGCTTAGAAATGTCTCTCGTAACTGCAAAACAACTAATCTCTCCTGTTGACGTATCATCAAAGCAAAATCAATATCAAATAATCATAACGTATCAATTAAAAACTGAACATCAAATTATTTGTTTTTTATCATCATCATGAAATGCGACTAATATCAAAATCATGTTTGTTTTTAACAACCTTAGAAACAAACAAATCAATCAAACTATTTGTTTTTCATTGTCATGGAAAGAAAATAAGCAACATCACGTTTCTTTCTAACAACTTTAGAAAAAAACTTATCTGTCCTATTTATTTTTAACAACTTTAAAAGCAAGTATATCAGCTCCTATTTGTTTTCCAACAACTTTGGGAAAAAATTTATCAGGTCACAACAACATATGATTAAAGGTGCTACAAAATTGGTTAAATGCACTACAAAATTCATCATCGGCGCTATGAAATCAATTGCTCTACTAAAAACATCAAAAGCGCTACCAAATTTATCAAATGCGCTATTATATCATATGCGCTATGAAAATTAGTAAAAGCGCTATAAAATTTATCATATGCGCTATGGAAATAAAGGCGCTACTGAAAATATCATATGCGCTACGAAAAGTCTCAAGGGTGCTAAAACACACTTTTCTACATCACAACATTGAAAAACATGCACTAAACGGAAATTTTTGAAAAGCAGGAGATTTACAGGATACATACCGGAGGTCCATAGTGCGCTGGCTACTGATGTCATCAGATGCGCTCAAAATGGTGCTAGTGAATAGGAAGTGCCATAATTATCAACTCAGAGCTCAAAATTTGTAAATTTTACTAGGTTAAAATTGAAAATGACATGGAAAATGACATTTTTAACCTATATAATGGTAAAATTGGGGTATTTTATCACATTTTAACATAGCAGGGGAAATTTCTTCATCAATTTTTCATTTCACATTTTTTTGGGTCAATTTTCTTCAAATCATTAGTTTCAAACGATGAATCGACATCTTCAAAATCATAAAAATTAAAAAAAATTCACAAAAATTGAAAAAATTAAAAAAATTCGTAAAAATTCAAAATATTATCGATTCATCGTTTGTGGGGGCATATACCTATTGACATTTCAACAGTCAACATTTGGGGCAAATTTCAAAATTCTTTGAAGTAATGCGTAAAACACATCACTTCAAAGAGGGGCAAAATGTATACACCTAAAAATGGTCACATTACATTGTCTGGTAATTAATTAAATATTTTTAATATTTAATTAAATCTTCGAATTCCATCTATGTATAAATAAATTTAAATAATTTATTTATATTATCCATTATTTCATTTTGATTAAATAAATAAGTTTATTTAATCATCTTTTCATATTCATTTCTTAATTAATTAAATAAATATTACGATTTATTTATATTAATTATCATATAATCTTAGTTTGAATATTTTATTCAAATAAAGATTAAAATATTCTTCTTTTCTTCTAAATATCATTTATAATTAAATATTTCAAATATTTTATTAATTTCTCTAATTATTCTAATATCATTTATAATTAAATATTTCAAATATTTAATTAATTCCTCTAATTTCAAATTCTTCATATATCTATTCATAATTAAATATTTCAAAATATTTAATTAATTCTTCTAATATTTCATATTCTTCTAAAGTCATATCATAATTAAATATCTCAAAATATTTAATTAAATCTTCCATAGTTTTTAAAATAAAAAATCAAAATTCATTAAATGAAATTAAATAAATTTATTTATTTATTTAATTTGGGATTATCTTCAACATCCAGGAAGCAAACAGTCAAAATAGAAAATTTAATTTTCTTTGTTTCTGTGCAGGCTTGTTCTCGTGGTTTGAAGACAGGAATCCATCCTTTTCTCCAACCTCTCAACCTCTTCCATCTTCTTCTCAACTTCTCCATCTCTCACCTTTCAATTCTACCAGACAATCTCACAGCCGTAGATTCTTGCCAGCCAGGATTATGCCTGCAAAAAAAAACTATAAATAAGACTATCGGGTACTCCAAATGAGATATAGAAGTTTTAAGCAAGAAAATTATAGTCAAATTGCAAGTAGTATAAGCATTCATAGCATTTATAGTATTCATAGTATTTTCATAGCATAGCAATAGCAGTATAGAATCATGACATCTTCCGTTTACAGCCCCTATCCATATCTGTATCAGCAATTTCACTCCACCACCATATAGGATAGAGAATGACTTTCCTTTCTGCATACTCATTCTACAGGTTGCTATTCGGAGAAGCTTTGCTTACACAATCTGAGAGCAATAGCTTCCAAACAAATCCCTGGAGATAGAGGAAAATGAAACGGCTCTGAAGAAACTCTCTTTGTTTCATTTGAATTCAATTCATTTAGTCTTCTTCGGTTTAATGTTTCATTTTGTGTTTTGTTTTCATTTAGATTACTCATATAAACATTAACACACTCTATAATTTGAATGAATAAGCCACTCAAGCATAGGTAAAGTAGGCTTTGTTTGGGGGAAAAACATAATTCAACAAGTGCTTGAAACAAATAGTAATATAAAAATTATTCAAGTTAAAACAAGGAAAGACATGGGTGAACTGATATACTTATTCAAACACTGGTTGTGGTTTCCCTCGGCAGAAATTAGACAAATCCCATATTTCATTTCTCAACATTGAAAGCTTAGCATGTTCATTCAATTGAGCAAGAAGTGGCATGAGAGCACCTTGAGAAAGAACTAGATCTCTGCATTTTGGGGAGTCACCAAAATGGGGGCTTTGGAATAGGGTATGAACATCCATCAAAGCATAAATAATAGAGAAATTTTGTCAAATTTTGTAGTTGCAACTTCCCTAGTAGAAGTATATGAAAAATGTGGAAGCATAGACAAGGCATGTGAATGGTTTGAAAAAATGCCTAAAAGAGATGCCATCTCATGGAATACAATGATTACAAGATATGCAAAAAATGGATTTGCTAAAAAGGATTTAGAAACTTTCAAGCAAATGCAATTAGTAGGTGTGAAGCCAAATTCTACAACCTATGCTAACATCCTCCCTTCCTGTGCCAAAAATGGGAGCTTTGGAGAAGGGTATGAACATCCATCAGAGCACAATGGATGGGGGATTTTTGTTAGATATTATGGTTGGAAATGCTCGGTTAGACATGTATGCAAAATGTGGAAATGTACACAAGGCATGTGAACTCTTTGATGGAATGCCTCAAAGAGATGTCATCTCATGGAATGCAATTATTACAAGATATGCACAAAAATGGATTTTGTAATGATGCTCTCAAAATATTTGAAATAATGAAGCACTCTGAAACATATCCCAACATTGTAAGCTTTTTTTGTATTCTTTGTGCATGCAGCCATGGAGGTTTAGTAGATGAGGGTTGTGCATACTTCAAGCACATGAGTAAGCAGTATTGCATTACACCTATAGTTGATCATTATGTGTGCATGGTTGACATTCTTTCCTATGTTGGCTATCTCGAGGACACTCTAAACTATATCATTAAGATGCTAGTTAAACCTGTGGAGGTTGTGTGGATGTGTTTTCTTGTTTCCTATAGGTTACATATAAATATAGGCTTAGGAGTATTTTGATGTAAGTAAAGGAAGAAACAAATACCTTCTACAATTTTAGTTTGACCAAACTCAATCTTCAACAAACCATCCTTATTTGTTTGCTCATCTTTCTCTCATTATTTATTCCTCAAAACTCAAAATTCCTTAAACCATCAAAAATCCACACAACAATCAGAGTTCCAATCTTTTGTCAAGACTTCAAACCAGCTTTAACAACTTGAAAATGATTGACTAAAATAGACTAGGTTCCTTCAAATATTAGTACAAGACCATCGCATCACCAAACTTTCCTCAATGAGCTATAATAGCATTTTACAAATACAAATTTTAGAATAAAAGGAACAAGCCACCAACTCTAAACCTAAGACCTCTCCATTAGGGTTAACTCAACATAATTCAACTTATCACAAACCACATGAACACTTGTTTCCTTATTTGGTCATAGTTCCTTCATAAACTAAATGTAAAGCTTGTAGGTCTACAAAATAGTTTGTCAGAGATTTTCTCCCAAGATAAATACATTTACCCAAAACTAACCATACCTTTAGATACCTTTTTGGCTTAGTTAAAATATATGTCAAAGTGGGGTATAGATCCTTTGGACCAAATGATTCAAAATTGACTATCTCAGTCAAAATTATGCCTCTTTAGGCCTTGGCTACCATAGGGGTCTTGAATTTCTTCTATCTCCAAACCAAAAATCTCACAAACAATACTTGGTTCACTCTTTATTTGGTCTGTACAAACTTATTATTCCATTAAAAGTCCACTTCTAAAGGTATTTTTATAAACCCTAGACTCTAACCTCCATCTTTACTCATAAAACCCTATTTTCAGACTAGGGCAGTGACCATTCGCCACACTAAATTCATCCTATTGATCTACAACCTCTAAAATATGAGAATAGATACTATAAAGGGTAAACTCACCAAAAAATGAGACCTTTCACTTGATAAAAATAGAAGGAATGCAATTTCATCAACATAATGGTCACATGTATAGAGGGCTCGTACTTCCTCAAAGTAGTTGATTATTCATGGCATTGCAAGGATACGAATTATCAATTCCAAATCCTTAGAGATGCTTTGAGGAGGTTGGGCCAAATAATGTGTGCAAGTAGTGAGAGATGTGGCCTATGTGTAGATATGTGTAGGGAATTTGATTGAGGCTACCACATGAATGTCTTGATCAAAACCTCTAAAATTGTTTAATTGGATGCCAATATCTTCAACAAAAACTCAAACACAGAGATTGAGCAATACAAGAACACATAAAAAATAGGATTTAGTTTCAACAACACAAATGACTTCGTAAATTAGAAGAGGGGTGTTAAAAAAACTACAAGATCCACTTCACTACAATGTACAATACAAAATTTGTAATTAATAGTAAAAATACTTTAATTTACTTCATCTACATTATACACAAGAAATTGTAAGCTAAATACAATAGTTACATTCAAAGCAACAATGACAACTTAACACCTATTATAATATTAGTTCCCATTGTTCCTAGTGTTCCACCATTCTATCACAATGGGCCCATTATACTCCTCATGCAATCTGAAGTTAGGATCCTTACTAAGAATTGTTTGTTTTATTTGTCCAAGCATGTTGTTAAATGTTTCAAAAATCTCTTCAAGACTAGGAGATTCAGTATAGCTAATGACCTACATAACAAGTGAGATAAAGAAACAAACATATCTAAAAAAATATCAATAAAACATAAGATTCAAATGATAGAAAGAATACAAACATCAATAAATTGATAATTTAATAATAAAATATGAAATTCTTTGAATTAATCAAGCAAAAAATGATTGTGTGAAGCCTTGAGTTTATCCTATCCTAAAGGTGAAAAATAAATAAAAATGCAATATAAAGAAAACACAAGGAACACCTCAAAAATTAGCCTAAGGAATGATAAAGAATGATAGCAAAATAATGATTGTAAATGATTATACCTTTGTGTTGTTGAATCCCTTGGTTGGCCCTTGATGTTTAAAAGTGTGTGTTCTCCTTGGATGGCTATGGAGATGGTTAGATGCAAGATGAACAATTTGATCAAATACAAATGCTCATGGCTAAATGACTTGATTAGATGAGGGAAAATACTTGCAAGTTAAGTAATCAAATTTGTAGCATAAAGGTGCAAATGGCTAAGTCTTCTCAAATTCTTTAGAAGAGGGGGGTATTTATAGAAGAAATTAAATTCTCTTGAGAATTCAATGGTCAAGATTGAGCAACCATGGCCAAGATGAAGGGCTATGGATAGTTGAGGACTCAAAAGCCCTCACATCTTGACATGTGGAATGTGAAGTGGCTAAGGATGTGATGAGGTGTAGGTGAGGTGCAAGGACATGTGATGGAGGTACTTACAAGTACCTTGATGTCACCATTCAATGATCACATGGGGAAGAGAAGATTGCTTGGAGAAATAAAAGTGAATTGAAAATTCACGGTAATTGAGAGATCTTATGGATAAGACAATGTGCCCAAATAGAGGTGAGAAGTACCTTGGATAAAACAAGGTTCTTAAAAAGGTAAGTACTTACCCACATGTGACTTGATGTGACAGGTCAAAGATTCTAGAAGATTTTGGAACATGTGATGTGACAAGTCAAAGGTTCTAGAACTTGCATGGGAAAGAGAAGATTCCTTGGAGGAATAAGAAGGAATTAAAAATTCCTTGGTGGATGGGCAGAGTTGACCAAGATGTTGATTGGATTAGATAATTAGTGATTAGAAGATAATTAGTGGTTAAGGAAGATTAGAGGCCAACTTGAAAAAGTTGGAGGATGTGACACATCCTAGTCAAAGATTAGGCATGTGAACATTCCTAATGAAGAGATTAAGAGGTTGATTAGGGTTAAGGATAAGGATGTGACATGTGAGGAATTAAACAAATGTCATATTTATTTAATTCATTTGATGAAAGGGGAATTAAAGAGGTAAGGTATTTAATTATTTGACTAGATACCTTAGGGATTAGAAGAACTTTAGAGGTATTAATTAAATAGTAGTGATATTACTTAATTAATGTGGATAAGGGGATATTTAGATGAAAAGGGGGTAAATTTGGACAAATGAAGTGTCCAAATTTAGGTGTCTACATTTTTCCCCTCTTTGAGATGGTTTTACGAAGTACCATCATTTCAAAGAATATTAAAACGTAGAACCTAGAAGAATATGGTTAGATTGGAAAAGATGCCCCAGCCATTCAATGGAGTGACTAAGAAGGAAAAAATGATGAAGATTAGGGATTAAGGATGCCCCCTTGAGAGGACATGCAGGTTCAAGATAACACAGGTGTGCTCTCGAAATGGATGAGATGATGAAAGGGGATATGAGGATGATGATGTAAAGTGATGGATAAGAAAGGATGATAAGCGATGGGAGATGATGAGAAGCACAAATGGATTGAAATTCAAAGGTGATGTTGCCTTAGTCAAGCTACAAGCCAAAATGGGTTGATGATGGATGGAGTGTTTTCAATAAGGGAATGAAGGGAAAGATACACCTTGATGATGATGATGAAAGTGTTGTTGATGAGGGAAGGATACATCCCTATAAAAGGGGTTATTGATCAAGGCTTGTAACAAGGCTGGGGACAATACCCAGGATGTGATAAGATGATTTGTGCTAGATTGAATGGATGAGGATTGGATTAAGATGTGAGATGGATGAAAGGAATAAAAATGATTGGGGACACGATGCTTAGAATAACCAATCTATGTTATTCTTAAGAAGAGTGAAGAGATGACAATAAGGGAGGGAGAGTGATGAAGGATGAATGGATGAGGGGGATTTTGATAGATGAGAGGATGGAATGAGAGATGAAATGCAATTCTAATGCAATTTTCCATCTTTAGAGCATTTTTTTTTTCCATTGCATAAGACACAAGATATCAGGGTATGAAGAACCAAGGAAGATTAGTGTCTAATGCATAAAGCAAGCACAGCAAACAAGAAGGCTATCCCAACACCCAAAATTCATGAATACCTTGGTCGGGCCAAGCATTGGGATAACCATAAGCACAAAAGGATGCCCTAGTATAACACAAGACCTTAGGGGTCTTGGTGGGTACTACGTGGGACAGCCTATAAGACAACAAAGTAAAAAGATCAAGATATGCCCCTATGTTTACCAGTCAAAGCACACCATGATATGATGGATCAAGGCGACCATGACAAGTGATAATAGGGAGCTCAAATGATAAACAAAATCCAAAAGCATCAAAATATTGCAATTGATTTCAAACGTCCTTTTCCATAGGATCAAGGGGATGGATGTGATTGATGAGGTCTATTACGAAGGATGCATCCTATTGAGACCAATGATGGATACTAAACTAAAAGATCGATATGACACTAGATATTCAAAACCAATTGGATTTGATGATACAAGTGGATATTGTTTGTTAATAACTAGCTAGATAAGGGAATAGCTTAACAAAACAACATAAGGTAGACAAGACATGATATAGAAGACTAAAACATCCTAGTGACCTAGGGGATCAAGGGCCAATGAAACATTAGCCTTGCCTATGTGAAAGTGCAGAGCCCTTGTAGTTCGATAAAAGGTTGATGACTAACCATGGATAAAAACAAAAAGAGGTAAAATGGGGACCAATGAGGGATGAAAAAGATAGGAGGGATGAAAGGAGCCTCGAGGGTGGATCAAATGATTAACCTTTCCTATGTGAAAGCACATGGGAAATTTAGTTTGACAAAGACCAAAGACAAATGATGGAGAAGGGGATAAAATGATGGGATTGATATGATAAGATAAGACTGACTTGGTGGATTGGATAGGATGATGATGATCACACAAAGCTCAGGGATAGGATAGTTATCCAAGTCAGCCAAAAATGAATTGGGAGAATGATACAGTGGAGAGATGAATGATGAGAAGCAATAGGAGATTAGAAAGATGTGCAAAGGAAGTAGGAGTGATGACAATGAAATAGATGGCATCGGATTGGATGGGGAGTGGCCTATAACTAGATACCAATGACAAGGGATTACAAGATGGGATAAGGATAGGGATGAATGGATAAGAAGAGAAATATGGGTGGATAGGAAGAGTAGGATGGGGAGATGAAAGGGATGCTATGATGGATGAATAGAGGGATGAGGAATAGAAGATGGAACGAATTGCTATGATGGATAGGAAGATAAGGATTGGGAGATGGAAGGGATTGTTTGGATAGGAAGATAAGAATGGGGAGATGGAGGGGATTGTTTGAATGGATAGGAAGATAATGATGGGTAGATGGAAGAGATGATGTCTCCAAGGAATATGTCACAAAGGGAGATAACTTCCCCCACTCTAAGTATGTCGTGTGTCATGAGGTAGGAGGGACACAAGACAAGTGGATGGGAAGATAAAGGAGCTAACTAGAGGAAGATAGGATGGGTGAATAAGGGATATGATAGAGCATGGATGAAGGGAATGTATACCAAGAGGTGTGCAAAGCATGCATAGATAGGTGCCCCTGATTTGATCAAGATCACAAGAAGGATGGAGGGAATGCATAACCGGAAGCTACTGCCAAGTGTGGAAAAGGACAGATGGTGATTTACACATGATGCTTGTTTTCCAGGTTTTCATCATGGTACTTATCCAAGGCACTTGTTTGCCAAATTTTCACCATTGGACAAATTAGTTCTCTGTAGAATTTTATTTTTTTGTTTTTGACTATGTTGGATTTTTTTTGACCTTTTGGATTTTTTTAACTTTTTTGATTTTTTTTTTACCTTTTTTACTTTTTTTTGACTTTTTTAACTTTTGTGGATTTGTGGATAGAAGGTGGATGGAGATGGACAAGGATAGAGATGTGAATAAGTGGATTGAGAAGACATGCGATAGGGATAAGGATGATAGACTCAAGCATCAATTTCCAGACGAGGTATTAAGAGCCCATGTTTGAGATGACTATTTGAGGTTGGTACAACCCTATTAAGATGAATGGATTATACATGAGAATGGATTAAAGGGATTGGGTGGGGGGAGATATGGGGGATAATGGATGGGATTTTGGAAAGTGTATGGATGGAATGATGGGATAGGTGTGTGATGGGGAAATGAGTTAAGGATCAGCATCAACATATAGGGTGGTCAATGTGAAATGATATGATGATTAATGGATGGAGAATGTAGGGATAATGGAGGAGATGAGATAGTGAATTTTGGGACATAAGGGCCCAAAACATATTTAGGAGATGAAAGGGGTGTATGATTAGCTTTTGTCTTAGCAACTTTGGATGTTGTTACAAATTTTTCATTTGAAGGCATTGCATCCTTTTTCTTTTGGATCCACATGGTTTTTATTTTTTTTTGTTGGGCCTTTGTGGCCAATTGGTTTGTTTAGATTTTGGATTTGATTGTAAATTGGATTTTTCTTCTTTTCATCATGTATTTTAGAGGGGAAATGAGGAGCTTTTGATTCATGTGGATGTTTAGATTCATGCATTTATGCTTTCACATCCAAAGTGATATAAGTAGCAATGGGATGGGTGCGAGAAGATGGATGATGTGGAGTGACGAAGGTAAGATGGTGAGATGTGGATGGAGGATGTGTAGGTATGCACCTTTATTGATCCTAATTAGGGGGCATAAGAGTGGGATGTTTATGATGGGTGACATGGACAGGACAAGATGGAGGAGGTGATTTTGGGATATAAGGGCCAAAAATAGACGTAGGACCTAGAGGAGACATGGATGGAGTAGATGGAGGATGGAAGATGGTGGATGGAGGGATGTAAGGACCCAAAATGGATGGAGCAGATGAAGGAGTAATATGGACGGTTGTTTTGAGGTGGTATGATGGAGGAGGGGGGATGGCAACAAATGATTTGGCAGAGTGATGGGAAGAGCCTGTATTTATTTTGAAAGAGGCTCATTGAGGATGAGTAGAGGTTGTACCAACATTTTTGGATTGTGAGTCTTGAGAAGTACAACCAAGACCACATGTGTAATCGTGTTCATTGACTTGGATGGGCTCTAAAATATCTTGCTTATGAATGCCTAAACCTTTTCCTTGATAATTCATGATCTTAAGCATTCGATCCATGATAGGATTTTTGTTATTCTATAAGAAGGATGCAAGTCCATTATTAGGTGGAGGATGCTAGGTGGTATATATGATTTGTTTTTCTTTTGAATGGAGACCACCATGCAAGAATGTGAGAGTACCAAGGGGATATAAAAGTGGTGTGGGAATAGTATGGTTAGGCGTGTTGGAGTTAAAATGACACTGAGAGGGGGGGTAAATCAATGTCTTAACATATTTTGACTAATTTTCTAAAATTCAAAAACATAGCTCAGATTTGATCTCAATATTGTTCTGATTAATGCATTCATGAGTTGAATGTAATCATTCATAAACAGAATTGAGAAAAGTAATAATTCCAACAGTGTACTGAAACAAAAACAACACAGTAAAGTAGAGAGAACACAGAAGAACAAAGTGACACAAAATTTGTTGAGTGGAAAACCCTCATGGGGTATAAAAACCACTCCCTAAATTCCTTCCAGGCTTAATCTTTTAATCAACTGTTCACAATGCCTTATAGGCTGATTTTTGAGCACCCACTCAAGGAGCACCAACCCCTCGTTCAGAGATACCTACCTCAAGGAGTACCAACACCTCAAATTATGTTTTGAACAATAATAATAATTGAGGGGATTTCTCTATTTTCAATTAAGCACATATTTTCTCGTCTACAAAATACCTTAAAGATTCAATAATTGAATCCCTAAAATAATACATAGAGAAGAAATTTACAATCGCTGCATCTTGTTATTCAGATTTTATTGCATAGTTTATCAATACATTTTCATACAGCCAAAGAATGATAATCTCATAATTACAACAACAACCGAACAAAAACATTGTTTTCTACTCCTCTTTATATGTCTTTTTGAATTAAAAAAAAATATAACTGTCTTCAAAAGTAATGGTTGAACAACCAAAACAATACAAGAGCTGTTTAATCCAGCTAAGAGCCATCCTCAACAAGTTTGAAATGTATGAGATCATTTCACTGCATAAAAAGCACAACTGCCCACCATAGAAAATCATAACCTCTAATGCATGAAAGACAATACTTAGTCAGGGCATCATTTGTCATATTAGTAACAGAGATGCAGAGGGCAGTTAATGAAAATGGTGATTATAAACTAGTATGAGTAGCATGAAATGCATAAATAAAACTACTAGAAAAATCTGCAACTCCCATGGCTCCATCAACCACTATCGAGCTTCCAGCCAGAGAGGCGCATCAAACATAGCAGCCATACCATTCATTTCAGAACCAAAAATGAATTTCATCCTGACAATGTCGTTACAGCTAGAAACAATAGTAAAGACCAGTTTATGAAGCTTTCTCATGATGGCGGCCAGGCTAGGGTTCGATACCCAGTCAAAAAGAATAATCACAAATTTTTCCCTATGTAACTTTCTTTTCAAATGATGTGACAGTATGTCAAAGGAAACTTTAACACCAGACATTCAACCCTAATTCAATCGTTAGTTGTCCCCTTGGTTCAATTCACTTTCGCTATGACACATCAGAGTCAGGGAGAAGATAAAACAAATACATCATGTCACATCGATGGGCTTCCTTAGTGTATTATTCATTCACCGAGACATAAGGAAACTTCTCACTGAGATTTAATTTTGTTTCATTCTCTATCGATGTGACCAAACGATATCAGAGAGACCTCTTGTAGACTTCATAATGTTTTTCCGAGAGCCATAAAACATTCTTCTAGTCGTTGAGACAAAAATTATCTCTCATCGAAATGAAATCATCATTCATCTTCACTAAGACATAGTATAGTCGGGGTGACCTCTTGAAGTGTACTCTATCACACCGAAAAAGCCTTACCCACTGAGTCACTAAGACAATGCCAATCTCTCACTGAACGCACTTCATAAGACTTAGTTGGCAAGACCAAAGAGTTTGCTATGACATTCCACCAAAGCAAAACTCTTGCCGATACACATCCATCCACCACCGGTTAGTGTGACATTGCATATTCGTTATAACCTCACGCCGAAGTAACCCTTTTCACAAGTCGGTGAGACACAAATATTCGGTGAGACTATATACCGAATGCATTATGTTTGGCTGAAGCGAAACCCCAGATGTGATGTCGATGAGACAAAACCACTTTGTCGACACCCATTCTGATACCGCCCAACACTTACCGATAGACTTCCAAATGCATTAGTCACTGAGACATAGTCCTTTTCACTATGACCCTTTGTTGAAGTCTTAAACACTTGCTGAAATGTTCCCATTCAACCTCTGATTGGTGAGACAAGGTAATTTCACTATGACCACATACTGACAGAATAACATATGCCGATAGAGATCACTTTTTGTCGCCGAAACAAAAAAGAGGTCTTGTGGATAGCTGCCAGTATCTTAAATTCAATCGACATGACATTAGAAATATCTTGCCGATAGGCAACACAGACATTTCAAAAAGGATCGGGGAGACCCTGCCATACTCACACCGATATGTGTAAGCCCCAATGAGAAACAACCAATACCATTAGACAAATGAGATGTCAGAACCAAGGTAACTGTAATGCGTTCAAAAGTGTGAGTTCAATGAATGTAATCAAATGGCTTGTAATAATTTGAAATACACCTGTGATATGCAAAGAGAACCATCCTGACAAAGAAAACATCTTTCAAGCTCTGTCAATCAAAGAAATAACATTCATAACATGAACTAGAATTCTCATCACCATGAAATTGAAACATAACAAATAACTTTCTGTAAAAGCCAAGAGACATCAAAGAAGTGCCATAATAAATCATAAGAATCCAAACTAAGACTGATCATCAAAGAGAACTAAAATAAAGATAATTTGTCATAAAGGACAAACCATAAACACAACTGAGATCCAACAAACTCCCCCTTTTTCCTTGATGGAAAAACACAAATGACTCTCCCCCTTTTTTCCTCAAGGCAAAGAATAGAAGAAAATGTGCATTGCCATAACACAACTGAGAAGTCAACCAGAAAATATTATGAGAAATAGCTACAAAAAGAGTAACAGTGCAACAACCAAGATTGTAGGAGAGTTGTTAGGGAATAAAAAAAATTATAACATGCTCCCCCTAAGCTGAAGCTTGGAGAATTAGAGTAGTAACGATTGAGAGACAACCCCCAATCGAAGTCTCAACCTTTCAAATAACTTTTTTTCTAAGGGCTTAGTAAAAATATCAACCACCTAATCTTGTGATCCAACAAAATGTAAACATACTTCATTAGCCAGTACCTTTTCTCACAGAAAATGAAACTTGATAGCAATATGTTTAGTTTGAGAGTGCATAATAGGATTTTTTGATATATTTATCACACTAGTGTTATCACAGAGAATGGAGACAGGTTTAGGAACTTCAATACCCATATCAAATAGAGTTTGACTCATCCAAAGAACTTGAGTACAACATGAAGTGGCAGCAATGTATTCTGCTTCAGCAGTAGAAAGAGAAATAGATGCTTGTTTCTTGTTGTGCCATGCCACTAAATGATAACCAAGAAAGAATGCAACACCACTGGTGCTTTTCCTATCATCCAAACAACCAGCCTAGTCAGCATCAGTATAAGAAATCAAAGAGAAATCATGGCTCCTAGGATACCAAAGACCATAATCAAGAGTGCCTTGAATGTAATTAAAGATCCGTTTAACAGCAGTAACATGAGATTCTTTAGGTGATGCTTGAAAACGTGCAATAGTGCAAATTGCCTGCATAATGTTAGGTCTAGAGGTAGTTAAATATAGGAGACTACCGATCATTGATCTATATTTTGTTTGATTTGAATCAAGAGAATCATCAATTTTAGTAAGTTTGCATCAAGTAGCCATTGGAGTGCTAACAGGATGACATTCATCCATTTTAAATTTCTTAAGCATCTATATTTGGATAGAGAAAGAAATATTCCATTCTCACATTAAGAGATTTGAAGACCCAGAAAGAAATTTAATTCTCCAAACATTGACATTTCAAACTCAGATTCCATTATCTGAGAGAAATTTTTACTCAAAGTGACATTATTGCAGCCAAAGATAGTATCATAAACGTAAATTTCAACAACCAAAATATCAGAACCTTTAGTTTTAACATAAAGATTACTGTCTACACCTCCTCTAACAAATCCATTAGAAATTAAATGACTATCCAGCCTAGAGTACCAAGCTCTAGGTACTTGTTTTAAGCCATAGAGAGCCTTTTTCAACCTGTAAATATGGTTAGGATTATCTTTTCATATAAATCCTTCAAGTTGTTCAACATAGACCTCTTCATCTAAATAGCCACTCAAAAAGTTAGTTTTGACATCCATTTGATAAACAGTAAAGTTTTTGTAAACAGAATAAGCCAAGAATATTCTGATGGATTCTAATCTAGCCACGGGTGCAAAGGTTTCACTGAAATCAATACCTTCTTGTTGAGCATATCCTTTGCAGACAAATCTTGCTTTGTTGCGAATAACATTACCATTTTCATCAACCTTGTTTCTATATATCCATTTTCCTCCAATGACATTCTTGTCATCTGGTCTTGGGACTAACTCCCAAGTCTGATTTTTCTCAATCTGATCAATTTCTTCCTACTTAGCATTAAGCCAACATGAGTCTGTGAGAGCTTCATTAAAAATTTTAGGCTCAAACTGAGTAACTTGATAGAAAGCAATTTGGGCCTTTTCATCAGATTTTGCAGCCTATCTTCTAGTTTGAACTCCTGCATTTTTATCCCCAATAATCTGATCTTTGGGGTGATATATAGCTAGATTTTTCGAAGGAGCATTTGATGCAACCTTTTCAAAACTTGCATTTTCATTTTTAGGGCTTGCTGATTCAACAATAAACTATTTTGTTCCAGCTCCTTGAGAAATTATTTCAAATTCAAGTTCTTCTTCCTCATTATTCTGCAAAGATTCAACATTCAAATGTGGTCTTTCATCAAATTTTACATTAACAACTTCAACAATCTTATTAAGCCTTTTGTTGAGACATTTATAAGCTTTGTTGTGAGTTGAGTATCCCAAAAAGATACCCTCATCACTCTTGGATTAAAAACTCCCAAGGTTATCATCATCCTTTTTGATAAAACACTTACTTCCAAATATTTTAAAGTATTTGACAGAAGCATTTTTTCCATACCACAGTTCATAAGGAGTGTGTTTAGATTTCACCCTAATCTGCACTCTATTCAAAATGTATACAGCTGTATGGACAACTTCTTTCTAGTACATATCAGGCAACTTAGCTTCATCTAACATTGTTCTAGCCATTTTTTTTATAGTTCTGTTTTTACATTCAACTACTCCGTTTTGTTGAGGTGTTTTAGTTGCAACATATCGCCTTCTAATACCATGTTGTTCACAGTAATCAATAAACTCTTGAGAGGTGAACTCACCTCCTTTGTCTAATTGAAGGCATTTGAGTTTCAGATCAGATTCCTTTTCAACCATTTTACGAAAGATTTTGAACCTTTCAAAGGCTTCTAGTATAATCATCTACAAAAAGCATAAAGTATTTTTCACCATTAATAGACCTTGTTCTAGTTGGTCCACATAAATCAATATGCACTAGCTGTAGAGGTTTTGATGAAGAGTGTTCTTTTGTTTTGAAGCTGATTTTAGTTTGTTTACCACTTAAACATTCTTTGCACATAGAGTTTCCTAGCTTGTTAAGAATTGGTAAACCTCTAACATTCTAATTTTTACTAACTCTAACTAGATTTTCAAAGTTTATGTGTCCTAATCTTTTATTCCATAGCTAGCTCTCTTCAATTTGGCCCATTAAACACATACCTTGATTATTGTCATTGCATGATGAGTCAAGAAGATTGTACACATTTCCTTTTGTCCTCCTTCCATCTACAACAACCTTTCCAAGCTTGTTCCTAATCTCACATCTCTATGAAGTGAAAAGAACATGATAACCACTATCACAGATTTGAATAACACTTAGAAGGTTGTGTTTGAGACCTTCCACATAGTACACATTAAAGATAGGAGTGTCTTCATTCAGAAGAAGTGAACCTCTACCTTTAATTTGAATACTAGAGTTATCACCAAACTTAACATATCCACCTACATAATCTTCAAGTTTTGTAAACTTGTCCTTATCACCAGTCATATGGTTAGAACATCCACTGTCCAGGACCCATAAGTCCTTTTTATTGGATGAAAAGTAGTTTGAACCAACATAGTTTATTCAATGTTGTTGACAGTCTTAGGTTTCCAAACCTTTTTAATTTTCTACTATTTAGATTCCAGATCAGTTCTGCACTATTTGACAGAATGTCCTAAAGTATTGCATTTAAAACATCCGATCTGTCTAACAAAACCATAGTGTTTCCTAAGACCAAACTTGGGTATTCTAGAATTCATAAGCCTACAAGTGCTCACCTTATGACCAAATTTGTTACAGAAAAAGAAATAACCATAGAAAAAAGAATTGACTATGTATGAAGATCTATTACCTCTTAAAAACTGAACATGATCCTTACCAGATTCTGAGTGATTTGAACTTGAACCTTTGACTTCAGAAGAGGGGTTTTGTTTTTCTTTGTTAGTTGAGCATTCACCCTTTTCAAAACCAACACTAGATTTATCTTTATACATCTTTTTCTTGCTGAGCATCTCATTCAGTTTTAGAGTGCTTTCATATTTTTCAATTTCCTTCCTAAGAAGGACTACTTCTTGTTCCAGTTTTTGAATTTCTTGATCTTTGTAGCTTACAGTCTCTTGAAGATAGAATTCAACTCTTTTAACTTCTTCAAGCTAAGTTTTTAGAGAGACCAATTCTTGATCTGGTTTATGTTCTTGAGCAAGAACTTGTTTTTTGAGTTTTCTAACCTCTTGTAAAGCACATTTCAGCTCACTTTCAAGATCTACTTCACCTTCTTCAACATCAATGGTGTTAGAATCATTTTGCTGAGTAATTTCAGCCATGAACAAAGTTTCAACTTCATCAGCTGATGAATCTTCAGACTCAATATCAGATTCATCCTTACTAAATAGAATTTTCTTCTTTTTAAAATTGAAGTTTCGTTTAGGTTTGAAGGCCTTCTTCTTAGGCTATTTTTCAGTTGTCTCATTGTCATAGATTTGATCATCATAGGGACACTTTGTAGCAAAGTGACCTATTTTTCCATAGTTAAAACATTTAAAGGGAAGTTTCCCTTATATTTTCCTGATCCCTTTTTAAATCTTCTAACAAAATGAGATTCTTTAGAATCAGACAACTCTGATTCACTGACTTTGACTTTTTCTTTCTTTTCAGTGTTAAAGGTAGTTTCTTTTCATGTTGAATTGTTTTTTCTAGTTCTCATTTCATAGGCAATAAGTATTCCTTGCAGGCTATCTAAGGTAAGCTGATCAAAGTGTTTCTTTTCTTCTAGGGCTGAAACCTTAGATTCAAATTTGGATGGTAAGGTTCTAACAACCATTGTGACCACATCAAATTCATTAACATCTTGACCTAGACCTTTCATTGCATTGACAACTTCATCAACTCTTAGGAAATATTCAGCCACTTTTTCATCATCCTTCATTTTCAACTCCTTAAACTGATGTTTGAGTGTAATGATTTTTGACAATTTTACTCTCTCATTCCCTTGATATATAGTTTCAAGTTTTTCCTAGATTTCATGAGCAGATTTGTAATGCATGACTTTAATGAACACATCTTTAGTTAATCCACACAAGATGGCATGCTTAGATCTAGCATTTGTTTCATACCTCTTTTTTTCAGCAGCATCGGTGGGAATAGTGGCTGGTACATTGTACGCATTTAAAACAATGCTCCAAACATCAACATAAAAAGAAAAAAGAAAAGCTTCCATTTTGATTTTCTAGAACACATAATGTGTTCCATCAAATAACAGAGCTCTGGTTACATAGGCACCGTCTTGAGAAAGTGCCATTAAAAACAAACTCCAAGACCAAGATCAATCTAAGGTGATTAAACCTATCGGAGGACCCTACGCTCTAATACCAATTGTTGGAGTTAAAATGACACTGAGAGGGGGGGTGAATCAATGTCTTAACATCTTTTGACTAATTTTCAAAAATTCAAAAACATAGATAAGATTTGATCTCAATATTATTCTAATTAATGCATTCATGAGTTGAATGTAATCATTCATAAACAGAATTGAGAAAAGTAATAATCCCAACAGTGTACTGAAACAACAACATAGTAAAGCAGAGAGAACATAGAAGAACAAAGTAACACAAAATTTGCCAAGTGGAAAACCATCCTAGGGTATAAAAAACACTCCCTAAATGCCTTCCAAGCTTAATCTTTTAATCAATTGTTCACAATGCCTTATAGGACAATTTTTGAGCATCCACTCAAGGAGCACCAACCCCTCATTCAGAGATATCTATCTCAAGGAGTGCCAACCCCTCAAATTATGTTTTGAACAATAATAATAACTCAAAGGATTTCTCTGTTTTTAGTTAAGCACATATTTCTCTATTTTCTAATCTACAAAATACCTTAAAGACTCAATAATTGAATCCCTAAAATACTACATAGAGAAGAAATTTACAATCTCTGCATCTTGTTATTTAGATTTTATTACAGAGTTTATCCATACATTTTCATACAGCTAAAGAATGATAATCTCATAATTACAACAACAGTCGAACAAAAACATTGTTTTCTGCTCCTCTTTATATATCTTTTTGAATTAAAAAAAATATAACTGTCTTTATAAGTAACGGCTGAACAACCAAAACAATACAAGAGCCTTTTAATCCAGCTAAGATCAGTCCTCAACAAGTCCAAAACGTATGAGATCATTTCACTGCATAAAAAGAACAACTGCCCACCACAGAAAATCATAACCTCTAATGCATGAAATACAATACTCAATCAGGGCATCATTTGTCATATTAGTAACAGAGATGCAAAGAGAAATTAACGAAAATGGTGATTATAAACCAGTATGAGTAGCATGAAACACATAAATAAAAATACCAGACAAATCTGCAACTCCCATGGCTCCATCAACCACTATCGAGCTTCCAGCTAGAGAGGTGCATCAAACATAGAAGCCATACCATTCATTTCAAAACAAAAAATGAATTTCATCCTAACAATGTCATTACACCCAGCAACAATAGTAAAGAACAGTTTATGAAGCTTTCTCATGATGGTGGCCAGGCTAGGGTTTGATACCCAGTCAAAAAGAATAATCGCAAATTTTTCCCTACGTAACTTTCTTTTCAAATGATGTGATAGTATGCCGAAGGAAACTTTAACGCCAGACATTCAACCCTAATTCAATCGTTAATCATCCCCTTGGTTCAATTCGCTTTTGCTGTGACACATCAGAGTTAGGGAGAAGACATAACGAATACATCATGTCTCATCGATGGGCTTCCTTAGTGTATTATTCATTTGCCGAGACATAAGGAAATTTCTCACCGATATTTACTTTTGTTTCATTCTCTATCGTTGTGACCAAACAATATCGGAGAGACCTCTTGTAGACTTCATAATGTTTTGCCAAGAGCCATATAACATTCTTCTGGTCATTGAGACAAACTTATCTCTCATCGAAATGAAATCATCATTTGTCTTCGCTAAGACACAGTATAGTCGGGGTGACCTCTCGTAAAGTACTCTGTCACACTGAAAAATCCTTATCCACTGAGTTGCTAAGACAATTCCAATCTCTCACCGAACGCACTTCATAAGACTTAGTCGGCAAGACCAAAGAGTTCGCTATGACATTCCACTGAAGAAAAACTCTTGCCGATATGCATCCATCCACCACTGGTCGGTGTGACATTGCACATTCGTTATAACCTCACACCGAAGTAATCCTTTGCACAAGTCAGTGAGACACAAATCTTCGGTGAGACTATATACCGAATGCATTATGTTTGGCTAAAGCAAAACCCTAGATGTTATGTCAGTGAGACAAAACCACTTCGTTGAGACCTATTCTGATACCGCTCAGCACTTGCTGATAGACTTCCAACTGCATTAGTCACTGAGACATAGTCCATTTCTCTATGACCCTTTTCCAAAGTCTTAAACACCTGCCGAAATGTTCCCATTCAACCTTTGATTGGTGAGACAAGGTAATTTCCCTGTGACCACATACCGACAGAATAACATATGCCGATAGAGATCACTTTCTATCATCAAAACAAAAAAGAGGTCTTGCCAACAGTTGCCAGTATGTTAAATTCAATTGACATGACATTAGAAATGTCTTGCCAATAGGCAACAAAGACATTTCAAAAAGCATCGGGGAGACCCTGCCATACTCACACCGATATGTGTAAGCCCAAATGAGAAAAAACCAATATCATTAGACAAATGAGATGTCAGAACCAAGGTAACTGTAATGCCTTCAAAAATGTGAGTTCAATGAATGTAAACAAATGGCTTGTAATCATTTGAAATACACTTGTGATATGCAAAGAGAACCATCCTGACAAAGAAACCATCTTTCAAGCTCTATCAATCAAAGAAATAGCACTCAAACATGAACCAGAATTCTCATCACCATGAAATTGAAACATAACAAATAACTTTCTGTAAAAGCCAAGAGACATCAAATAAGTTCCATAATAAATCATAAGGATCCAAACTAAGACTGATCATCAAAGAGAACTAACTGAAAGAGATTTTGTCATCAAGGACAAACCATAAACACAACTGAGATCAAACAAGGCGATGGTGGAGGATCATTAGATGGAGATGAGGGGGTGGCAGCTTCTTCCTAATCAGGAGGAATGAGTGATAAAGTATCAGGAGAGGGATTAGGAGGTATGATAAGATCTGGATTTGTGGCAGTAGGTGATGAGGGCTCATGTGATGGGGATGGAAATAATGGCTCATGAGATGGAGTAGTGGAATCAAGGAGATCATGGGTTGGAATGGATGGGGGACTATGATCTTGAGATGGGATACATGGGATGGTAGGATCTTGATGTGGAGGAGGGGATATGGTATACTTTGGATCAAGCTCTTGGCATGACTCATCATATGTAGGAGGCATGATAATGGAGTCTTTGAGGGACTCTTCAAGCCGGTGAGGTGGAAGGATGGAGTATTCATCAAGTTCAAGAGGAGGGATTGTGATTATACTAGGAGTGGAAGGAGTGGATTGGATTTGGTTATCTTTGATGGGCTCGACAGATCTCATATTAGGAGATGGGGGCTCAGCGAATTTAGAGGATGTGATGGCTTCGATGGTTTGGGTGGTGCTAGGGGTGGTAGCATCAATGATAGGCATGGGCTAGAGAGGGGTCTCATCATTAGTGACCATGAATGACGGATTGAGATGGCATGGTTCCGTGACTTCAAGTGGTGGAGTTAGGTGTGTCTTCTTTTTCATAAGTCCTTGGAGAACTTATGGAGTGATGAAATCACATATTCTAGGTTGAGATGGCAAGGTAGGAGTGGATGAAGGATTGGGGATTGGTAGAAGATTGGGATTAGATGGGGGAATGGGATTGGATGTAGGACTAGGAGTAGATGGAGAATTAGGATTGGATGGAGGGTTAAGGTAGGGATATTGGAATGATAAATTAGGATAGGGGGATATGGACGGTGGATTAGGACAAAAGGATGTGGGTGGTATATTGTAGTAAGGGTATGGGAATGGTGGATTAAGATGGGAAGACATGGATGGTGGTTTAGGATAGAGAGGTGTGGATGTTGGATTAGGGTGAGTTGATGGGGGTGTATGATTAAGATAAAAATTTGTGGATGTATGATTAGGATAGGTTGATTGGTATGAGGATTATGATAGTGTGACATGGATGAGGGATTATAATAAGAGTATTGGAATGGTGGATTCAGATAGGAAGACATGGTTATTGGATTAGAGGATGATGTAGATGAAGGACATGATGAATATGCAGATGGGGAGGATACTGGATATCCCTTGTCAAAGGTAGCATAAAGAGCACGATTATACATAACATGATAGCTTGGAGGAGTAATTGGATTTTGGAAAGTAGGTGGAGAAATCTTATTAGCAATGATAGCGTCAAGGGGATCTATGTTGTATACTTCTGGATTGACAAGACTTTCGTTATCATCATCAATGTAATTAGGGTTTCCCTTAACTACTATTTTTGGAATAATTGATGAAGGGTAAGGATTCATGATGTTGGATTAGATCAATATGGATTAGAAAGATGGGGATGGATGATGAAAGGATAAATAGGATGAATTGGAAGAAGATGGAGGAAGGGATCTTAAGATTTTTTTCGATATCCAAAGATCTTAGACAAATTAAAGCTCATATTAGGATTTTGGTTAAGCTCAAATTGGGATTAGATTAAAGCTCATATTAGGACTGGATTGAAAGATATGATGGGATTGGTTCCACTGGTTGGATTTGGAAGTTGGATCTGTTTATTGTCTATTTGCCAAATTTTTGTTGTAGAGGGGTGAACTTTCCCTTTTGGGGCGGACCTTCCCTCATAGAGGGGAAAACCTGCCCTTTTGCAGGGTAGGTCCGCCCCACTATAGGGAAACTCTACCCCACAGTAGGGTAGGTTTTCCCTTCTACTTTTAGACACCCCACAGTAGGGTAGGTTCACCCTTCTCCTTTTAGACTCTCTAAGTGGTCAAACAGGCTCTTAAAATGAGGAGACAGGTGATTTGAACAGGGTGATAGATAATTAGATTGGGAAAATAGACGATTAGACTAGGGTAATGAATGATAGGAGTGGATGAAAAAGCACTCAGAACTAGTAAATGATTGCTTGGAATGGATGAACGACTCTCAAGTTGCAGAGATGAAAGCTCAAAACAAGTAAATGATTGATTAGAAAGAATGAACAACTCTTGAAACAAGGAGATGGATGCTTGGGATGGATTAAATATTACTTGGAATGAGTAAATGAAGGATCGAGAGGGATGAAAGACTACTCAAAATGAGTAAACGACTACTTGAAATAGGTAAATGGGTGCCTAAAATGTTGAAATGAGAGATGGAAAAGACCATTTGGAGGGAATGTCTGCCCGAGTTAGGGAGAATTCACCCCTCTAGAGGGCAAGGTCACCCTTCTACAGGGGTAGGTCTCAGAACGAGCAAATGGGTGCCTCAAATGACTAAGCGGACAATGAAAAATGTCGTTTGGAGGGAAAGTCTACCCCAGTTAGGGAAAGGTCACCCCTCTAGAGGGAAAGGTCACCCCTCTAAAGAGCAAGGTCACCCATCTTAATGGAAGATCTTAGAACAAGCAAATGGGTGCCTAAAACAACTAAATAGAGGATGAAAAAGGTTGTTTGGAGGGAAAGTCTGTCCCAGTTAGGGAAAGGTCACCCTTTTGGTGAAAAACAAGAAAAAATGAATGCTAGGATTAAGCAAGCAGGTGCTCAGAGTGACGGGGTGATTGATTTGACTGAGGGAATGATCACTTAATATGATGAAAGGATGTTCAAAATAGGTGCATGATTACTTAGAATGTGAAATGAGCAGATGGGTGTTTGAAACGACTGAATAAATGATGAAAAAGGTTGTTTGGAAGTTAAAAAAGATTTTTTTAGGGGAGATTCACCCCTCTGTAGGGGTAGTTTCACCCCTCTACAGTAAAATGTAGGGTAGGTTTGCACTTCTGCAGTAAGCTTCAGGGCAGGTCCGCCCTTCTGCAGTAAGCTTCAGGGCAAGTTTTCCACTCTGCAAAAAACTGAGACTTGACTTGGACGGAAAGTGCAAATGAACTAAAGTGTGAATTGGGATGACTGAATGAGAATGAAAATGTTTAGATCATAGAAAATGATAAGGTTTTAGGTTCCCCACTAGTTTTTGTTTAAATCAGGAAAATGGGTCTAATGAATGGTGAAGCAGGCTCACTAGAAGATGGGATAAGTCTTTTGAATGGTGAAACGAGATCTCTAGGTAATAAAATGGGGTCCCTGAACGGTGAAACAAGCAATCAGAATGGGAAAAAAAAGTTTGGAAGGGATGAACAAATGTTTGGAATGGGTGAACAGATATTTGAAATAGTCAAATGAATGTTTGGAATGGTTAAATGGAGGCTTGGAATGGTTAAACAAAGTGAAATTGTTTATTCAAGGGGGCAGGTTCGTCCCTCTGCAATAAATTGCAAGGCAGCTCCACCTAACTGTAGAGTAGGTTAGTGCAAGTTCATCCCACTATGAAGTAGGTCAAGGACAGTCTACCCATCTACAATAAATAGGGACTTTGTTTAGATGGAAATGACTATGGCAAGGACTTAAAATAACAATGACAAGGCTGAATTGTCCAAAAGTTTACTAGTTTTTCATAAGAAGACACTTCAAACAAGCACAATCCTATGATTAGTGTTAAGGGTATGGCCAATAAAGGTCTTAATCTAGGATGCACAAGGCTTCTAGGGAGTCCTCAATATACTGTCGGTACATGAGGCACAACCGTGAACACCAGCCTGCCACAAGTGTCAATCGGGAAGCCCAGCAAGATATGAAAAGGCTTAGACCAACTCTTCATATCTATCTAGGTATCACCCAAGATTTGACACTCTTCCAGTCACAACGTGACTGAATTGAGGTACAACTTTCACTCTCCCCCCTTTCTATACCCCACCGGTACATGTGGTTGGAATTGCCCTATGGGGTGATGAAATCCCCAAGCAGGTCCCAATAAAAAGAAGGCACTAATCATTTATAGCTACTCTCTAGGATCACACGAAGTGAAAGGGGAAAGAGAAAACAAACTAATGTCACCTTGGGTGACACAAAAGAAAACTTATAGATAGAGAAAATAGTGAATTTTACTTCCCCCTGGTTAACTGTTTTCCTAGATTAATGAAAACAACAAGGAAAATTTTTTAAATTGGAACAAATGAATGGCCCTACAAGCAATTGTTAGTTGTTTTAACTGTCGTTCTTTGTTAATTATGAGAATATTCTTCTAGAATGTTCTTTTTAGGGCAGGTCTACTCCACTATAGTCAAATGTTAGAAAATAGCATGAAAACCAGGGCAAGTCTTCCCCACTATAGTCAAATGTTAGAAAATAGAATGGAAACTAGGGTAGGTCAACCCCACTGTAGTCAAATTTCAGAAAACAACATGAAAACTAGGGCAGGTCCACCCCACTAAAGTCAAATGTCAGAAAATAGAATGGAAACTAGGGCAGGTTCACCCCACTGTAGTCAAATATAAGAAAATAGAATGGAAACCAGGGAAGGTCTACCCCATTGCAACACACTCGAGGGAAAGTCCACCCCTTTATAGTAAACTGAAGGGTAGATCTACCCCTCTATGACCTGAACCTGTAAACAAACTTAACAACAACAAACATGAAATGAAGGAACCTATTTTTGGGTCCCACTAGGCATGCCAAAAATGTGAAGCCTTGAGTTTATCCTATCCTAAAGCTAAAAAATAGCTAAAATGAAATACAAAGAAAATAAAAGGAACAACTCCAAGATTAGCCTAAGGAATGCTAACACAAAGAAAGATAGTGAAATAATAATTGTAAATGATTATACCTTTGTGTTGTTGAATCCCTTGGTTGGCCTTTAATGTTTAAAAGCTTATGTGCTCCTTGGATGGCTATGGAGATGGTTAGATGCAAGAAGAATAATATGATCAAATGAAAATTCTCATGGCTAAATGACTTCATTAGATGAGGGAAAATTCTTGCAAGTTGAGTAATCAAATTGGTAGCATAAGGGTGCAAATGACTAAGTCTTCCCAAATGCATTACAAGAGGGGGGTATTTATAAAAGAAATTAAATTCTCTAGAGAATTCAATGGTCAAGATTGAGCCACCATGGCCAAGATGAAGGGCTATGGTGAGTTGAGGACTCACAAGCCCTCACATCTTTGCATGTGGAATGCGAAGTGGCCAAGGATGTGATGAGGTGTAGGTAAGGTGGAAGAAGGACATGTGATGGAGGTACTTGTAAGTACCTTGATGTGACCACTCAATGATCACATGGGGAAGAGAAGATTCCTTGGAGGAATAAAAGTGAATTTAAAATTCACAATGATTGGGAGATCTTATGGATAAGACAATGTTCCCAAATAGAGCTAAGAAGTACCTTGGTTAAAACAAGGTGCTTAAAAAGGTAAGTACTTACCCACATGTGACTTGATGTGACAGTCAAAGATTCTAGAAGACTTTGGTACATGTGATGTGACAATTCAAAGGTTCTAGAACTTGCATGGGGAAGAGAAGATTCCTTGGAGGAATAAAAAGGAATTAAAAATTCCTTAGCGAATGGGGAGAGTTGACCAAGATGTTGATTGGATTAGCTAATTAGTGATTATAAGATAATTAGTGGTTAAGGAATATTAGAGGCCAACTTACAAAAGTTGGAGGATGTGACACATCCTAATCAAGGATTAGGCATGTGTACATCCCTAATGAAGAGATTAGGAGGTTGATTAGGGTTAAGGAAAATGATGTGACATGTGAGTAATTAAATAAATGTCATATTTATTTAATTTATTTGATGAAAGGGGAATTAAAGAGGTAAGGTATTTAATTATTTGACTAGATACCTTATGGATTATAAGAAATTTAGAGGTATTAATTAAATAATAGTGATATTACTTAATTAATGTGGATAAGGGGATATTTAGATGAAAAATGGATAAATTTGGACAAGTGAGGTGTCCAAATTTACGTGTCTACAGATTGATTGCATGAATGAAATAATTAATTGCAGAATGTGAACAAAATGGATTTTGCAAGGAACCTCTCAAAATATTTGAATTAATGAAGCACTCTGGAACACATCCTAACATTCTATTTTCAATGGAATCAAGGAGGTTATTTAAACTTTTACACCCTTCTATGTTCAAGTGTTGTAGTTGTGATAGGTTGCCAATGAATTAGGGAGGTTGCTTAAATCTATAAACCCTACCATGCTCAAGTGATACAACCATGATAGTTTTCCAATGGAATTAAGGAGCTTATTTAAACATCCACACCCTTCTATGTTCAAGTGGTGCAGCTGTGACAGGTTTCCAAACAAATTAGTAAGCTTATTTAAATATCCACACCCTTCTATTTTCAAGTGTTGCAGTTGTGATAGGTTTCTATAGGAATCAAGGAGGTTATTTAATTAGGGAGCTTATTTAAATGTCCACACCCTTCTATGTTCAAGTGTTCTGTTGCAGCTATGATCCGTTGCTAATGAAATCAAGGAGGTTATTTAAACTGTGACAATATTTTATTTTTAAGTGTTGTAGTTGTAATAGATTGTCAAAAAAATCAAGGAGGTTAATTAAACCTTTAAAATTTCATATTATATTGAATTGTTGCAGCTATGAGAGGTTGACAATGGAATTGGGGAGGTTATTTAAACAACTGTAACTTTCTATTTTCAAGTGCTGCAAATGTGACAAGTTGCCAATGGAATCGGGAAGGTTATTTATGTAAGGAAAGTAGAAGTACGGAAACACTTTCCTAATGTCAAAACCACAAGGAAGAATGTAGATAGTACTTTTAATTTTCTAATTACAATCCAATTAAGACACACATGAAATATTTATAGAAACAAAACAAATACATAAAGAAAAATGAACACAAGATTTATGTGGGAAAACCCTATTGAGAAAAAAGCCACCATGTGACCAAGCTAAATCTCTTTGTATTCCAGTAATAAAAAAATTACATACAATGCAGAGATACAACTCTCTAGTATTAGTTCACAATAGCTTCATTCACTGTTCATCCACTTACAGAAAAAAAAACTCTCAAGAATCCAATATTCATATCATTCATTCTCAAAATTGATTTGCTTTTATCTTATCACACTCTGATTTTTGTCCTTTGTTCATCCTTATCTGCCATTGCCCAATCACATAAAGTTTCCTCTTGAGCGTTGATTTTTCCCTGCATACAGTTCAGCTCCAGAATCACAACTATTGCAAAAAAGCAATCGCCAACCATTTGAATTTCACTTCCTATAATTGGTCCACAAGGCTCCACATAGGATGGTCAATTTGGTCAGAGGTGTTCAAACTTTGTTGGCATATCAGTGAGACACTAATAGTGTCTCCTCGATGCCACAAAGTCTTCACTATCAATATTGCCAAGAGTCCCAACAGTTGGCAAGACTTTATAGCGAAAGCCACAAGTCATACTGAAACCACCGACATCCAATGTATTCCTATCGGCAAGATATTTCTCATCGACAAGACTCATACTGATGCTCACAAGTCACATCGACTTCAACTTCCCTTTCGGCAAGACTCGCTCTTCGGTGAGACCACATATTGATGTCCTAAGTCACACTGAAGAGTCATATTGTCAGCAAGACATACTGCTCTCGCCAGGACCTCACGCCAAGCCTTCAAGTTAATCCAAGTGCATCCACTAGTCGGCAAGACTCATTGCTTTCACTAGGACTTCATACTGAGGTCCTAAGTCATGCCGAAACATTAGCAATTCCATTGGCACCCATCTATCACTAAGAGGTTTCACCGAGATCTCTTATGTTACTCCGAAGCCATACTACTATCGGCAAGACCCCATGAGTCAGTGAGATGTCATACCAAAAGACAAAGCTTCCACCAAATGGTCTACCACTTTCGCCAAGAGGTCATAGCGAACATCCCATGTCACCCCAAGTGTCACAAACTATCGGTGAGACTCTCTATCGGTCGCCAAGACTTCATACCGAAGGCTTTGAGTCACCACAAAGACCCCAAGTATATTCCCATTGGCGAGACCTTCCATTGTTGGTGAGACTTCTCCCCACAACCCTTGTGTTGCCATGATAGCCATATGCTATTGGTGAGACTTTCACTAGTAGCTGGGAGTTCTCCCTGAGACACTTGTGTTTCCCTGATGCCCGATAAGAGAATTCTATCAACTAGAGGTCTCCACTCGACAAAAAATCACATTGAACACAAAAGGTCATAGCGAAAGACTTGTCGACAAGACATCAACTCTGTCTTGGTGACATGAATATTTCAAAAGATTCAAAGCAGCTAGTCACCTAGACATGAATAATGTCTCAGCGACTTTTCCCTTGAGGAGTTCCATATCAGTATGGATTGAGGAAAATATTCCAACAATCTCCCACTTGGTGAATACCTTACTAACAACTCCAAATCATAATAAAACTATTAAAATTCATGGACTAACAGTCCCATCGAACTAGCACACCACTTGTATTTGTCTGTGCTTACAGGTTTTGTCAATGCATCTGCAACATTTTCCAGAGTATCCACTTTCTCCAAAGAGACCTTCCCATCCTCCACCATATTTTTTACAAAGTGATACTATACATCTATATGTTTCATACTAGCATGGAAAGTAGGATTCTTTGCCAAACATATAGCACTCTGACTGTGACAGTAAATAGTAATTTTTCCTGCATCAAAACTAATGTTAGAACACAAACGTTTTAACCAGATTGTTTCTTTACAGGCATGTGTTTTTGCCATGTATTATGCCTCTGTAGTGGACAAAGTGACTACATCCTATCACTTACTCATCCAACTCACTGCACCACCATTCATCATGAAAAAATATCCACTAGTGGATCTTCTACTGTCAATGTCCCCTGCCCAATCAGAGTCCACATAACCTCAAATACTGAGAGTCCTCTGTGATTCAACCAAGTTGCCATGGTAACAAAAAGCATAGTCTGAAGTGCCCTTCAGAAATCTAAACACTTTCTTCACAGCATCCCAATGTGTCCTTCCAGGGTTAGAGATAAAATTACTAAGAACTCTCACTAGTTGGGAAATGTTTGGCCTTGTATAGACCATTGCATACATAAGGGTGCCAACTACACTAGCATATGGTACATTGGTCATGTCCTCCATCTCAATAGGAGATTTTGGACAATCTTCAATAGATAGCTTCGTTCCCTGCAAAACTGGAACAACTAGCTTCTTGCACTCAGTCATACAAAATCACTCTAGAATAGTCATGATATACTTACTCTGATTGAGCCAAAGTTTTCTATTCTTTCTGTCCCTGGTTATTTCCATTCCCATAATATAACTTTTTGTACCAAGATCTTTCATTTCAAACTTTGCAGACAACTGAGACTTAAGATTAGAAATCATCATCTTACTATTTCCTATGAACAACATATTGTCAACATAGAGAGCAATAATAAGGACTTCATCACTTTCAGCTTTATAATAGACACAATGATCAAATTTTGATCTTACAAATCCCAATGAAAAAACAAACATGTCAAACTTTTGGTACCACATTCTAGGAGACTGTTTTAACCCATACAAAGATTTCTTTAATTTGCAAACTAGTTTTTCTTTACGTTTTTCCACAAAGTGCTCCGAATGGGACAAATAAATTTCTTCTTCAAGATCACCATGAAGAAACATTGTCTTCACATCCATCTATTCAATTTCTAAGTCATACGCAGTTGCAAGTGACAAAAGAAATCTAATAGATGTTAGCTTAGCTACAGGAGAAAAGATTTCTCCATAGTCAATTCTCTCTACCTAGGAATAACCTTTTGCAACCAACCCCGCTTTATATTTTTCTACACTGCCATCCAAACCAATTTTCTTTTTAAATACCCATTTGCAGCCCATAGCTTTTCTGCCTTTAGGAAATGGCACCAAACTTCAGGTATCATTATTTTCTAATGATGCCATTTCTTCATTCATGGCTTCCAACCAAGAGTTTGAATCAGACATTCTAAATACCTCTTTCACAATCCTAGATTCATCAATGCTATAAATTAAAGCATAGGCACAAGTAGAATCTATCAAAGAAAACCCATACCTATCAGGTTGCTTTCTTCCATGAGTTTACCTCCTCACAGGCTGAGGCTGAGGTGGTTCTTCATCTTCTTCAAAACTTTTAGAGCTACTTGAGCTCTCCTCAGAATCAAGTACATTTTGATTTTTCAATTCCTCTTTATTTGGTGTCAGAGGAATTTCTGCTACATCCTTTTCATTTTTTGATTTCTTCTCTGACTATAGATCCAATGTAGAAGGCTTTAGCTCACAAAAGATAACACTTCTATTGTACAAAACCTTCTTAGTCTCAGGATTCCAAAGCTTGTATCCTTTTATTCCAACACTATAGCCAATAAAAATACACGTTATAGCTTTGTTTTCCAACTTAGATATTTTTTCAAATGACACATATGCATATGCCTCATAGCCAAAGACACAAATATGTCTCAAAGAGGGATTCTTTCTAGACCATGCTTCCAAAGGTTTCTTCTCAACTAGAGTAGAGTTAGGAGAATGGTTTACCAAGTAACATGTTGTAGAAACTACTTCAGCCTAGAACTTCTCCTCCAAGCCAGCACTGCTCAGCATACTTCGTGCTCTTTCCATTACTGTCCTGTTGAACCTTTCAGCAACTCCATTTTGTTGTGGAGTGTAAGGTTTAGTCTTATGTCTTTTAATCCCATGGTCCTTATAGTACCTTTCAATTTCATCTGAACAAAACTCACCGCCATTGTCAGTCCTTAAACATTTTATTTTTCTACCAGTTGATTTTCAACAAGGTTTTTAAAATTCCTTAAATCAACTGAACACTTCTGATTTACTTTTTAGAAAATATACAAAGGCTCTTCTTGAATAATCATCAATAAACAACACATAGTATCTTGATTTAGACAAAGAAGGAACATTTACTAGACCAAAAACATCATAATGAATATAATCAAGCAAACCAGAAGATTTGTGAGGAATGGAATAAGATGAAAGATGGTGTTGCTTTCCATATATGCAATGTTCACAAAATTCAAACTCAAGGTTACAATCTTCAAGCCCTTCTACCAGGTTTTTATTTTTCAAGGTTTTTAAACCTTTCTCACCAATGTGGCCAAGCCTATGATGCCAGAGCATAGTCTTCTCTACTAGAAGTTTAACCTCCATGGAGTTTATACCATCAGGAACGGTTTCCTTCTTTTCTCCATGAGTAGCCTTCAGTGACTTTGTAGAGACTATTGAATTGAACAACATGTGCATCCAACTTGTATAAGGTACCAATTCAAGCACCCCTAGCTAGCACCATCAGCCTCTAGTCATCTTGCAACCATTTCCAGAGAATGTGACCTGCACTCCAATATCATTCAGCTTACTTACAGAAAGTAGGTTTCGAGCCAGACCTGGTATATACATCACATCATTGATTCCCTTCACTCTTCCATCAGGGAATTAAATTCTGACTCTTCCATGGCCAACAATTTCCAAAGATGAATCACTTTCCAAGTACACCTTTCTACCATTGTATTCTTCATACTTCTTGAACCAGTCTCTATGAGATTTCATGTGGAAAGATGCTCCAGAATCAATCAGCCAGACATCATCTGATGCCCATGTAGCCAAAGCTGCAATGAAGGCATCTGCATCACTCTGAGAAGAGTCATTTCTAGAAGAGTTCTTCTTCTTCTTTTTCTCCTCCTTGCAATCCTTTCAGACATGACTAGGTTGCCCACAATTCTAGCACTTCACCTTGGACTTCTTGCCAGGAGACTTTGATCTCCCTTCTGATTTCGATATGGATTTCTCATCCTTCTTCTTGCCTTTCTCCTTCGATCTACCTCTGATAGCCAGAGCCTCCTTTTCCATCTCAAAATATTTTCTTCTTATTTCTTCTAACAACAAAGAAGCAACAACGTCTTCCATCTTGAAAGTGGATGTTGTACTCCCTATAGCCATCACCAAATGATCCCAAGAATTAGGCAAAGAACATAGTGATAGCATGCAATGATCTTCATCTTCAATTTTCACACCAACAGATGCTAACTGAGCAATCAACATGTTGAATGTGTTCAAATGATCAGCAACAGATCCTCCCTCCTGCATTCTCAAAGAGTACAGCTTCTTCCTCAAGAACAACTTGTTCACCAAGGACTTGCCCTGATAAATAGATGATAGTCTTTTCCACAAGGAAGATACAGTCTTTTCTTCATGAACGTTCAGAAGAACAGAGTCTTGCTAAATAGAGCCTTATCAGCCCTTTTGATTTTCTATCTACCAGGTCCCAATCTTCTTGCTTCATGGCCCGAGGTTTCATTTCAGTCACAGCATCCAAAGATCTCTCCACAGATCTTCCATTTTGAGTTTCCACAACTCAAAATTGCTACCATTGAATTTCTCTATATGCATCTTTCTAGATGTGCTTGCCATCTTAATCTGTAATTAAATTATCAGATCTCTACCAAACTCCCACTGGAAAATGATTGACACAAAAAACCCAAACCACTCACAAGGATAGCACAACTGGCCAGGCTCTAATACCACTTGTAAGGAAAGCATAGGTACAGAAACACTTTCCTAATGTCAAAACCACAGGGAAGAATGCAAACAGTACTTTTAATTTTCTAATTACAATCCAATTAAGACACACATGACATATTTACAGAAATAGAACAAATACATAAAGACAAATGAACACCAGATTTACGTGGGAAAACCCTATCGAGAAAAAACCCACCACACCAAGTTGAATCTCTTTGTATTTCAGTAATAAACAAATTACATACAATGTAGAGATACAACTCTCTGGTATTAGTTCATAGTAGCTTCATTCACTGTTCATCCAATTACAAAAAAAAATCTCAAAAATATGATACTCATATTATTCATTCTCAGAATTGATCTGCTTTTATCTTATCACACTCTGATTTTTGTCCTCTATTCATCCTTATTTACCATTGCCCCATTGTAGAAATTTTCCTCTTGAGCATTGATTTTTCCTTGCATGCAGTTTAGCTCCAATGTCACACCTGTTGCAAAAAAACAACTGCTAACCATTTGAATTTTGCTTCCTCTGATTGGTCTACGAGGCTCCACATAGGATGGTCAATTTGGTCAAAGTCATTCAAACTTTGTTGGCATATCAGTGAGACACTAATAGTGTCTCCTCGATGCCACAAAGTCTTCACTATCGATATCACCAAGAGTCCCAACAGTTGGCAAGACGTTATAACGAAAGCCACAAGTCATACTAAAACCACCGACATCCAATGCATTCCTAGCAGCAAGATATTTCTCATCAGTAAGACTCATACTGATGCTCACAAGTCACATCTACTTCAACTTCCCTTTCAACAAGACTATCGCTCTTCGGTGAGACCACATATCGATGTCCTAAGTCACACTGAAGAGTCATACCATCAGCAGGACATACCGCTCCCTCCAGGACCTCACGTCAAGCCTTCAAGTTAATCCGAGTGCATCCACTAGTCGGCGAGACTCATTGCTTTCACTAGGACTTCATACTGAGGTCCTAAGTCATACCAAAACATTAGCATTTCCATCGGCACCCATCTATCACTAAGACATTCAACTGTCGCCAAGAGGTTTCACCGAGATCTCTTATGTTACTCTGAAGCCATACTACTATCGGCAAGACCCCATGAATCAGTGAGATGTCATACCAAAAGACAAAGCTTCCACCGAATGGTCTACCACTTTCGCTGAGAGGTCATAACAAACATCCCATGTCACCTGGAGTGTCACAAACTATCGGTGAGACTCTCCATCAGTCACCAAGACTTCATATCGAAGTCTTTGAGTCACCGCGAAGACCCCAAGTGTATCCCTATTGGCAAGATCTTCCATTGTCACTGAGACTCCTCCCTGTGACCCTTGTGTTACCCCAATAGCCATATGCTATTAGTGAGACTTTCACCAGTCATTGGGACTTCTCCCTGAGACCCTTGTGTTTCCCTGATGCCCGATAAGAGCATTTTGTTGGCCAGAGGTCTCCACTCGACAAAAAATCACACCAAACACAAAAGGTCACAGCGATAGACTTGTCGGCAAGACATCAACTCTGTGTCAGCTACATGAACATTTCAAAAGATTCAAAGCATCTAGTCGGCTAGACATGAATAATATCTCAGTGACTTTTCCCTTCAGGAGTTCCATGTCAGTATGGATTGAGGAAAATATTCGAACAATTTAAACCTCTACAATCTTCTATGTTCAAGTGTTACAGCTATGATAGGTTTCCAATAGAATCAAGGGGTTATTTAAACTTTTACACATTCCTATGTTCAAGTACTATAGTTGTGATAGGTTGCCAATGGAATGAGGAAGGTCATTTAAATCTATACACCCTACCATGTTCAAGTGTTGCAATTGTGACAAGTTTCCAATGGAATTAGGAAGGTTATTTAAACATTCACACCCTTCTATGTTCAAGGTTGCAGTTGTGATAGGTTACTAATGAAATCAAGGAGGTTATTTAAACTATGACAATATTTTATTTTTAAGTGTTGCAGTTGTGATAGATTGTCAATAGAATCAAGGAGGTTATTTAAACCATTAAAATTTCCTATTATATTGAAGTGTTGCAGTTGTGAGAGGTTGAAAATGGAATTGGGGAGGTTATTTAAACATCTACAACTTTCTATTTTCAAGTGTTGTAGATGTGACAGGTTGCCAATGGAAATGAGAAGGTTATTTAAACCTCTACAGTCTTCTATGTTCAAGTGTTGTAGTTGTGATAGGTTTCCCATAGAATTAGGGAGTTATTTAAAATTTTACACATTTCTATGTTTAAGTGCTACAGCTGTGATAGGTTGCCAATGGAATGAGGGAGGTTATTTAAATCTATACACCCTACCATGCTCAAGTGTTGCATTTGTATAAGTTTCCAATGGAATCAGGAAGGTTATTTAAATGTCCACACCCTTCTATGTTCAAGGTTGAAGTTGTGATAGATTGCCAATGGAATAAAGGAGGTTATTTAAACCATGACAATATTTTTGTTTTGAATGTTGCAGTTGCAATAGATTGTCAATAGAATCAAGGAGGTTATTTAAACCTTTGAACCTTCCTATTATGTTCAAGTGGTACATTTGTGATAGGTTGAAAATGGAATTAGGGAGGTTATTTAAACCTCTACAACTTACTATTTTCAAGTACTATAGATGTGATAGGTTGCTAGTGGAATAAGGAAGGTTAGTTAAACCTCTACAATCTTATATGATCAAGTGTTGTAGTTACGATAGGTTGCCAATAGAATCAAGGAGGTTATTTAAACTTTTACACCCTTCTATGCTCAAGTGTTGTAGTTGTGACAACTTGCCAATGGAATCAGGGAGCTTATTTAAACCTCCACACTCCAATATATTCAAGTGTTGCAGCTATGACAGGTTTTCAATGGAATCAATAACCCTACTCTTACAAAGAAATGCATTTCTTGCTAATCTTGTAACGAAATTTCTTGTTCTTTGAGTTTTCGATGCAAGAGAAAGTGATATTTAGTAATTACATAACTCTCTTAATAATGATGTGGGCTAATTGATTATGTACAACAATTCTTCAAACATTTTCAAAAGAAAAAGATTTATGATGTGGCATCTATTTTTGGTATAACTTTAGAAACCTTTCTCTTATCATATTTGTCTCCTATTGCAAGGGAACAAAGTAGAGAAAAAAATTAGGATACACTAAAAATCGTCAAAAAATCACTTCAATGACATAAATAAATAGAAAATATAATACAAAAATTATCTAAATATTATCTTGACCAGAATAACGTAATTATCTTGATGTTCCCTTTAAATATAAATTTACCTTCTCAACACTCAGGTGCATATTTTGCAAGTTAGTATTTCTGGAGTAGCACTAATATATCAGTAATGTGGACACAAAAGATTTAAAATGCTAAAATTAAGTAAATATAAAATGAGACCATTTTAAAAAGTAAAGATCTACACCTAAAAATGATTTTTTACATGATAGATAGTTAGATCTTGAACACCCATAACCCTAAGTACACCCTTAGGTGTGGCTCCTATTGGAACTGTAATTTTCTGAATAATTTCAAAAGTTTCTCATACCCATGCATTTTCCAACTGAGTCTTCATCATAAGCATAAGGGTCTTTCTTCATAACATTCTACAAATTTTTTATCTTGTGGTCCCATAGTTTCTATTGAGTCATGCATTTTTCATGTTATGATCCATATCGGCATGAGTTCATCAGGGTCTCCCCAACCCATAATTCATTTTGGTTGATATACATCTGTGTTGCCTATCGGCAAGACATTTTTGATGTCACGGGGATTGGAATTCACATGTAGGCACCATTCGGCAGGACTTTCACATTGTCTTGGCGACAAAAGATATATCAGCAAGAGCCAAAGGTCATCGAGGTAATGTTTCACTAAATATATTTTGTCTCACCGACCGATGCACCGAAAGACTTATCGGTAGAAGAATCATATTCGGACTAGGGTCTTGGCGAATGCATCTTGTTTTACCAACCCATGATAGGAGGAACATATCGGTGAGAGAAATAAGCATCGATGAAATATCACAACAAATTCATGATGTCTTACCAACTTGTGCACAAAAGGTTGTATCGGTAAGAGTTAAGGATATTCAGAATAATGTCTCAATGACTTCGTTGGGTCTTTCCGACAAAGGGCTTTTATCAAGGAGTTATCGGGAAGAGTCTTACTGAACAATGCATTGAAGGATCACTTCGGCCAGACCAAATGCATTCGGGATGAGGTCTTGGCAAGACCTTATTGTCTTGCCGACCAGCGATAGAAAGGCTCATCGGTGAGAGATTTTTCTTTGGAGTAAGTTATAGTGAATTCAAAACGGTCTCACCAACTAACACAAAATGAATATCTCAGTGAGACTAATGTGGCTATGGAGTATGGTCTTGGCGAGTGCAGTGGGTCTCGCCGATAAAAACAAAATAACTCTATCGATGTGAGAATTGATTTGTCTTGGTGACACACAAGATGGAAGGAGACTTTCAATAAGAAAAAGATATGATCCATGAGATGTCTCCCCGACATCGGCGTGTCACAACGAAGCACATGGAACAAAATAACATTCATCGGTGAAACTTAGTGTGTCGATGAGACAGCATAACATTAGAGCGATAAAAAAAGGGATGACTGACAATGATACATTTTCCTTCGGCATGACCATAGAAAGTTTTAGAGACTGTTAATAAAAACTCAAACACTGTTGGCCGACATGTGAGTGCCCGAATACAGTGGTTGGCTGTCATGAGATTTCAAAGTAATGTGTTTTTCCTTATGCTCATGTATAAATATCCATGTGTGATTGTAAAAAAATAGGAGCTATTAGATATTCGATATACAATAGGAAAATTAGAGATGGATATAGTAGAGTAAATTTCTCAGATCAGAGACTATGGTTGCATGATTTTAGAATGGAGGTATTTTTGAAAATCAGTTGATGTTGCTACATATGTTTTGGTGTCAATTGTCTGTTGAATTTAATGAAATTATTGCTAATTTGTCTCCAAGATTGATGCTTTCTAGTTGTTTAAATTGATATAACAAGTTATATTTAGTTTATTACTGCACATTTGTTGTATCTGTGAGGTTAATTGATTGGTTCTTTCAAGCAAAGATTAAATCCTTTTAGTTGATCACAATAATCAGAGAAACTCATCTGGATCATTAAGAAGATCTTAGTAATCACAGTCTTGCATGTTTATACAATTTGTAAATGAAACATATGCCAAACAAATTTGAGTTTCTGCTAGGAAATGTTGCTCATCTTGATTTCATTTGACTCTGCATACCCAACAAGGCACTAGTCTCCGCATTTCACCATTTGGATTCATTTAGTTTCTTTACATCTATTAATTGAACATATTAGGATTTAGCTTTAAGTATTGCTATATAATCTATACAAAACTTGATTTCATTTGTTCACTTCCATCTGCCATTGTGGACAAATCATTGCAAGAAAGATAATCATAAATCAAGTCTGCACAATTCAAATAGGTACACTCACCTAGGTTTAGCAACACCTAAAGAATAGAAGGTTCAATTCATTTGACCTTGTCTGTTACCCTAAAATGTACCAAGAGATTGGCAACCTCTTGAGGTTTTTCCGCCTGCATTTTTGAGAGCTAACAAATTGGTGACTCTGTTGAGGAGAAATCAATTCAGAATCAGGGCCTTAATCATAAAGTCGGGAACTTTATACAGACTCCACTGGGAAATATCAAATACTTTCTCACTTTTGAAAAAAGTGAGTGGCGACTCTGATAGAAACATTGCATCTATTCAATCATGAATGCAAGAAGATCTCAATATAGGGGAGGTCATACTGGAGCTCTTGCTGGTAGTAGTAAGTGGACACACAAAGATGATAAGGTTGATAATAGAAAAAGGATAAGTGAGGACATGTGCATGACAGATAAAGACAAAGCATCAAGAGCACATTGTGAAACATATGATTGCTATGATACATGGAGAGACAATTTGAGTGTAGAGCCTTGTACCCCAGAAGATCAAAGGAATCCTTTTCCTTTTCTCGATCCTTAGAAGCAGGCTAAGTTTAGAGTTGGACAAGGCTGAACGAATTAGAAATTAGCATGAATATGATCTGAAAATGGAGGATGAGATTTTAATTCCTAAGGAATTAAAAGCACGGTTTGAATCACAGAGGAAGGAGATAGAGGAACTAAAAGCTGAATTGTTGAAAGCCCAAATTACTGCTCAAATGGTTGATTGTCCCCCAAAGTATGTACCACCTCATAAGCAGGGTAATCATGGTGTACGGCCTTCTGATCCACCAGTGTTTCCTCACCATCAGATAGGGAATCACTATAGATAGCCAAATCATCCACCTCATATTCCCTCACAGCATACAAATATGCAGCCACCTCATGGTTAGCATTATATCCCACAACATAATGCACAATACAATAACCCTATGCACTAATACCAATATCCACCTAACCCTCCCCCACACCAGTATACAACAATGATCAGACAGTTTGGTTTGACATGGTTTCATTTATACCCTTACCCTATGGATGGCAGTTGGAGAGGTCTGGTACCTAAGTTTATAGGCAGTAGTGCAATTTCTATTGAGGACCACTTAAGGAGTCTCAATGCCTTCATTCAAGATGTGGATTTTCCTTATGAAGATTTACATATGAGGTTATTCATGATGTCACTCACTGAAGAGGCCAAAGATTGGTTCAACAGCCTGGCAACAACCTCCATTGATTCTCTCCAAATATTTCAAGATCGATTCCTTGAGCAATATGGGAATCTAAGTGCACCAGATGTTGCTCTTCATGAATTGATGCAAATTTAGAAAAATAGAATGATATGATTTATGATTTCAATCAAAGATTCAATAAATTGCAGAATAAAATATTGCCTGGATCAAAGTTGCCAGATTTTGTAGCACTGAGTGTTTATTTGAATGCATTTGATCCTCTTACAGGGTATTAACTAAGAAATAGATTCCCAAGAGACTTAGTTGAAGCTTAGAAGATAGCACTGGCAATTGAAAACAACAGGAAGGCTATAGGGATGATTGATAAAAGAGACAAGCCTAAGGCTCCTCAGCAAAGCGGAAATTATCAGTACAGATAGGAGAATACATATAAAAATGAAAGGCCTAGGCTACATGACATGCCTTATAATACAAACTGGAAGGATGGAAAACCTATAACAGATAGGCCTAGAAATAAAGAAACTCCTGATCCATTGAGGTAGAAGGGAACTTATATGGTGAATAACAATTACTTTTGTGAGGCTTGTGATAAGTCACATTCCCCAAATTATTATGTTGTATCCCAAAGAATGCAAGAAGAAGGAATGTTGATTGGAAACAGTGGAGAAGATCACACAGTATATTTGACTTCAAAAGCTTTCACCATTTTGTGGAGAGGTACTCATCTTCAGAGGATGAAGGTTATGAGTATGATGTTTCAAATTAGAAATACAATGTCCATATGGCTGAACAGCAAGTCCTTTCTGACTTTGAAGAAGATTATACAGAACCACATTCTGTTGAAATGCCTACTCACCGAAGAGGAGATAGAGAGACTAACTGTTGTTGTAGTTGAAGAGGCAAAGAATAAGTATTGGCTGAGAAATAGGACAGTAAATGAGAAGGAAGGTGTCCCTAGAGGGATCTTTATGAAGGATCAGAAGGTGACACAAGAAACTATGAAGAACCCAAAAAATAAATAGCATGATAAAGGCGAACAAAAGCCTGTCCAAAAGGAGGAAGTGAAGGAATTACACAAAGAGATGCAAAGGCCTGACCGACCTAGTAAAAGAGAGAAGGAAGAAAACAAAGGAGAAATGTCAAAACAGAAGAAAATTGTGAAGGTGGAGGGCTCTTCTTTTAACTTCACTCAAGCGTTATCTCAGGTAAAAATGTATGTTCTACTACTTGAGATGATGAAAATTAAGGAATACAAAGATAGTGTTGTTCAATTGATAACAAATGGAAATGAAAAACATATCAATTCTAAAAATAGAGTAGCTATTAAAGTAGTCAATAGGCAGGAGAAAGTAAATATCCCAGAAGTCTGCCTAAGTGATATATTAACAACCCCCCCTCAAGCTGATCCTTTTTCACTACATTACTCATAAATAACAAGTTGTTGAGGAATTTCATGATAGACTCTAGCACTGCCATAAATATTATGCCAATAGGAATTATCAAGCAGCTTGGCATGTGGGTTGATACTATTGGGGGAAAGTGATATGCAATGGATAGAGGACTTGTTCATGTGGTAGGTATTATGAGAGATGTTGAAGTCAAACTGGCTACTTATCCACAAGTGTCTTATAATATAGATATAATAGTAATTGATACCCCTCAGTTTGGGAAGCTTCTATCAAGACAGTGGACAGCAGCAGCTGGGGGAAATGACTAGTTTGATTTGTCTTATGCAACTATTCTAGTGAATGGTCAAGAGGTCAAGTTGTATAGGGAGCCAAGAATGAACTAGCTTGTTGACTGTGTACCAAAAGATCAGATTAATTGTTTTTGTGATATTGATCTTGGAAGTTTTAACATAGAATAAGCTCAAATAGAATTAACCAATAGTGATCCAATTGAAAAGCATGTGGCACAAAACTGCAATGAAGTGTGGAAAATGTACTTTGATGGAGCATGCAGCCAAGAAGGTAATGGAGCTGGGATAGTATTTGTTTCACTTGAGGGTGTTACTTTTAAGTATTCATTTCTATTAACATTTGAATGTACAAACAATATGGCAGAGTATGAAGCCTTGTTGATAGGCTTGAACATAGCTGTGAAACATAAAATCAAGTTGTTGGTTGTTTCACAAAATAAGTCGAAGTATGAAGTAAAGCACAAAAGGTTGAAAAAATATAGGAAATTTGTATGGGACATAATTGAGTTGTTTGATGCCTTCTTAATTGAGTGGATTGACAGATCAAAGAACATAATGGCTGATTTTTTAGCAAATGTGGCACTGAAAAGAGATGATATTACATTGGTTGGAGTATCAAAAATTGAGTTCAAGACAAGGCCTATTGTGCCTGATAACATTTATAGTTGGAATTTTTTTAATGGTGATACTAACCTTTTGAAATTCCTCCATTGTATAGATCAATATGAATCCTGCGAAATTGACTTCAATTCTTTTGTTGAAGAAGTGGATGGGAAACAAACAGTATTTGGAAAGGAGATCTTACAACTCAAAACAAATAAGCTTCCAAAGGGATTAGTTGCATTGGAGAGGATGTATGAAGGAAATGATTGGTCCCTCATGAAGCAAACACCAGTCAAAAGGGAAGATATTGAAGAGATTAACTTGGGGACTAAGATGGCACCAAGAAGGGTGTACATAGGAAAGAAGATAAGCCCTACGATTAGAGGAATGCTGATAGAGTTGTTGAGAAGATATAAACATATGTTTTCTTGGTCTTATAAAGATCTAAAAGCATACAGGGAAGATTTGTTTCAGCATGAAATACCATTAAAGCTAGATGCTAAGCCATTTAGACAAAAGCAAAGACCCATAAATCCAACACTGGAGCCTAAAATGCAAGAAGAATTGACAAAGCTCAGAGATGGGGGAATCATCAAACCAATCAGCCACTCAATATGGGTCTCAAACTTGGTCCCTGTGAGGAAGAAAAATGGAGATATCAAACTATGTGTAGACTTCAGGAATTTGAATGTGGCATCTCTCAAATATAATTATCCTCTACCCAATATGGAGGCCATATTGCATAAGGTAATAGGATGCGAGCTGTTGTCTATGATGGATGGGTTTTCAGGGTATAACTAGGTTAAGTTTAGATAATCTAAGCAATATAAGACAACATTTACAACTCCTTGGGGAATGTATGTATACATAAGAATGCCATTTGGTCTCACCAATGCAGAAGTGACCTTCCAAAGAGCTATGAACGTGGCATTTGCAGATTTGATCAATGCTATCATGGTGGTGTACCAGGATGACCTGCCTGCTTATTCAAAGAAGGTTGAAGATCATGTACAACATCTGGAGAAGGTATTTATTAAAGCCCTAAAATATGGTATTAGCTTAAACCCTAAGAAGTGTCATGTTGCAGTCACAGAAGGTAAGCTATTAGGACATATTGTTTCAAAAGAGGGGATTAGGATAGATCTTGAGAGGGTTGAAGCTTTTGAAAAAATTCTTGTTCCCAAAACTATTAAGGCTATACAATCATTCTTTGGAAAGATTAATTTTGTTAGGATATTTGTTTCTAACTTTGCTGAGATCATTAAACCCGTATCAAAAATGTTTAAGAAAGGACAAAAAATGGACTAGACTATAGAAGCCTTGGAAGCTTTTATATCCATCAAAAGGGCCATCAAGGAAGCTCCTGTCCTTAAATCTTCATATTTTGCAACGCCTTTTTAGATATTTTCATTTGCTTCAATGCACACTATTGTTGTTGTTATGCTACAAAAGAATAAGGATGGTCATGAACAGCCTATGTCTTTCTTAAGTAAGTCATTACAGGGGTCATAATTAAAGTATGATATAATGGAAAAATAGGCATTTGCATTAGTGAAAGCTACAAAAGCTTTCAAGCTATATCTTGTTGGAGCAAGGGTGGTGGCTTATGTCCCTCATGCAGTTGTTAAAGATATTCTGACACAATCTGAAGTAACAGGAACAAGATATAGATGGATTAACAAAATCCAAGAGTTTGACATGGAGATACAGATTACTAAACTAGTGAGAGGTCAAGGCTTGGCTAGGTTAATGGCATAATCGAATATTGAAGCAAATCAAGTCTAGAATGTAGAAGAAGGGACTGCAATTGTGAGCATTGAGCATACTCCTTGGTATATAGATATCATGCATTACCTTAAATACATGAAGTGTCTAGAGGGATTGAGTGACAGCCAAAAAATAACTCTGAAGTTGCAAGCATCTAAGTATGTTTTTATGGATGGAGATTTGTTTTGGAAGAATAGGGATGGTATACTATTTTTATGCCTGGATGAGTCACAGGCCAAGCATGTCCTAAGTTAAATGCATGAAGGAGTTTGTGAAGGACATTACTCAACAAAAACAACTGCACATAAAATTCTCAGGGCAGGTTACTACTGGCCTAGGTTTTTTAATGATTCTTTTACACATGTAAGAAAATGCGAGGCTTGCCTGAAGTTCTCTAGAAAACTGAAGTTTCAGGGAGCTTTGCCACTTTGACCTTTGCAGGCTGATGCCCCTATTCATCAATGGGGAATTGATTTCATTGGAGAGATACAAGAAAAATCAAGTGGAGGACACAATTGGATACTAGTGGCCACTGATTATTTTACCAAATGGGTAGAAGCAATCCCAACTAAAAAGGCTACAAGTAAAATGGTGACAATTTTCCTAATGGACAACATTATCACCAAATTTGGTACACCACTGAGGTTAATCACAGAAAATGGGATGTGTTTCAAATCAGATGAATTTAGAAACTTTTGTAGCACATATGGTATTACCATTTCTTATGCAGCCCCTTACCATCCACAAGCTAATGGTCAAGCAGAGTCTAGCAATAAGAGTCTTTTGAAGATTATAAGGAGGATGTTAGGTCAGAACAAGAAATCTTGGGATTCAAAGTTAAAACTAGCTGTGTGGGCTGATAGGATTACTATGAAGAAGGCATTTGGGAAGTCCCCATTTGAATTGGTGAATGGAGTACAAGCCAGGATGCCTTTGCAGAATTTGTTACCAGTCTATAGGCTTGTCCTTCAGGAAGATTTGGATATTCCTGAACCTATGGAGGAAAGAATGGAGCAACTAGCTAAACTTGATGAAATAAGGAGAGTTGCCCAAACCCAAAACATGAAGTTATAGACACAGACGAAGTATCTATTTGACAAAAAGGAAAAGGATAGAAAATTTGGAGATAGTGATTTGGTACTAATGTGGATCGCAAGGTGTCAGGAGAAGGGCAAGCATGGAAAGTTTGAAGCTTTATGGTTGGGACCTTTTGTGGTTGTTGGAAAGAAAGTTGAAGACTCATACTATCTACAGAATATGGCTAGTGAGGACCAGGAGTCGCATGTTCATGGGAAATTCTTGAAGAATTTTCTCTCTTGTGCAACACGGAGGATTGAGGGTTGCCAGTGCATGGACAACTCTTGCTAATCCTCTTTAAAATTCTTTTCCATGCACAGTATTTTAGAGTTTTGTTCATCTCCATTTTGCATTCATTTTCCATTCATTCCATCATGCTACATGTCCATTTCCATTTTGCTCACTGATTCATCATTTTGTGTCTGGTCTGCTCACCCAAAGATATGGATTCTTGCAATGATCTCACAACCATTCATCCCCAGACAAAGCCACTGTTGGAACTATAAATTTCTAAATAATTTCACAAGTTTTTCATACCCATGCATTTTCCAAATGAGTCTTCATCATAAGCATAATGGTCTGTCTTTATAACATTCTACCCATTTTTTGTCTTGTGGTCCCATAGTTTCCATCAAGTCATGCATTTTTCACGTTATGATCCATATCAGCATGAGTTCATCAGAGTCTCCCCGACCCATAATGCATTCTGGTTTATATACATTTTTGTTTCCTATCGACAAGACATTTTTGATGTCACAGCGATTGGAATTCACATGCAGGCATTATTTGGTAGGACTTTCACATTGTCTTGGTGACATAAGATATATCGGCAAGAGCCAATGTCATCAGGGTAATGTTTCACAGAATATATTTGTCTCACCGACTGATGCACCGAAAGACTTATCAGTAGAAGAATCATATTTGGACTAGGGTCTTGGCGAACACATCTTGTCTTAATGACCCACGATAGGAGGAACATATCGGCAAGAGAAATAAGCATCGATGAAATGTCACAGTGAATTCGTGATGTCTTACCGACTTGTGCACAAAAGGTTATATCGGTAAGAGTTAAGGATATTCAGAATAATGTCTCAATGACTTCATTGGGTCTCGCCAATAAAGGGTTTTTATCAAGGAGTTATCAGGAAGAGTCTTACCAAATAGCACATTGAAGGATCACTTCGGCCAAACCAAATGCATTGAGGATGAGGTCTTGGCGAGACCTTATTGTCTCGCCGACCGCCAACAAAAAGGCTTATCAGTGAGATATTTTTCTTTAGAGTAAGTCATAGCAAATTCAAAAGGGTCTCACTAACCGACATAAAATGAATATCTTGGTGAGACTAATGTGGCTTCGGAGTATGGTCTTGGCAAGTGCAGTGGGTCTCGCCTATAAAAACAAAATGACTTTGTCGATGTGAGAATTGATTTGTCTCAATGACACACAAGATGGAAGGATACTTTCAATAATACAAAGATATGATCCATGAGACATCTCCCTGACATCAGTGTGTCACAGCGAAGCACATGGAATGAAATAACATTCATCGGTGAGACTTGGTGTGTCGATGAGACAGCATAACATTAGAGCGATAAAAAAAGGGATGACTGACAGTGATACATTTTCCTTTGGCATGACCACAAAATGTTTTGGCGACTATTAATAAAAACTCAAATATTGTTGGCCGACATGTGAGTGCCCGAATATAGCAGTTGGCCGACATGAGATTTTGAAGTGATGTGTTTTTCATGATGCTTGTGTATAAATATCCATGTGTGATTGTAAACCAATAGGAAAAGCTATTAGATATTCAATATACAGTAAGAAAATTAGAGATGGATACAGTAGAGTAAATTTCTCAGATCAGAGACTATGGTTGCATGATTTTAGAATGGAGGTATTTATGAAAATCAGTTGATGTTGCTGCATATTTTTGGTGTCAATTGTCTATTGAATTTAATGAAAGTATTGCTAATTTGTCTCCAAGATTGATGCTTTCTAGTTGTTTAAATTGATATAACAAGTTATATTCAGTTTATCAGTGCACATTTGTTGTATATGTGTGGTTAATTGATTGGTTCTTTCAAGCAAAGATTAAATCCTTTTAGTTGATCACGATAATGAGAGAAATTCATCTGGATCATTAAGAAGAGCTTAGTAATCATAGTCTTGCATGTTTATACAATTTGTAAATGAAACATATGCCAAAAAAATTGAGTTTCTGCCAAGAAATGTTGTTCATCTTGATTTCATTTGACTCTACATACCCAACAAGGCACTAGTCTCTGCATTTCACCATTTGGATTCATTTAGTTTCTTTACATTTGTTAATTGAATATATTAGGATTTAGCTTTAAGTATTGCTATATAATCTATACCAAACTTGATTTCATTTGTTCACTTCCATCTGCCATTGTGGACAAATCATTGCAAGAAAGATAATCATAAATCAAGTATGTACAATTCAAATAGGTACACCTGCCTAGGTTTAGCAACACTTGAAGAGTAGAAGTTTCAATTCATTTGACCTTGTCTATTACCCTAAAACATACCAAGAGATTGGCAGCCTCTTGAGGTTTTTCCGCCTATGTTTTTGAGAGCTAACAGCTCCTATGAAACATCAATAACTGGGTATTAGAATACAATGCAAAGAAGTTGGCAAGTTGGAATATGCAGTTCAGAAGTCAAATGAAGACATTATACAATGTACTCTATAAACAACTAGATAGTAACCATTAACTACCTACCATTATCTTCAACATTAAGTGCATAATGTGAAACCTTGAGAAACTACAAGCCAAAAAGCAAATGAGAGAAAAAGAGACCACACACAAATTGAGACCACAATTTTCAGAAACCATGTGAGAAATAGGAGGAAGATACTAAACAAATTTGACCAATGGATCTCAATTGACATGATCTTGTTTGGTAGATATAATCTTAAGTTTTTAGAAGCATCATTTTTTTTTTTTATGCTATTATGCAAACTATGCTTGAAAACTAAAAAAAATACAAACCAAAAAGCAAATGAGACAAAAAGAGACTATACACAAACTAAGACTATAACTTTCAATAACCTTGAGAATTAGAAGGAAGATAATAAACAAAGTTGACCAATGGATCTCAATTGATATGATCTTTATAAGCACCATTTGATGTTTCTTATACTAGTACTTAAATTATGCACATCTCAATAAATATAGGTGACACATAGTCTCACATCAATAGTTACCCTATTTTTCTATGTATGGATATCTTTGTACAACTTTAAACTTCCTTTGTTTATTGTAAATTGTATATATTTTGATTAGATTCAACCCAAAATTCAGGTCCACAGATATTAATAAAAAAGGGGTTCTTAAAGAATTTCCAAAAGCAATTAAAGAGTTGATTGAAGAGGGGGACAATCCTATAAGGTAGAAAATTCACCCTAGAACCTCTCCTCACATTCAAGCCTAAGGAATTTTTGGTAGTAAAATTGGTAAACATGAGCTTGGCTCTAAGACTCGTGCTATGAGTGAGGAATGTTGGAGATCCCATAAGTAGAGAAGTAATGAACTCCAACATATAAGTGTGCAAGGTAAATTCAATAATAAAATCAGTTAGTTATTCATTTGAAGAAGAATTAGGGGACAAGAAACATATAAGTTATACTATTTTCTCCAATGAATACAATGCTCTCCAATTAGATGTTTCTTTTAATAAGGAATACTACATGATTATTTTATGGAGAATGTTTAGTCTATGAAAAATGTGCAATATAGCTAGAGTTGGAGCTTCTACAAAGTTCAACTATATATCAAAAGCTAACCCCCATGCCACTATAAGTATTTCGCATATAACTACAAATAACTCAACCATTAATTAACCAAACCATGCCCTTATATACTAAAATTGGCCAAAGTAATATGGTCATTTAGACAAAAAAATGTCTCTTAACATATTGCAACCTAACTTTTATGTTCGAGTTTGAGTACAAATTTGGGATTCAAGTTTGCTACAAGATGGAGTTTTTTTTCCCAAGTTTGACTTATCAATTAAATTTAGTGCCCAAGTTAGAATTCCAACCCACATCCTTCCAATTCAAATTGACTTATCAATTAAATAATTGGGTCTATCCCACCATTTATCTATAATTTCCTTTTTTAACTGTAGTATTCTTTTTGGGGCAGTACATGCCATGGGGATCATATTAGAGTTGGGATCTAATAGCTATAATCTATCTACATACTAAATCAACGGTAATTGGAAAATTGACAAAAGGGAAATGTGGCTTCTTTAGTAGGTTTTTAGTTTGGATTTACATTTTAGCAACAACCTGTAACCTTTAGAAGCAAGAAACAACCTAAAATCTTAACCCTCCTCTAGAATTAGAAGGGCTAGATGTCTGTTATGGGAATTTATTAATGGATAATGATTAATTCATTATTAAATTTGGTATGATTGAGAGAGATTAATGTGGTTGAGAGATTCTATGTAGCTAAGAAGAGTAAGTGGTAAGTAGAATCAACAATATACCTTCTATAAGGTTCATCACTGAGAAAAAGATAACTACTTTTTTAGTATTTTGAAGGCTTGATAATCTATAGTTATATTTTAAATTTAGGAGCAGAAAAATGCAACATTTATTATATCAATGAAGAGAAAATTAAGAGATTTATCTTCAACAAGGTTACATGAATTCAACTAAAATTTTGCTTCTCAGGATTCCTTCTTGATGTATGATACACAAATTAATGTTGAATATTTCCCACTTTCTTGTCAGTTCTAAAAATAGGATTTTTGTTGTGCATCTTCCATTTTTGGGAAATGTAACTATTGTAGGTAATGAATAGGGTTTTCCTATTTTACATTAGGGGCTATTTATTTATTAGCAATGAGAGGTTGTTGGAGGAGAGGGCTAAGTTGGGGAAATATATTGTATGGGTATGCATAATGTATTTCGTAATTGAACACATAATGTAGATATTGTATGGATATTGTATTGGCAGGTGTGAAGCCAAACTCTGAAACTTTTTTCAACATCTTGCCTACCCATCACTTTAGAACAAGGATCCAAGAAAATCTATGTAGATAGCTTTGATTTGATTGATTCATCCATTAGAATATGATTTAAAATATCTGCAAATATGCCTAATAGTAAATAGCACCAATTTACATACCTGGATTTGAGTGAATAGTAAAAAGCTCTAGCATCAAGTTCCCATTCAAATAATGTATATAATCAAGAGAGGTAGTGCTTGTTTGTTAATCAATATCAAGCCACTTCTACCCTGCAAGGTTGGAGAACTATCAATTATTTTGCACCACCTAAATTATTTACAAAATATTTTGGGAAAATTTCCCATCCTTTTACCATGAGCTAAAGAGGCTTGTACTTTTAAGTTAACCTATTTTATTAACCACTTGAATATCCCTAATTGCATTTGAAAAACCATGTCTTTGATTATCCCTTCTTAGTATCTTAACAACATATTGATCAATCAAACAACTCACTGAAAGAACTTTATCTTAGAACTAAACATGAAAACATCAAACCCAAACATATAACACAGTAAAGAGTGAAGGAAATATTCAATAGTGATCTTCAAACCTGAAATGTCATATTGCCTGAAGCAAGTGCCCATTCTTCTACAATTTGTTTTTCCAAAGATTCAGCATCAATGTTTGGTGAAACACAAATGTCAAAACCTGCTTTCAAGTTGTTTGTGCCAAACAAAAAGTGCCACTCACCACTTGTGCTAGCATATACTTTGAATTTTCAAGCATCCTCCCTAGTTCCATTCACCACCTATGCCAACATATACTCTGCCTTTGCAAGCATCCTCCCTATGTGAAAATGGGAGCTTTGGAACAGGGTATGGACATTGGTAAAATAAATGTTTACCAGTCTATGTAGGGTAAAAGATGTCATAATGTCAAAACATAAATGTGCACATTATTAGGAACTTGGCAGTAATTTTCATTTTAATAAACATATTAGGAACTTGGCAATAATTTTCATTTTAATAAACATACTCTAAAACCATCACTCTAAACCTTATTTCCAGGCTGCAACTCGTCAAATTGGAGAAGTGAAAGGCCAATACTGGCAAGGAAGAGTTTGGAGGAGGAGGAACCAATAGTGGCGGGAAAAGTAGTACAAAATGGTGAAAAGCAACTAAAAAAATGACAAAAAAATGATGAACGTTTTAGATTTTTTTAATCACAAATAAATAATATAATATATAATATAATTAATATATTATATATATTTAATATAATAGTAATAAGATTAAATTATATATAATATAATTATATTTATTATTATATTTAATAGTATATATAGACTATATTATTATTATAGGGTTATATTATTATTATATATTGTATTCTATAACAAAAAATAATAAATATAAATATAAAATTATTATAATTAATAATTAATATATTCTTATATAGAAAAAATTAAATTAATATATTAAAAAATTGATAGTTTAATTGATCTTTGGAGATATCAGGAAAAAGAAAGAGATATCGAGGGGGAGACAATTCTATATAGAGAGAGGAATATAATATACTAACATTTGCACCTAAATGAGGTTCAAGGACTGTGCTAATAGAAAATTATATGTATGTTAATATGTTAGAGATTATGTGTTTGTGCATGGATTTGCTACAAATTCTAGTTGCATGTGGCTAGCTTAAAAAATTAATAATAAGTGCTAAATAATGGAATGAAATAAATTTAGATAAATCTAAATTAGGGCTCCCTAACATACTTCACACTCTTGGGCTTAGGTGTGGTGAAGTTAGGGCTCCCTAAAATGCTTCCTCTTTGAACTCATCATGCTGGACTATGGGAATAACACTATTGATTCTTGATTCCTTAAGTGATCCATTCAAATGAATTGAAATAATTGATAATATATGTATTATTTAAATGAAAGTGTCTGCAAGATAGCCCTCAAAATGCAATTGGATTGTTTAAATCATGTTTTATTAGTGAAATTGACCACAATTTCTCTTTGATACATTTGACATGCTAACACAATAGGGAAATCAAACTGGCTTCAAATCATAGTTAAAAACATTAATGATTCATTAACATAATGAGTAATAAAAGTTAAAGAATATAAATGTTAAATTTTTTTATAAAATATGTGAAGGCCTTAAGAATGCACCGAGAGGAAATTCCTTCCATGCAATAGGTATTTTTGGTGCACCAAGAAACCTAGGCAGCCAAATGGCTCGCTTAGGTAGGGGTCCCATGAGGGGGGATTAAGATCTATGGATTATGATCAAATTCAAAAGAAAAAATAATAGAGGAGTAATAGTCATTTATTTATTCACATTTATTATATTTAGTCATATATTTAGTCATTTAGTTGTGATTTTACTTAATGACCAAATTAGTCACTTATAAATGACCAAATTAGTCATTTATTTTCAAAATACTACTAGTGTTAGTCACATGACTAAAATTTTTAGTCAAGTCATTTATTTTCCAAATTCTACTAGTGAGGGAGAGGGGGTACGAGGGAGAGACTTGAGAGAGAGAGAGAGAGAGTGGGAGAGATAGAGGCAGAGGGCAGAGGGAGCCCCAGATAGGAGGTGAGAAGGAGTGAGTCAGAGAGAAACCTGAGAGGGAGAGGGTAGGGAGGGAGACTTGAGAGAGAGAGAGGGAGAGAGATAGATGGTTTAAGGGTTGGAAGGGTAGAGGGGAGAGAGATAGAGGACCTGGGAGGAGAGAGAGAGACCCCGAGAGAGGAGAGAGGGGTAGGAGGGAGAATTGAGAGAAAGGAGGGAGGGAGTGGGAGAGATAGAGGGTGAGGTGAGGGTTTAAGGGTTTAGGGTTTTAGGTTAAGGGTTAAGGTAGAGGGAGCCTGAGATAGGAGTGAGTGAGTGAGAGAGAGATCCAAGAGAGAGGAGAGGGGGTGAGGGATAGACTTGAGAGACAGAGAGAGGTAGAGGGCTTCAAGGGTTTATGGTTAAGGGTAGAGGAGAGAGAGATAAAAGGAGGAGGAGTGATTGAGCAGAGAGAGAGACCTAAGAGAGGGAAAGGGGTTAGAGGTGTGAGACTTGGAGAGAGAGAGAGGGATGGAGTGGGAGAGAGATAGAGCTTATAGGGTTAATACTAGAGGGTAGGAGGGCTTAAGGGCAGATGGAGCCTCAGGATAGAAAGGAGTGAGTGAGAGAGAGAGAACCTAAGAGAGGGAGAGGGGGTAGGAGGGAGATAACAGAGAGAGAGAGAGACTCTGAGAGAGAGAGAGATGGAGGGAGTGGGAGAGATAGCGGGTATAGGGTTAATAGTGGAGGTTTTATGGTTTAAGGGTTGTGCCATGGAGGGGAGCTTGAGATAGAAGAGGAGTGAGAGAGAGAGAGACACGGAGAGAGGGAGAGGGGTAGGGAGGGACAGACCTGAGAGAGATAGAGGAGAGGTTTAAGGGTAGAGGGCTTAAGGGTATAGGTTTTAAGGGTTAAGGGCTTCAGGGTTAAGGGGTAAAGAGGATAAAGATAGAGGGAGTGAGTGAGTGAGAGAGACCCAAGAGATGGAGAGGGGGTAGGGGGTGTTTCCACAATAGTGGTTTACACTTTCTTGGAGATCCTAATTTTTGCTAAAATCACATATTTTTTAAAAAATAAAGATTTAAGCCTTGAAAATTTCCATTTAAAGGATTCCAATTGAAGAGTGTGTTGGAGCCTAAAATTTCATACAAAATTTTAGGTTCCCATGTAAAAAAATTAGATTTAAATACTTGGAAGTTTAGTTGGAAATTTTGCTCAAGTGGCTCACTTTGAAAAATCACAAAGTGAAGTCAGTGCAATTTCACATAAAATCACCTTGAAAGTGTGTTCACCTACCATATGTGAGTGTTTATACCAAATTTAAGCTCCTTATGATCTTATTTGACAAGATTTGAAAAGGCCAAGTTGAAGGGTTCTGTGAAGGGTTGTTGTCTACACAGTAAAATCTGTTAAAATGATCAACTTTGGAGGACAATATTAAGCAACTGGAAGATTGTCAGGAAAATAGATTGATGTTCTAGATTCTCCCTATCTTAATCTACATCCATGCCAATTTTTTAGAGTCATAGAACCTAATTTAGTATTTTTTCAAAGCCAAAACCAAACTGATTTTGCACAGTTTTGACACTGGTATTTCCAGAAAATTCTTATAGAAGGCAACTTTGAGACCTCGTATTTTGCAAAAGAAGATTGATGAAAAATCATCATGTACGTACATGCTCATAGATCCCAAATGAACCAATTTCCTAGGTTGTGGCTTAACAAGAAGTGATTTGATATTTTTACAAAGTGGCAAATTGGCATGCTTTAAATAGTTTTCACAAGTGTAATTTCAGAAAGGGTTGATTGGGCTACTTTGAAAATAATTATCTTTCAAATCTGATGACTTCATGTCAAACCCTCCTGTAAACACATTCCCCTATCATAACTCAACACATATGTTCATTTTCATAGTCATCGGAGGAGTTCTAGTATGCTTTTTAATTGTTTTACTACTTCCGGGCTAGATTTGGCGCCTCGTAAAAGTTGCAAATTTTGAAATTCTAAGGATGACCCAATTGGTTTTTTGGCCTCAAATGTTTCCAATTTCAATTTCGTTAGATTTTGATCTCATTTGGTGCATTAATTTAAAATTTCATTTTTCTCACTACATGCTCCGGCAGGGTCAGTTTACAAAGTACAATGTAATTTGGTGAGTTTTTCAAAATCCATCAAAAACCAACTTCTGAAATAATTGATTGAATTCCCTTGCAAATTTCATGGCTCCAGGATGCTCTGTATTCCCGCAGTGAAATTACCTTGTCCACCCCCCAACCGAAATTGAAAAATTCTTAAATTCTAAAGTTCAAATGATATATATTTTTTTAAACATTAGATATGTTTTAAAATGAATATGGTAGCATATAGGGGTAGCAAGGGATAGAACAATGTGAGTTTCTCAATACCAAAGAAGATAATATCAGAAATGAACCTAAGGTTATACCTCTATGGATGAATGGGTAGCATGAGAATCTTATCCAAGAGCAATTTGAATATATTGATATAGTAGATATATGACTTTTGCATAGTGGTATTATATTTGAAATATGAGGAATGCTTCCTCTTCTCTAGAATTACGTATTAAAGAAATTTCAAAAGGAAAGAATAAGAGGGGTACTCATAATGAGGCACATAGGAAATACAAGTTGAGGATGGGATATATGAAGGAATTCAAGCATGAAACGTGTGGTAACCACAGGCATGGGGAAATGCTCAAAGAAATTTATTCTCATGGAACACAATGATTTCCATTTTCACACAAGGTGTATTTGTTAAAAGACTCTTGAAATAAAATTAGCAGATGTAAATCCAGATTCAATATTTTTCCAAATTTCTCCATGCTAGTTCAAAAAGAGCTTTGGAATGAGCTATTGGCATGGTGAAGGACATATTTTTGAATACTAGAGATATACTACTTGTAATGAGGCATGAATGAAGGGAAAGATTCTTCCATAGAGAGGTTATAGTTAAGCTTCTGTAATGGACAATGTGAAAATAAGATTGAAATAAAGAAAAAAGTGAGCAAATACGAACAACATTGGAATGGGCAATGATTAGATAAAAACCTAAATTCATCAGAGAGACATTCATTCATCGACAAACTTGATCATACAAAGTCACTATGATACGCCGATACAAAGGAAGAACATATTATTGGAGTTTTTCATTCAATGAAATGCAATAAGGAAGGGTAAAAATAAAACAATGTGAGATTTATTGAGATAATGATAGAGCATAGATGATAAAACTTTACACTCAATAGTATAAAATGAAATTATATTTTCATCTAGGGGTAAAATATCTTCATTGAGAAACCAAAAGAATATTTTCAATTTTATGGAAGAATGCATACTTAAGGGAGTCATTAGAGAGAAACATTAATATTAGGGAAACAAAAATGTAAGTCTCTCTGATAGGGAAAAAAGACAAAATTATGCGGGGTAAGATTAACTTCCAAGGCTTTGATTAAAGAGATAAAATACTATTATCAAATGCAGTGAATATTTTGGAGATAATATCACTTTTAAGGGAAATGAATTTCACCAATAACAATAAAATATTAAGTGCAAAGTCCATGGAGTGAGTAATTACTTTTACTCAAAGGGGCATTTTTATTTTCAATTAAATGTGTGTATGAATGCAAAATGGAAAAATATAAAAGATGGAAATTTATAGAAATAACCACAGCACGAGCAAGATATTATTTTAGTGAGTGTTAAGTGAAATTATAAAATATTTCATCAGGAAGTAACACATCTTTTACCAAAGTAATTAAATAAGCAAAATGGATAGTTACTTTTACCTAAAGGATTTATTGGTGGAAGTACAAAACTTGCCAGCAAAGGATAATTACCGAAATTGATTTTTCATGAAGATGCAAAATGGAGATTAAAGTTAAAATATTTAATTTTCCAAAGGAAACTAATTAAATATTTTATTTTGCTAAGAATAATTAAATGAAGAGTTGCACCAAAAAGAAGAGTTGCACCAGATGGATGCTATGAAGAATTGTAGCCCTAGAAGATATAATGTATATATGCCAGATGAGATCACATGAAAAAAAAAAAGAAAGGAGAATTAGGAGTTAGGTAGTAGGATAGGTTGAACAGTTGTTGAAAAACAATATCATGATGTGTATTACAAAATCTTTTGAAATAATGCAAATGGGGAAGAAGTTTTAACTTGGTGGCTAAAATTTGGTGTTGATTGCTTGATGAAAATATATGATTATTTGGTTGTCTCCACTTAATATTTCCTTATTATTTAAATGATGTATCAAATATATATTCACTTTATCAAGGCACATTTCTTATTCTTGTGTGGTGGGATTAATTGGTTTCTTTAAAAGAATTAAAATCCTTTTAGTCAATCACAGTAATCTAGAAGTGTTATTTGGATCAATAAGAAGAGCCCTATAATCGACAAAATTATCACACTATCTCCAGTTTGGTTCTATCTTATTATTCAAATTAGAAGAATTTGGTTTGTCATGGAACACTTGTTGTCATTGTGTGATTTAGTTAACTTTCTCCTTCAAGGAAGGATTAAAATTTCCTATTAATTAATCATAGTAACTTGGTAAGGATCATTTTGATCAATAAGAAGAGTC
>VDFB02193867.1:406049354-406102989 GCA_007258455.2 Sequoia sempervirens
GCGGGACGATTTCGCATTCGCCGGATTGCGGAGGACCATGAGGATGGACAGGAGCAGGGGGAGAGAGAGCATTCAGCAGGTGGGGAGGAGGAGTTAGAGCGGGTGGATGGCGAGGGGGATGGGGAGGATGATGGTGATGGGGATGATGAGGGGGATGATGATGGGGATGATGAGATAGAGCTGGTGGTTGGGGAGGATGATATGATGGATGTTGATAGATCTGTGAGGGCAGAGAATGGTGCGGCAGCAGATGCATTAGCATTAGTTCCTTATGTGCCAGAGGACCCCATTGTGCAGGGGAGAGGGGCAGAGGCGAGAGTACAGATGGCAGAGCAGAGAGTGAGGGCTCTGGAGGCTGAGCTAGCCGCATGCATGGAGCATTGATGATTATGACGCCGCTACTTTCCGGGCTGAAGAGCATTTGAGAGAGGGATGTGGTACGCGAGAGGTGCCGAGGCCATAGAAAAGATTTAATTAGTAGACATGGGGCGACAAAGTTAAGGTGCAGAGGTCATGGTTTTATAGGCCAGGGGATGAGAGAGGATGGGGCGTGAATGATCAGGGAGCAGGGTGCACTAGTCAGCAGTCAGGAGATCTTGAGCGAGACCGGTACGAGCTTCAGGACAGGGTACATTGTCTTGAGCAGGCACTTGGAGATATGGGGATGATGCAGGAGAGGGAGGCTGTGGCAGTAGAGCAGGCACGGGTTATGCGGGCTGAGAGAGATGCAGCACAGACTCGGGTACAGGTTATGGAGGCAGAGAGGGATGCGGCTCAGGTACGCATTCAGAGTGAGAGGGTAGCAGCAGAGGCAGAGATACAGGCATTACAGAGAGGTAGAGATGAGATGGTAGCAGAGGTAGCGACTCTCCGAAAGGAGAGGGATTCAGTAGAGTTACGAGCACAGGCTCTCTAGCGGGATAGAGATGCAGCAGAGGCTCGGGCACAGGGGGCTGAGAGAGATAGAGATGCAGCAGAGTTGCGGTTACAGACTCTTCAGGAAGAGAGGGATGCTGCGATGGCTCATGTTCTGACAGAGCAGGGTGAGGGTGGGATGACCAGAGCAGATGTGCAGAGTATGGAGAGAGAGAGAGGGATAGGTTACAGGCAGAGCTGGCACAGAGTCGGTTAGCTCAGGAGGCGTGGGAGCGAGAGAGGCGGGTGATCAGCGCGGATCGAGATCGGTATCGGCATGAGCGGAATGCCGCGAGACTGATAGCTGGGCAGAGGGATGAGTTTATGTAGCAGGCTAGCTATTGGAGAGGGGTATATAAGTAGGTCATTCCAGATCCAGCACAGCGCACGGCACGCTACATCAGCCAGGCTCCACAGCCACCAGGGCCATCTCAGTCTCTAGGGACACGCACTAGGGGATTCAGTGATTACCGGCGGACGCTGTCTCCATATGGCGGTTATTAGGGGACACCCACCCGTGAGTACCAGGGGACTCCGGCACACAGAGGGACAGCACCCGATTCTCCGCAGAGGTCAGATGTGGGCAGCTCTCAGTAGAGCAGTCAGATGCAAGACATTGGTGATTTTTGACAGTGATAGGATGGATGTGTTATGTATGTCGCCAGAGGTGTTCTACGCCTCTGGATTGTATGATATATGATGGACCTATTATAGTATTTTGTATGGGACAGTTCTTATTAGCACCATGTAGTATGTTTCCTTTTATGATGGGTGATTATATGTATGCGTATATGGTATTTTATGTTATACAGATGGATGTATTGGTTTATTGATGCTCATGTGTTGGTTTATTTGTGCGCATATTCATGAAATGTTCACCTAGATGGTTTTAGATGAATGATCATGCTTATGTTTATTTATGCTATGTTTATGGATGATTGGAGATATGTGCTTATTTTATGGATGCATAGTAATAGTGATACGTTATGTGTACCTGTGGGCTTTTATGAGGATTTAGATATATGGATGCCTAATGGACAGATTCGTCATGTATGTCTATGTGTGAGATGAATTTTGTGTGAATAGTTTATATATGCAGGATATGATGTATTATGTGTCTAACATTTTGTGATGCAGGTAGTGATGTAGAGATGGACCTAACATGTGGTGATGCAGGTGGCAATGTATGCATACAGGTGGTGATGGACGTAATGCAAGCGACAATGGAGAGATGGCATAGCATTTTTGTATTTTTAGAGGAAATAACACACGGTCATGAGTGCTAATAAGAACTGATGTGATGACGGGAGGTGGGTACGTGGTGGTGGATGCAGTCTGGCATCTGTCAAAGGTATCAGTATCCTGAGAAGAATGGAAGAGAATGAGGGCAAATATTTTCACAACCAAAACCATAGGGTGGGTGCTAATGCAATGATTATGAAGAATGCAATCCTAATTCAATTTATCATCTTTGGAGCACTGGTTTTTGCTATAGCATAAGACATAACACACCAAGGTATAGAGGACCGAGGTAGATCAGTGTCTAATGCATGAGACAAACACGCTAGACAAGAAGGTTATCCCCATACCCCAAAGTCTCGAAGAAAGACTTTAGTCGGACCCAGTATTGGGATAACCACAAACACAGAAGGATGTCCCAACATAACACAAGACCTCGAGGATCTTGGTGGGTACTATGTGGGACAACCAAGAAGACACAACAAAAGAAAAAATCAAGATATGCCCCTATGTGGACCCACCAAAACACGCCATAATATGATGGATCATGGTGGCCTTGACAAGTGACTATAGGGGGTTCAAATGATAAACAAAAGCCAAAAACATCAAAAGATCGCAATCAATTTCAAATGTCCTTTGCCATAGGATCAAGGGGATAGATGGGATTGATGAGGTCTGTTAGGAAGGATGCATCCTGTTGAGACCAAAGATGATGGATTCTAAACTAAAAGATCGTTATGACGCGAGATGTTCAAAATTGATTGGATTTATTGATACAAGTGGGTCTTGCTTGTTAAGGATTAGTTAGATAAGGGCATAACTTGATAACAACCAAAAGGAAGCAAGACACAACCTAACGACTTAGGGGCTCGGGGGTCGATCAAAGATTAGCCTTGCCTACGTGAAAGCGCAGGGCCCTCGTAGTTCATGGAAAAAGACCATGGATAAAGTGGAAAGAAGACAATGGTGACCGATGATGGACACAAGACACGACCGACAAATGCCCCGGGGGAGGATCGAATGACCAACCTTGCCTACGTGAAAGCGCAGGGGCAACATAGTTTGATAAAAGGACCATGGACAACAGTGAGAAGGGGCTAGTGGAGATGAGAGGATGGGGGACCAAAAAAAAGTTGATCCGAGAGTGCCCCGGGGGCAGATCACACAATCAGCCTTGCCTACGTAAAAGCGCAAGGGCAACGTAGTTCGGCAAGAAGATGGAAGTGGTACAAGAGGATGAGATCTAGATGGAGATCGACACGATGGATGATCCTATATGATGACATATGTCGATGGACGAAAGACATAAGCTCAAAGTTGGATATAAGAAAGCTCAGGATGAGGGATAGGTAAGATGAGTCGTCCGATGCTCAATCGACAAATACCAAGCAGCCTAGGCTAATGTGGGTGGGGATGAAAGTGCGGATGACAACATAAAGTAACTAGGATGCCAGGTAGATAATGATTAAGCCCTCTATGGATGGCGTCTGTTACCAGGTTTTCACCATCCATACTTATCCAAGGCGCCACCAAGAGGTGGTTTTCACCATAGGACGAATTTATTTCTCTTTACTATTTTTGGAAAAAAAAAAATTGTCACTTTTTTTATTTTTATTTTTATTTTTTTGATAGGGTAGAACAAGTGGACCTTAAGCGTAGAACCTTTTTAGATGGAGAATATTGACAGGTTCGTCGAGGGGATCCCCTTCCAAAGTGGTCAACCTGTAAGCTCCGGATCCATATTTGGCAGTTATGATATATGGCCCTAACCAGTTGGCCTCAAATTTTCCTTTCTTGTCACAATCTTGCTGAGTGCGATGATTTTCTTTGAGGACAAGCTCACCAACTTGGAATTGTCTGGGGCGGACCTTTTTACTGTAATGACATTTAAGAAGATTTTGGTATACTTGTAGGTGATCATAGGCCCGTATTCTGCGTTCATCGAGTAACTCTAGCTGTGCAAGCCGAGCGACGTGAGCATCTTCTTCGTTGATGAGGTTCTTCAAAGAAATTCTCAATGAGGGGAGCTCAACTTCGATTGGCAAGATGGCTTCAGCTCCATATACTAACGAGTATGGGGTGGCACCTGTTGGGGTGCGGATGGATGTGCGGTATGCCCAAAGGGCGGGATGAATGTGAAGGTTCCAATCTCGTCCAGTGCTATTGACCACCTTTTTGAGGATGTGGATGAGGGTTTTGTTGGTTGCTTCTACCTGACCATTACCCTGAGGGTAGTAAGGTGTTGACCAACGATGTTGGATGTGGAAAGTATCGCATAGGTGTTTCATGGCTTGATTTTTAAATGGCTTTCCGTTATCAGAAATGATGGTGGAGGGGATACCATATCTGCAGAGAATATGGTAGAGGATGAATTTAGAAATCTGAGTACCAGTGATTTGGGAGAGTGGCATTGCTTCCACCCATTTGGTGAAGTACTTAGTTGCAGTGATGATGAATGTATGGCTGTCGGATGATGGTGGGCGAATCTTTCCAATCAAGTCAAAACCCCATTGAGAGAACGGCCACGGTGCTAGGAGAGGCTGAAGATCTTGTGCTGGAGCGTGGATCAAATCTGCATGCTGTTGACATGGAAGACATTTCTTTACAAATTCACAAGCATCACATTCCATTGTAGGCCAGTAATATCCAACCCGTAGGATTCTTTTGGCTAGAGCCATACCATTTGAGTGAGCCCCACAAATACCACCATGTACTTCTGTTAGTACCATTTGGGCTTCGGTCTCATTCAGAAATCTCAGGAGAATTCCATCATACCCGCGACGATAAAGCGTATCACCAACGAGGATGTATCAGGATGAACGATGGATAAAGGATTTACATTGGTTGTGTGTAAGTTCCGGGGGTATGGTGTTGTCACGGAGGTAAGTATATATGTCTTGGTACCACGGGGAGGCGGGACCTACGATATCGCACACCATGTCAGTTTCAGGGACATCATACGCAGGGATTAACAGTTGTTCGACCAGAAACTCACACTCTGTCCAATCTTTGGGCATGTCAATCAAAGAGCCAATAGTGGCCATGGCGTCTGCTGCTTTATTCTGCACCCGAGGGATTTGGTCAAACTGTATGGAGGTGAAATATTTCTTGAAGTCGTCCACCATGCGTTTATAGGGTAGCAGTTTGTCATCCTTTGTGAGGAACTCATCATTAACTTTTCTGATAACCAACAAGGAATCCCCAAAGACTTTCAAATGTGTAATGTGCCACTGCTTTGCAATTCTAAGGCCGGTGAGGAGGGCTTCATACTCCGCCATATTGTTGGTGCAGGGAAATGCTATCCTGAATGATTTTGGGATGTAGTCACCTTGAGGGGTGACTAATAGAATTCCTGCCCCAGATCCACTGTGAGTGTATGAGCCATCAAAGTATAATGTCCAAGTTGGTGCTTCTGTTACTGTGTAGATTCCTTCATTTGGGAATTCAGTGTCTATTGGGTAGGCATCTACTAGTGGTGTTTCAGCCAATTGATCAGCAATAACCTGTCCTTTAATGGCTTTGCGCTCCACATACTCGATGTCAAATTCGCTTAGCAGCATGACCCATTTGGCCATGCGGCCAGTCAAGGTGGTTCTAGACAACAGATATTTCAAAGGATCAATTTTAGCAATTAATTTGACTGGGTGACTAAGCATGTAATGGCGGAGTTTCTGTGTACTGAAGACTAGCGCAAGGCATGCTTTTTCCATAGGAGAGTAATTTAACTCATAGCCGTCATAGCCGATTAGTGTTCTGCTGATGTAGTAAACTGCCCTTTCTTTGAGTGACTCATCATGCTGCGCCAATAATGCCCCCAGTGCGACTGAGGTAGTAGAGATATAAAGTAGGAGGGGTTTTCCTGGGATAGGCGGCATCAAAATTGGTGGATGAGCTAAGTATTCTTGATTTTATCAAAACCCATTTGACACTGTGCTGTCCATCGAAATGTAGAATCTTTCTTCAAAAGATGGGTAAATGGCTGACATTTATCTGCAAGTTGGGCTATAAACCGCCAGATGGACTGCATTTTTCCCTAGAGGCTCCTTAACTGCTTTAGATTGCATGGAGGCGGCATGTCCAGAATAGCCTTTACTTTGGCAGGATCAACTTCAATACCTCTGCGGGAGACTATGAAACCCAACAATTTCCCTGACGTGACGCCAAAGACACACTTTTTTGGATTCAACTGCAACTTATAGTGCTCTAGTCGCTCAAATATCTTCTTCATAATGGTGGGATGCTCGGCTCGTGTTCTGGATTTCCCTAATAGGTCATCAACATAGTCTTCCATGATAATGTGGATAAGGTCGTGGAAGATAACGGTCATAGCTCTTTGATACGTTGCCCCCGCATTCTTGAGGCCGAAGGGCATAACATTGTAACAGAAGGTGCCCCAAGGAGTTGTGAAGGCGGTTTTGTGTTGGTCTTCAGGTGCAATTCGGATCTGGTTGTAACCGGAGAAGCCATCCATGAGGGACAACATCTCATGTCATGCCGTTAAATCAACCAACATGTCAATATTAGGAAGAGGGAAATCATCTTTTGGGCAGGCTTTGTTGAGATCCCTAAAATCTGTGCAGACCCGAATGTCCCCATTTGGTTTAGCAACCAGCACTATGTTAGAGATCCATTCGGAGTAGTCAATAGGTTTGATAAAACCCGCGTCCAGTAATTTCTCCAACTCTTTCTTTACTAACAACGCAACTTGCGGATGCATCTTACGAAGTTTTTGCTTGACGGGTTTGGCGTCTGGACGAATGTCTAAGTGGTGAACCACTAAAGCAGGGTCTAAGCTTGGCATGTCTGAATATGATCAGGCAAAATTGATGATGCCTTCTCGGAGTAGCTGCGCAAAGATCAGATATTCTTGTTCGGAGAGTGACTTGGCTACATAGGTGATCTTCGGATTTTCAGCAGTTCCCAAATTAACTTCTTGCGTCTCTTCAATCAGGATAGATGATCTGGCAAATAGCTGAGTTCCCATAAGGGGAAGATTAACATCTCCATCTTCTGGCGCCTCTTCGAGGTTTTTTCCTTCAGATGCGTCCTTTATTTTTACTTTTTCTAGGTCAGGAAGCGCCTCAGGGAGGTTTTCACTAGATGACCTCTTTTTATTTTTCTGATTTTTATTTTTGCGACTGGAGTGTTCATCCTCCCCCAATCCCATAAGGTTGACATAGGTGTCCGCAGGCATACTGACAGGTGTGGTGTTGTGTAGGTCCCAATCAATGAGTTCAGGGTGACAAAGGGATAGGCTGATGGTGCAAACAGATAGGCATTCGAACATGGAGGATAAATCAGTGTGATCGACATCATCGTATGCATGTATGATGGATTCCTCCTCGGGTATATCTTCCAATGAGCCATCATCCACGGTGATACTATTGGAAGTATTAGATGACGTTGCAGGGCTTTTCTGTTTGCTGTCATACCCAATTCCTACCTTCTTTGGTAATTGTTGTGTATCAATGGGTTGCAATCACCCTTGTTCCTCTTTACCCAGGCCTCTGCCTTGGTAGTTATGTTTTTCCACGAATTTTGTTGGCCAAGGATACTTTTCCTGAAAATATTTTTTTAGAGGAGTTTTTGGTTCGGGTTCTTCACGGTAGACCCACTGACTTATGTCTTCCTCTGGTGCATCGATCTTGACACTCGGAGATCTGAAGGTGGTAGTAGGAATGTTTTTTCCGTTGAAGGTGATGGTCTTGTCTTCCTTTTGTATAGCATGTGAAGGTTGACCGTACTCATGTGGTGACGGTGGCATGGTGGCTACATTAAGAGCCGTATGCATCTCATACTCACCACATCCTTTGTCAATGATCTGGACCCTGGTGACTGAAGGATTAGTGGTGGAGGATGGAGTGGTGGTTACTGTAGATGATGGATTGGAGGATGATGGATTGGAGGATAATGACTGGGAGGCCCCCATTTTTGACCCCAGGACAATAATGTAAATGGGGGAAAGATGCTTCTAAAGCTTGACAATACTCAAATGGTTGGGGGTCGGCATAGATGGTGACCTCCTGTTCATTAACTGGGAATTTGAGGCATTGGTGGTATGTGGATGGAACAGCTTGCATAGCATGGAGCCATGGGCGGCCAAGGAGGAGATTATACGGTAAGTCCAGATCAAGGACATGGCAGGTAGTATACTGGAGCACAGGTCCCACTTGGATAGGGAGACTGATAATTCCTTCTGAATTTCTTTCTGCATTGTCATAAGCCTTGATTGTAATTATCTGGTTGCTTAGGTCCGCTTGAGAATACCCTATCTGTTTTATGAATTTCAAAGTACATAGATTAAGGGCAGAGCCATTATCTACCAAGACCCTTTTTATTTTATGACGGGCAATTATGACTTCGATATGTAGGGGGCGGTTGTGATTGATGCCAATGTTGGGCATATCATTTTGGCTGAAATGGAGGTGGTGAGACAAAGCCAAGTGTCCCACCAAAGCTTGGAATTGTGTGGGGTCGATGTCGTTTGGGACATGGGTTTCCTGCAAGGCTTTATTGAGGATCTCTTGATGTACCGGGGAAGACTTAAGCAAATCCAAAATGGATATGTGAGCGGGGGTCTTCCTTAGGTGATCAAGAATGTTATATTGAGAGTTTACAGGAGCGGGTTGGATGGGTGTGGAGGCTGCAGGGACGGTGATGCAGGCTCGTCGCGTAGTCACAGCACATTGAGGGTCTTTGGCTTTAACGTGTATCATGGATACTCGGGGTTCCACCTGCTCAATGTAATGAATAACACCTTCATAATTGAAGGGCACATTCTTGTAGTTCACATTATTGGTGTTGTTATTTTGGGGATGACTAGTGGAGGTGCTAGGACCTTGACTATGGTTTGGGAAGGTGTTTTGATAGATTTGCAGTTGAGCATTGGACGACGAAGGTTGACTGGGGTCAACCTTGATATCTCCTCGATCAATGAGATCTTGGACATAATTTTTTAAACCCTGACACTTATTCAAGGAGTGTCCCTTGATTTTATGAAAGTCACAATACTCATTTCTTTAAACCATGCCGGCTTGGGTTTGGACTCATCGAATGGTTTGGTGACAGGATATGTGATGGGATAATTGATTTGTAACAATTTATTGAAAACAACACTCAAGGGTTCACCCAATTGGGCGTATTGACGTTTGGTGTTCCCCTGATTTCTTTGGTTTGACTGTTGAGGGGGACGAGGTGCCCCCTGCGGTACTGATATGGCGTTGGGTACAGACTGTTGTTGCCCTTGGGATGCATTAGCCACTTGGACATGTTTGGTGTCTGTCACTCCATCATTCACTGCATTTTTGTTTTTGTTCCAAAATCGTGATTTATCTCCGAATGACCGTTCTTTGTCATGACTGTGTATTTTAATGTGTCCTTTGGCGATAAGGGCACGTTCAAGGATAGGTCCCTTTTCCACTATCTCAGCGAAAGTGGTGACACAGTGTAGTCTAAAATTGTGGGCCATGTCGGGATGTGAATTTTCCACAAAAAGAGTGACCATGTCTTTTTCTTTCAAAGGATTTTTCATTCGACTGGCTAATGCACGCCACCGTTGGAGGTAGCTGGTAAAGGTTTCTCCATCCCGTTGTTTCTCTTTCAAGAGATCTAAGGTGTCAGTATCCTTCCGCAAATTGAAGGAGAAGTAGGAGACAAACTGTTCTGATAAGTCTGCAAAAGTTTTTATAGACCCCTTTTCAAGAGTCATGAACCAATCTAGGGTGTGGCTTGCTAGACTTCTTGGGAACAGACGTAAGAGATAGTTATCACTATACATGACTTCTTGACACTGTGCATAAAACTCTTGCAAGTGGGCCTTAGGGTCTTTGTCTCCCTTGTATTTGTCAAATTTTGGAATCTCGAAGTGTTTAGGGAATGGGATCAATGAGATGGATGGATCGAACGGATATGGGCATATATCTTCAAATTTGAATGATTGTTTTGTGCCCCCTGCTTGAAGGTCCTTAAGGGCAGCTTTGATTTCCAACAAGTCCGAGCTAGCTGGTGGTGGGTTGGGGGGATATGGATGATAGAAAGATGAGGGATCTTGTTGAAAGGGTGTCGGATTGTTAAAATGTGGGTTTGGATGATTGGATGATGACACGACTTGATGGTAAGGTAGGGGGTTTTGTTGATATGGGGGTTGTTGTTGTGGGGCATAATATGAATTTGTTTGGTGAAGGTGTGGGGTAGGTTGCTGAGGGACTTGGACGGGACGTTGCATGTTGGCCTGTTGGTATTGAAGATATTGTTGTGATTGTTGGGAGGTTGCATAAAACGGTTGTTGGTGAAATTGTTGTTGATTATGGTGGTAGTAGTGTTGTGGAGGTTGTTGTTGTGGCATCGAGTGTTGTATGGACTGAGGTGGGATATTATGTTGTGGTTGGACCTTTGGACGCAAAAGGGACGCAAGAAAGGGAGATATGGTTTGGGTAGGCGGTTGAGATGGATTGCCTTGTGATTGGTAGGATGGTTGTTGTGAAGAGGTCAAAGTATTGGGTATAGGTTGTTGCGGATGAGACGGCGGGGGTTGTGTGGGCACACTTTGTAAAGGAGGTTGTTGGGTTCCGCTCGGAATGTTCAGCTGGGGTGCGCCTTGTGGTGGTATTTGAGGCGGGATAGTAGATTGGGGAACCTATTGAGGTGGTGTGTTGGTGGTCCCAGGAGGAGGAAGCGATGTAGCAAAGGAGGTACCCCCAATATTGACTGTAGGTGGGTTCAAAGGAGGGGGTGCGGTTAATGTTAATGGCGGAGGTTGCGGAATGTTTTGTGGCATGCCATAAGCGAAAGGATTATTGGGATCGGGCACCTGAGATCCACCTATAACTGAGGTCGAAGCATGTGGGGGATAATTAACCTGATAAAGGATGGCATTACCAAATTCAAGGTTGATGCCAACCCTCAATTGGAGGAACATTGGAAAAGTATGAACCTTCGGGTGCATTTTGGGACCCTTGGAGTACGTGAGATGGGGCACCCTTGTATTTGGACAAGTCAACATTGGAGGGAGGTTTAACACCCTTCTCAATCAAGTGGGCCAAGATTTCTTCCCCATGCTTTGCAAGCAAACGGTCGGTCATTTGCACATTGGCAGGATTACTAAAATGTTCCTCAAGTGTGAGTTCAGGTTGATTAACCATGCTCTCTTCTCCATGTGGCGAGTTATTCTGATTCTCAGTGTTGGAGTGCGATGAAGTACCATTGTGAGGGTCATGTAAGATGTTGGTACCCTTGTTAGGATCTGATAAGATATTGGTTGTGTCTTTGGGATCTTGGGAGTTGTTTGGTTGGGCATTCTGAGCTTGATGGTCGGCCATTTTCTTTGCTTGTGAACGGGTCTGAACGGGCATGCAAATGTTAGATGAGTAGGTTAATTCCCTTGTCAAATGATTTGATTGTGATGGAGTGTGGATTGGATTTGATTGGATTGGATTGGATTTGATTGGATTTGGATTGGATTAGATTGGATTGGATTGGATTGGATTGGATTGGATTAAATTGGATTGGATTTGGGTTGGGATTGGATTGGATTGGATTGGATTGGATTGGATTGGATTAAATTGGATTGGATTTGGATTTGGATTGAATTGGATTTGATTGGATTTGGATTGGATTAGATTGGATTGGATTTGGATTGGATTTGATTGGAAGGTGTGAGAGAGAGACCTCAAGCTTGATCACGTGAGATTACCTTTAGTAACCCTAGAGCTTTAATTGATTGATAGGATGATTACGGCACCGAATCCACCTTAAGCTAGGAATGGATTGATTGGGCCGAGGATGATAACTTGCAACACCGAATTCACCTCAAGATGGAGGCAAATTGATTGGGGCCGAAGTTAAAGACTAATAATCAAGTTCAAACGCTATAGTCAATTTAGATAACCACTTTGTAATGTAAGGTTAGGGCGGTTTGGCTATGGGTGGTGTTTAGGAGGTGTGAATGGTAAAGTTTTGATGTTTGTTAGGTGAGGGTATTGACTTGTGAATGGAAAATTAAAATGAAAAGGTAGATTAAAGGTGATTCATGAAAATTTGGAGTGATAGAATGGCGGTTTAAATGGATGAAATGGAGGTTTTGGGAGGCTTAAAATGATAAAATGGAGACTTAGGATAATGGGATGATAGTTGGGAACGATTAAGTGGTGATTTAGAGGCTAAATGAATCTGAATGGGGTACTTTCAGGGCGTTGACAGCAAAATCAGGGGCGTAGGCAGCGTTCTGCAGTGAATCAGGGGCGCTACCACCTTTCTGCAGTGAATCAGGGGCGCTACCACCTTTTTGTAGTAAATCAGGGGCCCTACCACGTTTCTGCGCAGGGCGCTACCGCTTTTTTGCGCAGGGCGCTGCCGCATTTCTGCACAGGGCGTTACCGCTTTTCTGCGCAGGGCGCTGCCGCGTTTCTGTTCAGGGCGCTACCGCGTTTCTGCGCAGGGCGCTACTGTGTTTCTGTCGGGACAAAGCTTGGTTTTTGGTGGCAAAGGCTATGGCAAGGACACAAAATGTGGGGGCGCTACCGCACTTCTGTGAGCTTTTCCTACAAAATTCTTAACTCAAAGAAACATTAAATGCAAGACCCGTGTGTGGGTCCCACCGGGCGTGCCAGAAATGTATACCTTGATATTTCTACTGCTCTAAATGTGCAAAACAACTAAGAAACATGAATAACAAAACACCAAGGACACCTCAAGATTAGCCAAAGAGTGGTTCAACGAAAAGGAATGCAAATAAGATAAAACACAAACACTTTTACCTCCCTTGTTGTTGATACCTCTTTGATTGGCCCTTGCTTGAATTGGTTGTGTGCTCCTTAGATGATTGTTTGAATGTCTAAATGCAAGATTGTAGATGCAAGATGATTAACAAAGATGGCTAAATGATGGCAAAAGGATTGAGAGTTCAAATGGACAGCATGTAGTTATCAAAATGCAAAGTGTTGGAAATGCCCTTGAGAAGGGGGTATTTATAGGAGATTTTGAATTCTCTAGAGAATTCAAGGGTCAAGATTGATCCAACAAGGTCAAGATGAAGGGATATGGTGGGTTGAGAACCCACAAGCCCTCACATCTTGACATGTGGAGGGTGAAGTGGACAAGAGGATATGAGGTGGAGATGAGTTGTCAAAAAGGTACATGAGGTGGAAAAGGACATGCACCTTGGGGGATGAGAGGATTTCCACAAAAAGGGATTTCTTGTCCCCAAGTGGGAGTGAAAGGGACATTTGAGGAATTTTAGAATTCCTCAAAAATCTACATGGGAAAAGGAAAGGTGGTTGGGGGATAAATGTGAATTAAAAATTCACATTCCTAGGATGATCTAGAGGGTAAAAGGTGGGCTCCAAAAAGGTGGGACTTGGTCACATGTGGAGATTGTGACAAGTCCAAGGTTCTAGAAGCCTTGGGAGAATGGAATGTGAATTAAAAATTCACATTTAAAGGAGAGGAATCTAGAGCAAATAAATGTGAATTAAAAATTCACATAGGAAAGGGGGTTAATGTCCAAAAAGGAAAAATGGAAGAATTGACCAAAAAGTGGTGCTAAACTTAGCTAATGACTTTGGTTAAGGTTGTGCAAATATTGGATTAGGCTAATTAACAGAAGATTAGAGGCAAGTGGCAAATGTAGGAGGATGTGACAAGGAGAGAGAAAGTGAGGAATTTTAAATTGATTTTTAAATCAAAAGAGGAAGAATGACTAAATTAAATAAATTAGTGTATTTATTTAATTTAGAGAGGAATAAGGTGAAAGATAAAGCATTTAATTTTTAAATTAAATACTTTACCAATGTGAAGCGAAAAGTGTAATATTAATTTAATAAATTAATATTAATATGATAGACGGAAAGACAACAAATTTAATCATATGGAAGTGATTAAATTTAGATGTCTACAATAAGTACCATTTGATGTTTCTTATGCTAGTACTTAAATTATGCACATCTCAATAAATATATATGACACATAGTCTCACATCAATAGTTACCCTATTTTTCTATGTATGGATATATTTGTACAACTTTAAAATTCCTTTTTTTATTGTAAATTGTATATATTTTGATTAGATTCAACCCAAAATTCAGGTCCACAGATATTAATAAAAAAGGGGTTCTTAAAGAATTTCCAAAAGCAATTAAAGAGTTGATTGAAGAGGGGGACAATCCTATAAGGTAGAAAATTCACCCTAGAACCTCTCCTCACATTCAAGCCTAAGGAATTTTTGGTAGTAAAATTGGTAAACATGAGCTTGGCTCTAAGACTCGTGCTATGAGTGAGGAATGTTGGAGATCCCATAAGTAGAGAAGTAATGAACTCCAACATATAAGTGTGCAAGGTAAATTCAATAATAAAATCAGTTAGTTATTCATTTGAAGAAGAATTAGGGGACAAGAAACATATAAGTTATACTATTTTCTCCAATGAATACAATGCTCTCCAATTAGATGTTTCTTTTAATAAGGAATACTACATGATTATTTTATGGAGAATGTTTAGTCTATGAAAAATGTGCAATATAGCTAGAGTTGGAGCTTCTACAAAGTTCAACTATATATCAAAAGCTAACCCCCATGCCACTATAAGTATTTCGCATATAACTACAAATAACTCAACCATTAATTAACCAAACCATGCCCTTATATACTAAAATTGGCCAAAGTAATATGGTCATTTAGACAAAAAAATGTCTCTTAACATATTGCAACCTAACTTTTATGTTCGAGTTTGAGTACAAATTTGGGATTCAAGTTTGCTACAAGATGGAGTTTTTTTTCCCAAGTTTGACTTATCAATTAAATTTAGTGCCCAAGTTAGAATTCCAACCCACATCCTTCCAATTCAAATTGACTTATCAATTAAATAATTGGGTCTATCCCACCATTTATCTATAATTTCCTTTTTTAACTGTAGTATTCTTTTTGGGGCAGTACATGCCATGGGGATCATATTAGAGTTGGGATCTAATAGCTATAATCTATCTACATACTAAATCAACGGTAATTGGAAAATTGACAAAAGGGAAATGTGGCTTCTTTAGTAGGTTTTTAGTTTGGATTTACATTTTAGCAACAACCTGTAACCTTTAGAAGCAAGAAACAACCTAAAATCTTAACCCTCCTCTAGAATTAGAAGGGCTAGATGTCTGTTATGGGAATTTATTAATGGATAATGATTAATTCATTATTAAATTTGGTATGATTGAGAGAGATTAATGTGGTTGAGAGATTCTATGTAGCTAAGAAGAGTAAGTGGTAAGTAGAATCAACAATATACCTTCTATAAGGTTCATCACTGAGAAAAAGATAACTACTTTTTTAGTATTTTGAAGGCTTGATAATCTATAGTTATATTTTAAATTTAGGAGCAGAAAAATGCAACATTTATTATATCAATGAAGAGAAAATTAAGAGATTTATCTTCAACAAGGTTACATGAATTCAACTAAAATTTTGCTTCTCAGGATTCCTTCTTGATGTATGATACACAAATTAATGTTGAATATTTCCCACTTTCTTGTCAGTTCTAAAAATAGGATTTTTGTTGTGCATCTTCCATTTTTGGGAAATGTAACTATTGTAGGTAATGAATAGGGTTTTCCTATTTTACATTAGGGGCTATTTATTTATTAGCAATGAGAGGTTGTTGGAGGAGAGGGCTAAGTTGGGGAAATATATTGTATGGGTATGCATAATGTATTTCGTAATTGAACACATAATGTAGATATTGTATGGATATTGTATTGGCAGGTGTGAAGCCAAACTCTGAAACTTTTTTCAACATCTTGCCTACCCATCACTTTAGAACAAGGATCCAAGAAAATCTATGTAGATAGCTTTGATTTGATTGATTCATCCATTAGAATATGATTTAAAATATCTGCAAATATGCCTAATAGTAAATAGCACCAATTTACATACCTGGATTTGAGTGAATAGTAAAAAGCTCTAGCATCAAGTTCCCATTCAAATAATGTATATAATCAAGAGAGGTAGTGCTTGTTTGTTAATCAATATCAAGCCACTTCTACCCTGCAAGGTTGGAGAACTATCAATTATTTTGCACCACCTAAATTATTTACAAAATATTTTGGGAAAATTTCCCATCCTTTTACCATGAGCTAAAGAGGCTTGTACTTTTAAGTTAACCTATTTTATTAACCACTTGAATATCCCTAATTGCATTTGAAAAACCATGTCTTTGATTATCCCTTCTTAGTATCTTAACAACATATTGATCAATCAAACAACTCACTGAAAGAACTTTATCTTAGAACTAAACATGAAAACATCAAACCCAAACATATAACACAGTAAAGAGTGAAGGAAATATTCAATAGTGATCTTCAAACCTGAAATGTCATATTGCCTGAAGCAAGTGCCCATTCTTCTACAATTTGTTTTTCCAAAGATTCAGCATCAATGTTTGGTGAAACACAAATGTCAAAACCTGCTTTCAAGTTGTTTGTGCCAAACAAAAAGTGCCACTCACCACTTGTGCTAGCATATACTTTGAATTTTCAAGCATCCTCCCTAGTTCCATTCACCACCTATGCCAACATATACTCTGCCTTTGCAAGCATCCTCCCTATGTGAAAATGGGAGCTTTGGAACAGGGTATGGACATTGGTAAAATAAATGTTTACCAGTCTATGTAGGGTAAAAGATGTCATAATGTCAAAACATAAATGTGCACATTATTAGGAACTTGGCAGTAATTTTCATTTTAATAAACATATTAGGAACTTGGCAATAATTTTCATTTTAATAAACATACTCTAAAACCATCACTCTAAACCTTATTTCCAGGCTGCAACTCGTCAAATTGGAGAAGTGAAAGGCCAATACTGGCAAGGAAGAGTTTGGAGGAGGAGGAACCAATAGTGGCGGGAAAAGTAGTACAAAATGGTGAAAAGCAACTAAAAAAATGACAAAAAAATGATGAACGTTTTAGATTTTTTTAATCACAAATAAATAATATAATATATAATATAATTAATATATTATATATATTTAATATAATAGTAATAAGATTAAATTATATATAATATAATTATATTTATTATTATATTTAATAGTATATATAGACTATATTATTATTATAGGGTTATATTATTATTATATATTGTATTCTATAACAAAAAATAATAAATATAAATATAAAATTATTATAATTAATAATTAATATATTCTTATATAGAAAAAATTAAATTAATATATTAAAAAATTGATAGTTTAATTGATCTTTGGAGATATCAGGAAAAAGAAAGAGATATCGAGGGGGAGACAATTCTATATAGAGAGAGGAATATAATATACTAACATTTGCACCTAAATGAGGTTCAAGGACTGTGCTAATAGAAAATTATATGTATGTTAATATGTTAGAGATTATGTGTTTGTGCATGGATTTGCTACAAATTCTAGTTGCATGTGGCTAGCTTAAAAAATTAATAATAAGTGCTAAATAATGGAATGAAATAAATTTAGATAAATCTAAATTAGGGCTCCCTAACATACTTCACACTCTTGGGCTTAGGTGTGGTGAAGTTAGGGCTCCCTAAAATGCTTCCTCTTTGAACTCATCATGCTGGACTATGGGAATAACACTATTGATTCTTGATTCCTTAAGTGATCCATTCAAATGAATTGAAATAATTGATAATATATGTATTATTTAAATGAAAGTGTCTGCAAGATAGCCCTCAAAATGCAATTGGATTGTTTAAATCATGTTTTATTAGTGAAATTGACCACAATTTCTCTTTGATACATTTGACATGCTAACACAATAGGGAAATCAAACTGGCTTCAAATCATAGTTAAAAACATTAATGATTCATTAACATAATGAGTAATAAAAGTTAAAGAATATAAATGTTAAATTTTTTTATAAAATATGTGAAGGCCTTAAGAATGCACTGAGAGGAAATTCCTTCCATGCAATAGGTATTTTTGGTGCACCAAGAAACCTAGGCAGCCAAATGGCTCGCTTAGGTAGGGGTCCCATGAGGGGGGATTAAGATCTATGGATTATGATCAAATTCGAAAGAAAAAATAATAGGGGAGTAATAGTCATTTATTTATTCATTAATTTAGTCATATATTTAGTCATTTATTTAGTCATTTATTTAGTCATTTAGTTTTTATTTTACTTAATGACCAAATTAGTCACTTATAAATGACCAAATTAGTCATTTATTTTCAAAATACTACTAGTGTTAGTCACATGACTAAAATTTTTAGTCAGGTAGTCATTTATTTTCTAAATTCTACTAGTGAGGGAGAGGGGGTATGAGAGAGAGACTTGAGAGAGAGAGAGAGGGAGTGGGAGAGAGATAGAGGGTAGAGGGTTTAAGGGTTAAGGGTAGAGGGTAGAGGGGAGCTCGAGATAGGAGTGAGTGAGTGAGTGAGTGAGAGAGACACGAGGGAGAGGGTAGGAGGGAGAGACTTGAGAGAGAGAGAGAGGGAGGGAGGGAGTGGGAAAGAGATAGAGGGTAGAGGGTAGAGGGTTTAAGGGTTAAAGCGTAGGGGAGCTCGAGATAGGAGTGAGTGAGAGAGACCAGAGAGAGAGGGAGAGGGGGTAGGAGGGATAGACTTTAGAGATAGAGAGATGGAGAGGTTTAAGGGTAGAGGGTTTAAGGGTTTATGGTTAAGGTTAGAGGGGAGAGAGATAAAGGGAGTGAGTGAGTGATTGAGTGAGAGAGAGATACCTAAGAGAGGGAAAGGGGTTAGGAGGGTGAGACTTGAGAGAGAGAGGGAGGGAGGGAGTGGGAGAGAGATAGATTTTATAGGGTTAATACTAGAGGGTAGAGTGTTTAAGGGTTTAGGTTTAAGGGTAGAGGGGAGCTTGAGATAGGAGTGAGTGAGAGAGAGAGAGAGAACCAGGAGAGAGGGAGAGGGGGCAGGTGGGAGAGACTTGAGAGAGAGAGAGAGGGAGAGGTTTTAAGGTTAAGGGTATAGGGGATAGAGAAAGAGGGAGTGAGTGAGAGAGAGAGAGACTTGAGGGAGAGGGGGTAGGAGGGAGAGACTTGAGAGAGAGAGATGGAGGGAGTGGGAGAGAGATAAAGGGTATAGGGTTAACAGTGGAGGGTTTATGGTTTAAGGGTTAAAGGTTAAGGGTAGAGTGGAGCTTGAGATAGAAGATTGAGTGAGAGAGAGACATGTGAGAGAGAGGAGAGGGTAGGAGGGACAGACTTGAGAGAGACAGAGGAGAGGTTTAAGGGTAGAGGGTTTAAGGGTATAGGTTTTAAGGGTTAAGTGTTTAGGGCTAAGGGTGGGGAGAGATAGAGAGTGAGTGAGTGAGAGAGACCCAAGAGATGGAGAGGGGGTAGGGGGTGTTTCCACAATAGTGGTTTACACTTTCTTGGAGATCCTAATTTTTGCTAAAATCACATATTTTTTAAAAAATAAAGATTTAAGCCTTGAAAATTTCCATTTAAAGGATTCCAATTGAAGAGTGTGTTGGAGCCTAAAATTTCATACAAAATTTTAGGTTCCCATGTAAAAAAATTAGATTTAAATACTTGGAAGTTTAGTTGGAAATTTTGCTCAAGTGGCTCACTTTGAAAAATCACAAAGTGAAGTCAGTGCAATTTCACATAAAATCACCTTGAAAGTGTGTTCACCTACCATATGTGAGTGTTTATACCAAATTTAAGCTCCTTATGATCTTATTTGACAAGATTTGAAAAGGCCAAGTTGAAGGGTTCTGTGAAGGGTTGTTGTCTACACAGTAAAATCTGTTAAAATGATCAACTTTGGAGGACAATATTAAGCAACTGGAAGATTGTCAGGAAAATAGATTGATGTTCTAGATTCTCCCTATCTTAATCTACATCCATGCCAATTTTTTAGAGTCATAGAACCTAATTTAGTATTTTTTCAAAGCCAAAACCAAACTGATTTTGCACAGTTTTGACACTGGTATTTCCAGAAAATTCTTATAGAAGGCAACTTTGAGACCTCGTATTTTGCAAAAGAAGATTGATGAAAAATCATCATGTACGTACATGCTCATAGATCCCAAATGAACCAATTTCCTAGGTTGTGGCTTAACAAGAAGTGATTTGATATTTTTACAAAGTGGCAAATTGGCATGCTTTAAATAGTTTTCACAAGTGTAATTTCAGAAAGGGTTGATTGGGCTACTTTGAAAATAATTATCTTTCAAATCTGATGACTTCATGTCAAACCCTCCTGTAAACACATTCCCCTATCATAACTCAACACATATGTTCATTTTCATAGTCATCGGAGGAGTTCTAGTATGCTTTTTAATTGTTTTACTACTTCCGGGCTAGATTTGGCGCCTCGTAAAAGTTGCAAATTTTGAAATTCTAAGGATGACCCAATTGGTTTTTTGGCCTCAAATGTTTCCAATTTCAATTTCGTTAGATTTTGATCTCATTTGGTGCATTAATTTAAAATTTCATTTTTCTCACTACATGCTCCGGCAGGGTCAGTTTACAAAGTACAATGTAATTTGGTGAGTTTTTCAAAATCCATCAAAAACCAACTTCTGAAATAATTGATTGAATTCCCTTGCAAATTTCATGGCTCCAGGATGCTCTGTATTCCCGCAGTGAAATTACCTTGTCCACCCCCCAACCGAAATTGAAAAATTCTTAAATTCTAAAGTTCAAATGATATATATTTTTTTAAACATTAGATATGTTTTAAAATGAATATGGTAGCATATAGGGGTAGCAAGGGATAGAACAATGTGAGTTTCTCAATACCAAAGAAGATAATATCAGAAATGAACCTAAGGTTATACCTCTATGGATGAATGGGTAGCATGAGAATCTTATCCAAGAGCAATTTGAATATATTGATATAGTAGATATATGACTTTTGCATAGTGGTATTATATTTGAAATATGAGGAATGCTTCCTCTTCTCTAGAATTACGTATTAAAGAAATTTCAAAAGGAAAGAATAAGAGGGGTACTCATAATGAGGCACATAGGAAATACAAGTTGAGGATGGGATATATGAAGGAATTCAAGCATGAAACGTGTGGTAACCACAGGCATGGGGAAATGCTCAAAGAAATTTATTCTCATGGAACACAATGATTTCCATTTTCACACAAGGTGTATTTGTTAAAAGACTCTTGAAATAAAATTAGCAGATGTAAATCCAGATTCAATATTTTTCCAAATTTCTCCATGCTAGTTCAAAAAGAGCTTTGGAATGAGCTATTGGCATGGTGAAGGACATATTTTTGAATACTAGAGATATACTACTTGTAATGAGGCATGAATGAAGGGAAAGATTCTTCCATAGAGAGGTTATAGTTAAGCTTCTGTAATGGACAATGTGAAAATAAGATTGAAATAAAGAAAAAAGTGAGCAAATACGAACAACATTGGAATGGGCAATGATTAGATAAAAACCTAAATTCATCAGAGAGACATTCATTCATCGACAAACTTGATCATACAAAGTCACTATGATACGCCGATACAAAGGAAGAACATATTATTGGAGTTTTTCATTCAATGAAATGCAATAAGGAAGGGTAAAAATAAAACAATGTGAGATTTATTGAGATAATGATAGAGCATAGATGATAAAACTTTACACTCAATAGTATAAAATGAAATTATATTTTCATCTAGGGGTAAAATATCTTCATTGAGAAACCAAAAGAATATTTTCAATTTTATGGAAGAATGCATACTTAAGGGAGTCATTAGAGAGAAACATTAATATTAGGGAAACAAAAATGTAAGTCTCTCTGATAGGGAAAAAAGACAAAATTATGCGGGGTAAGATTAACTTCCAAGGCTTTGATTAAAGAGATAAAATACTATTATCAAATGCAGTGAATATTTTGGAGATAATATCACTTTTAAGGGAAATGAATTTCACCAATAACAATAAAATATTAAGTGCAAAGTCCATGGAGTGAGTAATTACTTTTACTCAAAGGGGCATTTTTATTTTCAATTAAATGTGTGTATGAATGCAAAATGGAAAAATATAAAAGATGGAAATTTATAGAAATAACCACAGCACGAGCAAGATATTATTTTAGTGAGTGTTAAGTGAAATTATAAAATATTTCATCAGGAAGTAACACATCTTTTACCAAAGTAATTAAATAAGCAAAATGGATAGTTACTTTTACCTAAAGGATTTATTGGTGGAAGTACAAAACTTGCCAGCAAAGGATAATTACCGAAATTGATTTTTCATGAAGATGCAAAATGGAGATTAAAGTTAAAATATTTAATTTTCCAAAGGAAACTAATTAAATATTTTATTTTGCTAAGAATAATTAAATGAAGAGTTGCACCAAAAAGAAGAGTTGCACCAGATGGATGCTATGAAGAATTGTAGCCCTAGAAGATATAATGTATATATGCCAGATGAGATCACATGAAAAAAAAAAAGAAAGGAGAATTAGGAGTTAGGTAGTAGGATAGGTTGAACAGTTGTTGAAAAACAATATCATGATGTGTATTACAAAATCTTTTGAAATAATGCAAATGGGGAAGAAGTTTTAACTTGGTGGCTAAAATTTGGTGTTGATTGCTTGATGAAAATATATGATTATTTGGTTGTCTCCACTTAATATTTCCTTATTATTTAAATGATGTATCAAATATATATTCACTTTATCAAGGCACATTTCTTATTCTTGTGTGGTGGGATTAATTGGTTTCTTTAAAAGAATTAAAATCCTTTTAGTCAATCACAGTAATCTAGAAGTGTTATTTGGATCAATAAGAAGAGCCCTATAATCGACAAAATTATCACACTATCTCCAGTTTGGTTCTATCTTATTATTCAAATTAGAAGAATTTGGTTTGTCATGGAACACTTGTTGTCATTGTGTGATTTAGTTAACTTTCTCCTTCAAGGAAGGATTAAAATTTCCTATTAATTAATCATAGTAACTTGGTAAGGATCATTTTGATCAATAAGAAGAGTCTAATAGTTACATTTTTGCTTGTTTATACAAAGTATAAACAAAACATAAGTGCCAAAAAATTAGAACTATAACTAGTAAGTAAGTCATATATCATTTTCCTCTTGACTTCATTTACCCAATAAGAGTAGGCACTGGTCATACCAATTCCATTTAGAATTTTATAAAATATTATTCAAACATTCACATTTCAAATTCAATACTAGGAGTAGGAGTAGTTAGCAAGCTTTCATGTCTATTACACTTTATGCCACTATGATAGATCCACAAATTCAACTAGATCATACTTTCTTCCAAATCTACTTCATTTGCATAGGTACACCTGCCTAGGCCTAGTAGAGCCTAAAGAGAAGAAGTTTCAAATACACCATTTGGCATTATTCGTTAGCCTAAAATGTACCAAGAGCCTGGAAACCTCTTGAGGTTTTCCAACTAGCATTTTTGAGAACTAACATAGCGTTTGATCAAACCACCTTAGAACTAGCACCCTTGGATAGAACCCCGCTAGTTTTAAACCATACCTATAACGTTGTCTCCTTTACATCTATCAAAATGTTGATAATTTATTTACCTTTTGAGGGATCAAATGAATTCATTTAAAATTTATTTTTTCTAAGTATGCATAATTTTAATTAAATTTAATTTGATTATTATATTTATTTTTTATTTCTTGTGAATGAAAGTTTTTCACTGAAAATCAAGCTCATTGTTCTGCACATGTGGAAAAATAGAAGATTATAAAAAAAAATTAAATATGAGTGCACCAGATATTGAAGTCCTTGATCCAACAAAAAAAAAATGAATTTTGATACATACAAAAAAAGTTATGTGTTATACAGTTCACCTATGTCTGAATTGTAATTGGTTTGACTTTGAAACTTTATTAAGGAAAAAATATTCAATATAATACTATGAAGCCAATTGGAAGCACTAGATATTGTAGTTACAAATCTAAATTCAAAACAATTAGAATTTTATCCTTCAAGGAAAAGAAGTTATGTGTTATACAGTGAGCATCACTCCTTAAAAATGGTGTTTACTGAAAAAAAACTAGATTTTGGAGATAGAAAAAGAAGGCCAATTTGATTCCAAAAATTTTGAAAAAAATATATTTAGAATCTATAGACAAAATGTCACAAATCAATAGTTTGCATCATCTTGAAATTCCTCATGGTTTAGCTGGTATAGGCGTCCGAAAGTGAATATTTAGTTAGAAAAGGTTAGTTTAGTGTCCAATATGGCCAAAAATTGTAAACCAGTATTGTGGGATCACCCTAGGAGGGAGAGACTTGAGTGAGAGAGAGGGAGGGAGTGGGAGAGAGATAGAGGGTATAGTTTAAGAGTAGAGGGTAGAGGGTTTAAGGGTTTAGGGTTTAAGGGTTAAGGGTAGAGGGGAGCTTGAGATAGAAGGAGTGAGTGAGAGAGAGACACATGAGAGGGAGAGGGGGTAGGAGGGAGAGACTTGAGAGAGAGAGTGATAGGTTTAAGGGTTAAGGGTAGAGGGAAGAGAGTTAAAGGGAGTGAGAGAGAGAGAGAAACCTGAGAGAGGGAGAGGGGGTAGGAGGGAGAGACTTGAGAGATAGAGGGTATAGAGTTAAGAGTAGAGGGTAGAGGGTCTAAGGGTTAATGGTTTAGGGTAGAGGGTATAGGGTTTAGGGTGTAAGGGTAGAGGGTAGAGGATAGAGGGTTTTAAGTTTTAAGGGTTTAGGGTTAAAGGTAGAGGGTAGAGGTTTAAGGGTTTAAGGGTTTAAGGCTTAAGGGTAAAGGGTAGAGAGTTAACGGTAGAGGTGAGAGAGATAGGAGTGATAGAGAGAGAGAGACTTGAGAGAGGGGGAGGGGGTAAGAGGGAGAAACTTGAGAGAGAGAGAGAGGGGGGGGAGTGGGAGAGAGATAGAGGGTAGAGGGAACAAGGTTTTAAGGTTTAAGGATTAAGGGTAGAGGAGAGAGAGGGAGTCATATAGAAGTCATATAAATATTGATTTGGCAACTAGATGGGAACATTCTATTTCCATTTACAGTATTTTTTGTCAATTAAATTGATGGAAACTTTTTTTTTTATTTGCATTGATTTATGTTTTAAGTCTGTGTGTAAAAAAATTATAATTAGATAATACTTAATTTCTTTAAAGAAAAAATCTAGGTATGTGTAAATTTATTGCATTCCATCATTTAACACTTATTATTAATTTTTTAATTACACCACATGCAACTAGCATTTACAACACATCCAAAACACATAATTTCCCATGGAACAATTCCATGGAACAAATATAAGTTGTATATAATTGTATATAAGATTCTTGAACTTAAGAATTCCATGGAACAAATATAAGTTGTATATAATTGTAATTTAGGCAAAATGATTTTTAAAAACTTCACTAGGTTTCAAATAAGTATTGAAAGCATATATATGGGTTTACATGCAAGCGAAAAAAGTGAGAGATGATGTTATAAGTGTTGTATACACCTAAAATCGGTCATCACACTTAATTAATTAAATACTAGCTATTCAATTAATATTTCGACTACGTATAAATAAATTCTCAATTTATTTATATTGTTCATTTTCTAAATTATCCAAATCTAAAGCATATTCTTCTAAATTAATTAAATAAACAAATTTCCATAAGATTGTTTTATTTAATTAATCTTCACTAATCTCAATTAGGAATTTGAGCAAATGTCTACAAATTTTTGTGCCACCTCACCAACGTCACATGAAAATAAATAATTCTAATTTTTAATTAGAATTATCTTCAACTCATTTTAAAAAGCACATGGCTCATTCCTCACACACTTCCACCAATTTTAAAAACACGTGGTCTTTTCTTCCCACACTTGAGTCTTTCATTCAAATGGCATGTTGCCCATTGGTCAAGAGATTCTTCCATCCAAATAGCATGTTGTCTTTGGTCAAGGGGACAAAATTTTGATTCTCTCCATCTCCACCATCCATTCTTCTTGTTTGAATCTGGATCGTCGATTATTTCCACCTCATATATGCTTGGAAAATGCTATAAATACAACCCTTGGGTATTGTATTTTGTATCCATATTTCAAGTCAAGTTATCATGTAGGAACATCGTTTGAGCTTGGGAGCACTTTGGAGTCTTATAGTTACATTTTGTTTTATGTTTGATTTTATAGTTACATGTTAGGATCATATTGCTTCATAGTTGCATTTTATGTCATCGATTGCATCATAGTTGGATTTTATATTCGCATTTTAATAGTTTTAATTTGAGAATATGTAGAATCATATATAGAATCATATAGATCACTACCATAGTATCCACCACCATTTGTCCATTCATCATAGTATCCATTATCCTTTCCATCGTATAGTTTCATGTAGGAGCATAGTTGGCTTGCATGTTGAATACTAATCTTGTTTCGTAAGTGTCATTCTAATAGCCTTTGTGCACATAGAAATTTGAGGGCCAAAAGGTTAAAATAATCATTAATAATAGAGGACAATGTGATGTTCTTGAAAGATTCGTTAAATTGCAATTTAGAGTAGCTTATTTGCTTTGAATCTTTAATATAATTCATTTCATTAAGGTTTGCATTGATACTACCTTTACACATTTCACACACACACAAAATGGCACCCACCATGGGGCCTTGCCCCATTTTTTTAACATTCTAGAAAATTTATGTTCACAGGTTTGGACGTGAGACTTTTGGCACATCTTGCACCCGTTCTGGCGCTTCTTGCACCCGTTTTGGCACTTCTTGCATATGTTTTGGCACTTTTTGCACATTATGTGGTGCTTATTGCACATTCTATGGTACTTCTTGCACATTATATGGTGCTTTTTGCATGTTTTGTGGCACTTCTTACACTTTCTGTGGTGCTTTTTGCTAGTTTCTAGACAGGCTCCCTAGGGTCCAAAACATGGTTTTTGAGTTTCAACACTTCTTGCATGAGTTTTAGTGCTTCATCCATGTTATATGGAACTTTTAGCACTTTCTGTGGCACTTTTTGTCTCTGTTCTAATACTTTTTGCAGTTTCTGTATTTTTCACTAAATCCAAAGGCTAGTACTTTGTGTTTGTTTTGTAGGTTTCCCATATTTGTTGTCAAAGACTCAAACATAAACTATTGATATATTGTAGGGGTTGGAAGTGATTTACTAGTTTCCTTTTGGTTAAGTTAGGAACATACCTTAATTAAAAGGTTAATGAACACCATGTCTTGTGTGCTTGATGGATGGTAGGCATATGCTCTCCCCTTAACTGGGTGACCAAAAAGCTAGACCCATTCACTTTTTGTGTGCAAGTGTGAGTTAAGTATATTACGTTTGTTCTCTCTTTGTTTACACAAAACAAGGATTGATCAAACTATGGGTATACTTGATTGCTTTTTTTATCTTAGAGGGCCTACCTTGTGGGAAAAAGTAATCACCCAAGGGAACAACCCAATCGGTAACATGCTAAAGCCATGTGATTTCCAACTGGGATATAAATGTGGGTACTTGAACAAAGGAAAGTATCACGAGGATAGTTTTGCTAAGAAGGGAAGCAATGGTCTCTCACCATATGGATTATCCCCCATGAATAGAATGTACGTACTAGAACCCTTGCTATAGTTTGGCCAAAATCCTTAATCTATTCTTTGGTGCAACAACGGTTGTTGTGAAGGCATCCATATTCTCATAGTTTTTAGTAGAGATGAGAAATATGCCATGGGAGATTCATGGGTAGTGATACTTGGCTGCCTCATAGAAGTGAGTTTCATGGAGGGGAGCTAGTGGGGTCAAACATCTAATCATCTGCTAAGAATAAGTGTGGTTGGGGTAAAGCCCACATGGAATCCAATAGAATACAGTATTTTACAGCCTTAGGAGTGTACACTACTTGATGTGTCTTTATCAAAGTGTTTTCAAAACAAATTTCAAAAAAAAATGTCCCATGTCAAAATTGAAAACCCTAATTCAGAATTACATTCATTGAAACAACCAAGTCTCCAACTGAAAAATTCTAAAAATCAAACAAACTTCCAAGAAATAGTGTTATTCTTCTAGTTTGGCACCTCTTGTATACCTTCTAGCATATATTGACTACCTTCTAGTGCTTCTTGCATTTGTTTTGGCACTTTTTGTCCATTCTGTGGCACTTCCTGCACATTTTGTGGTGCTTCTTGCACATTCTATGGTGCTTCTTGCACATTATGTGTCACTTTTTGTCCATTATGTGGCACTTCTTGCACATTATGTGGTGCTTCTTGCACTTTCTCTGGTGCTTCTTGTCTCTATTTTGGTGCATTTTGTAGACCACAAAGCAGTGACCTAGTTTCATCTCTTGTCTAATAGTCAGCCTCATCCTAGGAATCCTCAGTAGTGTTCAACTGTTCCTTAGGTAAAACATAGTTTGAACATGTGTTTCATCAAATGATTTCACAAAAGATTCAAATCTGGAAACCCAAGTCCAAAGTTCTTAGTCCAAGGGAACATCAAAAATGTATGTCAATACTCTATGAATTTAGAGAGAGTTTGGTATTCAATTTTTACAAAAGAGCTTCAAAGAACAATCCCAACATGTACTCATTTTACTATTGTCAAAATCCAAGACTTTTCCAAAGATTTGAGTACCTCATTTAGGAAAAAAAATTGCCTCTAGTTTCACAATTTGAACCAAAATTTCAAAACTTTCTCAAAGTCCAAAATAATTCCTTAGGTACCTTAGAATCTAACTTGTTAAAATTGACCTCTACAAGTGGAATTTTCCAACCTAAACTAAGATCTAACATCTCAAAGTACCAAAATCATCAAATTTGCCACACGTATGATTATTAAGCCCATTTCATCATCAATATTTATCATCCTCTCATCATGAAACAAAGCTATATAGTCAAATCCAACTTAATCTCATTAGAATTTGTCATTCTATTTGACTTAGTTGTAATCCTTGGTATTTTTCTAGAACCTAGATTAAAGTTTAGTCTACACTATAACACTTGTATGCCTATTCAAACAAGGTTACAAAAAAAAAATCTCAAGGAAAAAGCACTTGAAAATCAAAACGTTAAAGAGCCAAACATTGAAACTCTAAACATTGAAATTCCAACCATTGAAACTCTGATCATTGAGACTCAAAACACTAAAACTCAAAATAGTGAAACATAAAACACCATGGCGGAGGCTAAAGAGAATCCTTTTCATGGAATCAACAACAATGAAGGGGATGAAATAACCAAAGAAGATATCCAACGTGTTGAACAAAACCCCAACTTCCACAAGTGTTTAGAAAATATTTTCAAAAGAAATGGGGAAAAATACCTCCTTATACTAGCCAAACAATGTTCCAAATTTCCCGACGACTTTGACATGAATCAATTGAAAGCACCACCCAAAAATTCCAAAAATGATCCTAAACAAGTGGTTTCTCTCACTCACCGAATGAAGACCCTTCAACAACAAATCCTTGATATCCAAAGAGGGACTTCTAAATGATACTTGATCCAATACATTTTTCCCTATCCATTTGATCAAAATATCCACATGATACCCCTTCCCAAACATTGTGAGTTCCTAAAGTATGACAAATACAATGGAAAAATTGATCCAATAGACAATGTGAGAGAATTTAGGACCATGAGTCTTGAATTTTCACATGAGGAAACATATTTGATGAGATTATTCCCAAGAAGCTTAGGTGGACATTATCTTGAATGGTTCTCCAAACTCACCCCACCAATTAACACCTTTGAGGAATTAGTCAACAAGTTCATCACCCAATTTTCTTACAACATCCAACATGACATCACCATGAAAGATCTTTGTAACTTGAAACAAAAGAAGGGTGAGTCATTCCTTTTGTTCTTGCAAAAATGGAGAAGGCTATTTGTACGATATTCTCATCCCCTACCTAAAAAGGAAAAGATAGAAATCTTTATTAACAAACTCAATGGTGAGATGAGTTATAGATTTGAATTGTAATATCCTCCAACCTTCAAAAAATTGATTGAAAATAGGATTAAAATTGAAGAGGCCTTAGTCAAAAGAGGAGTCATCAAGATATACAATGAAAACAACTCATCAAACTCCTCCAACAATTACAATAGTGGTGACAAATCCAAGTTTTGGCAATGAAACAAGAATGCTGGAAAAAATGATGGTGCAGTTGAAATTCAAAATGCAAAACCTATATTCAACCCAACTATAGTTGTCACCAAAACTAATCAGAACAACAATCCCCTCAACAACCAAAGCAGCAACCAAGGCAACAACCAAAATGTCAACCAAAGCAAAAATCAAGGTAATGTTGGATCTCGAACACCATCATATCGAATGCCCACAAATCAAAGGAGGTCCACCCCTTTGGGGCAATCGTTAGAATCAACATTGAAGGAACTTATCAAAGTTGAAGTCATAACATTACCCGAGGTAAGAAATTTGAAACCACAAATTAAACCTCCATGGTGGAATGAATCTCACTTCTGTGACTTTCACCACAACAAGGGACATAAAACCGACTACATGCAATTGAAACACTTGATACAAGATCTAATAGACAATAGGATAATATTTGTAGGACTTCACACAAAAAATGATCATGAGGCGTTCAAGAACCCTCTACCAAAATATGAGAAAGGAGAATCCTCGTCATCAAATAACAAGGGAAAAAACATAAACTATGTTTATGACACCACCAATCTGCATATTGAGGTAGTTGATGATACAACTCATGACAAATTGGATCTTATTGCAAATGATAATCAAACCAATGATAACACCATTAAACATGAAAAAAACATCATTGCAATTGAAAATCACCACCATAATGTTGAAACTACTGCACATAAAATCAATGTTATCAAAATTAGAGAGCCACAAGAGAACACACCCATTAATATGATCACACGAGGACAAGCTAAAGTAACATTGAAAGGAGCTACCCCTTCCATGTCCAAATCAATTGCTATTCCTACAACTCAATATAATATAGTGGATTAGTTGCAGAAGATACTTGCACAAATATCCATATTAGAACTCTTCAAGATTTCACCTGCTCATAAGGAAATCTTGGAACAAGCTCTAGTTACCACCATAGTACCAAACAATCTAGAGGTTTGTCAATTTTAGACTATGGTGAGACATTTGACTACACTACAATACTTATCCTTTTCTGAACATGATTATGTATCTATCAATCATCCCCACAACCCTACCCTACACATTGAGGTCGTAATCCACAAACGTCATGTTAAACATGTCCTAATAGATGGAGGAGATGGCTTGAATATTTGTACTTTGAAACTTGTTCGTGCAGTAGGCTATTCAGAAAATGTTATTGATCCTAGAAGGAAAATCACAATAAAAGCATATGATGATGAGGAGAGATCTTCACAAGGATTGATAGTGCTACCTATTCAAGTGGGACCAGTTGTCAGAGATATAGTATGCCAGGTGTTAGACAAAGAGTTAACCTACAACATACTCTTGGGAAGACCTTGGATTCATGACATGCAAGCAATACCATCCACATATCATCAGTGTTTTAAGTTACCATTCAATGGGTAGGAAATCACTATTCCAGCTAACTCAAACAACCCCCAATATTGTAACACCCTCAAGACTACCCAAGACACTTTTGTACCACACAATAGGGAAGCTCCAACTTAGGGTTTATCAAATGATAGAAAAAAACTAAATGCCTTTTCAAAGTGGGTTGAGAAAAAGGACCAATCAAAGGATAAGGATATCAGTGATGCCAACCCCTCAAGTAAAGAAAGTACATCAAATCCTACTCCAGAAAATTAGGAAAGTAAACTTGAATCCTTATCAAAATAGGTTTCCAAAATCTAATTGAAAGACAAAGGAATGGAGGAGTACTCATTTTAGAAATCCTTATGCTTGTTGCAACTTTCATCTTCTCCAAAGTCATATGGACAACCATCAACATCAAGACAACAATCATCACAACACACCACACTGTTTAATGGAACCTTTGTAAGAGAAGTAACCTTATTGGATGAGTCATATGACAAGGAGATTTTAAATTAGTTGTACAAAGATGAAGAATCATCACAAGCATCCCCCTCAAGTGTACAAACAAAACAATGTGGAAAAGGAAAGACAATCATGGAAAAGATGGGATATGAGGGAAAAGGTCCTATTGGTAAAAGGCAAGAAGGAATCATAGAACCAATACAACCTGTCACCATGCAAGCCAAAGATAAAATAGGATTGGGGTATAGAGAAGAGTCTAGAGAAGAAACTAGATAGCAAGTTGTTCAAAGAATCCTACAACTACAAGCTAGCATGACAGTCATGAAACTGATTCAAATGAGTATGAGTGGGATTCATTATCTAAAGAGTCTTGTCATGATAAGGAAATTAATGTAGTCCAAAATTATACACCTATACATAAGGAGGGTCAAATTTTAGGTTTCAGACCGCTTGAAATAGGGTCACTACACATTGATGATTCCAGTGAAGATGATCAGACTTAGAGTGAAATGGATAGTTCAGAGGAGAGTTACCTTATAGACATCAATTTCGAAATTGATTCAAATGAGTATGAGTGGGATTCATTATCTAAAGATTCTTGTCATGATAAGGAAATTTATTTAGTCCAAAATTATACACCTATACGTGAGGAGGGTCAAAGTTTAGGTTTTAGACCGCTTAAAATAGGGTCACTACAGATTGATGATTCTAGTGAAGACGATCAGACTTAGAGTGAAATAGATAATTCAGAGGAGAGTTACCTTATAGACATCAATTTCTCTATTAGAAAATCCAAAGACATTACCATTGGGACTTTTACTGCATCTGACTTTAGCTAATCCAATGACTCTTTACCCCTGGTACATCCTAAACTGATAGATTGGATCAAACTGAGCTATTTCATACCCACCTCTTTTCAAATGATGAAGCTATTGTAAAATTCCTCTATTCCACCAATCCCAAAATAGATTCCACCATTGAACATCGTGATGAAGCTTCCAACCAAGAGTGTCAATTTTTCTAGCTGCAAAATGAATAATATAGGGAATAGATCTGATGGTGAAAACCATTCAATGGCAGTATCATATCTAGAAAAAGTAAAAACAAAGAGCGTATCCAATAGTGAAAACCTCTCTAAGGCACTGAAAGATGGAAGATTTGACACACTCCCTGAACGCTTTTAGGAATGATCTAAAGTATTTGTTGAACCCACCCAATCTATCAATATCGACAATGAAGAAACAGTAAAGACTATCCATTTGGAAAAATCCTTTCAACAGATCAAGAAAAACCGAATGTCATCAAATTCTTCACAGAAAGAAAAATCAATTTTACTTGGTCATATGCCAACATGTCAGGGATTGATCTAGAACTCATCATGCACCACTTGTCACTACTAGCAAGAATAAAACCGATCAAGCAAAAGTTAAGGAAAATGCATCCACATATTGCCATCTTGGTAAAAGCATAACTGAAGAAGTTATTAGATGTGGGATTTATCAAACCTATTGACTATGCTGAGTGGATTTCTATCATCGTACCTATTTCCAAACCAAACAAAAGTATCAGAATCTACACAAATTTTAGAGATCTCAACAAAGCTTACCCAAAAGATGATTTTCCTCTACCTAACATTGACACCGTCATGGACTTGACTACTAGCCATGAAATTCTCTCACTTATGGATAGATTTTCAAGATATAATCAATAAAAATTACACCTGAGGATCAAGATAAGACATCCTTCACATGTCCGTGGGTAACCTTTTGTTGGAACATCATTCCATTCGGGTTGAAAAATGTTGGAGCCATGTATTAGAGAGCAATTACCACCATCTTTCATGATAAGATGCACACTTTTATGGAAGATTATATAGATGATCAATTAGCTAAGTCATACACCAGTGAAGGACACCTAGAGATCTTAGATAAGATTTTCATCAAATTAGAGAAGTTCAATGTGAGACTAAATCCCAAGAAATGTGTATTCAGTGTAACATCAACTAAACTTTTGGGGTAAATTGTGTTGGCTAAAGGCATTCAAGTAGACACTACAAAGGTCAAAGCCGTCATAGAAATGTCTCCTCATAAAAACATTAGATAGCTTAGATCCTTGCAAGGAAGTTTTCAATCTATTAGGAGGTTTATTGCACAATTGGCTGACAAAACTCACCCCTTCAACCACTTGCTACACAAGAATGTATCTTTCTGATGGGATGAAAAACACGAAGGAGCCTTCAATCAATTGAAACAATATCTAATGAATCCACATATCTTGATACCACTAGTAGAAGGAAAGCCACTTTTATTATACATAGGAACAACTAAGATATCATTGGGAGCCTTGTTAGCGCAAGAGGATTCAACAGGAAAAGAAAGTGAAATATATTATATAAGCAGAACCCTAAATGGCTATGAGATCAATTACACATTCATTGAAAAGGCTTGTTTGGCAGTAGTACTCACTACCAAAAAATTGTGACATTACATGCCCACCCATACCATCAAGTTAATAACTAAGATAGATTCACTAAAATACCTTCTAAGAAAAGCTAATCTAATTGGAAGATTAGCTAAGTGGGTCATGATGTTGAGTGAATTTGACATCTAATATGCTGATAGGAAGGAAATCAATGGAAAATAAATTGCAGATCAGTTAGCTGAAGCACCATTACAAGATGATCATCCAATGAACATTGAATTTGTAGATGTTGATGTCCTGATAGTATCCACACAACAATGGGTCTTGTACTTTGATGGTTCTTATACACAACACAGATCAAGAGCCAAAATTTGTTTGTCTCACCACAAGGACATACTATTCCCAAGCATTGCAAATTGATGTTCCATTGCACCAACAACACATTCAAATACGAAGCCTTGATCATTGGAATCAAAGTAGTAGTTGATTGGAAGATCACATAGTTACATGTCTATGGGGATTCACAACTAGTCATTAATTAGGTAAATGATGACCATCAAACAAAGGATGACAAGTTGATGCCCTACAAAAGAACACTTGATGACTTCAAAAATTACTTTGTAGAAACAAGATTCAAGCAGATTCCTTGAAGCGACAACAAAGCTACAAATGCCATGGAAACCATTGCTTCTCTCTTGTATATTCCAGAGAAATGAGCCTGTTATGAGTTCATGGTGGAACAACTGTTCAACCCATCTTATGACAACCCTGAGTCCCAAGTTATCTACCATCTAGCTAAGGCTGACACTTCCCTCTATGGGAAAATCTATACATACTTAAAATATAACACTCTCCCTCCTGACCTATCTCGCAATCAAAAATGAAACTTCATTTTCCAAACTGCCTGACACACCCTTATCGCGGATGTCCTTTATTGATGAGGTCTTGATAGAACTCTCCTCTGATATGTGGAACATGATGAGTCTAAAACAACTTTACGGGAAGTAAATCAAGGTGTTTGTGGCACTTATTCAAGTAGTTTAACCCTAGCTAAGAAACTCCTCTGTCTAGGATATTACTGGCTCACTATGGAGAAGGATTCTTTCCAATTTTTTAGGAAATTCTGAAAGTTCTAAATTCATGGCAATTTCATCCACGCACTAGTGCAAGAACTTCAACCTTTTGCATCAACATGGCCCTTTTGCTTGTGGGGATTGGACCTCATAGGAAAGATTAATCCATCCTCATCCAATGGACACAAGTTCGTTATAACAACCACTGAGTATCACGAAATGGATTGAAGTTGACCCTCTAACCACCATCATAGGGCAAAAAATCTCATCCTTCATCCTGAACTATATCATCTGTAGATATGGTATCCTGCAGTCCATCATTAATGAAAATGGTTGACCTTTCAGAAATTAGGATGTCAAAGAACTTTGTGAGAAGTTTCACATCCAACATCATTTTTCTACACCACATTATCCTCAAGGAAATGGCCAAGTCAAAGCCTCAAACAAGACTATCCTAAATTTTTTAAAGAAAACCATCAATGATGTTGGACATGACTAGCTTGTGTAATTGAACCCTGCTCTATGGGCTTATAGAACCAGTATCCATACCCTGACGAGAGCTACACCTTATGCTCTAGTCTACAGATCATAATCCATTCTACCTATTGAGGTTGAACTGCCATCACTTTGTGTGTCACTAAAAGGGATCATTTCAGATGAGGATCACAGAGTGTTCAAGTTACAAGAATTGGAAATCTTGGATGAGCATTGTTAGAATACAGTGGATCACCTAAAAGAATATCAACAGAGGATATCCAAAAGCTACAACCATAGAATCAAGCCTAGAACATTTTAGGTTGGCGATTTAGTCTTGAAAGAGAATCCCTGCAATCAACAAGATCAAGAGAAGGGGAAATTTGAACCAAACTGGCTAGATCCCTTTGTCATTATGTTAGCCTTTAGATTAGGAGCATATCAATTGTCCACACTAAAGGGGGATTTTTTTGATGAACCCCTCAATTGCCTACATCTCAAGAGGTTCTACACCTGAATCATCCAATGCATCAGAAAAAAGTCCTAAAAAAATACCAAAAACATCAAAAAAATGTCTTGAAAAAAGTGGTTACCTTGATGAAAACCTAGAAAAAAGGCATCTTGTTGGCAACAAAAAAATCAATAAAAGATCAAAAATACAAAAAATAAGAAAAATACAAAAATACAAAAAAAAAGTGAAAAATCAAAAAGATCAAAAAAATCATAAAATTTGAAAAAGTGCAATAAAAACAAGTAGTCAAAACCTAGCAATAGGCGCTATTTGTGATATGTTATCTTTTCCATCTATTTGAGCATGGCCACCATTCACTTTCACCATCCATTTTCCTATCCTTTGAAAGCACCATGTACATATCTTGGCATCACGATCGTGTCTCACCCTAGACTAGGGGCAATAAACTTTGAGCTTGAAAGAATGGACAAACAACAGTAGTAAAAAACAACCCAAAACAATGATCATAGTGCCACTCAACATTGAACATTAAGATCACAAACATGGACACATCAACCATTAAAATCAAAAAATCCAAATCAATCAAATCAAGAGAAAACTTCAAATGGATGATGTTCTTTCTAAATCATGGGTTTATCATGTTAAACACAAATGTTCAATTGTTGTACTTTGATTTTTGTTATCATATCTCTGAAGCCCCTCATTGATGTATCAAACTAGAGGAGCCAAGAAGGAGTATGATTTTTCCTTGTCTATTATCTATGAGCTGATCAATTATTAATGTGCAAATTGTCGTAGGACATGCTCTACAATGTATCACTAATGACATTCTGAATTTGCATAGGAAAATAGTTAACTCTTGTCTATTTACGCAAGCAATACTCAGGTCATCTCGGTTTAATTATACTTAGATGATTGTGTTAAATTGCACTATCAAACAAAATGGAAGTAGTACTTAGGTCATCATGGTCTAAATATACCATTGATGCTTGTACTCACTTTCAACATTTTAAAGGCCCAATGATGATTAAAAGCACGACAAATCGATTGTTATGAATGAAAAATTTTGCATAAGAAATCTGCATGGTTAGAGTAGAGTGCATCCATGTTAGTTTGCATCTGTATTTAATGGATTTCCAAAGTTGTAACAATGATGTTATCTCTTGCATTAATGGATTGAGTACACTTGAAATTGCCAAAAAACATCATTTTCATATAGTTGCATATCACTTATATCATCATTTGCATACATTAGAAAAAATTACAAACTCATTCATCCATCAATGCATCACATCATAATATTTGCATCACAAAACACAAAACGTCTATCACATCTCATTTATATAATCAAAATCATTTCGTATAGTGGCATTAGGGAAGTGGTTCACTAAGCTTAAATGAGTGAGTCTCTTCATATTTCCAAAAGAATTGGGAAATATGTCAGATTTTGTGAAGCTTAATTTAACAAAGAATCAACGGAAAACAACCTTCCCACAACTCTTGGAAGGTGGATAGATTCACTCATTTAAGATTAAGACCCTAGAACATAATCATCTGCATAATCATTTACAACACATAATCATAATTCATCATTACAAAACATCACACATCATTTGCATCACCTCCATACATAATCAATATGAACATCACACTTCATTACATATCATTTTTGCATAATCAAATCCATTTTACATAGCATAAAACATCATTTGCATAAATACACAAACCATATAAAATCATCCATTATTTCATTATCATATCATATCATCATTGCATACATTCTTATAGAAATAAGTACCATCACACAATAATTTCATATACACGTTCATTCATAAATTACATCATTTATTTGCATAAGAAAAGTACAAAAACATCAAAATTCATCACATATCATTGGAATAATAAAATCCATCACATGCATCATATAGGCATCATTCATAAATCATCATAGACTCATAACACATTAGTTGCATCATCATTTGCATCCATAGCATATCATAATCATGATCATAACATAGAAATTAAATGCATCATAGACATCTATGATCATATCAACACATAGATCATAATCATCGTTACATATCATATAACCTCAAAAATCATAATGTCAAAGTGTACAAGGATATCTAAAAATATGATGAGATACATCAATATAAAAAATGGCACTGTATCATAAAGGTTGAACATAAGAAGTACATCATCAATGTCATAACGGTGTATACATCATGTCCAAAGTACATCAAAATATGTTATGTCGAGCTCCCCCTAGACGGTGCTAGCATCATAGAACTAGTACCTTCTCCACCTGACAGACCTACACCAGGATCTCTCCTAACTCTAGGAAATGGCTATGTGACACCCATGCTAATAGTTTGAGACTGAGACCTACCAGATCGACACTGTACAAAGCTCTCTCGCCACTTGGGAGGAACAATCTCATGATATTTACCCCTGTAAAACTGAGCCTCCTAAGCAACATGTCAAAACTCTCTAAAATAATTGGATGTACCAACAACCGCTACAACTTGCTAGAATCTCTTAGTAATGGCCTTGGCTTGCTCTGCCTGTCATCTCATGGCATCCCTCTCTACAATAAGTATGACAACCTGTTCCTATACCTGTTGTACATGATGCCTATATGCATCTCTCTTAGTAGTCAAAGTCTGAACCTGTGCTTGAGCCTGCACTAACTAACCCTAAAGATTCTGAACCTATGCCTATACCTATTATACCTACTACCTATCTACATCTCTGATAGGGCAGGGTTGGATGAGACAATCACTATCCCATGCTCTGGGTCTCACCGTGGAAAAACCTTTGGTGTTACTCTCCACCTTCTTGAACCTATAGGTCCTAAAACTTTTTAGACACCCCTGGTTCTCCTAGCCAACCCTTCTATCAATTGCATACACCTAACCAAGTCAAACTTGGTGCTTTCTCCTCCATTTTCTTCTTCCTAGCCCTTATTCTTCCTAAAGGCTTTCTACCTCTCCAAACCTCACTAACTTGTTGCAGGGGCATATGGTATCCTCCAAGGCTTCAAAACCATCCCACTGTGCTTCTTGTTCAATCACAAGGCTTCATTCCTTCATCGTTACCACCAAAACCTAGTTTAGGGTTTAAGAAGGGCTAGTAGCCCTTGAGCCCCTATTAGGCATCTTAGCTCAAGAAATTAGACTATAACTCCAAAGTTAAGATTCATCACAAACTTCTTTTAGAAACCCTGGTTCAATTGCCAACCTCTCAAGGAATTTTGGGGTTTTGGGCCTTCACTGGCCGTACACAGGCTCAACCCTATTTTTGTGGGAATTACGGCTTTTTTTAGGCCTTTTCTTGGACAGTCAATGATCTGCCTGCCTCTTTCAATCACCAAATGGTTTGGTGAAGTCTCTGCCCTCCTGTCAGACCTTTCCAAGGACCCCTACATCCACTACATGCCTTAGGTTGCTAAGGAATTGATACCCCTGCAATGTTAGGGCTTAGTTTTTTTAACTGTCTTCCCTAACTGGGCACTATCAACTCGCCTAGGAAAGATCTTTCAGCATGTAACCATTCTCCCTACACTCACTTAACACTATCCTATGTACAAGCATGGAGCTTAGCCTCATTTCCCATGAGCTATACACCTAGTATAGATGAAAACATAGGTCTAAGACTCCATGAATAACAGACTACCAAACTAATCAGCAATAAAGAAAATAGAGACTAGTAAGAACAAAGCTTGGGAATGATAAGAAAACACTTCCAAAGACTTCACAAAACTTGTAAGATTAATGCCACATGTGCTATACTCTGTTCAATACCAAAAACTCATCATTAACTCAGTAAAAGAACAAAAAATAGAAAAATACAAGAACTTCAATGGTTTCTCATATCAAAAGTAAACTCCAGCTAACACAGTGCTTTGTCCAACCCTAAATCTTGTTCAAGGATCCTCTTTTAAAGGTTCCTAGGTGGTTATATCTTTCCTTGGTCGGACTTAACCACCATCAAAGGCCAAAATTTCTTAAAAGCAACATTTTGGGCTTTGTTTCAAACTACTAGTGGAACCTAGTGAAACAAACTAAGAAACTCATTCAATCTACCCTATGCTACTGATCAACCTTCATTCTATCATCTTTTTAACATCACTAACTCAAAATTAAATGTTCAACATGACCTTGAAGTATTAAAACTCAAAATTTCTTGCTAAGCTTTGAAAATTTGCTTAGTGTTACTTGATGTTGCCTAGGTGCTCCTGCACCATTCCCCCCCTCTCAGCTCAAACACTAAGAAATGGAAGGATAAATTAAGGACAAATCAATGCCAAACTACTGGAACTGGTCTTCTTGGACCCATGTGGCTTCTAACTCATGCTTAGTCTTCCACTTGATAAGGTGTTCCATGTACACCTTGTTTCTTGGAGCTTTATTCACTCTTGACTCCAAGACCTTCTCTACCTGAGGCTTAACTTGAGTAGGTAGGGGTACATTACTGATGTCTTTGAAGATCTTCTAACTGTTCTAGACCTCATCACTAACTGTCCCCTTATACTTGATCAAATCTGCTATGTTGAAAACTGGTGAAATTCCTAGATCGGTAGGTAACTCCACCTTGTATGCATTCTTGCCATACTTGGCCAATATCTTGCATGGACCCACTCTTTTCATCTACAACTTGGTTGACATTCCCTTCTGCAACCTTGATTTGTTAAGGTGGACCATGACATAGTCTCCAACTTGAAATTGCACATCCTTCCTTGTTAAATCTGCCTTCACTGTCAACTTGTGAGTAGCCTCAGTGACTGTCTTCTTTACCTGCTCATGAATCTCCTTCATGGTTTGACTAAAATCTTCTGCATGTCCACTCCTATTCTCCATAGATCCAAGATCTCTGAGCTCACATATGCCTCTTGGGTGCATCCCATACACAACCTCAAATGGACTCTTCCCTGTGGTCTGGTTGACACTATCATTAGAAGCATACTCAGCTTGGGAGATAACCATATCCCATGTTTGTCCATATTCTTTAGTTAGGCACCTTAAAAGATTACCAAGCACCCTGTTAACCACCTCTGTTTGACCATCAATTTGAGGATGGTAAGCTGATCCAAATGACAGATTTGTACCCAATCTACTCCATAGAGTCTTCCAAAAATGACTCATGAACTTCACATCCCTGTCTGAAACAATGCTCAAAGGCAATCCATGGATCCTCACAACCTCCTTGAAGAAAAGATGAGCTATGTAGCTAGCATCATTAGTAGTTTTGCAAGGAATGAAATGACTCATCTTACTAAATCTGTCTACCACTACATAAACACTGTCAAAACTAGTCTTGGTCTTAGGAAGGCCTACCACAAAATCCATGCTCACACACTCCCATGGTCTGTTTGGAAGGGGTAGGGGTTGGTACAAACTAGCATTACTAGCTCCTCCCTTAGCTTTCATACACACAACACATTGTTCTACATATTTTCTAACATCTCTTGCCAACTTAGGCCAATAATAAAATCTTTGCACTAGTTCTAAAGTCTTATTAATGCCAAAATGTCCACTAAGACTGCCATTATGCTTTTCTTGAATCAGATTTTCCCTCATTGACCCTCTTGGAACACATAACTGATTTCCCTTGAAAAATAACCCACTTTGCAAAGTATACTCTAAGTATTGGCTATGTAAATGGTTCTCAAAGTTAGAACATACCTTATAGACCACTGAAAAGTCTTCATCCTCTCCATATAGATCCTTGAAACTCTCTATGCCAATGCTCTTGATCCGTATCTCTTGCACTATCAACAATCTCCTCCTTAATGCATCTGCCACTTTGTTTAGCTGTCCTTTCTTGTGCTTGATGGTGAAGGTAAAAGCTTGGATGTATTCCATCCATTTCAAATGCCTATTACTCAACTTCTCTTGAGTGTTGATAAAGCTAAGTGCCTGATTTTCAGTAAAGACTACAAACTCCTTGGTAGAAGATAATGCCTCCATTTCCTAAGTGACTAAACCAAAGCATAAAGTTCCAAGTCATAGGTTGAATATTTCTTCTTTGCTTCATTGAGCTTCTCACTAAAGAAGGCTATAGGTCTGCCCTCTTGACTAAGCACACCTCCTACTACCACTCCACTAGCATCACATTCAACAGTGAACAACTTGTCAAAGCTAGGTAATAAGAGAATTGGCTGAGTTGCCACCTCTTGTTTCAGTTTCTCAAACCCTTTCTCAGCTTCTTGAGTCCACACAACTTAGTTTTTATACCACCCTTGATTGTATCTAAGACTGGTGCACATATACCACTAAATTTTCTTATGAATTTCCTATAAAATTGAGCCAATCCATGAAAACTTCTTACCTCAGTCCCTGTAGTTGGTGTAGGCCAGTTTAGGATGGCTTCCACCTTGCTTGGATCCATCTTCAGTGATCCTTTTGACACTACAAAACCCAAATAGACAAGCTCTTGCTTAAAGAACTCACACTTCTCTAGATTGATTGCCAACTTCTCTTCTTGCAACCTTCTAAGAACTTGCTCCACATGTTTCAAATGCTCTTCTGTTGTCTTGCTGTATATGAGGATGTCATCAAGATACACTACCACAAATATCCCTATAAAATCCTTGAGCACTTCATTCATAAGCCTCATGAATGTGCTAGGGGCATTGGAGAGACCAAATGGCATCACTCTCCACTCATATAACCCATCATTTGTCTTAAATGTTGTCTTCCACTCATCACCATCCTTAATTCTGATCTGATGGTATCCACTCTTAAGATCCAACTTTGTGAAGTATTGAGCTCCTCCAAGACAATCCATTAAATCTTCAATTCTAGGAATAGGAAACCTATACCTAATGGTGATCCTATTTATTGCTCTAGAATCAGTACATAACCTCCACCCTTTCTTGGTTGCTAAAGCCACTGGTACTGCACATGGGTTGATACTCTTTTGAATCAATCCTTGATCCAATAATTCTTGCACTTGCCTAGCTACGTCCAAATTCTGATCTAGTGTAAGTTTGTATGTTGCTTTGTTAGGTAATGAAGCTATAGGTATGAAATCAATTTGATGACTTATGGCTCTCTTTGGTGGTAGAGTGTCAGGTGTACCATCACTAACTATGCTCTTGTACTTATCCAACAAATTTAGGATTGCTCCGGGTATGACTGTCTTTTCAGCCTTTTCTTCCTCTTTGGATTGCATCATGATCACATATCCTTCATCCCCTTGATGTAGGTTGTTAAGAAACTCCTTACCACTACTCAACATGATGTTTGTTGTCTTTGACTGTCCTTCATCTTCTTCTAACAGTGACTGCAACTTAAAAGTTTTCCCATCCTTCTTGAATGAAATGGTGTTCTCTTTCCCATCATATATAACACTTCTATCATACTACCATGGTTTTCCCAGTAGTAGATGGCATGCATCCATGGGTAAAACATCACAAATTAACTTGTCTTTATATCCTCCAATGGAAAACTCCACTATTACTTGCTCATTCACTAAAACACTCTGCCCTTTGTTTAGCCATGTGACCTTGTAAGGGTTAGTATGGGGTACCTTTTCCAATTTTAGTTTCATTATTGCCTCCTCTGAGATTATATTATCTGTTGAACCTAAATCTACTATGAACTTGCATACTTTACCAAGTATCTTGCACCTTATGCTAAATAGAGCTCTTCTCTTTTTTGGTTCCTCTTTGATTGGTTGTCTGATCAGGACTTTGTTGAACATCAGATTCTATATGATTGACCTCAGATTCCTTAGGACTCATGGCATCCTCTTGTGCATAAGCCACTCTCTTTTCATTACTTGATGAAGAAGCTTTCTCTGGGCATCTATAACCAGGATGGCCTATTTGATTACAATGATAACACTTCATGTTTGCAAAATAAGAATTGCTCCTGCCTACTCCTCTTCCTCTATTTGAACCTCCTTGAGGTCCTCTTCCTCTATTATATCCTCCTCTAGAAGATGTTTCACCTCCATGCTCAGTGAGTTTAGATTCTCCATGATTTCTTTGGTCATTGCCTCTACCTTGGTAGCCACCTCGCTGTCCTCTTTGATCTTTTTGATCTCTACCTTTGCCTCTGCCCTTAGAAGTCTGGTCTTGCTTCCTCTTATTCCTTTCCTCAATCTTGATAGCTAATTGGTAACATTGATGTACTGTCTTAGGACTCAAGAGAGCCATCTCCTCTTGGACGTTCCATTTCAAACCGTTAAGGTATCTAGCTACCTTAAGACTTTCATCCTCTGTAACATTGGACCTCATACAAAGTTTTTGAAACTCTTCAGTATAAGTGTTCACACCTTGGTCCTTCTGCCTTAAGCTTTGCCTCTTCTTGTGTAACCGAATCTCATAGTCATCTGGCATATAGGCTTCTCTTACTTTGGCAACCATTCCCTTCCAAGTAGAGATAGGCTGCTTACCCTCTTTCTCCCTCTCTGTCTGAATGAATTTCCACCAAGTCAAGGAAGATCCTCTTAGTCTTGATTTAGCCACCTTTACCTTTTGTGCCTTAGTGATATCATCACATTCAAAATGGTTTTCCATTCCCTCTATCCAATCCATGACCAAATCAGGTTCCATTTTTCCACTGAACAGTGGTATGCCCTCAAGTCCTTTTCCACTCAATGCCTTTAATGCTTTCAGGAAAGGTTCTTCCTCCAAAATAGGGTCAGGTTCAGGGATCTTGTCTTCCTCTACAACCTCTTCTTCCTTTGGTATTCTTCCTTCCAACTTCACATTGTTCAATGCTTTCTCAAGTTGCTCTATTCTTTCTTTTAACAACTTATTGTCTTCCTCTTGATATTCAACCATCTTGGATAATTGTGCATTTGTCACCATGATGGGAGAATCACTAGACTCAATCTTTGACATATAAGATGCTTCCCAAATCTTTAACTTGCTCTGATACCAATCTGATAGGGCAGGGTTGGATGAGACAATCACTGTCCCATGCTCTGGGTCTCACCTTGGCAAAACCTTTGGTGTTACTCTCCACCTTCTTGAACCTATAGGTCCTAAAACTTTTTAGACACCCCTGGTTCTCTTGGCCAACCCTTCTATCAATTGCATACACCTAACCAAGTCAGACTTGGTGCTTTCTCCTCCATTTTCTTCTTCCTAGCCCTTATTCTTCCTAAAGGCTTGCTACCTCTCCAAAGCTCACTAACTTGTTGCAAGGGAATTTGGTATCCCCCAAGGCTTCAAAACCATCCCACTATGCTTCTTGTTCAATCACAAGGCTTCATTCCTTCATCGCTACCACCAAAACCTAGTTTAGGGTTTAAGAAGGGCTAGTAGCCCTTGAGCCCCTATTAGGCCTCTTAGCCTGAGAAATTAGACTATAACTCCAAAGTTAAGATTCATCACAAACTTCTTTTAGAGACCCTGGTTCAATTGCCAACCTCTCAAGGAATTTTGGGGTTTTGGGCCTTCACAGGCCGTACACAGGCTCAACCCTATTTTTGTGGGAATTAGGGCATTTTTTAGGCCTTATCTTGGACAGTCAATGATCTGCTTGCCTCTTTCAATCACCAAATGGTTTGGTGAAGTCTCTTCCCTCCTGTCAGACCTTTCCTAGGACCCCTACAGCCACCACACACCTTGGGTTGCTAAAGAATTGATACCCCTGCAACGTTAGGGCTTGGATTTTTTGACTGTCTTCCCTAACTGGGCACTATTAGCTCACCTAGGAAAGATCTTTCAGCATGTAACCATTCTTCCTACACTCACCTAACACTATCCTATGTAAAAGCATGGAGCTTAGCCTCATTTCCCATGAGCTATACACCTAATATAGAGGAAAATAGAGGTCTAAGACTCCATGAATAACAGACTACCAAACTGATCAGCAATAAAGAAAACAAAAACTAGTAAGACCAAAGCTTGGAAATGATAAGACAACACTTCCAAAGACTTCAAAAAACTTGTAAGATGAATGCCACATGTGCTATACTCTATTCAATACTAGAAACTCATCATTAACTCAGTAAAAGAACAAAAAAAGAAAAATGCAAGAACTTCAATGGTTTCTCATATCAACAGTAAACTCCAGCTAACACAATGCTTTGTCCAACCCTAAATCTAGTTCGAGGCTCCTCTTTTAAAGGCTCCTAAGTGGTTACATCTTTCCTTGGTTGGACTTAACCACCGTCAAAGGCCAAAATTGCTTAAAAGCAACATTTTGGGCTTTGTTTCAAACTCCTAGTGGAACCTAGTGAAACAAACTGAGAAACTCATTCAATCTACCCTATACTATTGATCAACCTTCATTCTATCATCTTTTTTAACATCACTAACTCAAAATTAAATGGTCAACATGACCTTGAAGTATTAAAACTCAAAATTTCTTGCTAAGCTTTGAAAATTTTCTTAGTGTTACTTGATGTTGCCTAGGTGCTCCTGCACCAATCTCTCTCAGCTGTCAATGTTTGAACTTGTGCCCGAGCCTGCACTGATTCACCCTAAAGAGTCTAAATATGTGTCTATAATGCCTCTATCTATGCCTGCTTCTAATGAGAGGGGACTCCAATCTGAATCTTGGGAATCGCTGACTGAGGTATGATAGTACTCCTACATCTAGGAACTACACTACCAACTGCACCTGATAGCCCTGTACTTGAGCTACCACCATCACCACCACCACCACCACCATCATCACCACCACCATCATTATCACCACTACCATCGTCATCACCCCCACCACCACCTTCAACACCATCATCCCCAATATCACTCTCCTTCTCTCCATCCCCCCTCTGTCTCAGTGCCCGGGGTGATGCCCTTTCATCATCATCAACTAGAAGAACTAGATCATTAGGACTAGATATCCTCGAAAAGGGATGTGTGTAAAAATACTCAAAATACTCCTTTGTCATCCCTAAATTTGCAACCTATGGAGCATAATCGCACACACATGGCACTAGTGTATAATACTTGGTACAAGAAGCATCATAAGATAAGCATGACCCCCACTCTGTCACATCCTATCTTCATTGTGCATAATGGGAAACCCCTTGAGGCATTGCCTGAACTCATCAAAACTAACAACAAACCCAAAAATATAAATATCTCTCAAGTATAGAATGTATTTGTCCCATCAATTATTGTGATAGCAACATGTATGGCATCTCCACCTGATCCTCTGGCCACACCTCACAATCCAATTAAGGGCACCATGTCACAATCTCCAGATCATCTAAGACACACCTCCAATAATCTAATTTTCCAATCTTATGTTGGACACACAGATTGTTGTAGTTGAACACATAAGGTCTACCCGTTGATCATTTTCTATCTCCCATTGGTCGAGTGATTGCTATATGCTCCCATGCCCATATTTGCAATAGAGTAACTCCAATAGAGAGGCTCGTTGCCCCACAATAAACAACCTAGTGCAAATAATGATATAAATGGGCTAACATACAAGAACCCCATGCATATTTGGTCCCCTCCAACATCATACGCTCCAATACCCAACCCTAGCCCACTGATAATCCATTTGACCTACGGTCAAGACAAAGGAATCCACCAACAAACTTGGATAGAACACATGGTAGAGGATCATATCTCCTGATCATCTCCCACCAAGGGAACCGACAGCCTAAAACATGATCATCTTGGAACATCCTACACAAGGAATTAATCCCACCTTACTCTCCTTTGTCATACACAACTATCTCGCCAACTAGTGGAATCCATAGGATATGATACACATCCTCGAGAGTAACTATCATCTCCCCAGTAGCCAAATGAAAGGTGTTGTGGTCATTATGCCACCTCTCTACCAAAGCAGTCAATAAACCTCTATTAATCCTATACTAGGGTATATCTAACAAAGGTTTCAACCCACAATGTGTGATAATCTCTAAATCAGCCTACGTCAACTGACAAATCATATCCCATGTCTTTAGGAAATGCTCCCAAGACTGGAGAACATCAAGGTGCTCCTAATGGTATCATGACAAGCAAATCAACATTACATCAACGAAATCATATTCAATCAAAATAATCAGTCAATCAAATTGTGTTCAATCAAAATCATCAGTCAATCTATCAAATCAATCATCAATGAATCGATATTGATCCTCACCTATCATGAGGTCAATACATCAATGAATCCTACCATCAATCCTCACCTATCATGAGGTTGATGCATCATCAATCCTATCATCGATCCTCACCTATCATGAGGTTGATACATTATCAATCCTACCATCAATCTTCACCTATCATGAGGTTGATCAAGCATTAGTCATATCATTGATCCTAACCTATCACGAGGTCAAAAACATCATCAAGTTATCCTATCATTTGACTCTCACCTATCATGAGATCAAATCATCAACTATCTTATCAAACATCAATCAAGCAATGAACATCACACAATCTAACTAAAATCAATCAAAAGCATCACTGAACATCACAATGCAATGACTCACATGATTCATGAACATTATACAAGCCTCAACGAACATCCATAATCAATCACACATCACTAGACAGGGAAAACAACAGGGAAAATCATTAGGAATCATCAAAGACAAACCTTGCCAAAACCCCTAAATTAGCAAAAAGTGCCACAAAATCAGCAAAAAGCGCCATAGAATTAGCAAAAGGCATGACAGAATCAGCAAGAAGTGCCATTTCAGGGGAAAAAGATGTTGAAACAGGGTTCAACATGAAATCAAGGCTATAGGAATTGCCACAGAACAAGCAAAAAGCACCATTTGGGACCCAAAATGCTCCACAGAATGGACAAAAGGCACCACAAAATGGACAATAAGTGTCAAAACTCTCAGAAACACTCCAAACTGACTCCAAAAAAATAAAAATACCCCCCCAAAAGTGCAAAAATGACTTAAAATGGCCTACAATACCTATCTACCAAGTTCAAAACATTAATAAAAGGTGGGAAAATGACTAAAGGAGGTTTCTCATAATGCGTACCAGAGGTCCAACTACAGCACAACAATGATGGCAATGAATGCACTCGAAATGATGCATGTGATACAGAATCACCATCTTCCTCTAGCTCTGCACTCTCCAAATTCTCTAAAATCACAATGTGCAAAGGAATTCACTTTTCCCAATTTTTACCTTTTTAAAGGTTAATGGAGGGAATTATCATGGTGGGATTTATTACCAAAAATGGGCTTTAACTAATCAAAATTGTTCAAGGAGTGAGCATAGAATCAAATTTAGAGAGATAAATCATGTCGGATATCAAAGTGTCATTGGTTAACATTGGATCATCATCACATCACTGCAACATTATCACACAATCATCAAATCATCGACAAAATATCAAAATTCCAAAGTTCACTGATTTATCTCTCGAGGGGGCATATATTCGTCAATACCTGAAAATCAACGTCTAGGGCATCGTTTGGGGCATCAAAAACTTTTCTGATCATCAGTATCAAATTTATCTTTGAAGCAACGTGTAAACAAATTACTTCAAAGAGGGGGAAAATGTATACACCTAAAATCGGTCATCACATTTAACTAATTAAATACTAGCTATTTAATTAATATTTTGACTATGTATAAATAAATTCTCAATTTATTTATATTTTTCATTTTCTAAATTCTCTAAATCTAAAACATATTCTTCTCAATTAATTAAATAAACGAATTTTCAAAAGATTGTTTTATTTAATTAATCTTCACTAATCTCGTTAGGAATTTGAGCACATGTCTACAACTTTTGTGCCACCTCACCAAGGTCACATGAAATTAAATAAATTTAATTTTTAATTAGAATTAACTTCAACTCATTTTAAAAAGCACATGGCTCATTCCTCACACACTTCCACCAATTTTAAAATCACATGGTCTTTTCTTTCCACACTTAAGTCTTCCATCCAAATGGCATGTTTCCCATTGGTCAAGAGATTCTTCCATCCAAATGGCATGTTGTCTTTGGTCAAGGGGACAACATTTTGATTCTCTTCATCTCCACCATCCATTCTTCTTGTTCGAATCTGGACCATTGATTATTTCCACCTCATATATGCTTGGAAAAGGCTATAAATACAACCCTTGGGCATTGTATTTTGCATCCACATTTGAAGTAAAGTTATCATGCAGGAACATCGTTTGAGCTTGGGAGCACTTTGGAGTTTTATAGTTACATTTTTCTTATGTTTGATTTTATAGTTACATGTTAGGATCATATTGCTTCATAGTTGCATTTTATGTCATCCATTGCATCATAGTTGGATTTTAGATTAGCATTTTAATAGTTTTCATTTGAGAATATGTAGAATCATATATAGAATCATATAGATCACTACTAGAGTATCCACTATCATTTGTCCATTCATCATAGTCTCCATTATCCTTTCCATTGTATAGTTTCATGTAGGAGCATAGTTGGCTTGCATGTTGAATACTAATCTCGTTTCTTAAGTGTCATTCTAATAGCCTTTGTGCACATAGAAATATGAGGGCCAAAAGGTTAAAAGAATCATTAAGAATAGAGAACAATGAGACATTCTTGAAAGATTCGTTAAATTGTAATTTAGAGTAGCTTCTTTGCTTTGAATCTTTAATATAATTCATTTCATTAAGGTTTGTGTTGATACTAACTTTACACATTTTACACACACAAAATGGCACCCACCGTGGGGCCTTGCCCCATTTTTTTTAACATTCTAGAAAATTTATGTTCACAAGTTCAGATGTGAGACTTCTGGCACATCTTGCACCCGTTTTGGTGCTTCTTGCATATGTTTTGGCACTTTTTGCACATTCTGTGGTGTTTCTTGCATGTTTTGTTGCACTTTTTGCATGTTCTCTAGCACTTCTTGCACTTTCTATGGCACTTTTTGCAAGTTTCTAGAAAGGCTCCCCAAGGTCCAAAACATGGTTTTTGAGTTTTAGCACTTCTTGCATGAGTTTTAGTGCTTCTTGCATGTTCTATGGCACTTTTTGCACCTTTTATGGCACTTTTTGCACTTTTTATGGCACTTTTTGTCTCTGTTTTGGCACTTTTTGCAGTTTCCCTATTTTTCACTAAATCTGAAGGATAATACTCTGTGTTTGTTTTGTAGGTTTCCCAGATTCACTATCAAAGACTCAAACATAAACTATTGAAATATTGCAGGGGTTGGAATTGATGTACTTGTTTCCTTTTGTTTAAGTTAGGAACATAGCTTAATTAAAAGGTTAATGAACATCATGTCTTTTGTGCTTGATGGATGGTAGGAATATGCTCTCCCCTTAACTGGGTGACCAAAAAGCTAGACCCATTCACTTTTTGTGTGCAAGTGTGAGTTAGGTATATCATGTGTGTTCTCTCTTTGTTTACACAAAACAAGGATTGATTGAACTATGGATATACCTACTTGCTTTTGTTTATCTTAGAGGGCCTACCTTGTGGGAAAAAGTAATCACCTAAGGGAACGACCCAACTGGTAACATGCTAAGCCATGCAACTTCCAACCGGGATATAAATGTGGGTACTTGAACAAAGGAAAGTATCACGAGGATAGTTCTAATGAGAAGGGAAGCAATGGTCTTTCGCTACATGGATTATCCATGTATTGATCTTCTATCCACACCTAGATACATGTACAACAACAAACCTATGTTAACAAACATGCATATATATATATATTTTAAATTTAAATAAATTAATTTTTTTTGAAAATGTAATTTATACATACCCGATATCTCCCAAAACACTCTATGTGGAATGTGTAGGTTTTTTCTCAAAGATGTGTCGACCACATTTGATACAAAGATTTTCTTACACCATTCAACAACACCATGTGCATTATCTATATGATCTTTTGAATAACTCATTCGATACTTTCTTAAAGCTCATTTGATGCAAGCTCCTGCTCCATCATGCTCCTCTTTCCATGCCCACTCTCAAAAAACTCCAAACGTGTGGTATTTTGTATATTTTATGATATCTAGAAAGTGCATAGAATGGTTATGAATATTTGAATTGTATTGCACATCCATTTGACCATACAAAATGCTTTTCAAATTTTACACCCCTGCTTCTCAAATTCTCAAAAAATTACTAAAGAAATGTTGTACAAAAAGTGTGTCATGCTCTTTATCATCACTAATATAAAAGTGATATTCTTTCTTAATGGTTCATTGTTCATCTGTACTCTCAACACCATCTAATTCTAATTTTACATGTCAATAACACACATGAACCATAATAGTGATCTACTTTGAGAAGTAATATTCTGATTGAATCTCCTTTTGATGTACAAAAGAGTATTTTTTTGTAAATTAAACTACTGATAGAATTGTTCCAAGTGGGAAAGTATCTCTCAATGTTTGAAATTGTTGTACTTTCCACTTAGCAAAAAAGGAATGTTGTATGTATGGTTGTATCAATTTTCAAAAATCTTCCATAAATTTTCCAATAGGAATCTCCTCTTCTACATAGTTTAACCTTGAGGATTCTTTCCCAAAATCTGTTTGAAACTTTACATAATTGTACCTCTTCCAATTTACAGTCTTTTTTAGGTTAGTATCTTCATTTCTTGAAGGAAATTTAGCCAAATTTCCACATGTTTCACAAATTCCTTTTATGTAGTTTATTTGAGGTCCATTTTCATGATCACATAACATAGCCTTTATGAACAAACTTACATGTTTAGGAGGTGCATTTTGAAAACCATAACTTTCTTCTCTCATCTTTCGAAACACCAGATAGTAGAGATCAAATTCAATATGATAACGACAATAACAAGTTTCAAAAAACTTGTTTATCTTCACATAATATGGCTTTAACCTTTCAAACATTGTTTGTTCAATCTTTATATGAGGATATATATTACAAAAGTTCATATACATCTCAAGTTATGTTATGTCTAGCCAATGTTTAATATAATTTTCATAAATACCAGGCCCAATCTTATGTCTCATAAAATCTCTAGTATTTGATGATGGACGAGTCTGAACATGCCAGAAACTTAAGATCAAGTTCCTAACATCTTCAATCCTGTCAAAACGGGGAGCTCTACAAATAATTGCCCAGTTGCCTTCTGAACTCTAATCCAAAACCTTTCTCTTTTTCTCAGATTTTATTAGTGTGATTCTACTACAACTAGTTTCAATCGAAAGTGTGGACATTTTTATTTTTCTTGCTATATCTTGATTTATAATAGATGTCAACATCACCCTTCTTGTAGTGGCATTAT
>VDFB02193867.1:406103089-406232072 GCA_007258455.2 Sequoia sempervirens
CCAGACAAGTGAGTTAATTTAATGACCAATGATTAAATGCAAAGAGATAAGGAAAAGATTGATTCTTTTGTTATGATGACATATCAATTCCTGCAAAAGGACAAAAATAGTTAAAAACAACCACTAATTAATGATGGAAAGACTTCCTCATTCCGCACAAATCCAGCTAGGAAGATTGACCAAAACCAAAACCATCCTAATTCGTGTCAAGTTGCACTCCACGCTTAATAAAAGGCCGATATTGAGAAGCATTTAACATAGGCTAATGTATGGAGCTCCTTTGTGGTTAGCGTACAAGAAAGGAATAAGTCATTCCTACATGAATCAATGTCTTAATGAATAAAGACAACAAGTGAAGATTTTAGTGAATACAAACATGTCAAGTTAGTTCAAAAACGTATATTGAATGACAGAGATATACACCTAAACTATCCTCTATGATTAGCAAGTGGGTTTAAGTAAGTTTGAATTGTTCATAAAATCAGACAATCCGTGTGATAATATTTAACAATTGAACCCCTGTTGGCGTGCATTCCATCAACTCCCTGCATTTTAACTTCTTCTCCTTGCTGCTATTAGGACAGAATTGGATGAGAGATCATAGCGACTAAGCATGGAGCCTGTCTTAAAAGTCGTTGCCTCTCATTAATGCATCAGTTACTCTCTAGGTCTTGTATTATGATTGATTGTTTTGCAAGTTTTGTCTTAGCTCTATCCCATCATTTAGCGTGTAAAGTTCTCCAGTGCACTCTCTACAATTAAAAAAAATCATCAGAGAAGGCGAGAATCATAAAATATTGGACAATTCGAAGGAAAAAATATGAGAGATTTGTACGACCATCTTATTCCTACACCAGCGAGCTCCTAATGCCTTTTTGACATAAATGCAAAATGTATAAATGCAGACAAAGTATGATATCTAAGCGGTTGATTATGAACGTAAACAAAGTATTAAATCTAAGCAGTCGATGATGATATGATTTAGATGCCTCAAAGATATCCAAAATATGTCTGTTATTTCAAAAATGATGAAATCCCGCCAAAGATATGTTGACCCCTTTTCTAACTATGGAAATGGCTGTGTATGGAATCCTTTGACTGGTATTAGTGTCACGACCATTTCAGACTCTTTGCTGCCTTCTACATTCTAATCATCTTCTCCTCCTGCGTGCTTCTCTAAGCGGTTTAACCTTGGTAGATACCTACTGCTCCTCAATGTGATAGTTATTATCCTCCATCAGACCTTCCACCTGCAGATACTGTTCACAGCACAACTTGAACACGTATGGTAGAGATCCAATACTTAGTAGTCATTCAACTGCAAATTAATAGCCGACACCAATGTATTATCAAAGAGATCACTGATTAGCCCTTACATTCTCAATAAGACAGTGAAATTTAATTTTTATCAGGTTCACATTAAAGCCATTTGTAGGTATAAAAATTCTAAATGAAGCTTTTCAAATGTAAAGTACATTCTAACGGGAGTGACCCAAAGCACCCAGAATATAGAGAATGTAAAAAAAAGACCTTTCTACAACAAGTTTGACTGAAAACCAATGAGAATTCTGGAAATGAAGATTGAAAGCATTTAACCACTTTGTAGTAAATAATGTCAAAGATTTAATTCAAAAAAGGTACGCTGTAAAAAAAAAGCTCATGATCAAAGACAGAAACAAAGACTTATTCCTGCCCTCCTTCTAGCGCCAAATGTAGGCATCATTTTAAAATCTGCAAACAAACTACACTTCAAGCATGGGTTAGTGTTATGCAAACTCTATTAAAATGCCTCTATGAAATACCTTAGGAATGCTTCCAAATGCAACAAATGATACTAGAAAGACCAAAGCATTATGAAAACAAAACAAGCTACCTATTCCATAGTTAGTTGGTGTCACATGTGCTAGTGACCCTTTCCCAATCCTTGATCAAAGCTCAAAATGATAAAATGCAAATGGATATGGTGGGGTGATGATGAACAAGATCAAATCTCAAATGAAGAGAGTAACCTTGCCTAAAATTGTGAAGGATTTGCTCTATGATGCACCTATTTAAAGATTTTCAAAATGCCAAGTGTTGAAGAGGGACCAATGTGGGATCAAAAACAAACCAATGAGTTGAGGACACTTGTCATCATGTGATTAGTTGATGTGTGTGCAAGATTTGGGAAGAGTGCCCAAGAGGAGGAATTTTTGAATTCAAATTTGCAATAAATTTTGAGAGGGGGACAAGAAAGAAGAGCAATAAATACCCTGTTTGACTTGTCATGTTGAAAGAAAATGAGATTTTAATAAGTAAATAAGAGTGATTTATTGTGCAAGTCTTTAAGATCTAGATAATGCAAGTGGGATGGGATTAGCATTAGTCGAGTTAGATGATGATTATACTTTGTTTAATGCTGATTAGATGATTTGACTTTCAAGACTTTGATAATTGATTTATTTAAATTAAGAAATGATGGAATATGATTTAGGATTTGATTTAAATGAAGTCTGATTTATTTAATTAAATGGATGATGCAAGATGAGTTGAATGATAATGTTTATTTGATAAAATGAAGTTATTTAATGAATGGATTAAAGAGTGATGAATGGGCTAATGCAACTTCTAGTTTGGTTGATGAATGGACTTGATCAAAATCTGAGAATGTGAAATTTTTTGCATGTCTACAAGATTCTCCATGATTTCTTTGGTCATTGCCTCTACCTTGGTAGCCACCACACTGTCCTCTTTGATCTCTTTGATCTTTGCCTTTGCCTCTGCCCTTAGAATTCTGATCTTGCTTCCTCTTGTTCCTTTCCTCAATCTTGATAGCCAATTGGTAACATTGATGTACTATCTTAGGACTCAAAAGAGCCATCTCCTCTTGGATGTTCCATTTCAAACCGTTAAGGTATCTAGCTACCTTAAGACTTTCATCCTCTGTAACATTGGACCTCATACAAATTTTTTGAAACTCTTCAGTATAAGTGTTCATATCTTGGTCCTTCTACCTTAGGCTTTGCCTCTTCTTGTGTAACTGAATCTCATAGTCATCTGGCATATAGGCTTCTGCTCCCACTTTGCTTAACCATTCAAGTAGAGATAGGCTGCTTACCCTCTTTCTCCCTCTCTGTCTGAATGAATTTCCACCAAGTCAAGGCAGATCCTCTTAATCTTGATTTAGCCACCTTTACCTTCTGTGCCTCAGTGATATCATCACATTCAAAATGGTTTTCCATTCCCTCTATCCAATCCATGACCAAATCAGGTTCCATTTTTCCACTGAACAGTGGTATGCCCTCAAGTCCTTTTCCACTCAATGCCTTTAATGCTTTCAGGAAAGGTTCTTCCTCCAAAATAGGGTCAGGTTCAGGGATCTTGTCTTCCTCTACAACCTCTTCTTCCTTTGGTATTCTTCCTTCCAACTTCACATTGTTCAATGCTTTCTCAAGTTGCTCTATTCTTTCTTTTAACAACTTATTGTCTTCCTCTTGATATTCAACCATCTTGGATAATTGTGCATTTGTCACCATGATGGGAGAATCACTAGACTCAATCTTTGACATATAAGATGCTTCCCAAATCTTTAACTTGCTCTGATACCAATCTGATAGGGCAGGGTTGGATGAGACAATCACTGTCCCATGCTCTGGGTCTCACCTTGGCAAAACCTTTGGTGTTACTCTCCACCTTCTTGAACCTATAGGTCCTAAAACTTTTTAGACACCCCTGGTTCTCTTGGCCAACCCTTCTATCAATTGCATACACCTAACCAAGTCAGACTTGGTGCTTTCTCCTCCATTTTCTTCTTCCTAGCCCTTATTCTTCCTAAAGGCTTGCTACCTCTCCAAAGCTCACTAACTTGTTGCAAGGGAATTTGGTATCCCCCAAGGCTTCAAAACCATCCCACTATGCTTCTTGTTCAATCACAAGGCTTCATTCCTTCATCGCTACCACCAAAACCTAGTTTAGGGTTTAAGAAGGGCTAGTAGCCCTTGAGCCCCTATTAGGCCTCTTAGCCTGAGAAATTAGACTATAACTCCAAAGTTAAGATTCATCACAAACTTCTTTTAGAGACCCTGGTTCAATTGCCAACCTCTCAAGGAATTTTGGGGTTTTGGGCCTTCACAGGCCGTACACAGGCTCAACCCTATTTTTGTGGGAATTAGGGCATTTTTTAGGCCTTATCTTGGACAGTCAATGATCTGCTTGCCTCTTTCAATCACCAAATGGTTTGGTGAAGTCTCTTCCCTCCTGTCAGACCTTTCCTAGGACCCCTACAGCCACCACACACCTTGGGTTGCTAAAGAATTGATACCCCTGCAACGTTAGGGCTTGGATTTTTTGACTGTCTTCCCTAACTGGGCACTATTAGCTCACCTAGGAAAGATCTTTCAGCATGTAACCATTCTTCCTACACTCACCTAACACTATCCTATGTAAAAGCATGGAGCTTAGCCTCATTTCCCATGAGCTATACACCTAATATAGAGGAAAATAGAGGTCTAAGACTCCATGAATAACAGACTACCAAACTGATCAGCAATAAAGAAAACAAAAACTAGTAAGACCAAAGCTTGGAAATGATAAGACAACACTTCCAAAGACTTCAAAAAACTTGTAAGATGAATGCCACATGTGCTATACTCTATTCAATACTAGAAACTCATCATTAACTCAGTAAAAGAACAAAAAAAGAAAAATGCAAGAACTTCAATGGTTTCTCATATCAACAGTAAACTCCAGCTAACACAATGCTTTGTCCAACCCTAAATCTAGTTCGAGGCTCCTCTTTTAAAGGCTCCTAAGTGGTTACATCTTTCCTTGGTTGGACTTAACCACCGTCAAAGGCCAAAATTGCTTAAAAGCAACATTTTGGGCTTTGTTTCAAACTCCTAGTGGAACCTAGTGAAACAAACTGAGAAACTCATTCAATCTACCCTATACTATTGATCAACCTTCATTCTATCATCTTTTTTAACATCACTAACTCAAAATTAAATGGTCAACATGACCTTGAAGTATTAAAACTCAAAATTTCTTGCTAAGCTTTGAAAATTTTCTTAGTGTTACTTGATGTTGCCTAGGTGCTCCTGCACCAATCTCTCTCAGCTGTCAATGTTTGAACTTGTGCCCGAGCCTGCACTGATTCACCCTAAAGAGTCTAAATATGTGTCTATAATGCCTCTATCTATGCCTGCTTCTAATGAGAGGGGACTCCAATCTGAATCTTGGGAATCGCTGACTGAGGTATGATAGTACTCCTACATCTAGGAACTACACTACCAACTGCACCTGATAGCCCTGTACTTGAGCTACCACCATCACCACCACCACCACCACCATCATCACCACCACCATCATTATCACCACTACCATCGTCATCACCCCCACCACCACCTTCAACACCATCATCCCCAATATCACTCTCCTTCTCTCCATCCCCCCTCTGTCTCAGTGCCCGGGGTGATGCCCTTTCATCATCATCAACTAGAAGAACTAGATCATTAGGACTAGATATCCTCGAAAAGGGATGTGTGTAAAAATACTCAAAATACTCCTTTGTCATCCCTAAATTTGCAACCTATGGAGCATAATCGCACACACATGGCACTAGTGTATAATACTTGGTACAAGAAGCATCATAAGATAAGCATGACCCCCACTCTGTCACATCCTATCTTCATTGTGCATAATGGGAAACCCCTTGAGGCATTGCCTGAACTCATCAAAACTAACAACAAACCCAAAAATATAAATATCTCTCAAGTATAGAATGTATTTGTCCCATCAATTATTGTGATAGCAACATGTATGGCATCTCCACCTGATCCTCTGGCCACACCTCACAATCCAATTAAGGGCACCATGTCACAATCTCCAGATCATCTAAGACACACCTCCAATAATCTAATTTTCCAATCTTATGTTGGACACACAGATTGTTGTAGTTGAACACATAAGGTCTACCCGTTGATCATTTTCTATCTCCCATTGGTCGAGTGATTGCTATATGCTCCCATGCCCATATTTGCAATAGAGTAACTCCAATAGAGAGGCTCGTTGCCCCACAATAAACAACCTAGTGCAAATAATGATATAAATGGGCTAACATACAAGAACCCCATGCATATTTGGTCCCCTCCAACATCATACGCTCCAATACCCAACCCTAGCCCACTGATAATCCATTTGACCTACGGTCAAGACAAAGGAATCCACCAACAAACTTGGATAGAACACATGGTAGAGGATCATATCTCCTGATCATCTCCCACCAAGGGAACCGACAGCCTAAAACATGATCATCTTGGAACATCCTACACAAGGAATTAATCCCACCTTACTCTCCTTTGTCATACACAACTATCTCGCCAACTAGTGGAATCCATAGGATATGATACACATCCTCGAGAGTAACTATCATCTCCCCAGTAGCCAAATGAAAGGTGTTGTGGTCATTATGCCACCTCTCTACCAAAGCAGTCAATAAACCTCTATTAATCCTATACTAGGGTATATCTAACAAAGGTTTCAACCCACAATGTGTGATAATCTCTAAATCAGCCTACGTCAACTGACAAATCATATCCCATGTCTTTAGGAAATGCTCCCAAGACTGGAGAACATCAAGGTGCTCCTAATGGTATCATGACAAGCAAATCAACATTACATCAACGAAATCATATTCAATCAAAATAATCAGTCAATCAAATTGTGTTCAATCAAAATCATCAGTCAATCTATCAAATCAATCATCAATGAATCGATATTGATCCTCACCTATCATGAGGTCAATACATCAATGAATCCTACCATCAATCCTCACCTATCATGAGGTTGATGCATCATCAATCCTATCATCGATCCTCACCTATCATGAGGTTGATACATTATCAATCCTACCATCAATCTTCACCTATCATGAGGTTGATCAAGCATTAGTCATATCATTGATCCTAACCTATCACGAGGTCAAAAACATCATCAAGTTATCCTATCATTTGACTCTCACCTATCATGAGATCAAATCATCAACTATCTTATCAAACATCAATCAAGCAATGAACATCACACAATCTAACTAAAATCAATCAAAAGCATCACTGAACATCACAATGCAATGACTCACATGATTCATGAACATTATACAAGCCTCAACGAACATCCATAATCAATCACACATCACTAGACAGGGAAAACAACAGGGAAAATCATTAGGAATCATCAAAGACAAACCTTGCCAAAACCCCTAAATTAGCAAAAAGTGCCACAAAATCAGCAAAAAGCGCCATAGAATTAGCAAAAGGCATGACAGAATCAGCAAGAAGTGCCATTTCAGGGGAAAAAGATGTTGAAACAGGGTTCAACATGAAATCAAGGCTATAGGAATTGCCACAGAACAAGCAAAAAGCACCATTTGGGACCCAAAATGCTCCACAGAATGGACAAAAGGCACCACAAAATGGACAATAAGTGTCAAAACTCTCAGAAACACTCCAAACTGACTCCAAAAAAATAAAAATACCCCCCCAAAAGTGCAAAAATGACTTAAAATGGCCTACAATACCTATCTACCAAGTTCAAAACATTAATAAAAGGTGGGAAAATGACTAAAGGAGGTTTCTCATAATGCGTACCAGAGGTCCAACTACAGCACAACAATGATGGCAATGAATGCACTCGAAATGATGCATGTGATACAGAATCACCATCTTCCTCTAGCTCTGCACTCTCCAAATTCTCTAAAATCACAATGTGCAAAGGAATTCACTTTTCCCAATTTTTACCTTTTTAAAGGTTAATGGAGGGAATTATCATGGTGGGATTTATTACCAAAAATGGGCTTTAACTAATCAAAATTGTTCAAGGAGTGAGCATAGAATCAAATTTAGAGAGATAAATCATGTCGGATATCAAAGTGTCATTGGTTAACATTGGATCATCATCACATCACTGCAACATTATCACACAATCATCAAATCATCGACAAAATATCAAAATTCCAAAGTTCACTGATTTATCTCTCGAGGGGGCATATATTCGTCAATACCTGAAAATCAACGTCTAGGGCATCGTTTGGGGCATCAAAAACTTTTCTGATCATCAGTATCAAATTTATCTTTGAAGCAACGTGTAAACAAATTACTTCAAAGAGGGGGAAAATGTATACACCTAAAATCGGTCATCACATTTAACTAATTAAATACTAGCTATTTAATTAATATTTTGACTATGTATAAATAAATTCTCAATTTATTTATATTTTTCATTTTCTAAATTCTCTAAATCTAAAACATATTCTTCTCAATTAATTAAATAAACGAATTTTCAAAAGATTGTTTTATTTAATTAATCTTCACTAATCTCGTTAGGAATTTGAGCACATGTCTACAACTTTTGTGCCACCTCACCAAGGTCACATGAAATTAAATAAATTTAATTTTTAATTAGAATTAACTTCAACTCATTTTAAAAAGCACATGGCTCATTCCTCACACACTTCCACCAATTTTAAAATCACATGGTCTTTTCTTTCCACACTTAAGTCTTCCATCCAAATGGCATGTTTCCCATTGGTCAAGAGATTCTTCCATCCAAATGGCATGTTGTCTTTGGTCAAGGGGACAACATTTTGATTCTCTTCATCTCCACCATCCATTCTTCTTGTTCGAATCTGGACCATTGATTATTTCCACCTCATATATGCTTGGAAAAGGCTATAAATACAACCCTTGGGCATTGTATTTTGCATCCACATTTGAAGTAAAGTTATCATGCAGGAACATCGTTTGAGCTTGGGAGCACTTTGGAGTTTTATAGTTACATTTTTCTTATGTTTGATTTTATAGTTACATGTTAGGATCATATTGCTTCATAGTTGCATTTTATGTCATCCATTGCATCATAGTTGGATTTTAGATTAGCATTTTAATAGTTTTCATTTGAGAATATGTAGAATCATATATAGAATCATATAGATCACTACTAGAGTATCCACTATCATTTGTCCATTCATCATAGTCTCCATTATCCTTTCCATTGTATAGTTTCATGTAGGAGCATAGTTGGCTTGCATGTTGAATACTAATCTCGTTTCTTAAGTGTCATTCTAATAGCCTTTGTGCACATAGAAATATGAGGGCCAAAAGGTTAAAAGAATCATTAAGAATAGAGAACAATGAGACATTCTTGAAAGATTCGTTAAATTGTAATTTAGAGTAGCTTCTTTGCTTTGAATCTTTAATATAATTCATTTCATTAAGGTTTGTGTTGATACTAACTTTACACATTTTACACACACAAAATGGCACCCACCGTGGGGCCTTGCCCCATTTTTTTTAACATTCTAGAAAATTTATGTTCACAAGTTCAGATGTGAGACTTCTGGCACATCTTGCACCCGTTTTGGTGCTTCTTGCATATGTTTTGGCACTTTTTGCACATTCTGTGGTGTTTCTTGCATGTTTTGTTGCACTTTTTGCATGTTCTCTAGCACTTCTTGCACTTTCTATGGCACTTTTTGCAAGTTTCTAGAAAGGCTCCCCAAGGTCCAAAACATGGTTTTTGAGTTTTAGCACTTCTTGCATGAGTTTTAGTGCTTCTTGCATGTTCTATGGCACTTTTTGCACCTTTTATGGCACTTTTTGCACTTTTTATGGCACTTTTTGTCTCTGTTTTGGCACTTTTTGCAGTTTCCCTATTTTTCACTAAATCTGAAGGATAATACTCTGTGTTTGTTTTGTAGGTTTCCCAGATTCACTATCAAAGACTCAAACATAAACTATTGAAATATTGCAGGGGTTGGAATTGATGTACTTGTTTCCTTTTGTTTAAGTTAGGAACATAGCTTAATTAAAAGGTTAATGAACATCATGTCTTTTGTGCTTGATGGATGGTAGGAATATGCTCTCCCCTTAACTGGGTGACCAAAAAGCTAGACCCATTCACTTTTTGTGTGCAAGTGTGAGTTAGGTATATCATGTGTGTTCTCTCTTTGTTTACACAAAACAAGGATTGATTGAACTATGGATATACCTACTTGCTTTTGTTTATCTTAGAGGGCCTACCTTGTGGGAAAAAGTAATCACCTAAGGGAACGACCCAACTGGTAACATGCTAAGCCATGCAACTTCCAACCGGGATATAAATGTGGGTACTTGAACAAAGGAAAGTATCACGAGGATAGTTCTAATGAGAAGGGAAGCAATGGTCTTTCGCTACATGGATTATCCATGTATTGATCTTCTATCCACACCTAGATACATGTACAACAACAAACCTATGTTAACAAACATGCATATATATATATATTTTAAATTTAAATAAATTAATTTTTTTTGAAAATGTAATTTATACATACCCGATATCTCCCAAAACACTCTATGTGGAATGTGTAGGTTTTTTCTCAAAGATGTGTCGACCACATTTGATACAAAGATTTTCTTACACCATTCAACAACACCATGTGCATTATCTATATGATCTTTTGAATAACTCATTCGATACTTTCTTAAAGCTCATTTGATGCAAGCTCCTGCTCCATCATGCTCCTCTTTCCATGCCCACTCTCAAAAAACTCCAAACGTGTGGTATTTTGTATATTTTATGATATCTAGAAAGTGCATAGAATGGTTATGAATATTTGAATTGTATTGCACATCCATTTGACCATACAAAATGCTTTTCAAATTTTACACCCCTGCTTCTCAAATTCTCAAAAAATTACTAAAGAAATGTTGTACAAAAAGTGTGTCATGCTCTTTATCATCACTAATATAAAAGTGATATTCTTTCTTAATGGTTCATTGTTCATCTGTACTCTCAACACCATCTAATTCTAATTTTACATGTCAATAACACACATGAACCATAATAGTGATCTACTTTGAGAAGTAATATTCTGATTGAATCTCCTTTTGATGTACAAAAGAGTATTTTTTTGTAAATTAAACTACTGATAGAATTGTTCCAAGTGGGAAAGTATCTCTCAATGTTTGAAATTGTTGTACTTTCCACTTAGCAAAAAAGGAATGTTGTATGTATGGTTGTATCAATTTTCAAAAATCTTCCATAAATTTTCCAATAGGAATCTCCTCTTCTACATAGTTTAACCTTGAGGATTCTTTCCCAAAATCTGTTTGAAACTTTACATAATTGTACCTCTTCCAATTTACAGTCTTTTTTAGGTTAGTATCTTCATTTCTTGAAGGAAATTTAGCCAAATTTCCACATGTTTCACAAATTCCTTTTATGTAGTTTATTTGAGGTCCATTTTCATGATCACATAACATAGCCTTTATGAACAAACTTACATGTTTAGGAGGTGCATTTTGAAAACCATAACTTTCTTCTCTCATCTTTCGAAACACCAGATAGTAGAGATCAAATTCAATATGATAACGACAATAACAAGTTTCAAAAAACTTGTTTATCTTCACATAATATGGCTTTAACCTTTCAAACATTGTTTGTTCAATCTTTATATGAGGATATATATTACAAAAGTTCATATACATCTCAAGTTATGTTATGTCTAGCCAATGTTTAATATAATTTTCATAAATACCAGGCCCAATCTTATGTCTCATAAAATCTCTAGTATTTGATGATGGACGAGTCTGAACATGCCAGAAACTTAAGATCAAGTTCCTAACATCTTCAATCCTGTCAAAACGGGGAGCTCTACAAATAATTGCCCAGTTGCCTTCTGAACTCTAATCCAAAACCTTTCTCTTTTTCTCAGATTTTATTAGTGTGATTCTACTACAACTAGTTTCAATCGAAAGTGTGGACATTTTTATTTTTCTTGCTATATCTTGATTTATAATAGATGTCAACATCACCCTTCTTGTAGTGGCATTATCCACTAACTCAAATCCTTTCCTAATGGAATATAAACCCTTTATAACATTTTGAACAATATCCTTTTGTAATGCCATGTGTTTCTTCTTATTTGATGTTGAATGTACACCTAATAATTGTAATGAATCTTTCAACTCATTACAAAGAAGTAAACATGATAACAATTGGGTTTTTTCAAGTTTTTCAAGATGATTGAAATGATCATTGATTATTCTATTTATAGATTTAGTCATTGACCTCTTACTCTTATTGGTAGGTTGGTTGGCTAATAACATTTCGGTTTCTCCATATCCATTTCAAGTAAATGATCCAAATTTCTATAAGAAATTTGTTTCCTCACCTTTTCAGCTAGTTTTATATGCTCATCCATACCAGTAGAAGGAATTGATCCTAACCCCTCTCCAACATGCATTATTTGAACTTAGGCCTCCTCCCTATCTTCAAGGTCCATGTGTTCTTCAACAAATTCATTTGATCCAATATCTAGATTTGGCTCAACTTCAGCATGAGAGCTTCTTGCTTGTTTAGCCTTTTCTACTTGTTAAAAAATATTTTGCAAAGAAAGTGAGAGATGATGCTATATAAGTGGAGTTTATGTATGTGCAACAAAAATAGTGATAAGACATTATGCTATAAGAGATAGAAGTTTCAGCTAATTTTATATGCTCATCCATACTAGTTGAAAGAAGTGATCCTAACCCCTCTCCAACATGCATTATTTGAACTTGGGTCTCCTCCCTATCTTCAAGGTCCATGTGTTCTTTAGCGAATTCGTTCAATCCAATATCTAGATTTAGCTCAACTTCAGCTTGAGAATTTCCTGCTTGTTTGAATTTACATGCAAGCAAAGAAAGTGAGAGACTAAGCTATTTTAGTGGATTTGAAACAAATAAAATAAAATAAAAATTAACTTAAGAATTCCATGGAACAAAAGCAATTGGCAATAGATGATAAATAATTTAGGTAATGTCTATGCAAGATGACTATTTTTTAGTATTAAATTTTCCAAGTTAAATCTAACATGGTTTTCATAACTGAAAATAGATTTATAAGGAAAAAAAATTGAGGTGTTAATAAAATTCCTAAACACACACTTGAGAGAGAGAGAGAAGAAACAAGCATTTACCTTGTTACTTTCCAAGTTTTGTTCATGCCTCTTTTGTTTTTCTTCTTTTTCTTTGTTGTCCCATTTTCTTCTTCAAGTTAAAGATGACTCAAAACAAATCCTCTACCAACTTAGTTAAAATCTCCTCAAAAAAATTTCCTTGATTGATAAAAATGAAAAGTTGTCTTCTCTAATATTTTCCTCCTTGATAAATGTGCAAAAATATCTTCTCCAAAATTTGTGCTCCAAGTGATATAAATGTGAATTAATCTTGCAATTTGATATGGAATAATTAAAATAAGCTTGTATTTATATGCATATGGGAAAAAAACTAAAATTAAAATGCATTCTAGTGTATGGAATAACTATCCTAGTTTAAATGAATCAAGTGGTAAACAAACAAGTTATTTCATTATGGAGTTTGTTGTTATTTAATGTATAGGTATGCAACATGGAGAAATTTTATAATTTTGTGCCTTGTCAAAAAGATAATATTCCTCAAGCTTGATACCAAAGGTGCAAGATTATCTCAACAAATGAGATAGCATAGTGCTTAATAAAGTGTCTCTTAGATAAGTTATTCTCATTGCAAAGTAAGGGAACAACCCAATATATAGTAGAGGAAAATTTCCATGATCATTATAGTTAACCAAACACACCTTGATGGTTCTAAATCAATAGTTGAGATGCTTTCATTTGTAGGAGATGTAGAGAGGGTAGAACAATGATTTGAGCACATAGAGGTATAATTTGAATTGAATTTTCTTAATGTTTCAAAGAATAAAATTTTCCTATCCTAAGTTGAAACTAGCAAATTATGCATTGAATTTATTTAAAAATATATAATTTTATATGGTTGTAGGAAAGCACAATCATGTTAAATAATGGTGTATATTAAGAGATTATTTATGAAATAATTTAACATAAAATTTTATAACTTAGAGGGAAAGTGTTTGAAGGATGATATAATTAAAAGGAATGTTCCTATTCTTCTTTATAATTATATTTTGTTCTCTACTCCTCAATGGTTCATGTTGCTTAAGTCATTTTTAAAAAATAGGAGTTTTGTGTACCACAAAGTGATGCACTTTATTTGTTCTTATTTTGTATCAAGATTTTAATTTCATCATTTTTATCAAATTTTAAAACTAGAAGAACATGTGCATTAATAAATAGGCTTATAAATAAACTCATTTATAAAGTATCATTAGTTTACTTGCTTGGGAGTCATTTATTTTATAAAATTCAAGGGGTGTGTGCAAAATATTTATTGTTATCAACACAAATTAACTTAGTTATCAAGTGGCATTCATTTCGTTGTCTTTGGGAATATAGGATCAAATGGGATGTTGTGATCAAATGAACTAACATAAAGTTTCACAACTCTAGGGGATTTTATAATAACATTTAGGACCATTTTGATGGTCTTTTTTTGTGGATTCAATGTCAACAAAACTTATTCAATGTGCATTATTGATTTTTGGCTAAAATGAAATAGTCTTCTCCTAAAATTCTATTAGAGATCAAATGTATATCATATAAGAAAATGTATGTATATCATATAAACATTTAAACATAATCAAACAAATACATACATGTAAATAGATTCATTGTATAAGCATAAACATGCTATAAGTGAAGAGGCCATCATATAAGCAAATGTATGTTAGAGATCAAATGTATATTATATAAGCAAATGTAAGTTAGAGATCATCAAATAAGAAAATGTATGTATATTGAATATAAGAAAATGAATGTATAACATATAAAAATTTAAACATATAAGCAAACACATACATACATGTAAATAGATTCAATGTATAAACATAAACATGTTATAAGCAAAGAGGTCATCAAATGAGGAAATGTATGTTAGAGATCAAATGTATATCATATAAGAAAATGTAAGTTAGAGATCATCAAATGTCAAATACTAGAGATCATCATATAAGAAAATACATGTAGTAAAGATCATAAATCTAGCGTAGGGCCTAATATGAATGTCGACTCCTAGTTGAATGACTATCTAAATGAGAACCCTGCTTTGATGGGTGTATCAAGCCCTGCAGATAAAATTGTCTACGCAATGTGTTAAATACATGTAATATATTAAATAAATTTTATGAAAGGTATTTAAGAATGTACTTGTATTTTTAAATATCTATCTAGATCTATGCATACATATGCATGTACATATACACATGTATATATGAAAATTTAAAACTCACATGTCCACTGGCAGCAAAATCATTCACAAAGACATGTCAATGTACATGATCTGGACCAAGGCTAGGAGTAACATGAGGTATGTCCACCTACAATATAAATATATATTAGTACATGAATATCTAGTTAAAGTAAAATTTAAAAATAATTAGAAAAAGAATTGAACCATGCACATGCACACATACATGCACATCATCTGATATCAAATGACCTAAGTCCTCTGCAACAGTTCTCTCCACCATATCAACCAAATGGTCAAGCGACAAGTCAACATCTACATCCATTTTATTCGTCACATGTCATGCCATAAATGATCAGTGAAGGGGAATATGTAGGTGATATGGCATCGGTGATGACGAACCAAGACCGATCAACATCTCAATAAAACCCATAGTTTGTGCAATAGCTGAATAATCTATAGGTGGATCCTGATGTGCACTAGTGTTGGGTTGAGAGTGATGGGATACTGGATGTGAATGAACTCCATGTATCTAATGATCTATAACCTTCTCTATACTAATCCCATAGTCTGATGTGATGAAGGAACATGCTTCCAAGAGGTTCTCAGCCAAACAATGCAAAGTCCTGCATGCCATATCTCTTATAAGTTCATCAGGCTATGTGGGTGTAGGGATTCCCGCCGCTGTAAAAGGATCCATGCTACTATGTTGTACTACAAATGGTGTGGATTGTGAATGTCTAAACATCAAATACTAACCTACAAGATCAGTAGATATCCTAGTGGTCGCAGTTGCAATGTCACCTACACTATCAATTGTTTCCTTTTGGGAAGCAAAAATAACCTGATATGTTAAGGGAGCTAGAGTTGGGGCTAGAGTAGGAGACCCTTTTCCACCCAATACCCTAAACATTGAGGTTGTTCTATCTACTCGATGATAGGTGGTCCTATCGACAATCTTGCCACACCCCTAACCAGCATATGGTGGAATGTCCAGATAGTTGACTTTGAGGCCCAAATAGACCTTAGTATACAACTACTAAACAAAATAAAATGGAATTTGGTCATTGTTTGGGTATTGACCATGTGTTGTGAGAAATCTTAGGTAGATCAATGGGGCCATAACATGATCCACACATTTGGTGACCTAGTATCCCCTCACCTTACGTTGATTTTGATAAAATGGAAAATGAGTTTTTTAATCATTTCTTCGTCACAACATCATGTATTTGTTTATAGGGAACCTCACCATGTACTTTTTCCCGCATGTGGGAAAGAATAGAAGCTACTCTATCAAGGGAATATGCACTAGTATTTCCAAGTTCATCTCTTAGTTTTTCTAGGATTTGTAATATTGACATGCAAACTTTTGAATATATCCCTATGTTTGTACCATATGCCAATGAGTCTCAATCTCTTAATCTCATTAGCAGTATTTGCAAACAATGTTTCTGGAGGTTGAACATATGCATTTTCCATGTTATATGTATGTACACCTAAAGGAGCAATGAGACCTTGGTAACTAATATATCTAGATCTAGGGAATATAAATCTAAACAATTCTAAATAAATTTAAAAGTGTGCACATGATATATATATATATATATATATATATTGAACCTATAGGTTGCAAACATATAAAATATGCATCTTAAATTTGATATGTATATGCAAGATAATATCACTGGTAATTTGAATGCTACTTGGGATGACAAATAGAACATTCACTAGTTCAAATAATTAATCTAATCATCAATAATATTTCCATACCATTAACAAAAAAACATTCAACATCTATCATAGTTTTTAATAATCAAAATATTTAAATGACTAGATTGCACACAAAACATAATCTAAAATGGTTCTAAAATTTAAATTTACAAGTGTGCACATTTTACATATATATTGAACCTATAGGAACCTTGCACACATATAAAATATGCATCTTAGATTAGATTTGTATATGCAAGATAATATCACTAGTAATTTGAATGCTACTTGGGATGACAAATAGAGCATTCAGTAGTTCAAATAATTCATCTAATCATCAATAATATTTTCATACCATTAACAACAAAAAATTCAACATCTATCATAGTTTATCATAATCAAAACATTTTCACTATTTTATTTAATTTTCTAAATATTTTACTTATTTAATTCAATATATTTATCAATTTATAATTCTTAGGTTCAAATATCACCCTTCTAGAGATCATATTAGATGGATTCCTCCATAAGAAACCAGGTGAAAGTTTAATTTTGATGGTTCTTTGAGGGGAAACCTACGAAACTCTAGTACAAAATGTACCATTAAAGACTTCAAAAATCTTGATAAAGGTTCCATCTAAGATTCATTTCCTAGAACTATTAATAAAGGAAAAGCATCATTAATTAACATTGGTGGTCATGTAAAATCAATTTAGTTATTATTGAATGATAATCAATGGAAACTATATTTAGCATCATGAAATGATAATTGATCAATTAGAAGAAAAACATCATATACTATATGAGGCATGGGAAATCCTTGATTCACCAAAATTATTCTCTAAGTATGTTGCTTCCATGAAGGAAACAAGACAACACGTTTCTTTTCAAATCAAGGGATTTATAGCATGAATGATTTAATAATTGGAAATTATATGTTAAATAATGGTGTAGATTAAGAAATTATTTATGAAATAATTTAACATAAAATTTTATAAAGAGGGAAAGTGTTTGAAGGATGATATAATTATAAAAGGAATGCCAATAGTAGATTGAAATAAATTCTCATCAAAAGAAGGTGAAAGTGTATTAGTTATAGTTATATGAATGTAAGAATTTAATATCAAATGATTTTTAAGGCATAGGAAAAATTAGGAATTTAAGAAAACAATGAATAAAAAAGTAGCTATTTTACTAAGAATAGCTCATAACACCTCATAGCCACTACCAAAATGAAACAAAGGTAGGGAAAAAACACATGGAAAATAAAAGGGAAAGGAAAATTTGAGTACATTTCTTCAAGATGAAGCAAAGGTAAAGAAAAATGAGAAAAAATCTTCCAACTTCACCCTTTGAATCTAACAAGAGAGTGAGAATGCATACAAGAATCTTGGATTGGCTTTGGAGGACCAAAATAATGGAAAATAAGGATGGATGGTAAATAATATATCAATAATAATAAGGATGAAACATTCTAAGAAAACAAAGGATAAAGTGAGGAAGAAATCCAAGAAAGCAAGAACTTTATAGCCCCATGTCAACACCACTATTTTGGCCACCAAGACTATGTATAAATGAACTAATGGTTATAAAAAGAGGCTTGAAGCTATAAAATCAAAGGGATAACATGAGGAATAAAAGATGAATGAAATTAAAAAATCCAACTAGAAACTATTAAGAGATTAAAATAATTAATGAGAAAGTAAATAACTTGCAAAATATTGTGAAAAATGGGCTCCATGAGTTGATCATGATAAAATAAGATCTTGACCACTTAAAATAGTAGAGGAAATTAAATTAAATATTCTAGAAGGAAGATATTCACTATAAATAAAAGAGATCTATCCTACAATCAAAACATGGAGGAAAAATACAATAAGATAGAAGATCAAATTGGCAAGCCAAGTCTTAGGCACAAGTAGTAAAAGAATTATCAAATAAACAAAGATAGATCATAGAGAATAAGTTAAGCTACAAATAAGAGAAGAAAATGAGAGAGATAATAAGCTTGTAAATATAATTTCTAAATTATTGAAGCAATATTTTGATAAGGAGGAAACCAAAAAATTAGAAATAAACTTCCTCATATCCATAAAGAAAATTTGATAGGAGGAAGGGACATGCACATAATATTTATCATGAAAGTTACCATACAATACAAGAACATGATACTAAGGAATACAATTTCTTATAAGTACACAACAAACCTAGATGAAGATTTAACCCTAGTACAAAAAGAAAGAAATAATGAAAGAATAGGAGAAAATGAAGATTTAATCTTTGTACATATTTTTTCTATTACCTCAAATCTTCCACCAATATAAATTGAATCATTGATTAATCAAAATACTAAATTTTAAAAATTGAAAATTGAATAAACATTAAAATACCGTTCACTTTCACCTAATTGAATGATTCAATTGATCTCGTAATTTAAGTTTTAGTGAATATAATGAGGTCACATCTCAAATCAACTATCAATTACCTAAATTATCAATTTTTTGAGAAATTTTGTGATTTTGTGAAATTGTGACTTACGACAAGAATAAAGATGTCAAAAAGTACTAAGGTGGTATTCTTGTCACATTATATTGAAAACCCATATTTCACCCAATAATATCATTTTGTATGGAATATTAGGTATCATAGATGAAGAAAATGTGATTTCTTTGTTTGGTCTCATCTACCATGGGTATCTTCAAATTTTTTGATCATTCCTCCTACTAACATTTTGTCTAATTTTATCTCAACTCTTGTTTTGACATTGAGGTTTTAAGTTAATATTTTATTTTCCTTTATGGTTTGGATCATTCTTTTAGTTCTTAATATTTATCTTTTTCCATTAATTTGATGTTTGAATTTAGTTACAAATGGTCTACATGCACCTATTCCAAATATTCCATTTCATGAATTTTATGGGTCTACCTTATCTTACACATGCCAAAGTCACAATTCCCTACTCTTGATTAAATTCCTACAAGAAATTAAGGAACTTGGGATACCCACCTCCCAATGGTCTTAGAATGGATGCATTTAGATGGAGAAGGATTTCAAAAGGCTCATGGTACTTGTGGACCCCTCAAAGACATGATATATAACACATGAACTCTATTTATGAAATTCAAGGTCTTTAGTTGTTGGCTTCTAGTATGAATGTGATTTATAAGGTGGAATTCTTAGTTGAGACTCTCAATCTTCCATTGTTGGTTTCTAGTGTGATTATACAATATGCTCCAAGTATTAATATAATGTTAATTCTTGAAATAAGGTATATAAATGATTCTCATCTTAATTCTCGTACATCTTAGTCAATTTCTCATATGAGTTCCATATTTGTACATTTTTCTTAATATAGAAACATATTTTATTTCATTAATTAACCTTTCTATTATATGTTACAAAGCATGCTTTTATTTTTTTCTAAGTATATAATTCAAAATTAATTAGTAATTCAAGATAGAGTACACACAATATTTTGTTAAAATAAAATAATATTCTTATTTCCATGAGAGTTATGTCGAATGGTAGCAATGTATCAGAAATATTTCTTTGATGTATTAAATTTTTATCATTGTTATGAGTGAATCATCTCAATTATATAGCCAAGCACATCAAAAAGTTATAGATTGGAAAGCAAAATAATCACACATAGAATTTATCATATTTTTATATTTATAAAGTTTCTACCATCAAATTATTTATACTTATAGAGTGTATAAAACTATAAATTTAATCATTATTCCTAATTTATTAAGAATCAATCTAATAACTTGACTTCATATTGTATACTTGTTATAAACATCTCACTAATCCAACCATGCATTTTGTTTATGATGAATCTAGACCTGCAAAAACACAAACAACAAACACAATATTAGTCCAATATGTAAATCAAAACCATCATTCCCCATAAAATTCATTTGAAACATGAAGAACAAGAAATAAAGTGAAGAACACAAATAAAAGCAATATCAATCCTATTAAAATGATCAATCTCTCAATCTCATGGGGGAATTGGTGCTATTTTGATGTGGAAAATATCCCTTTCCCAATTCCTTGCAAGCTTGATGATGATCAGTGGTGCTCCTTGATAAAATTTACCATAACCTAGCTATGAAATTGATGAAAACTATGAAACTTGGATGAGAATGGATGAACTTGCTCAAACCATGAAGATAATGACTTTGCATAAGTTGTGGATCAAATGCCTAATATTGTGGATCCCAAATTAGTAAAAGAGCCTTCTATTTATAGAAGAGAATGATAGAAGAATGAACAAAAGGGATGAATGTGGGATAAAACATCAACCAATGGAAAAATACCACTTGTCAACATGTTAGTGGATAGAGATGGAGTACATTTTGATGAATGTGCACATAAATGCCATTAGGTGGATATTTGAAATTGGAGAAGTGGCATGTTGGAGGGAGAAGAGAGAAGAGTCAATGCCACTTGGCTCAAGAAAAAAGACATGTAAGAGGCATTTAATGCCTTGTTGGATGGACAAGTCCTTTGGGAGGGAGGTTTCAAATTTGAAGAATATTCCATCTTGATGCCCTTTTGAATGAAAATAGATGAACTTATAAATTAATTAAATTGATTTACTTGTGCAAGTTGCAAAATCTAGAGGATTTGATCGATTAGAGTTAACTTAAAAATTAGGATTTGATTAACTTAGATGGAGATTAGATTGATTTGACACTTTGACTTAGATTTTGGATTTATTTAAATCAAAATGAGAGGAATATGAATATTAGATTTAATTAAATAAAAATTGATTTATTTAATTAAAGAGGAATGGTGTTAGACTTAAATCAAATAAAGTGGGTTTATTTAATTTAAAGGAGATGAAACGTGATTTAATCAAATAGAGGGATTTATTTAATCAAAAGAGGAACATTAAGATTAATTAAAAATATAATTTATTTAATTAAGAGAAGATGATAATTTAATCAAATAAAAATTATTCAATTAAATGGTTAGTAGAGAGATGATTTAGGAAGAATTGGTGTTATTAAATCAAGATCAGGTGCACAAGATCAATCAATATAATTTATGTGTCTATACATTTTATATATGTTAAAAATATATAATAAGAAAATACAACTTCTAAGTATGATACTAAATCTAATTAATATTTATTTAAAACTAAGACTCCAAAACCAATAACCATTCAAAATCCTTAAACAATGATAGCATAGCATTTTATAGGTTTTAAGAAAATCGAGAAAGTAATTTAATTATTAATATAAGAACAATTTGAGTAACCCAACTCTAAGAAAAACACTACGATTTCACATTGGGATGTATAGGTATATGACCTTTTTAATATAAAAATAACCCCCATGATGCACCAAAATATATTAAAATTCTTCTCATTTTTTTTTCTTGAAAGGAATCTAATGGATGTAGGAAATTGCTTGGAAGTTGAACAAGATGGAGAAGATAATATCAAATCCCAAGAGATGCTAATTATCCTTGGTTGAAGCCTCAAATATTAGCGTTTTTTTAAACTAAAAAATAAATCTTAGGACTAGACAATCACTAGATCATAATATCACAACCGACATGGATGACCCTTAGCTATATGGCAACAATTCTAAAGGAGACTTCTAATAAAATTAGTCTTTCAAAATTTAAATTCGATTTAAGTCAGCTTCTTGTTTGTTAAATATTATTTTATTGACTTGAATTTCAATTATGTTGATAGTATATTTGAGTAATATATAAATGATAAATTTTATTTCATTGTGATGATTTAGAATCTAAGATATAGTTTGAGAGTTATTTTATACATTGTATAATCATATACGTATATTATCAACATGATCTTAACATCTAAGTTAATTATGCATATTATATGATTATTTGGTGTGCATTCAATTATTATCTAAAAAAAATTAAATTGGAAGAGCAGACTAATCAAAGGAGAATTATCTCACTTGGTAAATTTCTAAAAGAACATCCTTAAACATCTCTTATATTTGAGATACCAACTCTAAATGGTGAGGTGAATAGAATAAAAACACCAAAATGTACACATATATACAGTTATACAGTTCAACTAGAAATGCTTTGGTCAAAATGTGGAGGCATATAAGAACAATGTTGATAACTTTGTTTTGGTTTGGGTGTATTTTTTTACTTACTAGTTTATAGTATGTACTACATCACAACCAAATCTACATTGTTTGAGTTTGAATTAGAGTTATTCAATCCCCTATTTTATTGGCATGGTAAAATTATGTAGGTATTTTGATCTATATACATGAAAGTTTGTAACTAACTCTCCCATTTTCTCTAGGGTTTAATATTATTGTCTCTAAATGAAGTTAGAGAATGTAAGAAAACAATTTTGTTTGTAACACATGTATTACTAAGACTATACAAAATTATTGCTAGTTTTCCAACTGATTAATGCATTATGGGCAATATCTGAATTTGTTCTTAAGAGGGCTTTCCACTAAATTAATGATTTTGGGCATAATAAATGGAGAAATGTCTTAGGGGCCACCAAGAAATGCATTCTCATGGAATGCCCAAGTGCAGGATATTCACAAAATGGGGTCATGTGGAATGCTACAATTCTAAAATATGCACCAAATGGGTTTGTTGAAAAGGATTTAGAAACTTTCAAGCAAATGCAATTGGTAGTTGTAAAGCCAAATTCCACAACCTTCACCCTACCTACACGAAAATGGGAGCTTTGGAATAGGGTATAAACACAGCCAAATTTGGAAGAATTGACAAGGCAAATGAAACACAAAATGGCCAAAGTTGACAAACAAAATTTTTGGTCTCATGGAATGCTATGATTAAAGGATACACACAAAATGGGTTTTTATTATTATTTAGGGTTTAAACTTTCAAAAAAATGCAATTCAATGAACAAATTGTAGCCATGTATGCGAAATGGGGAAGCATAATTTACCAACCTGTGCACTATGGAGGTCGAAGGTGGTAAGTTGAATGCCCGTTCGCCCAGGAGTTCGCCACTTCACATGGACAAAAATGACTGTTGGTTCGATAGTCATTTTCTTTAAAAATCCCTATTTTAATGGGTTCGAGTGAACCCCTTTCGCTCTAACCCATTTTTTTAATATTAAAATGTTGACTTTTGAGGGGTTCAAGTGAACTAGGTGGTTCACTCAAACCACAAGGTTCGATTGAAAACTTTAAAGGGTTTGTTTGAACCTATAAGTTTGAGCAAACCCCCTAAACTAGTGCATCCACCCAAAATGCAATTTTCCTTCCTCCATCAAATTGTAAACCAATTATGTGGCTTCACCCAAATGCAAAAGAAATTTGAAATTTATATGTTTAGGGAGATGAATTTCTTCCTTGGACTACAAATCAATTAGACAAAGAAAGGGATATTCATTTAACGATCAAAGTATGTCAAGGTAATATTGAATAAGTTTTGAATGGAAGATTATAAATTAGTATGTACTCCCATTATTAGTGGTTGTAAGCGAGAAATAATGATGAATCTTCTAAGGTTGTCAAAGCAAGTATAGATTAATGATTGGAGGACTACGATATCTTTAACTGCTACTAGATTGGATATCATGTATGTGCAGTTTGTCTTGTGGCTAGATTTCAACTCACATGATGTTGTAGTAAAGAGGATATTTAGATACGTGAAAGGAACTTTGGAACATGGCTTTTGGTATCCAAACGATACTAATTTTACTCAAAATTCCTATACAAATGCAGATTGGGTAGGTTGTGTGGATGATAGGAAAATTACAAGTGGTAGTGCATTCATTTTGGCAAATAGATTGGTGTCTTGGCTAAGCAAGAAGCAAAATTCAATGTCATTATCTACTAGAGAGGTAGAGTATATTGATGTAGCATCATGTTGCACACAAGTGTTGTGGGTGAGGAAAACCTTGAAGGATATCAAAGTGGTATATGATGAACTTATTTCTATTTTTTGTAATAATACAAGTGTTATCAATATTTCAAATAATTTGGTAATGCACTCAAGGTCAAAACATATCTCAGTCTACTATCACTCTTTGAGAGATCAAGTTGTAGAGAATAAAGTGAAGCTTGAATATGTGCCTACAAAAGATTTGGTTGTTGATATATTTACTAAGGCTCTTCCTAAGGATACTTTTGAGTATCGTTGGGAGAAGTTGGGGGTTATTTCCCCTCCTTTCTTAAACAAATGTATAATGATGTGCATCAGTCCAATGGATCTCAAGATTCATTCTTTGTCTTGGAGTGATGTTGGTGGCTACCTCTCAAGGGGAGTAGGTAGTGGCATTGTTGGGTGTTGTAAATAGGGGGAGTAATTTGGTACAATTTGTTCTGTACTGCTAAGGGGAAGTATGTTGAGGAGTAAAGGAAAAGGATGTTGTAGAGTAGTGGTGATCAAATACAAGTATGATTAATGTCATTTAGGGGGAAAGAGATGCAAATGAGTCATCCTTTGGGCCATTGATGTCAAAGGGGTAGGTAGAATCTAATGTGGAAAAGGAAGCGTTGGGTTAAAAGGAGAGAGATTTAACTAGAAAAAATTATGAGCTAAGGGAGAGAGAAGTAAGTATTAAATGTGAGGAAGGAAAAGAGTTAATATGGAGCAATATGTTTGTTGTTGATGGTTTTTCACATCATGTGTTGCCATCAATGACAAAGGGGGAGATTGTTGCAAGTTTGGGCAGTTGGTGTTTTCATTGATGGACCAATAGGCTTATGTGTCTCATCATTTGTGTGAACTAGTTCTAGTTGGGATGATGTTTTGATTAGTTACATTATGTTATCATTAGTAAGTTACTAGTGTCAACCTCTAGTGTTTCTTTGATAAGTTTCTAATTATGGATGTATATTTATGTTGTAGTTGGCTTAGTGGTGTTAAGGAATTAGAGAATATGATGAGAATGTCTTTGGTGCTTGGTCTCCAAGTGTTTTTGAGAAAAAAATGAATAAAAGAGGAAACAATGTGTTGAAGAAGTGTTTTGTGCTACATAATAGTTTTTTGGTTTTTCTTTGTATTTCTTCTAGGTTGAATATCTTCTTATGCAGTTTGGATATGTTGATCATAGGTGTTTAGAGGTGTTATATCTAGAATTTAGTGTGTTGGATCGTTGTGTAGAGAAATTTGTGTTTAGTGCCAGTGTGTGAACTATGTATTGCAGAGGTGTTTGGGAGAAATGGTTTTGCTTCATATTTCTCTATAGAGTGGTTTCAAGTCTTGCAAATTTGGAAGCATGTTGATAATTTTTGTATCTTCCTTTAGTTGAAGTCATTTGAGATTTTGTGCTCTTAAATTTGGTTTCTTGAGTTGTTGTGTATGGAAATTTGTCTAAATATATTGGGTGTGTACATTCTTTAGGTGAAATTTGTCACAAAGGAGTATGTTGGATTTCAATGTGTTTGTGGAATATTCTAGATTGTGTTCAAGTGATGTTTGTTGTTTGCGAGTCATCTTTAGATCAAAGGAAGCATGTACTTAAAATTTTAATGGTGTCTACATGGGTTCGACTGACTTGGGTGTTTACACTAATTGTGGATATGCTTCAATGTTTGTGGAAGCATGGTGTGGCATGTTTGAGTTGGTTTAGGTATGAGTTAAGGAGTATTGAGGGTTTCCTTCATTCCTTTCCACCATGGAAATGTTTTGATGTCGACCTAATTTGAATTTGCACAGTTGAGGTCCATAGCTAACCTTGGAGAATGTTTTTAAGGTTGAAGAAGATATAAATCAGAGTTGTGTTGATAAGGGATGAGTAAGATAAATAATTATGATGTAGGTAATCTAAATTAAAAATTTGTGCGAATTTGTGAAGTTAAATGTGAGCTTCAATGTGTTAGACTACTAGAACCAGTGAGTAGAAGGTGTTTGTAATATTTAGTAAAGTTGTGAATGTGTTGGCGATGTTATGGTGGACTTTTTTATTGCATTGAGGTATTTTTCTCACTGTAACTTTCTTCTATCTTCTTTTCTAAATTTGGTAGTGAACCCTTCTTTCTTTTGGGTAGTGAGCCCTACAACAATGAGCCTATTGTATTTGGGGTTTTTATTAATTTATATTATGATCTAATCCTCACCATGGTTTTTCCCATCTTAGATTTTCTAGGTAAATCTAGTGTTCTATTTTGCATGGTGTTGATGTGTTTCAGTTTCTATTATTTTCTTTAATGCTTAGTCAGTTTAACAGACTAATGGTTAATTAAGTAGATGTGGATCTAAATATTTATGAGGGTTTTTGAAGTTTTAATATACAAATAATTGACCCCCCCTCTCAGTCATCTTGTGCATTCAACACCTGTTTGGTTTTTTTTTTTAAAAGTTAAGCCTTTATGAAAGAGGATCCCATTTTGGCTAGGGGTCTCGAAGCAAAATGAGATCCCATTTGCTAAATAAAGGGACCCCGTTTTGTTTTTCCCAATTTAAATATTTTTCTAAGTTTGAGACATCCACTAGAAGAGGACTCATCTTACTACATTTACATGTTGATATATTAAATACTTGGATGTCGTTGCTCATGATTTTTTTAGCATAAGAGTATGATGAATTCGGATTCCTAAAATTAGAGCAAATGCCTCAATTTATAGATTTTTGATTAGGGAAATCAATGACCAAGATGAATTGACTAAATGGAGGGTCAAGATTGAATGAGCTGATGGAGGCTTAGCCTTGTGACAAGTGTCACAAGAGGAAAGGATGTGCAATATCAATGTGTGCTCACACGTGTGAGCACACATTGGAATGAACATGAAAGAGACATGTCTATGACACGTGTAAGAGCTAGGGTGGCTTCACATGTGTGAGAGATATTCTCACACATGTGTGAGCAAGGGGTATGATAGGTAGGTTAGGACACTTGTCACATGGTGACAAGTTCAAATTTTGATCCATGTAGATGGATTTAAGGGCTAGGATTGAGTGGAAAAAGATTGAGGGATAAAGTGGACTTTAATATTGCAGGAAAAGGTGGTGGGGATTTGTTAGCCTAAATTAATTAATTTAGTTGGAAGATTTTGGGATAAGGATATAATTAATTAAATAAGTATAAAATTTATTTAATTAAAGGTGTTTTGATGATAGTAATGGATAAATTAACTAAATGAATAATAAATATTTATTTGATTAAATATAAAGATGCGGGAAAAGGTTAAGTTAATTAAATAAATAATATTTATTTAATTAATTAAATATTAGGATGGGGAAAAGGTTAACTTAATTAATTAAATAATAAATATTTATTTAATTAAATATTAAGATAGGGGAAAAATTCCAATTAATTAAATAAATAAATAGACGATAGGCTTTTTATTATGAACTCCCCAGTGTACAGGGCATCGGCATACCTATCTCACACATCCTGCAAACCACTTGAGACTTGATAAACCATCCACCATGCCATTTGACGTTGCTAGGTAATTTACAATATATTGTGTTGGCGTGAAAAAAAGTCACGAGTAGACTATGATAACATGAAAAGAAAGTCACCTCAAATCTAAAGAAGAATCTGAGAATTTAATTTTGTATCTAATCTCATCATGCACACAGCTACCAAATTTCTTCTCACACTCCACTAGTAGAGGCGCTCAGGAAAATCAAATTAGACTATAATGAAATGTCTAATCTGCATATGTCATCTATTCCCTTCAACCACCCTCCATCACCGCCTCCAATTTGGATAAATAGATTGTTCTCTCCACATTTACTTATAAGCTTTGGAGTTGGATGAACAAGGAATTACAAAGGAAAACACAATTTGAGACAATATTGTATTTCTTTTCATGCTAATTATATATTGCTTTTTCTTTGTTTTGCATCTTTGTTCATTCTTGTTTCAATTATAGAGACCTACCACTTATTACCTTTCAGCTGAATCAAACTAATATTTGTTCTTCTATGACAAAGAATTTTGTGCTTGGCTGATCCTATCTAAGTATACACCAGTCTTGGTCATTCTTCTTGCTAAAGGCAAAGCTAGGAAAAATATATACAAGATAAAAAAGCAAAAGAAATGACTGCTATGTACAACCACTGAATCTCACTGTTTTCCCACCATTGCGTGCTTCACCCCTATGAATTTTTTGATTCTTGTGCAACACGCTTGGCGGACCTTAACCCTAGGCCTGGGAACCAAAAAATCCAAGGTAGTTGTTTTTGTCTTTGAATCGTAGCAACTAAAATTGATGGTGGAGCGCGTGTGGCCACTAGAGATCTCATTGGGGGATGTTAACAATAAGATCATCATAGCCCTCCCAGGTTGTGAAATGGCTTGCTTTAAGTTCAGAAAGGGGTGTATTACCTTCTATGTCTATGTCGTTCATGACCAGGGTAGCATTGGATTTTTCAAGTCTGAGGATTTAAAGAACACCTTGTAGATCGGCATGGTAGTCAATGATTTTCTCAATCACACCACCATGTTGGCTACCCCTCACCAAAGGTCCATCTCATACACCACACCCATGGTTGTTACATATTAATATTTATCTCCACTAAACTTCAAAGGCCACATTCTTAGTTTCAATGAGGCAAATTCAAATAATATGGACACAAGGGCACCTTTTTTTATGCAACATTAGATTATCTTTATCATATGTTTGGTTTGAAAAGTATTAGAAATATCACATTTTATCTGTATTCCATAGGAAATATCCAAATTCTATAAATTACAGTTTTGATCTTTCTAATATGATAAAAGACACCATACTCTTAAGTCTCATATTAGTCTATATTTGTATTTGAAAGATGAATTTTCAAGAGAATTTTTCAATTTTCTCTTAATAATATGAGATAAATTCTTGATAAGATATTATGTATATTATCTAATTTATTAGTGCAAAGTAATATAAATTCTAATTTATACAATTTCTATGATGTCTGTTATTCTGGTAGGAGCTACCACAATTTTTCTCATGGCAACAATTTTACTAAAATACAATTGAAATTATAGGAACCATCTATCTCCAGGTCCCCTTTATTGGACATTTTCATCTTCTAATAGATAAAACCAGACCAATTCACCAGATTCTAAGTTCATTGTCAACACTCTATGGACCTGTTATGCGTCTAAAATTTGGTAGTTACCCTATTTTAGTGATAAATTCTTCTAATTTAGCCAAAGAATCTTTTATAGTAAATGAGAAATCTCTTGCATCACACCCTCGACTTGCACAAGGTGAGCATTTGAGCTACAATTATTCTATGCTGGGATGAGCTCCTTATGGCCCCTATTGGAAAAATACTAGAAAAATCTATCTACTTGAGCTCTTGTCTTCCAAAAATCATTCAACCCAAGAGATTGCAATAAATTAATAAAGCACTAAACTATTTGTCTCAGTAGACACAATTGCAAAGTATTGTCAACATGAGAAGCATTCTTTCAAAATTGACTTTTAAAGTTTTGATGACTATGATTATAGATGATAGATATTTTAGAGAGGAATTAGAGATTTTGGTAGATTTAGTCACATCTGATTGAAGAATCATTTGGTTAATGGAGTAATTGATATTGGGGATTATATTCCCTGGTTGAAATGGTTTGATTTGCAAGGGTATGAGAAGGCTATGAAGAAGATACATATGAGAGATGAGATTCGTATATGCAGAGAATTTTGGAGAAGTGCAGGGAGAAAAGATTAAAAGATGTGGGAGAAGCATAGGAATTCAACATCAGAAGTTCACCATCCTTTCATACAATACACCATTAAAACATTTCTTATCATTTATATAGAAATTAAAAAATTATATCTAACATTTATCATCGGCGTAAGCAACAAGATTAAAGCATTAGCATTCATTTGTAGTTGGTTAATTTTATCACTTTGATTCTTGACACTTATTCAAAGGAGCTTCAAGATGAAGGGGTATGTCACAAATTTCTAACCAACTTGGTGTAGTTTAAATGATTATTTTCTCAAAATCTAGATATAGCTCATGACAAAATCTAAATAACGATTTCTCCATATCCAAAATCTTCTAATTACCACTATTTTATAGTTAAGAATGCTAAATTTAAATATAAATTTGTAATTTTGTTTGAATTTTTTTTTAAAATAAAAGTTATAAACCAATAACATGTTAAATTTCAGTATTTTGCATAATTTAACTTAACAAAGGCACAAATTGTTCAACACCATGCTTTAGCCACACAATAGGATATTTTCAGAGTTGTATAGAAGTTTGCCTTTTTAAAATCTAACAAATTTAGAATTCATAAAACTTTACCTCAAATTGATTAAAGAGAGTTTTCCCACATAAATAAGATGCTTTAAAACTAATTAAATTGATTTGTTCAAGAATTGGAAAAATTTATACTTACAAAGGAAAACACGAGCTTGGGATTCAACGAGATTTCATCACTAACCTTTTGAGAACAACCGTAATAGTTTCATTTGAAATTAATTTTTTTTTTTTTATATAATTCTTTGCAGAAACAATTTGAATGTTTATTGTCAACAATTCCAATATATAAAATTCAATGTTTATATAACCAACTATAGTTGTATTAACATCATTGTAATGAATTTTTCCAAACAATATACTTATTTTATTCATGTTTTATACCTACACATTATCAGTTCTCTTTGATTGCATACCATAGTTTTTTCTAATTGATTATAGAATTTAAGAATTTATAGCTTTGAAAAATTTGTCACTATATTATTCCCTTCTTTAATAGAGAAAAAATACTAAAATTAATGGGTTCCAAAATGTGTCTTCTACAAGTGGACAATCAATGATGAAGAAAAGAAAAGAAAAAAAGATTTTCCCTCAATTTATTTATTTTTGTTAAATTTACATATCTAGTTAAACATTGTCAATTTATGGATTAATCATCTAACAACATTGTGTTTCACTACATACAAATTCTATGACTTAAAGAGAGGACCTTCAAAAAAGACATAGCGAAGCTCTTATGTTACTTTGAGTGATGCAAATTTGATACTAATTGGTCAAAGCAATCTAATCAATATTGTTCTTCACTATATAGAAATTTCATGTATTGAAAAGAGGAGCTTCAAAAAATTCAAAGAGATGCTCTTATATAACTTTGACTAATGTAAATTGGATATAAATTGTTCAAAGGGATCTCACTATTTCAAAAGAGAAAACAAATCCAACAAAATTGCGTACCTACTTATATTATACCATGCAAAATATACAAATATAATTTTATATAACCAATTATATATTGTTACAATTCATTTCTGTTTTACCTTTAATTTCCTATTAGCATCTCCCTTAAACCTCCTATAGGTGCAAGTGCTAGTAAATATTTATTTACTTAAATATTAGGATAGGTAGAGTCAAGTGTGGTTAGGTTAAGGTCACATTTCAAGTGTCTATAGTGGTTTCAAGTGTAAAGTACTATAGAAGGTGGCATCATCAAATTAGGTTTCAGCTAGCAATTTTGAGGTGTTAGTGGTGTAGTTTTTCATTAGAGGTGAATGTAGGGTTGTGGATATTGGTTTCCACCAAAGGTATGAGTTTGTTCCTAGCATCACTAGGATTGGGGTTGGTAAGACACTATCACTATAGTGCCTACTTGTAGGGTGTAGCTACAAGCATATGTAGCACTACACAATAAATGCATTTTAATTTATTTTTGTAAACATACAATCTATACCACAAAAGGGGAGAAAAATATTAAGAGTTGAAAATAGTTCATTGATTTTGATATTTTGATATGTAATCTTTAGGTTTTAGGCCTCTTCAATGTGACAAGAGCTACATTTTTTACTCTAAATACTTAAAAATATCATGTACTTACCAAAATATAGCATGGACTTTCCAACTTTGAATCCTTGTAGATCTAACCTATAGTATTTAATTTGGATGTTTTGAAAGGAAAATTTAGCTTTATTGAATATTGTGAACTCAATAATGAGCATAAATTTACTCTAACTTGATTACCATAAGCTACCTACAAAATAAAAGTTTCATAATTAGAAAACCTCAAACATAGTATTTCTATCACATTTTTTAAATTTCGTAGGCCATATAGGAGACAACCATACACAACATTTCTAGATCAACTATGATCTCAAATCTTATAAATGGAATAGCTTTACAACATGGTTCTAATACCATGTTAGAATTTGTTATGAACAACAAACCTACCCAAGACCAAAATTCATATAAGCTAGTCACATATTTATTTGAATAGAATAATACTAGATTCCCATATTTAAAATTCTTAGATAAGTCACTAACAATGGCATAAACATATATAGGCCCTTTGGATGCATCCACCAAGGCAATGAGAAGTACAAGGCTTATGAGTTAACTTTTAATCACTCATAGTCAAGAGGTGAATTAACTCAATCTAAGATAGAAGTGACCTTAAATAAATAGAGGTGTCACCTAACTACCATCAAGCATGAGTTGATGAGGCTTTGGTGACACTTGTGTACATTAATTCAAGGTGTACACATGTAATAATTAACTGTTTAGGCGAGAACAAATAAATATCCTAATCGTCCTATGTAAATTTATTAAATAGGTACAATATCATACTCCAAATATAATTTATCCAAGGTGAATATGATATTACACCAACAAGATCTCTTAAATTCTCTAGAATGTCCATGATTATTTTATAGGTATAATTCTTGATGATTTTAAATGATTGAATGAATATCTTTAAATACAAAATAACACTCAAATAGCACAAACATTGTTAGGTTGGCTCACAATGACTAATAAAGTGGCTACCAATAACTAAATTTGAACTTTGAAAAAGTTTGAGACACAAGTTTGAATTCATTGAAAAGTGGGACACATTTACCTACTTTCACATGTATGGAGGCTAAAAATGGTCCCATGTTTTCTATACAATGTCTTTGGACTAACGATGTAACAAGAAAATTGCAATCAAGACAAATGAATGGTGTAGATTCCTTTACATTAACATTTTAAAAGCCAAGATGCCAAGATGTCTTGAGATTCAATCTTTATAGCTAACTCAAACCTGGATTTTTTCTAACTAGAACTCACTTGGTAGATGTCTAAAATAATAGTGACAAAAGTTTACATAAATGATAAAAGAAATATGTGACTCTTATATTAAAATATTCACATGTTAAAATCTTAAACTCACGTTCACTTGTTGTCATCCACCATTCTTAAACATACACTAACTATTTTCAAATTTACACTAATGAATTAAAATTGTATAAAAATAATTATCAAATGTTTTTTTTTTTAATTGAAAATATGCGAATTACAAAGAGGATGCAGTATTAAACCGAATAAAAGGCACACGAACCAACAGTAACCAACATAATTTCAACAGTTACATAGCAGCAGCAGATGACGACAGCTGTATAAACAGTAGCTAAAACCAAACAAGATAATTATCAAATGTTTTCGAAAATGTCAAAGTCTTATCATGCCCTCTCTCCCATTATACACGTATTAAAATAGATCTCCCGCGTTTTCCACCCCGGCCCCCTCTTACCTACTTTGTGTCGCCACTAATTTGTCCACGCCGGTTGCGTGATGGTCACGATTCCACGAAGTGACCTGCAACTTTTGTCGCCGAGCGGCGCCCATCCTGGTCGTCTACGGTGTAAGCCGATCCCTCCTATCATCTTTTTGTCCGTTGTTGAAATGATGGGCCCCACGCCAGAAGAGTGCAGTTTGCTACTACGACCATTTTGCGCCCTAAACCACATGCCTCGCGGTTGATACCTATGTAGGCTAGAGCGAGTCTTCCAAAGCAGATTAAAAAATCAATTATTTTCTGTCAAAGTCTCTATTAAGTAAAATGATTTCTTTCTTTAATCGAAGCTTTTTTCTCCACTGCCAGTAACGACAGGAAAGCGGCTTTACTGACATATTGTTTTCGCTTTTATTTATATATTTCAACATTAAAACCTTTGGAACCACGTTTGAAGTTTCCGTAAGGAATCCTCCGCCCATGACAGTGACGATGAGACACAGACGAATGAATATTGTTCATAAGACTAGACCGAGTCTTCCAAAGCAGATAAAATATCAATTCTTTTCTGTCAAAGTCTCTATCAAGTAAAATGATACCTTTCTTTAATCGATGCTTTTTTCTCCACTACAGGAAAGATGCTTTACTGACATTGAAATTTTCGTAAGGAATCCACCGCCCACGACATTGACAATGACAACTGTGATGAGTGACAGATGGATGGATACTGTTGATAAGACTTCTGCTCTCCCCATCTTCTTGACTAAGATGTACAACGAATCTTTCATTTTATAGTCTACCAAAATCATTTTCATCAAAATGATTTTCTCTTCTCTCCCCTCTCACAACCTTTTAATTAATATTTTTTAAAAAATAATACACAATAATTAAAAATTCATTAAAATATTTTACATATATCAATAGTTGTTCATTTGTATTTTTGGCAATTAAAACTTGAATATGTTTTGGAGGAGATGTGAAACTTTTTATTAGATACCCATAACACACCATTATTGAGCATATTGGTAAAAACATATATTAGACGAATATGCATTGGATTGGTTTTGCAATTCTTTTTAGTGATTTTAGTGCATAGTTATTAGGGTGTCTATGAATAGGTATTGAACATCACTTCTACATGAACATTTTTTTACCTTTGTGTCCACATAACGAATCATCCCACATTCATCGTAACTGCCCAAAATCTAAAACAATAGATGTAAGCTATTCACTTGCATATGAAGAAACCCAATAAATTCATCAAAATCTGATGTACTATTTATGAGCTTAAGATGCGCGAACATAGTGTGGGCGGCTACTGGGAGTTTTCCCCTAGTTACTCGAGATATTTACTCTACTTAGTGATACTATATTAGCAAACTTTCTATTAAATTTAATTTAAAATATTTGTTTTATCATTTTGTTAAATGATTATTCATTCAATTAAAAAAAAAATCATAAATTATAAATATGATTATTTTTAGGATTAATGTTTGAGAATGGAATGGGCATATTAATAGTTGTGATGTCCAAATTTATAATTTGCAACCAAAGTAGGTGTAAGAGATTTTGATTTGATTGGGAGAGAAGATCCACTAGTTGATCATCATGTTTAACACTTCTTCCATTCATTTAGTAACATTGGTCATACCATACATTCTCTGTGTTGGCATCATTCCTCAAATCTAATGCAACTACTCAAGTCAGGGATTTGGCTACAATGTTACAATTACCTCACAATCAAAATGCTATACTGATAAACGCTTGTTAGTTTCCTCAAGTCAATAATTTGTTCACCCTTGGATCTTTAAGGAATGCCCTCCCAATGCACTAGGAAACTTTCCTTGATACCACTTGATGTAGTCATGGATGTAGAGTCCAAAGAATGGACTATTTGATCATGTAACTAGATATAACAATGGAATTAACACATTATAGAAAACCTACATCTCATTGATTTATTATCACCAAATGAATACAATGGCTCACAACCTATCACATGAAAATTACAAATTGCCTAAAAAAAATTGTAGGCTTATTATAGTCTTACATGCAAAGTTAAACTATTATACGATCAACACTCATCTAATCCACTCTATTGTCTAATAAAATTAATTCTAAATTAATTGCTAACTGAATCCCAAATATTAAGTCTTTATTAACTATTAGCTATCTTCCAAATGAATCCAAAAAGTGTTTATATTTTAGCTCCAAGATTTAGAAATGATCCATGTTGGTCGCAAGGTTTGAGAAAAACTTAATGTCCTACAAAACATGTAGATGAATCCAAACTTGATGGTGAAGAGCTTCAAGAATCAATGAAATTCACTATAGTTACCAAGAGGACAAGGATTCAATACCAAGTATAAGAACTCTTTTTTATTTACTGTTGTTTCAATTCCAATCATTAGTCATAAAGTTATGGATTGTAGAAAAGGTCTGGTAAGAAGAAATTCTTTTGTTAGAAAAAATTTTTTTGCTCCTTTATTCAATTCCAATATCATTTTTCATAAGTGCAATAAAATTGGACACATTACAAGAAATTATAGAAGAAATTTTGTAGTTATTCTAGTGCAGGAGCACTTAGGAAACACACCTAGGAAATAGTCTAGGTTGATTTTTGTTTGGGTATGTTATTGTGAAGGTCATGTTGACCATTTAGTTAGCATTTATGGATTTTGAATAAAACTTGATCTATTGTGATTAGTGTAATAAGAAGTGAAAAGGATAGTTGAGTGTAGTTCCTCATTTGGTTTAGGTTGGCAACATTTGGAAAAAGTTGGAAAACACAGCAGGTTTTTCAACTCTTGTCATTTGATCATTAGAAGGCCGACCTAGGGTTGTTATCTACTTTGAGAACCTTTAAAATGTAGCCCTTGACCTATAATAGAGGTTGGAAAACGTTATACCTTTTGGAGTTTAATGTTCAATTGGAAAAGCAATGAATTTCTTGCAATTTTCTAGTTTTTAGTTCTTGTTAGTTTATTAATGAAGGAATCCAGGCTTTGAGCAGTGTGTGGCACATGTGGTATTCATTTTACAAGCTTTGTGTAGACATTAGTGGTGTTGCTTCATTGTTTCTTAGCTTTGTTCACAGTAGGTTTTGTTCCTTTTTATTGCTGATTAGTCCAGTGGACTGTTATTCATGGAGTCTTAGACCTCTGTTTTCCACTATACCTGGTGTATAGCCCATGGGGAATGAGGCTAAGCTCCATGCCTATATATAGAATAGGTTTAGGAGATTGTAGGAGGCAGAGTTCCATGGAAAAGGTCTTCTCTTAGGCGAGCTTGACTGTGCCCGGCTAGGAAAGATAGTGAAAAGCAAACACTAACGTTGCAGGGTGTCCTTTCCCTGGAAACCAAGGTGTGTGGTGGTTGAAGGAGGCCTTACAAAGGTTTGGTAGAAAGCAAGAGACATCACCAATCCATTTGGAGATTGAGGTAAGCTGACTGTTCACAGCGTGGACAGAAAAAGGCCTAGAAAGCCCTAAATCTAGCAAAGTGTGGGTTACGCCTGTGTACGGACGGTGGAGGCTCCAAACCCCAAAAACCTGCAAGGTGTGGGAAAGGGCATCACAAATCCTAAGGCAATAACATAGGTCTTTTGGAGGGTTTTAGAGTGAATTCCATTTTTCTCGGGTTAGGAGGCCTAAAAGGGGCTCAAGGCTTGTAGCCTTCCTAAACCCTAGAATAGGGTTTGGAGTGAGCGATGGAGAATTGGTGATTGGAGGTTGATCAAGAACCCTAGTGAGATGAATTTCAAGCCATGGAAGTCATCACACACCCCTGCAACAGTTTAGTGAAGCTTGGAGGGTTGGTTAGCCTTTAGGAAGATTAAGGGCTAAGGAAAGATTGGCAGAGAGAGCACCAAGATTGGCTTGGTTGGGGAAATGAAGATGATAGTAGGGTTGGCCAGGAGAACCAGGGGTTCCTAACAAGCATTAGGGCCTATAGGTTGAGAAGGTGGATAGTGACACCAAAGGGTTTGTCAAGGTGAGACCTAGAGCATGGGACAGTGAGTGTCTCATCCAACCCTTCCCTATCAGATTGGTATCAAAGCAAGTAAAATATTTGGGAGGAATCTTATATATGTCAAACCTTGAATCCAGTGGTTCTACCATCATGGTGACAAATGAAGAATTGGCCAAGATGGTTGAAGAGCAAGAGGAGGACAATAAGTTGTTAAAAGAAAGAATAGAGCAACTTGAGAAAGCATTGAACAATGTGAAGTTGGAAGGAAAAATACCAAAGGAAGAAGAGGTTGCAAAGGAAGACAAGATCCCTGAACCTGACCCTGTTTTGGAGGAAGAGCCTTTCTTGAAAGCATTGAAGGCATTGAGTGGAAAAGGACTTGAAGGAATACTAATGTTTAGTGGAAAAATGGAAGCTAATTTAGTTGTTGATTGGATAGAGGGAATGGAAAACCATTTTGAATGTGATGGAGTCACTGAGGCATAGAAGGTAAAGGTGGCCAAGTCAAGACTAAGAGGTTCTGCCTTGACATGGTGGAAGTTCATTCAGACAGACAGGGAAAAAGAAGGTAAGCAACCTATCTCTACTTGGAAGGGAATGGTTGCCAAGATAAGAGAAGCATACATGCCAGATGACTATGAGATTCAGTTACACAAGAAGAGGCAAAGCTTAAGGCAGAAAGACCAAGATGTGAATACCTACACAAAGGAGTTCCAAAAACTTTGTATGAGGTCTAATGTTTCAGAAGATGAAAGTCTCAAGGTGGCTAGATACCTTAATGGTTTGAAGTGGAACATTCAAGAGGAGATGGCTCTTTTAAGTCCTAAGACAGTACATCAATGCTACCAATTGGTTGTCAAGATTGAGGAAAGGAACAAGAGGAAGCAAGACTAGGCTTCTAAGGGCAGAGGTAAAGGTAGAGATCAAAGAGATCAAAGAGGACAGCAAGGTGGCTACCAAGGTAGAGGCAATGACCAAAGAAACCAAGGAGAGTCTAAATTAACAGAGCATGGAGGTGAAACATCTTCTAGAGGAGGATACAACAGGGGTAGAGGACCTCAAGGAGGTTCAAACAGAGGAAGAGGAGCAGGTAGGAGCAATTCATACTTTGCAAACATGAAATGCAACCATTGTAGTCAAGTAGGTCATCCTGCTTATAGGTGCCCGAAGAAAGCATCTTCATCAAACAATGAGAAGAGAGTGGCTTATGCACAAGAGGGCACCATGAGTCCTAAGTCATCTAAGGTCAGTCATATTGAATCTGAGGTAGGAGAGAATTTGATGTTCAGTAGGGTTTTGATCAGACAACTAGTCAAGGAAGAACCAAAACAAAGGAGGGCTCTTTTTAGAGTAAGATGCAAGATACTTGGTAAAGTATGCAAGGTCATAGTAGATTCAGGTTCAACAGACAATATAATCTTAGAGGAGGTAGTAATGAAACTGAAATTGGAGAAGGTACCCCACACTAACCCCTACAAGGTCACATGGATAAACAAAGGGCAAAGTGTTCTAGTGAATGAGAAAGTAACGGTGGAGTTTTCCATTGGAGGGTACAAGGACAAGTTAGTTTGTGATGTTTTACACATGGATGCATGCCATATACTATTGGGTAGACCATGGCAGTATGACAGAGGTGTCATATATGATGGGAAAGAGAACACCATCTCATTCAAGAAGGATGGGAAGACTTTCAAGTTGCAGTCACTATTAGAAGAAGAAGGACAATCAAAGACACCAAACATCATGTTGAGTAGTGGAAAAGAGTTCCTTAACAACCTACATCAAGGGAGTGAAGGATATGTGGTCATGATACAACCTAAAGAAGAAGACAAGGCTGAAAAGACAGTCATATCCAGAGTAGTCCTAAAGTTGTTGGATCAGTTCAAAGACATTGTCAATGATGGTACACCTGCAACTCTACCACCAAAGAGAACCATAAGTCATTAAATTGATTTCATACCTAGAGATTCATTACCTAACAAAGTAGTATATAAACTTACACTAGATCATAATCTAGAGGTAGCTAGACAAGTGCAAGAGTTGTTGGATCAAGGGTTGATTCAAAAGAGCATCAACCTATGTGCAGTACTAGTGGTTTTAGCAACCAAGAAGGGAGATAAATGGAGGTTATGCACTAATTCTAGAACAATAAATAGGATCACCATTAGGTATAGGTTTCCTATTCCTAGGATTGAAAACTTGATGGATTGTCTTGGAGGAGCTCAATACTACACAAAGTTGAATCTCAAGAGTGGATACCATCATATCAGAATCAAGGATGGAGATGAGTGGAAGACAACTTTTAAGAAAAATGATGGGTTGTATGAGTGGAGAGTGATGCCATTTGGCCTCTCTAATGCCCCTAGTACATTCATGAGGCTCATGAATGAAGTGCTTAGAGACTTTATAGGGATATTTGTGGTGGTATACCTTGATGACATCCTCATATTCAGCAAGACAGCAAAATATCATTTAAAACATGTGGAGATGGTTCTTAGAAGTTGCAAGAGGAGAAGTTGGCAATCAATCTAGAGAAGTGTGAGTTGTTTAAGCAAGAGCTTGTATATTTGGGTTTTGTAGTGTCCAAAGGATCATTGAAGATGGATCCAAGCAAGGTGGAAGCCATCCTAAACTGGCCTACTCCAACCACAGGGACAGAGGTAAGAAGTTTTCATGGATTGGCTCAATTTTATAGGAAATTCATAATGAACTTTAGTGGTATATGTGCACCGGTTCTAGAGACAATCAAGGGTGGTTTAAAAGCTAAGTTTGTGTGGACTCAAGAAGCTGAGAAAGGGTTTGAGAAACTGAAACAAGAGGTGGCAACTCAACCTATTCTCCTATTACCTAGTTTTGACAAATTGTTCATTGTTGAATGTAATGCAAGTGGAGTGGCAGTAGGAGGAGTGCTAAGTCAAGAGGGCAGGCCTATAGCCTTCTTTAGTGAGAAGCTCAATGAAGCCAAGAATAAGTATTCAACCTATGACTTAGAACTTTATGCTTTGGTTCAGTCATTTAGGAAATGGAGGCATTGCCTTCTACCCAAGGAGTTTGTCGTCTTTACTGACAATCAGGCACTTAGTTTTATCAACACTCAAGATAATTTGAGTAATAGACATTTGAAATGGATGGAATACATCCAAGCTTTTACCTTCACCATCAAGCACAAGAAGGGATAGCTAAACAAAGTAGCAGATGCATTGAGCAGGAGATTGTTGACAGTGCAAGAGATACAGATCAAGAGCATTGGCATAGAGAGATTCAAGGATCTCTATGGAGAAGATGAAGACTTTTCAGAGGTCTATAAGGTATGTTCTAACTTTGAGAACCATTTCCATAGCCAATACTCTGAGTATACTTTGCAAAGTGGGTTATTGTTTAAAAGAAATCAGTTATGTGTTCCAAGAGGGTCAATGAGGGAAAATCTAATTCAGGAAAAGCATAATGGAAGTCTTAGTGGACATTTTGGCATCAATAAGACTTTAGAACTAGTGCAAAGATTCTATTACTGGCCTAAGTTGGCAAGAGATGTTAGGAAGTATGTGGAACAATGTGTTGTGTGTATGAAAGCTAAGGGAGGAGCCAGCAATGCTGGTCTATATCAACCCCTACCCATTCCTAACAGACCATGGGAGTGTGTGAGCATAGATTTTGTGGTAGGCCTTCCTAAGACCAAGACTGGTTTTGACAGTGTCTATGTAGTGGTAGACAGATTTAGTAAGATGAGTCATTTTATTCCTTGCAAAATTACTCATGATGCAAGTTACATAGTAGTTAGCATTTATGGATTTTGAATAAAACTTGATCTATTGTGATCAGTGTAATGAGAAGTGAAAAGTATAGTTGAGTGTAGTTCCTCATTTGGTTTAGGTTGGCAACATTTGGAAAAAGTTGGAAAACACAGCAGGTTTTTCAACTGTTTCCATTTGATCATTAGAAGGCTGACCTAGGGTTGTTATCTACTTTGAGAACCTTTAAAAGGTGGCCCTCGACCTGGAATAGAGGTTGGAAAAATGTTATACCGTTTGGATTTTACTGTTCAATTGGAAAAGTAATGAATTTCTTGCAATTTTTTGGTTTTTAGTTCTTGTTAGTATGTTAATGGAGGAATCCAGGCTTTGAGCAGTGTGTGGCACATGTGGTATTCATTTTACAAGCTTTGTGTAGACATTATTGGTGTTGCTTCATTGTTTCTTAGCTTTGTTCATAGTAGGTTTTGTTCCTTTTTATTGTTGATCAGTCCAGTAGACTGTTATTCATGGAGTCTTAGACCTCTGTTTTCCACTATACCTGGTGTATAGCCCATGGGGAATGAGGCTAAGCTCCATGCCTGTATATAGAATAGGTTTAGGAGATTGGAGGAGGCAAGGTTCCATGGAAAAGGTCTTCTCCTAGGCGAGCTTGACTGTGCCCGGCTAGGAAAGATAGTGAAAAGCAAACACTAACATTGCAGGGTGTCCTTTCCCTGGAAACCAAGGTGTGTGGTGGTTGCAAGAGGCCTTACAAAGGTTTGGTAGAAAGAAAGAGACATCACCAATCCATTTGGAGATTGAGGTAGGCTGACTGTTCACAGCATGGATAGAAAAAAGCCTAGAAAGCCCTAAATCTAGCAAAGTGTGGGTTACGCCTGTGTACGGATGGTGGAGGCTCCAAACCCTAAAAATCTTCAAGGTGTGGGAAAGGGCATCACAAATCCCAAGGAAAGAACATAGGTCTTTTGGAGGGTTTTAGAGTGAATTCCATTTTTCTCGGGTTAGGAGGCCTAAAAGGGGCTCAAGGCTAGTAGCCTTCCTAAACCCTAGAATAGGGTTCAGAGTGAGCGATGGAGAATTGGTGATTGGAGGTTGATCAAGAACCCTAGTGAGATGAATTTGAAGCCATGGAAGTCATCACACACCCCTGAAATATTTTAGTGAAGCTTGGAGGGTTGGTTAGCCTTTAGGAAGATTAAGGGCTAAGGAAAGATTGGCAGAGAGAGCACCAAGATTGGCTTGGTTAGGGAAATGAAGATGATAGTAGGGTTGCCTAGGAGAACAGGGGTTCCTAACAAGCATTAGGGCCTATAGGTTGAGAAGGTGGAGAGTGACACCAAAGGGTTTGCCAAGGTGAGACCCAGAGCATGGGACAGTGAGTGTCTCATCCAACCCTTCCCTATCATATTCTAAGCCAAAAATTAAATGATCTAATTCAATAAATAAAGATAGTGATTCAGAGAAAGTTTGGAAGAAGAAACTATTGCAAGTCTGAGTAGTTGTGGTTCCATTGATGTCAACAAGGCTATGTTGACATTGGCGTCAACTACATATGTTAAGGGAAATTCTTGAGATAATATTATTTATGCTTTGATTAGTTGCATTATGTTGTCATTAGTAAAGCTACTAGTGTCAACCTCTAGTGTTGCTTTGATAATCTTTTGTCTATGGATGTGGTAGTGTTGAATATGATGAGTATGTGTTTTTTGCTTTGCATTTCTTCTAGGTTGAAGATCTGCCTATGTGGTTTGGATATGTTGGTAATAAGTTGTCAAAGATGTTATATTCAAATTTTAGTGTGCTAGATAGTTGTGTTCACCAGTGTGTGAACTATGCATTGTAGAGGTGTCTTAGAGAAATTTCTTTGCTTCACATTTCTTCACAGTTGTGTTTTAGGTCGTGCAGATCTAAGGGAGAGTTGATTTTGGTATCTTGCTTTTTTGAAGAGGGTAAATATGGTTTGGTGTTCCAAAATATGGTCTTTTGAGTTAGTTACAATGTATGATAAAATATTTTGAGTGTACTAAGCTTGTACATTCTTTAGGTGGAGGTTGTTGAGAAGGAGTTTGTTGGATTTCAATGTGTTTGTGGATTTTTCTAGATCATGTTCAAGCATGGTGTGTGGTTCACAAGTCATCCTTGGCTTTGAGGATGTGTGTACTCAAATGTTTAATGGTGTTTTCATGGGTAACAACTGACTTGGTGTTTACACTACACATGAAGCATCTTTGTGGATTATGGAAGCATGGGGAAGCATTCTAAGATAGATTTGGGTCCTAGATAAGGATTTGTGAGGTCCGCCTTCATTCCTTCCATCACAAGATTGTTTGGGTGGTGACCTACACTGAATATGCATGTGTTGAGGTGCATAGTTGACCTTGGAGAAGGGTTTCAAGGTTGAAGACGATATAAGTATGGTTTGATTTGTTGAAGGATGAAATGATAGAAATGTAAGATATGAGTGATGTAAAATAGAAGAGTTGTAGAAGTGTGAAATTGAGTAGAGCAGTGTGAGCTTCAAAGTGTTGGATTATTGCATGGAGTGAGCAGAAGGTGTTTGCAATTAGTCAAATAAGGTTGTGAAGGTGTTGGAGCTATTACAATGGATTCTTTGTTGCATTGAGATAATATTCTTTGTGTAACACTTATTTTCTATCTTCTTTATTTTTTCTAGTAGCGAGTCTTGGTTGTGAGCCTCTCTAGATGGTGTGTCTTATTCTGGTAGTGATCCTTTGTAACTGATTTTGCAATTACTTATATTGTGGGCTAATCCTCATCGTGGTTTTCCCTCTTTGGTTTTTCCACATAAATCTAGTGTTCCCTTGAGCATGGTGCTAAGTTTCTTTAGTTTATGTTATTTTCATTTCATGTTTAATCATCACAATAGATTAAAGGTTTAATGGAAGCATGTGGATATGAATATTAGTGAGGGTTTTGATGTTTGGATGAGATACAATTGATTCACCCGCCTCTCATTTGTCTTGTTCATTCAACAATTGGTGTTAGAGCAAGGTTCTTTGGAGAAAATCTTAATTGCTTGAGGTAGATCTATGATGGTGAACAACAAGGAGATCCCTGTGTTTAATGGCACATTCTATGCATTAGGGAAGGAAAATATGGAAGGCTATCTAATTTACCTTGGATATGATGGTTAATAGTTAGTGAAGAATCAATATACCATACCTAAAAATGGATTGAGCACAAGTGATGAGATCAAGGCCTATGAAAAAAATGGTAAAGCAAGGTTTTTTTCTCTTGAGTAGTCTTGCAAATTCTGAGTTAGTTAAAGTGATGTATTTGAAAACTACTAAAGAAGTTTGGGATAAGCTAGAAATTATTGATGAAGGAGATGAAAAGGTTAACCAATCTAAGATGTAGAATCTAAAGAAACAATTTGAGAAAATTTTACGATTGAGGAAGTTTAAAATTATAATACTTACACTAGAGATTAGTTGTATGGTACATTAACTGCATTTGAAATTCAAGAGAATTTGGTACTAATAATGGTACAAAAGTTGAGAGTTCTTTCAAGGCTAGAAAATTAGAAAAGTTTGAACATTAATATTTATATGATCTTGATGATGTGGAAGCTAACTTTGTGAGAAGGATAAAAAAGGGCACCGATAAGTACAAAGGTAAATTACCTTTCAAAAGTTTCAGTTGTGGACAAATAGGTCACTATGCTTCAATATGTCCAAAAAGAGTTGTGAATAATAAGAACAAGGGAAAAAATGGTAAGATTGTCAAGAAAACCTATTATGTTAGAGAAGATGAAATTAATTCTGATGATGAATCTGATTATGAAGATGGTGATGATAATGAGTGCTTGTTCATGGCTTTAAAAGATGAATCTCTTTCTACTAACTATAAATTATGTGTGAAGGAAAGTGATCTAGAGACAAAGGATAAGACTAAAGGTACTTTGGTATCTGAAACATAGATTTTAAGACCCGAAATGCTTGCTCTCTTCCTAAGTTTTTCACCTACAAAGAGAGATTTAGATCCTAAAATGCTAGATGTTCATTCAAATAAGGACATATGTGATGTGATAAGATGTAAATTAACTAAACTAAATGCAATTAACTGATTGAAATGATCTAAAATGAATTCAAAACTAAGATTTTTTTTTGAAAACACAGTGTGATATGCAAAAACTATGAAATATGAAGAGATAGAAAGAAATATGCAAAACATAAAGTATAGGGTTAAATTTGAGTGCACCTGGATGATGTGTGAGCTTTCTGAAATGATTGGAATGTTGATGAAAATTTCTAATTTTTCACAATGGGACTCATTTGCCAAGGGTGGCGAACCAGTCCTCGTACTGTTGAAAAAGTGTCGGGAACTAATTTTTGACAGCTGGGAGTTGATTTCTGACAAAATGCAGGTTTCTAGATTTCAAGTGTGACTCATTTTCCAAGGGTAGTGAATTAGTCCTCCCCAATATTTCTAAAAATTCAAAGGTCAACATTGTTTCTCCAGATCTAGAAATGACTGAATAATAGCTTGTTGGGATCAATTCTACAGAATGGGCTGAAAGTCACTCAAATTGCTTGGATAGATGATGAATTGATTTGAAGAGCCTAGTTGACTTGAAATCCACTTTTCAACACCTTTAAACCTATCAAATCTACAAAACAAAGGTTGCAAAGACACATGCAAAGGGGAAAAATGTTGGGGGATTAGTGAATAGGGGTTTGCCTTGGTCAAACCCCCCTTTAGTAGTTAAACCCAATTGAAATGAATGACATACAAGAGGAATGATAAATGAATAACATGAAAGTATTACAAACTTGCCACATCCTTGAATATGCAAATCTGAAGTGATGTCAAAAGGCTACTCCAAAGTGTTTGAAAGTGCTTGAATTGAAGATGCAAAATGCTTGAGTGCTTTAAAATTACTTGAATTATGAATGCTTGAGTGGATGAGAGAATGGGAGATGTAAAATGAGGTGAAAAATATTTATTTATACAAATATTGTGCCCTAGTATCTGTTCATACCTCATCACAAGGCGACATGAAGTGAATTTTTCGTAAAATCCTGAAAGAAATTTAAAATATTTTGAATTTGGGGCCAAGGGGGACTCATTCGCCACCCTTGGTGAATGAGTCCCACCCAAAACCCAAAACCAAGTGTCAGGGAAAATGTCATATTTATTGTTGTTTGTCCAGATAAGACCCAAAAATACACTTAATATAAGCATATATGGGCATAAAAAGACAAAATAAAGCATGAGAAGGGTGTAAGTAGGGAATATATGCCTAGAAAAGTGTGAAATCTAGTTACAAGACTTTTCAACACTTCAAAATAGGATTTGTTGATGTATGAAAAGATGATTTTTAGGTGAATTACATTAAATAGAGTCTAGAAGAATGTAGAAATGTCTTACAACACTTCACAACACTTTCACAAGACGTCGTTCTTTGAGTTTCAACACCAAAATAAGCATGTTCAAGCCAAGATACATCATAAAATTAGAGCAACATAGCTCCAACACTATGAAACAAGGCCTTAAAGACTATGAAAATGGGAAAGGTCCATTTTCCTATGGTACAGTATCTACTTTTCATGCTAGACAACATAAGAACTATTGGATTATTGACAGTGGATGCTCTAATTAGATGTCGAAAGACAAGAGTGAGTTTGTTAAAATTGAGAAATATGATGGAGGACATGTTAGATTTGGTGATGATTTAGGTGCTAAGATTTATGGAATAGGTTCAATTAGTTTTATTGGCAAGCATAATACTGATGATGTTTACTATATCAAGGGTTTAAGGCATAACCTTTTGAGTGTTGAAAAAAATTGTAGCAAGGGATATAATCTTATGTTTTAGGATAATGGATGTGAGACTAGAAAATGGTTCAAAACTATAATTTTTGCTAGAAAAAAGACAAATGGAAATTTTTATCAGCTAAAGGTTGTTGATGGTCACTATTTTAAGAGGACAATTTTGGAGTATCAATTCAAGAGTTGATTATCAAGAATTTTGGAGAATCAATTCAAGAGTCAAGCATCATGTCAAGGTCTTCATGCATCATGTGTGATTGTGAGATAACATGTTGATGTAGCATTTGTGATCCAAATTCAAGCATTCAAAGTCATTAAGTTTCATGATCAAGATCTACATCCATTGAAGCCAAATCATACAAGTTGTAGATCTACACTCCAAGGATTCAACAAGGTTTGGCGAGTTGTTACATTCATTTGTTCATTCATTATTCCCTTATGTTATTTCAATTCATTTCAAAGTTTAATTACTAAAATGGGGTCTGATTGAAGAAAACCATCATTCACTAACAAAGCATCATTTTTTTTCTCTCTTGTTATGTGTGTTTTGCAAATTTATGTGAATGAGAATTATTCTCCCAACCTAGTGATTTAATCCCTAATATATCCTTTCGACAACATTCAATAGTGTTGGATCTAGGTTTGGAAGATTCAAAAAGATCTTGAAAAATCCTATAGCAAGACTCATACACCCAACCTAGTGTATTAGTCCCATTACAATTTTTTATCACTATTTAGTAGATCCTGATCAACTCTCAGAGAACCCATATCCTACCTTGAAAAACCTAAAGTGGGGCTGAATTTCCTAACCTAGCATAGCAATCCTGGTACAATCTAAAAGAACAATTTCCATGGTTTATAGACCTTGTTTTGGCCTCTCCAATCCTCTTAGTACTTTTATGTTTCATTCTATTTATTAATTTGTTTTCATGCTTTCAAGTTTCTAGTGTTTTGTGCATAATTTGCATTTGTAACATTTCATTTTTAGATAATTGAATAGTTCAATAAACAAATTACCAAGTGATTTTGAGAAAATTTGATAGAAAGGGGAAATAATGTGTTGTAGTGTTGTTCTGGGTTATAGAGAGGTTTTCTGGTTTTGCTCCACATTTCTTCTAGGTTGAAGATTTTCTTGTGTGGTTTAGATATGTTGGTAATAAGTTTTCAAAGGTGTTATATTAAAAAAAATTATGTCAGATAGTTGTGCAGAAGAAGTTGTGTTCACTAGTGTGTGAGCTACGCATTGCAAAGGTGTCTAGGAGAAATGTCTTTGCTTCATGTTTCTCTACGGTTGTGTTTCAAGTCTTGCAAACTTGAGGGAGTGTTGATGGTGTTGGTATCTTTCTTATCTCAATAGGTTTTGTGGTTTAGTGTTCTAGAAGATGTTCTTTTGAGTTATAGAGTATGAGATAATAGTTTGAGTGTACTGAGCTTGTACATTCTTCAATTAGAAGTTGTTGTGAAGGATTTTTTTTGGATTTCAAGGTGTTTGTGGAGTATTATAGATCATTTCAAGCATGGTGTGTGATTTTCAAGTCATCCTTGGGTTTGAGGATGTGTGTACTCAAATGTTTAATGGTGTTTGCATGGGTAACAATCAACCTAGTGTTTACACTACATGTGAAGCATCTTTGTGAATTATGGAAGCATGGGGAAGCATTATAAGGTATATTTGGCTTCTGGATAAGGATTTGTGAGGTCCACCTTCATTCCTTTCCACCACAGGATCTTTTGGGTGTCGAAATGCATTGAATTTGCATGTTTGAGGTGCATAGTTGACCTTGGAGAAGGGTTTCAAGGTTGAATACGGTGTAAGTATGGGTTGAGTTGTTGAAGAATGAAATGGTAGAAGTGTAAGATACAAGGTGATGTAAATAGAAGAGTTGTAGAATTGTGAAATTGAGTAGAGTAGTGTGAGCTTCAAAGTGTTGGATTATTGGATGCAGTGAGCAAAAAGTGTCTACAATCATTCAAACAAGGTTGTGAAGGTGTTGAAGCTATTGTTGTGGATTCTTTATTGCATTGAGATAATGCTCTCTATGTAAAACTACTTTTCTATCTCATTTCTTTGTTTTGAAAGTGATCCTTGGTTGTGAGCCTCTCTAGATAGTGTGTCTTATTCTGACAGTGAGCCTTTGTAACCGATTTTTCAATTACTTATTGTTGATGATGTTTTCTGCACAACAACTCAGATAGAATATGATATCCTATCTCACTTGGAAGGTAAATCTCTATTGGCAAGCCTCAAGAGATAACCCCAAGGTCTCTAATGTTAGGTCTTGATAATGCACAAACAACTCAGTGATAAATGTGTTCAAATGCTGGTAATCACAAGGGGCCTTACAAGTGAACAATGTTGTAAGCGTATTTTCATCAGATGCAACAATATGGTGATGCTTTTAATCCTAAAACTAACCCAGATGTTTTAGAGAGATTTCTAAGACTAAGGCCTAAGATCAATCACAACAATGATGAATGCTGCAAATGGACAAATCCCCAATGAAACCAATCTCTATTTGATCAAGGACAAGCCTACAACTCCACAGAAACGGTGCAATCTTCTAAGTAAATTGAAGATTTTCAGACTTTGAACATTCATTCACATACCCAATAATTGACGCAATGTAAACAAGCATCCACAGTTGAACTTAGCACAAAATAAGGCCCAGACTAACTTTACATAGCAAATTACAATTAGAAAATTGCTAAAAGTATGGACCGAAGATCGATCAAAATCATTAACATTTTACCATTATTGCAAAAGAACTGAAATATAACATCTAACATTGAAAATTAAGAACAAGAAACCATAAACTCTCAAAGTGTAACACAAATCTTGCCAAATCAACAATCCAATTGCATTAACTTCTCCAACATTACATAACAATTTCCAGTCTCTCCTCTCCTACAACTACTATCTTGTAGAATCTAACTCCTAACCTAGTCAATCCTGGCTTCTAATCAGCTCTTCTAACCTAGTCTTACCCCCTTACAAATGAGAAGGCACTGGCCTTTTATAGAAAATTACATTTTGAATCAATGGCCAAAATTTAATTCATCCAATGGCTGTAATTGCACTTCTAGAAGCATCAAGCTGTTACATTTAATTTGGGAGCTCATGGTACATCATCATCCAATTGCATAAAAGTAGTTACATCATGGAACAATGAGAAAACAATATTATGCCAGCCTGTCATTAATGAAAATTATGTTTGGATGATGTAATCAACTTCACATGTCTTCCAGAAACTCCTAGCTGTAGACAGTTTGGGCACAGATTCTCATGCAAGTTCCACTTTCAAAATCTGAATTGAACTCTTCCATATTTCCCTTTTGGCACGAATCCATATGCAAGTTTCACTTTTAATATTTATTTAATCCTGAAAAAACAGATATCATCATTAGTAGCTCACATGTCAAAAAATCCAATCCAAATTAAACTTGAATAAAATTTTGGCCTTTTAAAAAAAAAAAACTTACATTTTTTAATGGGAACTTTTCATTTTCATAATTTTTTCCATTTTTTAAAACTTTTATTTTCGAAATTTCTCTATCCATCTCAAGAATTTCATTTTCGGAAACATTTTAGAATTTCAAGGAAAAAATCTCCATTTTTGAAAAAAATGCATCTCGAAAAAAGTTTCAATTTAAAAAAAAAATCATTTTTTGAAATTTTTTTCCATTTTCTAAAAAATAAAAATAAAAAATAAAAAAAAATAATTTTTTTCCACTTTTGGAAATTTTTGGGTTTTTAAGGAATCTCAGGATTTTCAGGGGGTCAAGGAATTTTCTGAAAAATCCTAAGGGAGCGGATTTTCCTAGATTTACTACAGGGTCGAAATCCCCTAAACCTCATAACTTTTTTTCTACAAGGAATTTTCAAAAATTTCAAAAAGCAACCCTGCCTAATTTTTTGTCCTCTATCCACAGGTGCAAAAAAGATTTACATATAACATTGAAAATTCACTTCAAAATCCCCATTTTCAAATTCCAACACTTGCAAATTTCCCCTAGAGCCTCAAAATATTGTCCTCATCAAACCTAGTCTAGACTTAATCCCAAAATAACCTCCCAAGAAGAGAAAAACCAAAATTCGACCAAGCCAAGAGGCAGAGATGCAAAAGAAAAAGAGGGTCCCCACCTTCGGTGGGGCATGTGTGCAAAAATTGTACAACACTTATATTGTGAGCTAATCCTCAAATTGTTTTTCCATCCTTGGGTTTTCCACATAAATCTGGTGTTCCCTTGAGTATGGTGTTAAGTTTTTTCAAATTTTGTTATTTGCATTTCATGTCTAATCATCACAATAGATTAAGGTTTTAATGAAAGCATGCGGATCTAAATGTGAGGTAGGGTTTTGATGTTTGGATGAGATACAACTAATTCACCCCCGCTCTCTGTTGTCTTGTTCATTCAACAATTGTTATTAGAGAAAGGTTTCCTTGGAGAAAAGATTAATCGATTGAGGTAGATCTAGGATGGTGAACAAGAAGGAGATCTCTATGTTTGATGGCATAGACTAAGCATTCTGGAAGGAAAATATGGAAGGTTACCTACTTTACCTTGGATATGATGGTTGAGAGTCAGTGAAGAATCAATATACCATACCTATAAATGGACTGAGCACAAGTGATGAGATCAAGGCCTATGAAAAAAATGGTAAAGAAAATTATATTTTCTTGAGTAGTTTTGCAAATTCTGAATTAGTGAAAGTGGTGAATTTGAAAACTGCTAAAGAAGTTTGGGATAAGCTAGAAATTATTTATGAAGGATACGAAAAGATTAAACAAGCTAAGATGTAGAATTTGAAGACACAATTTGAGAATGTGTGAATTTCTGAAGATGAAAACATTACAAGCTACATGCAAAGAGTTGATGAAATTTTCAATGTAATAAGAGGTCTTGGATGAATAGTGAAAGAACCAAAAGTGGTAAAGAAAATCCTCATAACTCTTCCTAAATCTTACGGTCAATTTTTTTTGCTATTAAGGAATTTTCATATTATAATACTTACAAGTTAGAGATCAGTTGTATGGTACATTAACTGCATTTGAAATGAGAGAATTTGGTACTAATAATGGTGCAAAAGTTGTGAATGCTTTCAAGGATAGAAAATTAGAAAAGGTTGAAGATTTAGATGAAGATGATCTTGATGATGTGGAAGCTAACTTTGTGAGAAGGATGAAAAAGGACACCGGTAAGTACAAAGGTAAATTACCTTTCACATGTTTTAGTTGTGTACAAATAGGTCACTATGCTTCAAGATGTCCAAACAAAGTTGTGAATAATAAGAACAAGCAAAAACAAAGGTAAGATGGTCAAGAAAAGCTATTATGTTAGAGAAGATGCAAGTGTTTCTAATGATGAATCTAATTATGAAGATGACAATAATAACAAGTTCTTGTTCATGGCTTCAAAAGATGAATCTCTTTCTGCTAACTCTGAATGATGTGTGAAGGAAAGTGCTCTAGAGACAAAGGATAAGACTGAACGTACTTTGGTATCTACTTTTCATGCTAGAAAACATAAAACTATTGGATCATCGACAATGGATGCTCTAATCATATGATCGAAGACAAGAGTAATTTTTTCAAACTTGAGAAATATGATGCAGGACTTATTATAATTGGTGATGATTTAGGTGCTAAGATTTGTGGAATAAGTTCAATCAGTTTTGATGGCAAGCATAATATTGATGATGTTTACTATGTCAAGGGTTTAAGGAATAACATTTTGAGTGTTGGAAAAATGTGTAGAAAGGGATATAATCTTATGTTTCAAGATAATAGATGTGAGACCAAAAAATGGCTAGAAATTGTAATTTTTGCTAGAAAAAGGACAAATAGAAATGTAAATATCAGCTCAAGCGTGTTGATGGTCACTATTTTATGACTTAGATCAAGGAAAGTAGCTATGGCATAAGAGGATGTGTCACATCAATTTTGATAATTTAGTGAGAATCAGTTCAGTTCAAGCTGTGAGATATTTTCCTAGGATTACAAAGCTTATCAATACTATTTGGAAGGAGTGTCACTTTGGAAAGAAAACAAGGAGAAACTTCAAAGGAAAAGAACAATCTTCTATCGGTTGGATTACTAAAATTGGTGCACACACAAACTTATGTGGTCCTACAAGAGTGAGAAGTCTTCAAGGTGATAGGAAATTCATGCTTTTGATTGATGATTATTCTAGAATGACATGGACCTTACTTTTATTAGAGATAAATATGAAGCCCTAGACAAAGTCAAAGAATTTAAAGTTATGGTTGAGAATGAAATGTATTTGAAGATAAAAAATTTTAGATCTGACAAAGGTGGAGAGTTCACCTCCAATGAGTTTAACATGTTTTGTGAGAATCATGACATAAAGATGCAATTGTCTACCCCTAGGACTCCTTAGCTAAATGGAATGGTTGAAAGGAAAAACATGTATGTTCAAGAAGCTATAAGGACTATGATGAAGGAAGCTAATCTACCAGAATTTTACTAGAGAGAAGAATATATACCAATTCTTACATGTACTTAATAGAGTTCAAGCTAAAGCTAACAACATAAAAAATCCCTATGTGTTGCGGTATGGAGGGATCCCTATTGTCAAATACTTCAAACTATTTGGAAGAAAATGCTAGATCGGAAGAGATGATGCAAACTGAGGAAAGTTTGATGCAAGGTCTGATGAAGGTATATTCCTTGGATATTCTACTAAAAGAAAATCTTAAATATGCTACAATAAAAACTTAAGAAAGATTGTTGAGAGTGCAAGTGTCAAAGTTGAAGATTTCTAGAATTAAGTGGTGATAGATGGATATGAATGAGATGAACCTTCTTGCAGAGAGGAAGATGAAAAAGCTAAGGAAAAAGAAGTGTAGGATGAAAAGGAAGAAGCTCTGGAAAAGATTCCTAGAACCCATAAGTATGTATAGAGGAATCATTTCAAAGATTAGATCATTGGAAACAATTTAAGTAAAGGTGTATTGATAAGAATAAGAGTTGTCGAAGAAGAGGTAAATATGTTTTTACTTTCTAAAGTTGAACCTAAGATAGTGAGTGAAGCATGCAAAGATTAACATTGGATAAATGCTATGGAAGAAGAACTACAAAAAATTGTGAAGAATTAGAGTTGGGAACTTGTCCCAAGACCTACAAAAAAAATTAAGCCTTTATGAAACAAGATCCCATTTTGGCTCTAGGTCTCAAAGAAAAACGTGGTCCCGTTTGCTAAATAAACGGATCCCATTTGCTAAATAAAGGGATCCTATTTTGTTTTTTCCCAAATTCAATCTTTTTCTAAGTCCGAGACTTCCACTAGAAGAAGACTCATCTTCCTATATTCACATGTTGATCTATTGAATACTTGGATGTGGTTGCTCATGATTTTTGTAGCATAAGGGTATGATGAATTTGGATTCCTAAACTAAGAGCAAATGCCTCAATTTATAGATTTTTTATTAGGAAATCAATGACCAAGATGCATTGAGTAAATGGACCTCATCAAGATTAAATGAGATGATGGAGGCTTAGCCTTGTGACAAGTGTCACAAGAGGAAAGCATGTGCAATATTAATGTGTGCTTAGATAATGTGTGCTCAGACATGTGTGAGCACACATTAATATTGCACATGCTTTGTGTGAGCACACATTGGAATGAACATGAAAGAGACATGTCTATGACATGTGTAAGAGCTAGGGTGGCTTCACATGTGTGAGAGATATTCTCACACGTGTGAGAAAGGAGTACAATAGGTAGGTTAGGACACTAGTCACATGGTGACAAGTTTAGATTTTGATCCATGTAGATGGATTTAAGGGCTAGGATTGAGTGGACAATGATTGAGGGATAAAGTGGACTTTACTATTGGAGGGAAAGGTGGTGGGGATTTATTAGCCTAAATTAATCAATTAATTTAGATGGAAGATTTTGGGATAAGGATATAATTAATTAAATAAATATAAAATTTATTTAATTAAAGGTGGTGGATGACAATAATGGATAAATTAATTAAATAAATAATAAATATTTACTTGATTAAATATTAAGATACGGGAAAATTTTAAGTTATTTAAATAAATAATATTTATTTAATTAATTAAATATTACGATGGGGAAAAAGTTAATTAATTAAATAATAAATATTTATTTAATTAAATATTAAGATAGGGGAAAGGTTCAATTAATTAAATAAATAAATAATATTTATTACTTAAATATTAGGATAAGTGAAGTCAAGTGTGGTTAGATTAAGGTCACATTTCAGGTGTCTACAATGGTTTTAGGTGTAAAGTGCTATAGAAGGTGGCATCATCAAATTAGGTTTTAGCTATCAATTTTGAGGTGTTAGTGGTGTAGTTTGTCATTAGAGGTGAATACAGGGTTGTGGGTATTGGTTACCACCAAAGACATGAGTTAGTTCCTAGCATCACTAGGGTTTGGGGTTGGTAAGACACTCACTATAGTGCCTACTTGTAGGGTGTAGCTATAAGCATACGTAGCACTACATAATAAATACTTTTAATTTACTTTTGTAAACATACAATCTATACCACAAATGGGGAGAAAAATATTAAGAGTTGAAAGTAGTTCATTGATTTTCATATTTTGATAGTTAAACTTTAGGTTTTAGGCCTTTTCAACATGATGAGAGCTTCATTTTTTACTCTAAGTACTTAAAAATATCATGTACTCACCAAAATATAGCATGTTCCTTCCAACTTTGAATCCTTGTAGATCTAGCCTATAGTATTTAATTTGGATGTTTTAAAAGGAAAATTTAGCTTTATTGAATATTGTGAAATCAATAATGAGCATAAATTTACTCTAACTTGATTATCATAAGCTACCTACAAAATAAAATTTTCATAATTATAAAACCTCAAACATAGTATTTCTATCACATTTTTTAAATTTCGTAGGCGATATAGGAGACAACCATGCACAACATTTATAGATCAACTATGATCTTGAATCTTATAAATGGAATAACTTTACAACATGGCTCTAATACCATGTTAGAATTTGTTATGAACAAAAAACCTACCTAAGACCAAAATTCATATAAGCTAGTCACATATTTATTTGAATAGAATAATACTAGATTCCCATATTTAATATTCTTAGATAAGTCACTAACACTGGCATAAACATATATAGGCCTTTTGAATGCATCCACCAAGGCATTGAAAAGTCCAAGGCTTATTAGTTAACTTTTAATCGCTCATATTCAAGAGGTGAATTAACTCAATCTAAGATAGAAGTGACCTCAACTAAATAGAGGTGTCACCTAACTACCATCAAGCATGAGTTGATGAGGCTTTGGTGACACTTGTGTAAATTAATTCAAGGTGTAAACACGTAATAATTAACTATTTAGATGAGAACAAATTAATATCCTAATCATCCTATGTAAATTTATTAAATAGGTATAATATTACACTTAGAATATAATTTATCCAAGGTGAATATGATATTTCACCAAGATCTCTTAAATTCTCTAAAATGACCTTGATTCTTTTGTAGACATAACTGTTGATGATTTTAAATAATTGAATGAATGTCTTTCAATAGAACATAACACTCAAATAACACAAACATGTGGTATTTGGCTTGCAATGACTAGTAAAGCGACAACCAATAACTAAATATGAAAATGTATAAAGCACTTGTCTTGCCTCTCATAAATTTTGGCTTCATGAGACTAGAGATTTTGTGAAAAGTGAGACACCATTTATCTTTTCACATGTATGGAGGCTAAAAATGGTCCCATGTTTTCTATGCAATGTCTTTGGGTTGATGATGTAAGAAGCAAATTGCAATTAAGGCAAATGGATGGTGTAGATTCCTTTATATTAACATTTTAAGGGCCAAGATGTCTTTAGATTCAATCTATTTAGCTAACTCAACCATAGATTTTTACTAAGTAGAACTCATTGTCAGATGTGTTAAATAATAGTAATACAAGTTTCCATTAATGATAAAAAAAATATGCGACTTTTGTTAAAATCTTGACTCATGCTCTCACTTCTTGTCCTCCACACTTCTTAAACATACACTAACTATTTTTAAATTTACCCTAGTGAATTAAAATTGTATAAAAATAATTATCAAATGTTTTGAAAATGTCAAGGCTTATCATGCCCTCTGTCCCACTTTACATGTACTAAAATGGGCTCTATGAAAATTCATGACCAAAAATTCACCGCCATCCCCATCAATTCACCATATAATTTTGCTTAACGATAAATTTATCATGACGGTGAATTTTCCCACAGTGAATTGCTTGTGGTAAATTTTCCATAGTATCATATGCCATTAAGATGGATCTCCCGCATTCTCCACTGTGGGCCCCTCCTACTTTGAGCCGCATCTAATTCATCCACGTCGGTTGCGTGACGGTCACACTTCCACGAAGTGACCTGCATGATGCATCTTTTGTCACCAAGCGCTGCCTAGCCTGGTCAGGCACGGCGTAGATCAGTCCCTCCAGTCATCATTTTGTCCATTTTTGAACAATCGGCCCCACGCCAAAAGCGTGCAGTTTGCTACTAACCTATACAACCTTTTAATGCCACTCACATGCTTCGGTTTTGATACATAATTTATTATCCTCACGCAACAGATATGTATGTAGGCTATAGCGAGTCTTCGAAAGCAGATAAAATATAAAAATATTTTTTGTCAAAGTCTCTATCAACTAAAATGATATCTTTCTTTAATCGATGCTTTCTCCTCCACTACCAATAACGACAGGAAAGCTGCTTTACTGACATTGAAGTTTCCGTAAGGAATCCTCCGCCACGACATTGACAATGACTATTGTTATAAGTGACAGATGGATGGATACTATTGATAAGACTTCTACTTTCCCCATCTTCTTGACTAAGATGTAAAATGAATCTTTCATTATGTACTCTATCAAAATCGTTTTTATCGAAAATGATTTTCTGTTATCTCCCTTCTCAACTGTAATTGTGAAAGATGATGAAATTTATGTTTTTATAAAGAATAGGGGAGAGGGGTTTCTCTATGCTTTAATAAACACTCATTTGTTGTTATCCTAACCTTTTAATTAATATTTAAAAAAAATTCAATACACAATAATTAAAAATTCATTAAAATATTTTACATTTGTTCATTTGTATTTTTAGCAATTAAAACTTGAATATGTTTTGGAGGAGATGTGCAACTTTATTGGGTACCCATAGCACATGATTATTGAGCATATTGGTAAAAACATATATTAGAGGAATATGTATTGGATTAGTTGTACAATTATTTTTAATGATTTTAGTGCATGGTTATTAAGGTATCTATGAATAGGTATTGAACATCACCTCTAAATGAACACTTTTTTACCTTTGTGGACATAATGAATCATCCCACATTCATCATAACTACCCAAAATCTGAAACAATAGATTTAAGCTATTCACTTGCATATGAAGAAACCCAATAAATTCATCAAAATCCAATGTATTGTTTATGAGCTTAAGATGCACAAACGTAGTGTGGGAAACGACTGGGAGCTTTCCCCTAGTTACCTGAGATATTTTCTCTACTTAGTGCTACTATATTAGAAAACTTTCTATTAAATATAATTCAGAATATTTGTTTTATCATTTTGTTAAATGATTATTCATTCAATTAGAAAAATAAATCATAAATTATAAATATGATTATTTTTAGGATTAATGTTTGAGAATGGAATGGGCATATTAATAGTTGTTGTTAGATGGGGTTAGAAATCAAATAGCATAGACAAAAGTGATAGCCAACACTACTAAGCTATTAAACCACATCCAAACAAGAGAAAACAAATAATGGAGATAATAAAAAATGCAAAACATAAAAGAAATCACTCCCCATTATGGTTGATTCTTTCTCTTGCTCTCCTTCTTCTTGTTATGCAACTTTGCCCTCAGATTTGTTGAAACACTTGTGCAAAACCTGCAAATGGTAGCAAGAAAGTTGGAGAAAAATAGCTGTTAAGCTGAAAATGGAGAAGGAAGGTTGTTTTTATAGACAACCATTCGAATGGACGGTTGAGATTAATCTTCTAGAAAGATTCCAAGATCAATGGGTGAGAATGCATGAGAGAGATGTTACAAAATGGATGGTTGAGATTAAGTCTCAGAAAAGATGTCAAGATCAATGGTCCAAAATTGATGCACCAAGAATATGCCATGCATGGAAAAGCTATGACGTTGACGGCTATGACGCCTGACAGCTATGACAGACATGCAAGGCATGCAGGCTATGACAGAAATGAATGTTATGACAGAGGATTATGATAGAGCATCTTTGACTAGGTGGAGGTGCATAAATAATTTATTTTAAATTATTTATTCAAAATGGAGGAAAATGACAAGTGGAATGGAAAATAAATAATTTATCCAAATTATTTATTTAGAGAAAATGAAAAGAGGAGCATTTAATTAAATTTATCAATTTAATTAAATGGAGAGATGGAAATTAGACATGGATAATTAATTTGAATTATTTATCCAAAAGAGAGGAATGAAATACAATTAAACAATTTTGACAATTATTTAATTATAGAAGAATAAAAGGTCAAATAATGATTATTATTATTATTTGACTATAGATGAAAGATAAATAATTAAATAAAAAATGATTTATTTAATTATTGAAGAAAGGGATATATTAGTGACGCAATTAAATAATTTTAATTGATCAAGATAGAATAAAGATGAGAAGGTGAATTAATTAAATAATTAAAAACTATTTAATTAATAGAGGAATACAGTCACACCTAATTGAATAATTAAAGTTATTCAATTATCGAAGAACAATGACCAAGAAAAATGACGCTCGCGGACTTAGGACATTTTTTAGTGTCTACATTTTGCCCCTCTTTGAGACAATGCAGCTTGTTGCATTGTTTCAAAGAAAAAGATTGATCAACTGATACATGCCCCAGAGATATCTTAGTAAGGATTATGATAAGAATGATATGCCCCCTCGAGAGATTGATTGAATAGATTGTAAGAAGATTAATCTCTCGATAGATGTCTAGAAAGTGATTAGATACTTGATATTGCGTAAGTGATAAAGCAGTGATGTACATTTTGATGAAAATGCACAGTTGATGGCGTAACAGAACAATTGATGGAAATGATTAGTATAGCCAGGTTGATGAGCTGATTAAGCTGATTAAGAATGATGCTTACGCAAGACAAGGTGTTGCTATGATGGATTGACCGATTGATTAAGGGGACATGAAATTTCAAGAAGTGGATTGATTGATTTGAGATTTGATTCAAGAGACATATGTCAGTGAGTTAATAAATTGATTGATTTCCTTGCGACAAGAAAGATGAAGAAAATGAAATGCAAGATGGAAGAGAATGAAGGTGATGAAGCTTCTTGTACCATTTAAGTGCTTTTATCATCATTGGGCTTATTATGTCACAAATTAGTATAAGCATCTAGATAACATGAACATCTAGATGACCTGAATATTGTTTGCAATTTTATTTAGTAATGAAGTATAAGCATCTAGTTATAAGAACCTTAGATGACCTGAATACTTATTGCATAGAAGACACTATCAAACAAGGAATGCTCTCATCCACATTAGACTCATAGGTCCTTGATGGTTTTAGACAACCATGTCCTAAGACAAGTCATCATGTGAATAAGAAACAATCCGTAAACAACAAACAAGTGAACATGCCCCATCCTTGCCTCTCTAGTCAAAGACATCCTGAAGAAGCTAAAAGACATGTCACCAAAGATAAAATCATAAAATAAGCAAAGATCAACAAACAAGCAGGGTTTTTGCTTTGATGTAAAAAATGATTCTTGTTACAGTTTATGTGTTTTGGTTGGATTTGTAAGATGGGTTGATATGTATGTTCTAATGTTTGCTTGATTGTCAACATTTTCATGTTTTGATTTTGTTGAAGTTCAAAGCTGTGTGGTGATCTGAAAGTGTCACTGTTTTTTAGAATTTTTGATTTTTTTGGGATTTTTGGAATATTTGATTTTTTTGGATTTCTTTAGGACATTTTATGATTTTATTTTTGGGATTTTTTCAAGACATTTTATGATTTTTTTGGATTATTTCAGGACATTTTATGATTTTTTTTGGATTATTTTAGGACATTTTATGAATTTTTTGAATTTTTTCAGGACATTTTATGATTTTTTTGGATTTTTTGAAGTTTTAAAGATGGCGTGAAATGAAATGTGATATGACTGATTGAAGGAATAAGATGCTCCACACTAGAGGTAGTGCAACCATGGATAAATGATAGATCAAAAATGAAAGATTCACTACAAAACATGTCACACAAGCAACATATCTTTTTGTCAAAAGATGAAAATGGTTCGTTGATTGGATGCCAGGAATGATCGATTCCATAAGGCATGGTGATGATAAGTACTTAGGATCATTGATTCCTCTAAGTACGATAAGATTGATGATTGTTTATGATTGATTGACAAAAAAAAAATGAGGATTGGATAATGTTTTACAGCTAGGCTTAAATATGATTTGCATGATAAGATTCAAGGTTGCAAAGGAACATGATGACCAACATTGGAGGTGATTTAATCATGGATAAATGATAAGGATGTGAACTATGATGGAATGGTAACACATAAGGATATGAAAGGGAATCCAAAGCATGCGTTTGTAATTTTGCCCCTAATCTCATCAAGAACAAAGCAAGGAAATGGGACATGGATTTTGATAAGCTAGGAGATATGGAATGGAAGAATGTAAAGATAAGGATAATGAATAGGATGATCAAGATCGATAAGATATGAACACAATGCCTAAGTACTTTGCTCCTATTCCTCATCAAGACCAAGGAAGGGAAGAAAGGATGCATTAAGATAGGATGGTGAAATATGGATACGGTGAAGGATATGGTACGAAAGATATGGATAAAGTGTATAGGATAAGATATACGATGTTCAAGAAGATCCTTAACCTTGTCAAGATCAAAGGTGGAAAGGTAAAGGATGAACGTAATGATGATAATGGATATGAATGAAAGGATGGATGAAACTTGCCCCCAAGTGTAGAGTACAAGAGGCATATGGAAGACAAGATATGGATAAGGATAAATGAATATGGAAGATAATATATGCATGATAGGGAGATAGAGGAAGGACTCAAGCATCAAGTTTCACAACTATATCCGTTGAATGTGTGCTCTGATAAACCATGGAAAGGAGGATTAGACTCATAAACTTATGTATTTTAATGGTATGATGAAAGAAGCTAAGGACTTATGCAAAGGTTTGGATTAAGGAGGATAATGGGGGATGAATGGTGGATAATGGATAGGAGGTTGGAAGGCTTGTTGATGGATAGATGGAAAGGATGGAAAGATCAACATTGGCACACACCATGAAGGGTGGTGGAGTGATGGAGGAGAAATGAATTTGGAAGGTGATAAGTTTTTAGATGGACGATAGGATGAAGCTTTTGGATTAGCAAATTTGGATGCCAATTTAGATTTTATTGCTTCTACGAGACTTTTAGGAATCCACATAGCTTTTGACTTTGATTTTTGATTCATGGGCCTTTGTGGCCTTTTGGATTCTTCTTTTTGCTTTATGGGCCTTTGTGGCCTTTGAAATTTTTCTTCTTGATTTATGGGCCTTTGTGGCCTTTGAATTTTTTGCTTTTGACTTGATGGGCCTTTGTGGCCTTTTCGATTTTTATTTTGACTTGATGGGCCTTTGCGGCCTTTTGGATTTTTATTTTGACTTGGGATCAAATTTTCTTTTATTTTTGCATGGCTCTTCAAGGAGACATGTTGATCCTTTGATACATGTGGATTTTGATATGGAAGCTTTTGACATTTGGCACCCAAATTGCTTCCAAGAGCATTGGGATGGGTGGATGGAGATGAATGATATGGAGGTCTTATGGATGGGTTAATGTAGGTAGAATTTTGAGAGGGCATCAAGGATGTGTGCCTTTGTTGTTCTTGATGAATACGAGATGAAGGGGTGTAGGGCCCTAATATGGATGGAAGGGTTGATGAAATAGGGCTTGGATGATAAGGACCAAAGATGGACGAAAGGTTTGATGAACTAGGATAAGGACCTAGGATAGATGAAAGGTTTGATGGACTAGGATACCTAGGTTTATTTTGATGGAATCTAGGCTTACGATGAGTACAAATGTATTGAGCATGAGGTGTATAGCCAAGGCCATGATAATATGTGTTTTCTTGGATATAAAGGGGTTCTAGGATACCTTGTTCATGAAGGCCTAATCCTTTGCCTTTGTAGTTCATACTTTGACACATTTGTTTTCCAATAGGATATATTGTTTATGAAACAAGATGCAACTCCATCATGAGGTGGTTGTGATATGGAAGGAATAACAAGATCTTTGAGTAAACCACCTTGGATAAAAGTGAGAGAACCCATTTGATAGGTACGAGGTTCATGGATAGTTTGAATAGGGGTGATAGACTATTGTGGAGGATTGTGATCATGAGGGGAATTAGGATGTGTGATAGGATCTTGACACGGGGAGAAGGGGGTACTTTGATCTTGACTTGGAAAAGGATCACGAGGTGTAGGAGATGGATTAGCTTGCTCTTTATTAGGTATGGAATCATCATGAAGTGGTATCAAAGGCATATCTTGATCATGAGAAGGATGGACATCATCATGGAATGAAAGGGTATCCTTGAATGGGGGTTTATCTTGATCTTGATGAGGAAGGGAATCTTGATATTTTGTGGAAAGCATATCTTGATCATTGGATATGATGGAATCATGAGATGGTATGGATTCATTAGATGAGGTCGAAGGAGGATTTGGAAAGATACTTTTCTCTTGAGATGGAAGGGGATCATCTTGGATGACACAAAAAGAGATAAGGGGATCACCGTGAGGTTCTTGAGAGATGGGATCTTGGTCAAAGATTGGAAGGGGTTGTGGAATTTTGGTATCATTGGATGGAGTGGAAAGAATGCTTTGATCTTGATGTGTAGGGGAGTCTATGCTAGTATGCTTTGGACTAATAGATTGAAATGACTCATTGGATGGAGATGGTATGATGAGAGAGGATAGTTGAATAGATTCGTTAACTTGGGTGAAAGACTCATGAGGTTTATTTTGAATTTTGGGAGATGAAGATAGATGCATGACATGGTAGGATTGTTCAAGATTACTTGTGTTTGAGGACATAGATTTGGGTTTCTCGTTTAGCCTTTGCAGAAAATCATGAATGTTGAACTTGGATGATGTAGTTTTGGATGAGGACAAAGGCTTATGAGATGATTGCATCACTTAATTCAAATGTTGGGATTCAAGTTGTTTTTCAAGCTCTTTCAAACGATGGTCAATATATTCAATCCTTTGGTTTCGTTCATAGGTCGTGGATGAATATGGAGGATAGCAGTTAGACATGTTTGGTTTTGAATTTTTTGGGAATGTTTTGAGGTTTTGTAAGTTTCTAGGTGTGATATTTGTTTGAGGTCAATTGTTTGTGTTCAGATTTGTGAATGTGGTGAATACTATTTGAAAATCCAGAAAACACTTGATAAACACGATGTTTTGGTGTATGCAAACACACATGAGACAAGCACAATCCTAATAGGCCAAGGGTTTGTATACTTGATATAGCCCACCGATATACCCCGAATTGGTGCTAAACACCTTTCCTTCTCGAGAGCGGATAGCTTAGAAGTTTGGTGGCATTGGCTCCCCTCCACGGCTCATTAACGTCATTCGAGCACACCAACTTCGGATTCTTGGGTCATCACTTCCCAAGAACTGCTATCTCTACTCAAGGGAATCAGTAGTGAGTATCTTCGGGCATGATACTATACCCTGCACTATACCAAGCAACGGCTGAAAATGGTTGGCTTCTAAAACAATAGGTGTTTAGTTAGGGCATCCGTTCGAGTGGCCACACATGGGGTGAGAGATTAATCACCAATTAGGTGGCACTCCAGCCTGAAGAGGTTATGCTCAACAGGGTTTATGGGAGTACTACTCCGTCCGTGTGACACATCCGCACTCGTGGCACTTGAACTTTCCTCAAGCACCCATTTTATATCCCGGCTGGAAGTGGCTTGGCTTTAGCCTGTTACTGGTCGAGTCGTCTCTTAAGGTGAGTACTTTTTCCCTTAAGGCAGACCCATTTCTAGAAATAATAACAGTTTCTCTTACACCCAGGATCACTCGAAAGTGCAAGGGGAGAGGATACTTCGATTATTAAGTCATGAAGGTAACAAAAAATAAGGTGGGTCTGATTTTCTGATCACCTAGTTTTCACAAGGTGAGAGCATAATCACCTACCACCTTCAAGTATAGTCAGACAAAATCAAGCACATGTTCATTTTAATGCACCAAAAGAAGTGTTTTATAATCTAAAAGACAATTGATTTCAAAATCATGTCTTCGACGAACGTCTTGCATTAAAATCTCATTAGTAGTTTCATGTCTCCTTTCTTTGACAAGTGTACGTTTTGATTTTCAATTCTTTGTCAAATGAACCTAGCAAGAGAAACCAAATTAACAAAATTAGTCACAAAACCAAAACTTGACCAAAATAAAAACCAACATAAATTTAAAGAAAAACTAATCTAGGAAAAAAAATTAAAAAAAATGAAGCTAATCTAAGATAAAAAGCTAATTTAAAATTAAAAGTTAATCTAAATTAAAAATCTAAAGTTAGAGATTAAAAACTAAACTAAAAGTTAGTAAATAACTAAACTAGAAAATGAAGAAACTAAACTAAACTAAGAAAAATAAGTCAAAGAAAACTAAAAACTAAGAGCTCAATTTTTTTGTTACTCCAAAAGAAACAATTTTTGGGAGCTCCATTCAAAAGCCACACGCTACAAACAAAAGATTAGTAAACCAAAAAGAAACTTGAATGAAAACAACAAACTAAAAAAAGTGATAACATTTTTCAAAATTAAACAAAAATTTAAATTGTAAATATCTGTGGAAGGCTAAGACATAAAGCTTCAAAACTCAAAAAAAAGTTTTGCAAAATCCTACATACTAAAAGTATTATAAACAAAAGAAAAAAAATCGGATTTTAACAACTAAATCTAAAAAAACTGCGATCAGTAAAATGGCCATAACTTTCTCAAATCTTAATGAAATTTTAAACCGTTTAATGTTCTGGAAAGCTGAATACGAGGCCTACAAAACCCAAAAAAAATTTAAAAATATTTGATCCGTCCAATTTTTTGTGCTCTAATGAAGATGACGGGATTTCATATGCATTTTTGGCTGTAATCTGCAAAATAACAAAAATAAACAAGAACACACAAACTTCTCTATTTCACGTCGGGTTCACCAAATGTTAGATGGGGTTAGAAATAAAATAGCATAGACAAAAGTGACAGCCAACACTACTAAGCTATTAAACCACATCCAAACAAGAGAAAACAAATAATGGAGATAATAAAAAATACAAAACATAAAAGAAATCACTCCCCATTATGGTTGATTCTTTCTCTTGCTCTCCTTCTTGTTATACAACTTTGCCCTCAGATTTGTTGAAACACTTGTGCAAAAACTGCAAATGGTAGCAAGAAAGTTGGAGAAAAATAGCTGTTAAGTTGAAAATGGAGAAGGAAGGTTGTTTTTATAGACAACCATTCGAATGGACGGTTGAGATTAATCTTCTAGAAAGATTCCAAGATCAATGGGTGAGAATGCATGAGAGAGATGTTACAAAATGGATGGTTGAGATTAAGTCTCAGAAAAGATGTCAAGATCAATGGTCCAAAATTGATGCACCAAGAATATGCCATGCATGGAAAAGCTATGACGTTGACGGCTATGACGCCTGACAGCTATGATAGACATGCAAGGCATGCAGGCTATGACAGAAATGAATGTTATGACAGAGGATTATGATAGAGCATCTTTGACTAGGTGGAGGTGCATAAATAATTTATTTTAAATTATTTATTCAAAATGGAGGAAAATTACAAGTGGAATGGAAAATAAATAATTTATCCAAATTATTTATTTAGAGAAAATGAAAAGAGGAGCATTTAATTAAATTTATCAATTTAATTAAATGGAGAGATGGAAATTAGACATGGATAATTAATTTGAATTATTTATCCAAAAGAGAGGAATGAAATACAATTAAATAATTTTGACAATTATTTAATTATGAAGAATAAAAGGTCAAATAATGATTATTATTATTATTTGACTATAGATGAAAGATAAATAATTAAATAAAAAATGATTTATTTAATTATTGAAGAAATGGATATATTAGTTACGCAATTAAATAATTTTAATTAATCAAGATAGAATAAAGATGAGAAGGTGAATTAATTAAATAATTAAAAACTATTTAATTAATAGAGGAATACAGTCACACCTAATTGAATAATTAAAGTTATTCAATTATCGAAGAACAATGACCAAGAAAAATGACGCTCGTGGACTTAGGACATTTTTTAGTGTCTACAGTTGTGATGTCCAAATTTATAATTTGCAACCAAATTAGCTGTTAGTGATTTTGATTTGATTGGGAGAGAAGATACACTAGTTGGTCATCATGTTTAACATTTCTTCTATTCATTTAGTAACATTGATCATACCATACATTCTCTATGTTGGCATCATTCCTCGAATCTAATACAACTACTCAAGTCAGCGATTTGGATACAATGTTACAATTGCCTCACAATCAAAATGTTAGACTGATAAACGCTTGTTAGTTTCCTCAAGTCAATAATTTGTTCACCCTTGGATCTTTAAGGAATTCCCTCCTGATGCACTAGGAAACTTTCCTTGATACCACTTGATGTAGTCATGGATGTAGAGTCCAAAGAAAGGACTATTTGATCATGTAACTAGATATAACAATGGAATTAACACATTATAGAAAATCTACTTCTCATTGATTTATCATCACCAAATGAATACAATGGCTCACGACCTATCACATGCAAATTACAAATTGGCTCAAAATTTTCCACAGGCTTATTGCAGTCTTACATGCAAAGTTAAACTATTATACTATCAACACTCATCTAATCCACTCTACTATCTAATAAAATTAATTCTAAATTAATTGCTAACTGAATCTCAAATATTAAGTTGTTATTAACTATTAGCTATCTTCCAAATGAATCCAAGAAATGTTTGTATTTTAGCTCCAAGATTTAGAAATGATCCATGTTGGTCGCAAGGTTTGCAAAAAATTAATGTCCTACAAAACATGTAGATCAATCTAAACTTCATGGTGGAACTTCAAGAATCAATGAAATTCACTATAGTTACCAAGAGGACAAGGATTCAATACCAAGTACAAAAACTATTTTTCTAACTATTGTTTCAATTCCAATCATTGGTCATAAAGTTATGGATTGTAGAAAAGGTCTGGTAAGAAGAAATACTTTTGTTAGAAAAAAAAATGTTTTCTCCTTCATTCAATTCCAATATCATTTTTCATAAGTGCAACAAATTTGGACACATTACAAGAAATTATAGAAGAAATTTTGTAGTTATTCTAAGCCAAAAATTAAAGGATCTAATTCAGTAAATAAAAATAGTGATTTTGAGAAAGTTTGAAAGAAGAAACTGTTGAAATTATGAGTAGTTGTGTTTCCATTGATGTCAACAAGCCTATGTTCACACTAGTGTGAACTACATATGTTAAGAGAGATTGTTGAGATAATATTATTTATACTTTGATTAGTTATATTATGTTGTCATTAGTAAAGCTACTAGTGTCAACCTCTAGTGTTTCTTTGATAATATTTTGTCTATGGATGTGGTAGTTTTGAATATGATGAGTATGTGTTTCTAGTGCTTAGTTTCCAAGTGATTTTGAGTAAATTTGATAAAAAGGGGAAACTGTGTGTTGCAGTGTTGTTTTGGGTTATAGAGAGGTGTTTTGGTTTTGCTTCACATTTCTTCTAGGTTGAAGATTTGCCTATGTGGTTTGGATATGTTGGTAAGAAGTTGTCAAAGGTGTTATATTCATTTTTTTGTGTGCTAGATAGTTGTGCAAAAGAAGTTGTGTTCACCAGTGTGTAAACTATGCATTGTAGAGGTGTCTTAGAGAAATGTCTTTGCTTCACATTTCTTCACAGTTGTGTTTCAGGTCTTGCAGATCTAAGGGAGAGTTGATGGTGTTGGTATCTTTCTTTTTTCAAGAAGGTTTATGGTTTGGTGTTCCAGAAGATAGTCTTTTGAGTTAGTTACAATGAATGAAAAAATAGTTTGAGTGTATTGAGCTTGTACATTCTTTAAGTGGAAGTTGTTGTGGAGTTTGTTGGATTTTAAGGTGTTTGTGGAGTGTTCTAGATCATGTTCAAGCATGGTGCATGGTTCACAAATCATCCTTAGCTTTGAGGATGTGTGTACTCAAATTTTTAATAGTGTTTGCGTGGGTAACAACTGACCTGGTGTTTACACTACATGTGAAGCATCTTTGTGGATTATGGAAGCATGGGGAAGCATTCTAGGATAGATTTGAGTCCTAGATAAGGATTTGTGAGGTCCACCTTCATTACGTTCCATCACAAGATTGTTTGGGTGTCGACCTACACTGAATTTGCATGTTTGAGGTGCATAGTTAACCTTGGAGAAGGGTTTCAAGGTTGAAGACGGTATAAGTATGGGTTGAATTGTTGAAGGATGAAATCATAGAAGTGTAAGATACAAGTGATGTAAAATAGAAGAGTTGTAGACGTGTGAAATTGAGTAAAGCAATGTGAGCTTCAAAGTGTTGGATTATTGGATGCAGTGAGCAGAAGGTGTTTGTAATTAGTCAAATAAGGTTGTGAAGGTGTTGGAGCTATTGCAGTGGATTCTTTGTTGCATTGAGATAATATTCTTTGTGTAACACTTATTTTATATTTTCTTTATTTGTTCTGGTAGAGAGCCTTGGTTGTGAGCCTCTCTAGATAGTGTGTCTTATTCTGGTAGTGAGCCTTTGTGACTGATTTTGCAATTACTTATATTGTGGGCTAATCCTCATTGTGGTTTTCCCTCCTTGGGTTTTCCACGTAAATCTAGTGTTCCCCTGAGCATGGTGTTAAGTTTCTTTAGTTTATGTTATTTGCATTTCATGTCTAATCATCACAACAGATTAAGGGTTTAATGAAAGCATGTGGATATGAATATTGATGTTTGGATGAGATACAACTGATTCACCCCCCCTCTCATTTGTCTTGTTCATTCAACAATTGGTGGCAGAGAAAGGTTCTTTGGAGAGAAGCTTAATCGCTTGAGGTAGATCTAGGATGGTGAACAACAAGGAGATCCCTATGTTTGATGGCACATACTATGCATTAGGGAAGGAAAATATGGAAGGCTATATAATTTACCTTGGATATGATGGATGGTAGTTAGTGAAGAATCAATATACCATACTTGCAAATGGATTGAGCACAAGTGATGAGATCAAGGCCTATGAAACAAATGGTAAATCAAGGTTTGTTCTCTTGAGTAGTCTTGCAAATTTTGAATTAGTTGAAGTGATGGATTTGAAAACTACTAAAGGAGTTTGGGATAAGCTAGAAAGTATTGATGAAGGAGATGAAAAGGTTAACCAAGCTAAGATGTAGAATCTAATGACACAATTTGAGAACGTGTGAATTTTTGAGGATGAAAACATTACAAGCTACATGCAAAGAGTTGATGAAAATTTCAATGCAATTAGAGGTCTTGGATGAAAAGTTAAAGAACCAAAAGTGGTAAAGAAAATTCTTAGAACTCTTCCTAAATATTACGGTAAAAAAAAATTTGTTATTGAGGAAGTTTCAAATTATAATATTTACACTAGAGATAAGTTGTATGGTACATTAACTGCATTTGAAATAAGAGAATTTGGTAGTAATAATGGTACAAAAGTTGAGAGTGCTTTCAAGGCTAGAAAATTAGAAAAGTTTGAAGATTCAGATTTAGATGATCTTGATGATGTGGAAGCTAACTTTGTGAGGATGAAAAAGGGCACCGATAGGTACAAATGTAAATTACCTTTTGAATGTTTCAGTTGTGGACACATAGGTCACTATGCTTCAAGATGTCCAAAAAGAGTTGTGAATAATAAGAACAAGGAAAAACAAAGGTAAGATGATCAAGAAAAGCTATTTTGCTAGAAAATACGCAAGTACTTCTAATAATGAATCTGATTATGAAGATGATGATGATAATGAGTGCTTGTTCATGGCTTTAAAAGATGAATATATTTCTACTAACTCTAAATAATGTGTGAAGGAAAGTGCTCTAGAGACAAAGGATAAGGCTGAAGGTACTTTGGTATCTACTTTTCATGCTAGACAACATAAGAACTATTGGATCATTGACAGTGGATGCTCTAATCATATGACCAAAGACAAGAGTAAGTTTTTTAAAATTGAGAAATATGATGGAGGACATATTAGATTTGGTGATGATTTAGGTGCTAACATTTATGAAATAGGTTCAATTAGTTTTGATGGCAAGCATAATACTAATGATGAACTTACTATATCAAGGGTTTAAGGCATAACCTTTTGAGTGTTGAAAAAAATTGTAGCAAGGGATATAATCTTATGTTTTAGGATAATGGATGTGAGACTAGAAAATGGTTCAAAACTATAATTTCTACTAGAAAAATGACAAATGGAAATTTTTATCAGCTCAAGTTTGTTGATGGTCACTATTTTAAGAGGATGATTTTGGAGCATCAATTCAAGAGCTGATTATCAAGAATTTTGGAGAATCAATTCAAGAGTCAAGCATCATATCAAGGTCTTCATGCATCATGTGTGTTTGTGATATAATATATTGATGTAGCATTTGTGATCCAAGTTCAAGAATTCAAAGTCATATTAAGCTTCATGATCAAGATCTACATACATTGAAGCCAAGTCATACAAGTTGCAGATCTACACTCCAAGGATTCAACAAGGTTTAGTGAGTTGTTGCATTCATTATTCCCTCATGTTATTTCAATTCATTTCAATGTTAATTACTCAAATAGGGTCTGACTGAGGTAGACCCCCATCCACTAACAAAATAACATTTTTTTCTCTCTCTTGTGATGTGTGTTTTGTAGATTTATGTGAATGGGACTCATTCTCCCAACCTAGTGATTTAGTCCCTAATTTTTCCTTTCAACAACATTCAACAGTGTTAGATCTAGGTTTGGAAGATTCAGAAAGATCTTGAAAAATCCTATAGCAAGACTCATACACCCAACCTAGCATATTAGTCCCATTAAAATTTTTTATCACCATTTAGCAGATCTTGATCAACTCTTAGAGAATCCCATATCTTACCTTGAAAACCCTAGAGTGGGGCTAAATCACCCGACCTAGCATATCAATCCTGGTACAATCTAAAACAACAATTTCCATGGTTTACAGACCTTGTTTTGGCCTCTCCAATCCTCTGAGTACTCTTATGTTTCATTATGTTTGTTAATTTGTTTTCATGCTTTCAAGTTTCTAGGGTTTTGTGCATAATTTTCATTTGTAACATTTCATTTTTAGATAATTGAATAGTTCAATAAATAAATTACCATGTTTGAAATTTGAAAATTACATCTATACATTTCATTCTAGGCCTTTACATTGCATTTTGAGTTTGTGTCAATTACCTTGCACAAATGTTAGTATCTATCTTTTCCAATTTTACAAGGAAAAAGTTAGTCAATAAGCATACATTAGTCATTCATTCAATGCATTTCCTAGTTATGAGAGTCTCTTAGTGCAAGAGAGAAAAAATAATGATGCTTGCCTTAAACCTACCCCCCTCTTATCTCTCCTATTTATGGGAATGATGTGATAGAAGAGAACACAAGCATAGATAACCATGATGATCATGATTTTTCTTCTCCTGATACCTCTCATGTTAGTGATGAAGGTATCTTGGTGAAAGAAGATACAATCATTGAGAATCATGGAGGTCTTGTTTGTCCTTCTCCTCATCCCCCTTTGGAAGATATCATGGTGCAAGAAAATGAGAACATTGACAATAGTAATCCCTTAGATGAAGATGATGAAGTAACATTAGACTCCTCTTCACTAAGAGACCATGAAAATAAGGATAAGTCTTCTGAGGTTATGCACATTAGATACCCCTTGGAGTACTCTCTTGAGCCTAAAATTATCATTTATCCACCCTCTCAAAAACCACAAGTTCAAAACAAGCCTATCCTTATCCTCGAACCACCTAAGAATAATGTTTTGTAGTAACCGAGTTGCAATACCATTGCTCATACATACAACACTAGGAACAATCCACAACCAAGACAAACACCTTCAACATCCCTCCCATTTTCTAACCCTATCTTACTAGGTCTCCCTTGTTTTCCTTCACAAAGTGGAAAGGAGTATGATCTTGTTGAACAACTTAAGAATACTGCTGCTAAGATATCATTTTGGGGCCTTATTCAAGCCTCCCCTCATTATCATAACATGATTCAAAAAGATTTACAACAAGTTCCTATCCCTTCTAATGCACAACCAAATGAAATAGTAGCCCTGATTCAAGGAATAAATCATTGTTTTCCACCAAAGTGAGCTCCCTCCTTTGGAAGTGCAAAAATAAAATGATGCTTTCATGATCATAGATCAATACAATAGCACAAGGATAAAGTGAACCCTTGTTGACAATGGCTCAGTCTTAAATGTGCATGGTGCAAACCTTTTGGATAAGCTTGGTGTTAATAAATCAAAATCCAACCTGCCTCTTTATCTATTAGTGGCTTTGATAACGTGGGAAAATGACCGCTTGGAGTGATCACATTACCTATTAAGTTGACAAAGTTACATTACAAAATCTGATCCATGTTATGCCTGATGATCTTTCATACAATCTTCTTTTAGGTAGACCATGGATTCATGAGATTTTTGTTGTTCCCTCTACTCTTCATTGTATCATGAAATATGTCTACAACAAAAAAATTTATACAATCGGAGAAAATCCTAAACCATATAGTTGTTTGAACATTGAGAAAGGTAAAGAGGATCCTTTGAAAACATTGACACCAAATACACAGGTAGAACCTGCACAACAGAAGGAAAAAGAAAAACATATTGAGGAAATTATAAAACTATTAGAAGATGATTGGGGTTCCTTAGAATTCGAACCAACATTCATGGGAGAATACACTGATCATAAATGAATATTCAGAAAAGGGAAAAGAAAAAGCAATAATGTCAACACAAAATTCGAAAGACCCTTTGAAAGCATCCACCTCAACCACTTTAGCAAAAAAAGAAAATTATACAAAAAACTTCAATGAAATTGACTATGAACAACCACCAAATCCTAAAGAAATCAAAAGGCTTTATAGAAAAGGTTACGAACTTATGAAACAACTTGGATATAGTGGAAAAGGATGTGGTGCTAGAGAACAAGGTATTTGTGTCCCTATAGAGCCTAGCATGTAAGAAACAACCCATGGTCTTGGTTATTGTCCTTTGAAAGAAATAAAACCATCAAACAAACCTTCACTCAATATCAACACTCTAACAAAAGATTCCTCTAAACCAACTTTAATGGTAGTGCATCATAAATTGATAGACATTATTGGTGTTGACTATTATCCTTTAAAAGAAATGAAACAAACAAAGAAATATTCACTTAATGTCAATGTCATCTCAAAAAACACTAATGATTTGAGTTTGTTAGATTTTACACCCTCCTACATAGAAGATTACAAAATCTCGTAATATAAAGAGTCTTGTGTAGGTATGACACCTTGTACTAAGCAAGAGATATCTTTGTTGCAAAACAAAGGAACATCCTCTAATTTTGATCAAGAGAGTATCTTGTTGAGACTCCCTGAGATAGTTTGATTTCCCTCCCTCCAAGAACACAAAATAAAGTCTACTACAGGAGTTCATTTTGTGCATATCATAGAGTTCATGGTCATTCTACTAATTAATGTAAAGATTTGAGTAATAAAATTCAACATCTTAAGGAGTGTGGTGCTCTTCCTTGTGTTGAAGCACCTAATTCCTCTAATTGATATTGATTTTTTCATGAGCATGTTTCTCATCAATCATTTTAGCTCATCCTTTCCCTACACTAAGTGGGGGCAAGGGGTTAGGTAGCCTTTTCCTCGTGTGTCACCTGTCGTTGCCTCTTTTGGCTAGTTGATCACCTTTCATGTATATATAAGATCAAGCTTGGGATGTGGATGAAATGCCTTATGTTGGCTCGCATGTGACATACTGAGTTATTCATTTTAGGGGCAACAACTTCCCTTTTCATGACATAGCTTATTGGAAACATATGACTTGGCATAGGGCTTTCTGAGTAATCTCTCATGTCTTCTACTTTAAAGCAATTTCTCACAACAATGGTGTTAGCAACCGCTTTAAAGTGGGGGCATACATCGACTCTCAAGTTTGATTATGCAATTTTCTTTCTTCTTGCGATGTATCCTTTTCTTGGTGATGCCACTGGGTTTGTTTTCCTCCGAGAGCATGATATTTCTTTGACTTGTCATCTCTTGGAAACATTAAGCACAATTTTCCTTAAGATGAGACCTTGCACGAAGTAAGTAAAATTCCTTTGAACATCCCTCTTTCTTAAAGTCATGGAGGTATGGCTTTGACATGGTTCCCCAAGGTTCACCTAGTGAACAAGTAGCTTCAATAGCCCTTTTGAGTGTGCATTTTATTTTTGTCCTTATCATAGTCATGGGGGTATGACTTTGATATGGGTATCTTGGGGTTCACCTAGTGGACAACTAGCTTCACTAGCCCTTGTGAGCATTTGTTTTGTTTGCATAGTAAACAATGCATTCCACTTGTAAACCTATTTTGGACAAATAGCCTAGACCCGGTCCATAGTACATTGGATGACCAATCAAAGCTTGATCTGTACCATTTTTCTTTTTCCTTTTTCCTTTTTCTATCTTTGATGGTGTAAGTTGGTGATCTGGTTATGGCTTCATATATCATCTACAAGTGTGTTCCTTTGTGCTTATGTTGGTTTGCCATAGGATCTTGATCTTGGGGGCTTGGCTACCCTCTTCGTTATTTTTCATCCTATCTTACTGGCATTTGTACATTTGAACCCCTCTTGATTGTGTGGTTGGCTACATTAGTGTGAGTTTGAATCAATTTCATCCTCTCACTAAAGTGGGGGCTAAATGTAGTGTACGAAAATGCATACCTTTGCATTTTCACACTTTTTTGGGCCTTCCTTGCTTTATTTATCCTTATTTATGTCTTAATTAGTCCTATTTTTCATCCACAAGCATAATAAATTATCTTTTTATGTCCAATCCTGACAAACATCAAAGGATAAATGATAATTTAATGATTTTGGTTGTGTGTCCTTGATTTTTGGACTGGGACTAAGACACCACCTAGGGAATCTTTGTCCTCCAAAGGTCTTGGGACCCTCTTTTCAAATGAACCTTAAATTGGCCCCTTTTTGGAGTTTGTGCCCCAAGTTTTAAGCCTCATAATGATGCCACCTAGGGCATCTTAGTCCCCCCTCAAGTTATTTTTAGGATTTAATTTCAAATCTTGGCGGGATTTAGCCTCTTTTAATTAATGATTTCATGTGTCGACTTGTGTAATTTCAGGATATTAAGCATGGATAAGTATAAATACAAGGTTCTTTCACTCATTTCTCATCTAGCAAAGTTGAATGAGCATTCCTAAGGCAAGTTTATGAGATCAAGAGCATTCAAGAGCAATTCATCAAGCATTTGGAGCCATAATCAGGATTCAAGTATCATATCAAGGATAGTCTTGCATCATGTACATATTTTTTAGCTAACATTTGTGATATAGTATTTTGATTCAAGCAAGTAATTCAAGTCAAGATCTATCAAGCATTCAATTATTTCAAGATATACATTCAAGCTAGCCATCTCACACAAGTTTGTAGACTTCATAACAAGGGTTTGGTGAGTTTCAACATAGCACTTGTTGGAGTTAAAATAACACTGAGAGGGGGGTTGAATTAGTGTCTTAACATATTTGACCAATTTTCAAAAATTCAAAAACATAGCCTAGATTTGATCTCAATATACTCTGATTAATGCATTCATGAGTTGAATGTAATCATTCATAAATAGAATTGAGAAAAGTAATAACCAAATAATGAACTGAAATAACAAAAACACAGTAAAGTAGTGAGAACTCAGAAGAACAAAGAGACAAGATATTTCCAAGTGGAAAGCCCTCCTGGGGTATAAAAACCACTCTCGAAATGCCTTCCAGGCTTAATCTTTTGAACAACTGTTCACAATGCCTTATAGGCTAATTTTTGAGCACCCTCTCAAGGAGCACCAACCCTCATTTAGAGATATCTATCTCAAGGAGTACCAACCCCTCAAATTATATTTCTAAACAATAATAATATCTCAGAGGATCTCTCTGTTTTCAGTTAAGCTCATAACTCTATTTTTTTTCTCGTCTACCTAATAGCCTAGGAATTCAAAAAATTGAATCCTTAAACTATTACATAGAAAGGAATATTACAATATATCTCTGCATCTTTTTTTTACAAATTTTTAATATAGATTATTTCAATACATTTTTGATACAACCAAAGAACAATATTCCAGAATTACAACGAGAGAAAAACTACATTGTTTTCAACACTAGTTTTTATATACGTTTCAAGTACGTCTGTCATAAAGAAGGTCGTCAAAGAATGCATTTTTCACAAGAATTTGAAACTTCTCTTGCTAATTTTAGAATATGAAGCTGAATAATGATAATCTTTAGATGATGGTAAGAATCAAGAGTAACGCTTGTCCAGATGGCTGCAAATAATCCGTTATTTCAAAACCACGACTGCCCACAAATGAAACTCAAAATGCTCTACCATGTAATTGTTCTGAGATTCGATGCCAACCAATGATGTCGGCTTGCAACTATACTTAGAAATTCCCATGTCGGCCACAATGATTGAGTCTTCGTTAATCATTCGCTGAGACATCCAAATAGTCCTGCCGAAGGCAATTAAATCACCAGTCATTCCCCTTAGTTATCACTTTCACCATGACCCATCAAAGTCAGGAAGACTTCTCGCATACCACATTATGTTCCACCAAAATCCCTTTTATCTCTTATGTGTCGTTGTGACATTCTGCTGTCGGGGAGACATTTTGTAGATAATGCTTTGTTTTACCAAAAGTCATCCTTTCATCCGTTGTTGCTGAGACAATTCAAAATCAAGGAGACTTCTTGTAGAGCATCCTGTGTCTTACCGAAAGCCCACGTGATCATTCCTGTTCGCCAAGACAACTCAATGCCTATGCCGACAAGGTCCATTTGTATTCCATCGATGAGACCCACAGGGTTCGCTATGACATTATATCAATGCCACAACTCTTGTCGATGTGTTCCCATTCCTCTGGTCGGTGAGACATAACAATCTCGCTGTGACCATATACCGATGGTATAACTCCTGCCGATAGGGATCACCCTCTGTCACTGAAACAAAGGAGAAGACCTGCCGAAAGCTACCTATGAAACTCCATGTGTAATGTTGGCGAGACCGAAGGTCACTCGCCAAAACCTCACTTCGATAACCCTAACTCTTACCGATATGTATCTTCCCACCGCTGGTTGGTGTGACAATGTACAATCACTATGACTTCACACCAAAAGCAGCATGTCTGGCCGAAGTGAATCTTTAATGTGCTAGTCGGTCGATGTAACAATTCAAACTTGCCAAGACACAATGTCGATGAAGGATCACTTACGCCGATGAACCACCTCATGTATTAGTCAGTGAGACCCGACTCATTCGGAAAAACCTCTCCCCGGTGAAAAACACTCATGTTGATAGACCTTTACTTTGTCACCAAAACCACATGAATGTCATGCCGATAGATACCCAAAGGTGAATTTTGTCATCAAGGACAAACCAATCAGAACACAACTGAGAACCAACAGCACTTTGTTCATTAATTATTTCCCTTCATTATTTTATTCCAAGGTTTAATTACCAACAAGGGGTTTGACCATGGAAAACCCCCATTAACTAACAATCAACAAGTTTTTCCTCTCTTGCATGTTTTTTGTTTGTAGATTTAAGTTGAAGATCATTTGAAGTGCAAAGTTGCATTGAAAAGTCATCATCTTCATGGAAAGTCACCTATAGGCCAGATTTGGAAGTTTCAGGATCTGGGATTTGAGAAGAAGGAAGTGCAAACATTGAGCCTTAGGATCACATTTAGAGATTTCAGAAATTCAAGATGGGAGTAAGACAACAATAAGGGTGTCTTAGTCCTCCCAAGGGTATTTTGCAGATATTGTTTTAGATTATGTTCTGACATCTGAATATTTCATAATTCCCCCAAAAAACAACAGTGGGACTAAGAAAATAGTAAGGGCGTCTTATTCCTCCATGGTATATTTTGATAGGATTTTTGCATTTCCAGAATCCTCATCACATTTTTATGCTTCCTAGGTACATACATCATAACTTTATGTTTCTTAATTTTGTCATTTGCATTCATCATTTGGCTTGCATTACTTGGTTTTGTGAGTGGAATGTTAAAATGTCTTTTCCAAGCTTTTTCTTGGTGGTGAACCCCTTGAAGCCTAAAAAACCACCCTAGGTCTTCCTTGTTGAGAATTGACTCACCTTTGTGTTGATAGTCAATCCAATTTAGGATCCTTGGGCATTCTTGAATGATAATTGGAGAAGAGTGGTGTTACATGACCTAGGCCATAAAGCACACATTTTCCTATTGTTCAATTTGATCCTCAAAATGATATTTTTGCACATACTTAGGAGTCTTATGATTCTGTTTTGAAGCTTATTCCTTTTCCACATACATATCTTTTTCTTTCTCTTGTTCTTATCAAACAGGGTCATCATATTCATATCCCTCTATCAATATTGAGCTCTAATGAGCTTCTTCATCCACTTTGACACTTGCACTTTCATCTATCTTATTTAGTCTCCTATAGCGCTTGAATGCCTTGCTCTTTGTAGAATATTCAATGAAGATTCCTTCATCTGATCTTGTATCAAACTTTCCTAAGTTTTCTTCATCCCCCATGATATAACATTTACTTCCAAACACTCTAAAATATTTTGTAGTACAGAGTTTTTCCATACCATAGCTCATAGGGGTCTTTGAACTATTTATTCTTGATTGTCCTCCATTTAGAATGTAAACTATGTTATGAATTTCTTCTCTCTAGTAGACATCTCAGAGATTTTCTTCCTTCAACATGGTTCTTGTTGCCTCTTGAATAGCCTTGTTTTTCCTTTCCACAACTTCATTTTGTTGTGGAGTCCTAGGAGTTGATAAATGCCTTTTATCCCATAATCTTCACAAAAATTGTTAAAATCATTTGAGGTTAACTCACCGCCTTTGTCATACCTTAAAAACTTGATTTTATAGTCCATTTCATTCTCAACCATAGATTTGAATGCTTTAAAATTGTTTAGAGCTTGTGATTTTTCTTTGAGAAAGGTCACCCAAGCTATTCTAGAGTAATCATCTATTAACAACATAAAATACCTATCACCTTGAAAGCTTCCTATTCTAGTAGGTCCACATAAGTCTGTATGCACTAACTCCAAAGGTCTTGTAGTAGAATATTCCTTGGTCTTGAACTTGTTCCTTGTCTATTTTTCAAGCTGAAATTCTTTGCAAATTCCATTGATAGGCTTTCTATTTTTCAAGCTAAAATTCTTTGAAAATTCCATTGATAGGCTTTGTAATTCTTGGCATGTCCCTCATAGCTTGAGTAGAGTTGATATTCACTAGGCTATCAAAATTGATATGACATATTATTCTATGCCACAACCAAATTTAATTTATTTGAGTCATGAAGCACTTAATACCAACACATTTGAGCTGATAAAAATTTCCTTTTCTCCTTGTTCCTGTAGAAAACAAGCTTCTAAAGCTTCCTTTTCTAATTTTATAATGATCATGCTAAAACACTAGATAATATCCTTTGGTACATATTTATCCTACCTTGAGAGGACTATGCCAGAGACCCTTGACATAAAGAACATCATCTATCTAATGCTTTCCATCAAAACTAATTGAACCTTTTCCACATATCTTAGTGGATGTGTCATCATTAAACTTAACAAGACCACCATCATAATTCTCAAGGTTAACAAACATACTCTTATCACTTGTCATATGATTTGAGAATTCACTATCAATTATGTAGTAGTTTCTCTCTTCTTTTGCTTGAAATACAATCGAAATAGTTACTTTAATGTTGTGGTTTTCTTCTAGAATAATTTACTTCACACATCTTATAGGGTTAGTAGGATTAGTTCCAACATTCAAAGCCATAAAAAGAAATTCATCACTTTCATCATTTGGGTAGTCAAATTCCTCATCATCAGAAATACCACTATCTTTTTTAACATTGTAACTCTTCTTGAAATATTTACATTTGTCATTTGAAACTTTACCTAGACATTTTGAATCATAATGACCTATCTTTGCACAATTGAAACAATTGAAAGGTAATTTACCTATGTACTTGCCAATTCCCTTTTTTAATCTTCTCAAAAACTTTGGGTCTCTAAATTAAATGGACTTAATTAAGCCTCCAATTGGCCCAATTTTTCATCTACAAGCTTAATTAATTGCAATTTTTGAAAAGGAGTATTAATATTTAATTAATGCAATTATCATTTTTAACACCCCAAAATGAATAGCTTCTAGCAATTTAGTCTAGGATCCATTCACCCTTGGGCGAATAAGTCCCCTTTATTTTCTAAATTTTAAAATATTTTTTTGGTGGCATTTTTATAATCCCAAATTCAATTTCAAATGCCAACTTGTAATGTTTAATTATCTATAAATTAGAAAATTACCTATAAATATAAAGTCTTTTTATCAATTCAAATCCTAGGAAAACAATTCAACTTTCACAAGAATGAAGATTATTTTCAAAGGTGTTCAAGAGAAAATTTATCCTTCAGTTGTTGCAGCATTCAAGATCTCAAGCATCATGTCAAATTTATTATCATTCACGCATGTTTTAGGAGCTAGCTAACATTGTGATGTAGGTTTCAAGCATTCAAGTCAAATTTCAAGTATCAAGAACACATCATCAATCAAGCCATTTAATGCAAGATCAAGACCTTGGAGATATGTATCAAATTTTAGTCCTTCAAGGGTTTCATTCAAGGGTTTGGTGAGTTGCAACATAGAAAGTGTTCATTCATCATTCCTTTTATGTTTCATTATTTCAATTCAAGGTTTAATTACCAAAACAAGGTTTGATCAAGGCAAACCCCCATTCATAAAAAAAAAATAAAAAAAATCCCTCATGTTTTTTGTATATCTTAGGTTGAAGAAGGATTGAATATCCACCAAAGGAGAAAATTTGCAAAAGTTGTCAACATTGTATTCAAGCCATGAAAACTCACTTTTAGATTTTAATTCTGAACTTCTGACTATGAAACTTGGAAGAATCAAGAGTACAAACCTAGGATTAGAGGATTGTCAAAGATGATTTTGATCCCCTGTAGTAAGACCCATTCACCCTAGGGTGAATCTATCCCTGGAGGAAACTCAACACAACATTTTGGTGGCAGGTGCATAAAATCCTAACCCTCTTAGATCTACTAAAAATTTCTAGATTTTGTCATATTAAAGTTTTAAATTTATGATTCATGTGTTACATTGCATCATTGCATTAATTTGGTATTTTTCATTCATCACCCAAAAGTGCATTTTAGGCTAATTTACCTCGTCCTAAGTCATAAGGAAAACAACAAGGTATGTGTAGGATCATCATGGAAAAAATAGGCCCTTAAGTGGCAAAAAAAATTTAAAAATTAGAGTTAGGCAACTCGACGTAAAAATTTGAATAACTTATCTATATTATTTCAAAATATGTAAGAATATAATCTATAGCAAATTGAATGTAGTTTCTAAAATACTAGGTTTATTTTATATATATATATATATATATATATATATATATATATTTGGTGAAAATTTGAAATTTCAATGCAGTAGCACATAAATTTCAAGGAAAAAATAAGAAGTAGGTCTCTATCTGACCACCCTAACCACAATAAAATGATAAAAAAAATTTATAAGATTTTAGATATAAGTAGAGGACTTATGTCTCAATGTGATGCATATTTTTTTGTAATTTTTTTCTAAGTAAATAATTAATTTTTTTATTACAACTTTTAAAAAATATAAAAACTCGTATGTCTGACCACCTTAACTTGGTCAAAAATTCATGAGATTCATTTTTTTTTTCAATCCTATAGTATGTGAAGCATAGAATGTGACGCATGTTTCAGATTCAAAAAATGTGATACTGTTTGAAAGCTATAGACATTTTTCAATCAACCTATCAATCAGGACTTTAGACATAATTCAAATAGAAAATGAATAATAATTATTTATTAAATTCAAAGTAAAGCATAATTTATATTGGTGGAAATTTGAGAATCTCCTTTAAAAAAAAAATTCATTTCATCAATTTTGGGTAAAAAAAAGTCGTCAACCACATGGGTCATCATATCACTTAGATATCACCACTTTTTGGCCCATCATGATCCTGCACATTCCCAACAAGATCTCTCTTAAGATTGAATTGCCTAAGGGTTGATAGTCAATATTACTCTAAGAGATCTCTTTTTTCTAATGAAATAAGGAAGGAAAGTGTAGGTGCATACCCCCATTCAAAATCCATCTATAGACACCTAAAATAATATTTAATTAAATAAATATTTGTTATTATTTATAGTGATGGAAAATGTACCCCTTTACATTTTCTCACTTTGTTTGAGCCCTCCTAGTTAAAATGGACTTAATTATGCCTTAATTTAGTGTTGTAATATGTCTATTTACATATTCACACTAAGTTTAGGGCCCTATTGATTAATTGAGCTTAATTAGGCCTTAATAAGCCTTATAATTCATTTCCAAGCCCATTAAATTACATTTTCTGAAGGGGAAACCTGACACTAATTAATTCCTAAACATAACACTTTACCTTGAGCAATGTGTTTCATAGATTTAGGGACCTAGGACCCATTCACCCATGGGTGAATGGGTCCTCCCTAAGTCCTAGGACCTAAATTTAAACTATGTTTTTAGCAGTATTTTAATGTTTTCAAATCCATAATTCAATGTCAACTTGTGATATTTGAATTTCAAGAAATTAAGGTTACATATCTATAAATGTAAGGTTATTTCACTAAGTTTTACCTAGAATTTTCAAGATCATATTCACTTAAGCATTCAAGATTTTCATGAGCATTTCAAGAGAAATTCAAGGCATTCAAAGGCAGATTTATTGAATTTTTATTGCAACAATCAAGATCCAATTGTCATATAAAAGTCTTCTTACATCATGCATTTTTTTGGAGCTAATATGATGATGTAGGTTTTATGATCCTATCAAGCATTCAAGTCAAATATTCAAAGCAAGATTCAAGTGTTAAGATCCACATCCATTGAAGCCATTTCATGCAAGTTGTAGACCTTCATTCCAAGATCTATCCAAGGGTTTGTTGAGTGGTAACATAACTTTGTTGATTCTTCATTCCCTCTTTCATGATTTTTTTCATTTCAAGGTTTGATTACCAAAATAGGGTTTGACCAAGGAAAACCCCCATTCAATAAAAAAAAAAAAAATTCCCTCTTGATGTGTGTTTGCAAATTTAGGTGGCAGAAAGTTTCAAGACCTATTGAAGATTGAATTTTGAGAAGGTTCCAAATTTTCAAAAGTTGTCAAAAGCATCATTATTTTATGAAAACACAATTATATCTAATTTATTTCCAGTTTCCCGAACCTAAAACCTTGGTAAATTGAAGGATTTAGATCTGTAACAGAGGCTCTTGAAAGTTGCAGAAAAACCCACACTCAAGACCCATTCACCTAGGGTGAATTAGTCCCAAATCAGCTTCTAAAAATAACTTTTGGTGACTAGTACGCATGCTTCTACCCTTCTCTAATCTCCATTCTAATTTTTCGTTCTGTCAGTATTGAGTTTAATCTTTCAATTCCAAGTGTTAGATTGCATTTTGGTGTTGATTTTCTATTTTTAGTTTTTCTCTCATAGTGTTGTTTGACCTTGACCCTCATCCTAACACAAAAAGGTAAATATTTAGATTCATGTCTTGAGTTGACTCACCTAAGGGTTGTAAGTCAATTTTTTATATGGATCTCATTTCCTAATAAAATAAAGGATAATATTTATATCTATTATCATTTTGGTGAACCCCTGTCTACACCCCCAAACCTATTTTTCAATGTTTCATTATTTAATTAATTTAACCCATTCCCTTATCCTAATAATTAATTTTAAAAATAAATATTTTTTATTTAATTAATTAATTTCCTCATTACCTTTATCCGCCATCCTTAATTAAATAAATCCCACATTTATCTAATTAATCCCACCTTTTCCACTTTTCTCTAAAAATACCCATGAACCTTTCTTAAGTTGATTAATCCTTGATTAATTAACTTTATCCCCATCCTAATCATGATTATCCCATTCTCCAACTTTTAACTTCACCCAAGTTAATAAACCTATGGCTTATTAACTTAACCCTTCCTCATTTAATCAATTAATTCATAATTAATTGATTTAATCTCTAAGCCTAACCCACATTACCATTATTTCCTAATTTTAATTTCCTACACCTCCCCCCAAACTTTCCACCAAGTGACAAGTGTCCTAAGCCTATCCTCTCACCTCCTCTCACACATGTGTGAGATCGCACCTACCACCACTAACCTCAAGTACACAATCCCACTAACTTTTCCCAATGCGTGCTCACACATGTGTGAGCACACCTCACCTCTTACCTCATTTCCCTTTTGTGACACTTGTCACAATGCTAATACTCATCTCAACTTTGATCCAAACCCTATCTCACAATCAATCCTAGCCCTTCATCAAACAATCAATCTTGGCCCTTGATTTATCCCATCTTATTTCTATAAATGAGAGGCTTCCCATCCCATTTTCATGACTTCTCTTATGCTAATTTTATGATGCTAAAATTTATATTGAGTCCATTATCATGCTACTGGAGTAAGAGCAACCACATCCACATCTTCAACACATCTCCATGCTACTCTTACTCATGAGGTTTGTATATGCATTTGGTTTGAGTTAGCTTATGTTTTATGTCTATTTCAATATATATCATTTGCATTGCATTCACCATCACCCACATTTTCCCTTGTTTCATGGTCATACCATGGTTGAGGCTTCATACGATTGGACCATATATCATATGGAGGTTCCTTAACATAGGAGGTAACCAAATTTTTCACATAGGAGTGCCTTGAGTCTTACTCATTCAACAAGTGGTCCCTCAGTGGCATAATCAAGAGGAACAAGTCCTTCAAGTGTATGTTAACCACCACCTAGAGAGGATTAGGGGAGTAGAGGATAGCCCTTGTGTATAGATATATACATTTTTTATGTAGCCCTGATATATGATGTATATTCATTCATCGACTCTTTTTGATAGCCTCATGTATATTTTCATGTATATCACATACTTTGATATGTATCATGAAATTTACTTCTGATATATATAAGATGATCGAATGCAACATTTATACTTATGATGGATTTATCTCATACTTATGCTTATGTGATGACTTACATATGGATGCATTTATTTCTTATGCTTATGATGTGATGTGATGATTATATTTATGATATCATGTGATGTATTAATTTTCTTATGATATGAATGTGGATATGTGTTGTGGAAAAAAGGACCCTTTGCTTGACATGGGATTAATTCATGATAAATTGGCTTAATGAGGCCTTGATTCAGGTGTTGTGAGGCATTTTATGCATCCACACTAGGTCTTGGCTTAATTAAGGACATCTTGTAAAGGTGTTGTAAAGTCTTGTAAAGGACTTTCACTCTTTTCTAGACTTAATTAACCTATTTCTCCCTAATTCAACATTATAAAAAGTGTTTAATAACATTATTACATCAATCTAGAAGGTTTCTAAAATAAATTTAATGTTAAATTAGTGCTTTAATGTGTCTCACATTCACATTGATTCTTGTGCCTTCCTAGGCTATGTGGACCTCATTTTAGTGTTGTAAAGTGTATTTAATCACACTTTCACATTGATTTTTGTGTCCCAAGCCCTATTTTAAATTCACATCATCACTAATAGTCCCATATTAACTCATATTGTGCATCTCGAGGTCCAAATTGATCAAATACCCAACAAGGTTGCATTTTAGATCTTATTTCCTTATCTCTTGGCATATGAGTTGTCAAATTGTCCCTTGTGGGACCCATTCACCATGCATGGTGAATCAGTCCCATCCAAGTGGGACCCATTCACGATGTGTGGTGAATGAGTCCCATTTGGCTCAATTTTGACCTTTGAGCAGGAAAAAAAGTGAATTTTGAGTTTAATATTGCTTCATGTTGGCTTGTGATGAGGTATTAATGGGTAAAATAGGTGAATTGCATATAAAATCACCTCTCTAAACTCATTTTTACATCCATTAACTCAATTCACATCCATTCTTCATTATTCATCTACCAATCCTTCATCTCAAGTCAAGCAACTTAGGGTTTTATCATTGCAAGACATCAAGAAAGCTCCTAAAGACATTCAAGGGCTGAATATTCCTCCATTGCTGTAGAAATTATACAAAATCAAAAACATGGCAAGGTAATCTATTCCATTATTGCATGTTTCATTATATTCTTTCATCATTTTGGTTTAATTACCTAAATAGGGTTTGACCAAGGCAAACCCCCATGCCTTAACATTCAACATCTCTCTCTCTCTCTCTCTCTCTCTCTCTCTTGTCTTGTTTGTTTGCAAATTTAGGACTCTTGGAAGCTTGGAAATCATTGTATATCAAGTTTCAAGGTTTCTCAAGTCTTCTCCTCATTCAACAACTCAAAATATCAACAAAATCTTATTTTCAAACTCGTAAACCAGAGTTTTGAAAGCAGACACCTATAGGAAGTCAAAGTGTAGACCGGAAGCTTCGAAATCCACCTTTGAAAATCTAGAAATTCAAAGTGGACTCATTCACCATGGGTGACGAATGAGTCCCAAGGTCAATTTTGAGTTTTCTGCATTTTTTAGTACCCTTTTGTTAGAAACAGGTTTCGGCTCAGTTTGACAGTACTAGGACTGATTCACCCAAAATGGCGAATGAGTCCCTCCAGGCCTAAAAAATAGCATTAGAAAAATTTCAAATCCAATTTCAAGTCTTCATCAAGGTTCCAGGTGCACACTTTCAGTTCAGTTCAATTCTATTAAGTTTTGCATTCATTTCTAGTTCATTGTTGCACTACACAATGTGTTTTCAAACATCACAATTTGTTTCCTAGATTTTGTATCCATAATGTCATTTAGATTAATTAATTGTATTTAGATCATTACATTTAACCATAATTACATCATACATAACATAATTTGAATGAACCCTTTAGCATTTTTGGCCCTACTCTCTCCTTCTAGGTGAAAAACCCTAGAAGAGCTTAGAGAAGTGCATGGTGCCAAAAATCTACCATTCAATATGATATGGATATGCCTGATTCATGAATGCAAGATGTATGTAAAATGAAATGGATGATTTCCTTTTCTATATCTTTTCATATATCATATTGTGATTATGCAGGATGTATTCTATGAGATGCATTTCTTTTTGTATTTTTCATATATCATGTTGTGATAATGAAAAATGTATGCCATGAGATGCATGTTGATGGTTTTTCAATGGAGGATGGATGCACTTATTTTTCATTATTTCATGATACTTGGATGTTAGTAAGTGTGGCAACAAAAAAACTTGCCCTTTTCCTTAATAAATTTGGGAATGGTTAACATTAAAATGGACCTAATGCCACCTTGATTTAGTATTGTAATTTGTTTTACACATTCACATGAGATTTAGGTAGCTTTTAAGCTAAATTGACCTAATTTTTCCTTAATCTAATGTTATAAAGTGTATTTATTTGCAATTCACATTAATTTTAGGACCATTGTAAACTAAATGAAATTAATGGTGCCTTATTTATGGTGTTGTAAAGTGTATCCTAACACTTTCACACTAATCTAGGAATTTATTAATTAATTGGGCTTATCTATGCCTTAATTGGCCCTATTTTGCATCTACAAGCCTTATTAAATGTTGGGAATAGGATGCCATTAATTGCAATCCTAAACATTATTTCTTGTATCTCCTAAGTCCTTGGAAAGTGTTCCCCAACGCTAGGATTAGAAAAAGATTAAATTCAAATGAAATGAACATGTAAATTGAGATTTGTAATTAATTATAAATGATAGGAACATGTAGGGATGCCCAAGAAGAGCTCCTAGAAAATAGGATAACATGGTGCGCCCACATGGAAGGTGGAACCCACCTTGAGTTCTGTTAATTTTTTGAAGAAAAAATAACACTTCAGTAATGCATGTAGAGATCCTAGAAGCTAGGGATTGATGTTTACATGCATGGAGTTCAGTATCAGTTCAGTTTAGTTTAGTTCAGTTATGGTTCAATTATCTTCAGTTGAATAGCTAGTTTGAGTTGCATGTTAGTTGACTTTAGCTGACTTGAATTACATGCTAATGACTTGAGTTGCATGACAAATAACAGGTGACTACTTTTAGTTAACAGAGGATGATCAATCATGCATGATATTTGCATGAATGGTAGAGAGATATGTTTTAGTTAACAAAGATTGAATTGGACCCACCCTGGGTGCCCAAGTTGGCATCTTGGAGTTAACACTTTTGGATGAGAAGATATTTTATAAGGTTGATTTAAGTGGGCCCATTCTTGGGCGCCAACTTTGAGGAGAAGCTTACAAGATATCTTTGTAATCAACATTGAATTTGTTGGAAAGAGACACTGCAGATGTTTTTTGGTGTTGTCATTGATGACAACCCTTGTTAGCTAGTGGATTCACATGTCGTCATTTACTCATACCGACAGACAGATTGAAGATCAATGATTATCTGTTAAGCTAGAATAGAGCATTCAGTAGTTTTGTGTTCTTTGATTCATATGCAAATATTTTGTTATTATTTTATGATGTGGATCTCAGGGAGTATTGTTTGATGCATAATCTATGTTATCTGTAATTCTTGATTCCTTGTATCAATTTGGGTGAAAGATAGAAGGTTCGGTGAAGTAATTTTATGTTCATCAATGTATGAAGGATGACTTGGTGAATATAGTGTGTCATGAATATTTGAGGAGTTACTTTTTGAATATTTTTTTGTTTTAACATTTTGATTTGGGTCCATACTATGTTGTGGCTAACTCTTGTGGATGCACATTGAATATTATGGATGATTTGACCCGAAAGTTTGTGAATATTTCTTATTTTGTTAAGGCTGACATGAAGTGATTGAACTCTTGGTGGCAGATATATATAAGTGGTCGATTATATCATTTTGGTGTGTGTTATATGTGAGTTGATGTATGTTGCAAATGTTAGAAGGTCAGTAGAGTGATTATACATAGTTTCATTTGTGCATTAAGGATTTTTGGTGCGAGTTGAAGCTGAACAAAGCAAAAGAGAAGAATCAGACAAAAGGTCCTGAATTCAATTGTTGAGCTTAACCAGAACTATAATCAGGCATTTGTAGATGCTAATCTATCAATTCAAATTCTTGGAAGTATTTCAAACTTTTGTAAGGTAGTGAGCATTTATGTTTTTGAGCAGTGTGCTCTAGGCAGTGTGCCTAAATGCAAGTGCATTCTCATTTTGTAATCTTTTATTTTGAGTATACTCAAAACAACATTGTGGATTGACCTCCACCATGGTTTTTCCCCTAATAGGGTTTCCACGTAAAAATACTTGTGTTACGGTGTTATGGTTATTTTTCTTGTGTAAATGCATCTTTATTTTGGTTGTATGTTATCAACACTTTAAGGATTATATTAACATTGATTCACACACCCTCTCAATGTTGCTTGATTCCAACAATTGGTATCAGAGCTCAATTCCTCGAAAGAAGTTTAAAAGCTTGGGGAAGATCTTGAAAGTGTTTCAATGGATTCAAGTAGTCTTCAACAACAACTTATGGTGGCCCTAGATGATCTTGATTAGGAAAAATTTGAAGTCTAGGAATTACAAACAAATCTCATGAATGATGAGAGATTCATTGAGTCATTGAAAGAAAAAGTCAACAAGTCCAGGGAGAAGAGAAGGGAACTTTGTGATCAGATCAAACAGGAAGACAATAAACACATTGTAGATGAGCAATTGAGTCAAATCTTGAAGGAAAAGATAGAAGAATGTGAAAGGTTTTCCAGGGATAATGCAGTTTTGAAGCATGAGATGGAATCTATTATGATGAGGATGACTAAGGAAATTGAAGATAAGAAGAAGAATGAAGAAAATATTGCCCAATCCCTAAAAGAGAAATCTGAAGAATGTAGTCGAATTACTAATGGATTCATTTAGTTGGAACTTGAGTTAGAAAAAACCAAACACAATGAGGAAGAGCTTGAAAAGCACATTATTGATCTCAGAGATGAACTTGCTACAAAAAATGAATTAAAGGAGAAGTTCAAGATTAGGTCAACCAAGCTTGATGAACTGATTAAAATTCAGAGGACTGATGGTGACAAGTGAGGTCTTGGATATGAGAAAGGAGAAATTTTTGGATTTGGACAAAGGAGGTTTAAACAAGGAAATCAGATGAACAACATTGTCCAAGGTATCTGGTAACACAACCTAATGCTCAAAAGTTTAATGGTAACTGTTATGTTTGCAATAAATTTGGTCATATGGCAACCCAATGTAGAAGTAGAATGAATTCAAGTGGTCCAGCATTCTTCGGTCAATGCTTTAATTGTAACAAGTATGGTCATAAGTCAAATGAATGCAGAAATGTGATGAACAACTTTTATAGAAATGTTAGATGTTATACATGCAATAGATTTTTCCATATTCCTAACTAGTGTAGATCAAGAGAAAGTCAATGGAATAGCTAGTCTAGACAAAGAAATGTGGTGTGCTACAATTGCAACAAAACTGGTCATATTGCTAGATTCTATAGAAGAGGTCTGGTAAATTAGAGAAGAAACATGCAGAAGGATGAAAAAGGAAAAGTGAAAGTTACTACATATCAGATCAAGAAGCAGATGAAGAAGACATGGGTGAAGAAGAGTCCCTTTGTAGTAGGAAATAAGCCAACACTAGAATCAACTTCTAGTAATTCCTTTGGGAATTAGGTTAAGGCCTTTGGCCTAGGGGGAGTTGTCAAGAAAATCTTTCAAATACCCTACAGGTAATCGACACCAGGATGTGGATGAGTTCAATGTTTGCATTGATGATCTACAATGGATATTGACCAGTTCGAGAAAGTATTTATGCAGAATTGAAGGTCCGTAGAACAATTATCCTTTACAGTGTATGGAAACAGGGTATCTAAATGAGTTAGGGAAAAAGTATTTATTGCGTCAAAAGGTTAGGTGTGAAAATGATAAAAGGTCATTTTTATCTTTCATTTACCACTTTGCATTTTGAGAAAAAGTTTGAAGAGCTCTGAAGTGAACCTTGGCAAAATTTGGCGAGAATTCAAGTGTGAAGGTGATTCGAAGTTCAAACCCTAATTCGACAAAAAGGTATTTATTGGGAAAACTTGTAAGCCTATGAATTCATGAAAATGGCTACTCCATTGGTAGTTGAAGTCAAGGATAGATCCCATCCAAATTGCAAGTGGCATCCTTTTAAGTCTGTTGAGACCGAGCCCTTAGGTGCTTTTTTGTCTATTTCGTACGGTGTTTTGTACATTGAAGATATTAGGGAATACATCCATGCTAATATTGAGGAGTTAGGAAGCTTGCAATTGTTAAATTTGTATTCTGAACACATTGTTGGAGAGGATTTATGTGTCAAGCCTGAATTCAAAACCCTATAGGAGAATAAATTCACACAGATTATGAAATTCCCCATGTTTGATGAAAGAAAATGGGTTTGGTACATCTTGAGTCGAGTTCATGTTGAATTCATGTGGTTGAATCAACCCTTCAAGATTATAAAAGAAGCTATAAGTGTTGTTACAGGTTTAAATTCTTCCAGTGGATTGCCAATTTTGAAGTCTGTGAAGAATCAAATAGTAACTGATGCAACTAGTTCGGTATTTGATAGAAGAGTGATGACAATTGATAAAATAATTAATGTGGGCGTGAAATTTTCTTCGATGGTCATTGGTTATAAGATATATCACTCCAGCTGAGAAAATTCTATATCCAGTATAACCATATATGCAGCCTATCAAATGGTAAAGGAAAATGCAGAATATGATCTATGTGAGTTGCTTCGAAGTCAACTTATGGAAAATCTTGGTAAGATTAGGAAAGAAAAGAAAAATTCATTTAAATACAGTAATATGTTTCTATGTTTGCTCTTTTATTTCATGAATGAAGCTCTGAGAGTTGGGAAAGTGCATTGGAAAAGTGATAAGCCTATTGTTGTTCAGATTAGAGACATGTTATTCAGCCTTGGTGATATGCAAGCTAGGAAAACTGCAATATGGGGATACTTCAAGAACTTTCAAAATGTAATGCAAGCCAAGGACATAATTCCTACTTCTATTGTAGAGAAGTATAAGGATACAATATGTTTTATGGTGGATATTCATCAGTGCTTAATGGAAGCAACAAAACCCATAACCGTTTGGATTATGCCAATGGGTTATGAAGTTGAGGAGAGAATATTGGAGCTATATGCACATATTGAGTAAACCTTTGGATCCATTTGAAGAAAGGTTTGGAACATATGTAGAGAATAATATGCAAGTCCATGAGCAATTGAAGAAACCAATGGTAGTCTGGTGAGTGAGGAAAGAAGTGGAAGTCTTTGCAAAGAGCATGGGAATACCTTTAGAAGTTATAAGAGAAGACAGAAGGGAAAGAGAACAAGTTGAAAGAAAAAAAGGAAAAGAGCCTAGACTAAAAATGAATCTGCTAGTCTGGCAATATCCTCTACTCAAACTAGATCAACAAGGATCTCAATACCCCTATCCGATCATGCAAAGAAGTCTTCCCTTGCAAAAGCTCAAGTTAAGGCATCTAGTAAAAGGAAGAAGGATAAGAGCACAAGAGTGTATACAGTTGTTTCAGAAGATGAAGAGACAAAATCTAATGAAGAAGTTAGAGAAATAAAAGTTGCAACAATAGTCAAGCCCTTCAGTGAAGAGGAGAAATCAAAGAAGAAGATGAAGCCTGACAAACTAGGTATGTCAGTAGAGGAAGTTGAAAGAGGTATAATTAAGGATGAAAATCTTAAAGTCCCTATGTGAAGTGTATGGTTCCTTTGGCTCTATTGGTCAAAGAGTCCTTAAAGAGGCACAATACAATATTTGAACAATTTCAATATGACTCTTGTTGAGATAATGGCACATTTGCCTAATGAATTGTATGAAATTTTGGAGATGAGGAGAGTTAGTGCCAGAACTGAAGAAGAAAAACTGAGAGAATGGGTTCTTGCAAATCTAAGTTTGGTAATGTCTGTTGAAGAAATGAAAGCAATCCTAAAAGAAGCAAAAAGAGAGTTCAAATCAAAACAAGAATAAACAAGCTTATGTTGAGTAGGACTGAAGAAGTAGAAATGGAAACTAAAAGTATGTTGAAGAAAGTTCTATTAAAGAACATAATTGATGATGTTTCTGAAGAAGAGCATGTGGGAGATATTTCATCTGGTCTGGTAAATGAAGAGGTTACAGTTGAGGACACTCAAATTCCTCTTGAGGTGAATGATACAAAAGAACCTATGGAGACTGAAGCTCCTAAGGTTGTGTCGGTTGAAGAAAAGGAGATATTAGTTGAAGAGGTTGAAGCTCAAAATGACAAGCAAAAATTTGTGGCTATAGAAACTGTAGTTGAGGAAAAGAAGGTTGAAGTTAAGGGAGTTCCAATAGAAGCAAGAGACACTGCAAAGGCAATAAAGAAGTTTCTAGAAGATTAAAAGGAAGAATTTGATCTTGAGTTGGGAGATACCCCTATTCATTTGTCTACTTTGTCCCCTATCTAGAAAATGAAAGTTGTATCATTTTCACAAGCTAAGGCTAGGGAAGAAAATTTGAAGTCTCACATTGAGGACAGTGAGTTATTGAATCTTGCATCTGGTATTCTAGAGAAGATCATGCCTACACATGTTAAAGATCCATCTGGTTCTTCCTTTGGTAAACTAAAGAAGCTTATAAATTCGGTAAGTACTCATTTTGAGTCACTTGAGAAGTTAGCTTTGGTTAAAGTATAGAAGGAGTTTGATGGAAAAAGGTTTAGTATATTGAAAGGATTGATAGCTAATGATAAAAATCTGTTAGCTACCTATGTGAAAATGTTCAAAGTTCATTATCAAAAGGTGGAAGGATTCATAAGTCATGTTTTTCTTTGTCCAAACTTACAGAGGAGAATGAGAAGGTTAAGGATCTTGAGAAAGTGTTAGCTACTATTTTTTATGCTTTTGATCCTTTAATTGGTTTTGTTGGAGAGCAAGAAGGTCAAGATATATCCTTAATTGAAAAAATAAAGAGTTTGAAGCATGATAATGACAGAGTTGTGGAAAGAGCTGGTGAACTTAGAGGGCTAATTGGTCCAAAAATGGAGATCAAGTTGAATGCCTTGAAAGAAGCATAAAATTCTATGGTGGTCAGTGACCCAATGAACCTTGAATCTATAGAAGTGCACTCTTATTTACTCTTTGGTCACATAACTATTCTATAAATTCTCAAGAAGTGTTGGGACACAAGCTTGAACCTATTAAAGACAAATTTTGCAGATATCTTCAAGTTTGTGTAAGTTGTTTGAAACAAAGTCTGTACATATGTAGTTTGAAGTTTTTGCTTATAGAGGTTTTGTATGTGGATTCCCCATCTTTACCATTGATGTCAAATGAGGAGAGTAGAACTCTGAAAAATGTATATTCATCTAAGGGGGAGTTGTAGTTTTAAGTTGTGGATGAAGATTCTTTTTGGATTTTTGGTTGGTAGTGTATTTTTGTTGGTATTGATCCGACACTTAGTCATTTTTCACTAAGTGTTGCCATCAATCCCAAAGCGGGAGATTGTTGGAAAGAGACATTGGAAATTGTTTCTGGTGTTGTCATTCATGGCAACCCTTGTCAGCTAGTGGATCTGCACATTGTCATTTACTCATACCGGAAGACAGATTGAAGATCAATGATTATCTATTAAGCTAGAACGAAGCATATAGTAGTTTCATGTCCTTTAATTCATATGCAAATATTCTGTTATTATTTTGTGATGTGGATCTCAAGGAGTATTTTTTGATGCATAATCTATGTTATTTGTAATTCTTGGTGCCTCGTATCAATTTGGGTGAAATTTAGAACGTCTGGTGAACTAATTTTCTATTCATCAGTGTATGAAGGCCGACTTGATGAATATAGTGTGTCGCGGATATTTGAGGAGTTATTGTTTGAGTATTTTTGTGTTCAAACATTTTGATTTGGGTCCTCACTATGTTGTGGCCAACTCTTGTGGATGCAAATTGAATATTATGGATGATTTGAGCTGACAGTTTGTGAATATTTCTTATTTTGTTGAGGCCAACATGAAGTGATTGAACTCTTGGTGGTGGATATATATATATAAGTGGTTGATTATATCATTTTGGTGTGTGTTCGATGTGAGTTGATGTATGTTGCGAATTTCAGAAGGTCAATAGAGTGATTATGCACAGTTTCACTTGTGCATTAAGGATTTTTGGTACGAGTTGAAGTAGAACAGAGCAAAAAAGCAGAATCAAACATAAGATCTTGAATTTGATTGTTGGGCTTAACCGAAATTGTAATAAGGCATTTGTAGATGCTACTCTATTAGTTCAAATTCTTGGAAGTATTCCAAACTTTTGTAAGGCAGTGAGCCTATTTTTTTTGAGCAATGTGCTCTAGGAAGTTTGCTTGAATGCAAGTGCATTCTCATTTTGTAATCTTTTATTTTGAGTATACTCAGAACAATATTGTGGATTGACCTCCACTGTGGTTTTTCCCCTAACAGGGTTTCCACATAAAAATCCTTGTGTTATGGTGTTGTGATTTTTTATCTTATGTGCATGCATCTTTATTTTGGTTGAATGTTATTAGCACTATAAGGATTAGATTAACATTGTTAAAATTTGCACAACATTGATTCAGCCCCCCTCTCAGTGTTGCTTGATTCCAATAGAGTTAGGACTTCAGTTTGGGACACCTAAATTGATGAAGGACTTGGTTTGACATTATTTTTCATAGAAGAACTCTACTTGCACAAGGATGGTGTAGATATTTGTGAGGACCTTTATCCTCTTTTAATTGTCAACTTTTTGGAGTTCACAATGTTCACAATTCTCTATTAATTGCGGCAAGTTGAAGAGAGTTCTATCATATTTTATTACAGGTTGTGAAAAAGAATTGTTGAATGCAAAAGAAGCATCTCGAGCAGGGATTGATAAAGAATTATTGTTATCTTGTTCTAAGGTTAAATAATACAAGCACTATTGATTCTAGTGGTGGAGTTTTTTCTCAAAAGGGTTTCTCCATGATATATGTCATGTCACTTCTATCTTCTAGTCTTATTCTTCTACAATCTTTTGTCTACTTCTACAAATGGTAAAATGAATCTAAACAGATAAGCATCTATAAAGAAATTGTAACAAAGAAATTTTATTTAGATCTAAAATCTCATAGTTTAACAAAGTATTAAGCTACATAATTACCTCCATTTTCAACATTTGGTATCAGAGCTAACGGTTGGGGAAAAGTTTGGGACATGCCTTTCTCTTAAAATTTTGAAGGTTTTTTTTGGCTATAGTGGGAGCTTTTACTATTGTGTTATTTTTGATTTTGGAAAAATAAGTTTGTTACAATGAGTTTTAATTCTTGTTTAGATATTGAAAGATTCAATGGATCTAATTATGAGATGTGGAAACTAAAAATGGAGGAACTCCTTGAAGAGAGAGATTAGTGGTTAGTTGTTGGTAATAAGACAAAGTCACCTACAACGATGTCAAATGAGGATTGGGATAAGCTTGATAAGAAGGCAAAAGGGACTATAAGATTATAGCTTGCTGATGTTGTTCTCTTGAATGTTTTAGATGAAACTACCACATATAAACTATGGAAGAGGATAGGTGATATCTATCAAACCAAAAGTCTTAATAATAAGTTGTATCTGAAAAGAAAGTTGTATTCTTTAAAGATGAAAGATGGTGATTCAATTGCAAATCATTTAAATGATTTTAATTTGATTCTAAGTCAGTTAGCATATGTAGATGTAAAGCTAGAAGATGAAGATAATTACATTTTGTTACTTTGTTCTTTAAAGCAAATAGATTTCCACAATCCATATGAAATTAAATCTTGCTACTTCTGGATTTGATTGTGTGTAATTTTTTTCATCAACATTTTGAATCACACACAGTGATCTCATCAGGATGATGAATCACTGTGTGTGATTCAAAACGTTGACGAAAAAAATTGCACACAATCAAATCTAGAAGTAGCAAGATTTAATTTACTTTTTTCTTTACCAAAGTCTTGTGAAAATCTAATTGTTGCTATCAGTGGTAGTGGTGCAGATCCTGAGATGGACAATATAATTCCTACTCTCCTATCAGAGGAGATGAGGAGGAAGTCTAAAATAGAAATTCAAGATGCCTTGTTTTTAAAAGGTGGGCCTAAGAGAAAGGAACCTAAGGGAGACATAGAAGGAAAGGGTAAGTCCAAAGGGCATTCGGAAACCCCTAGTAAGAGTAAGGTAAAGTGTTGGAACTATGGGAAACTGAGACATGTGAAGAAGGATTGTGAGAACAAGAAAAAGAGTTTTGATTCTTCTACAGAGGAATCCTCTGATGATGGTAATCATGTATTAATAATTTCATTTAAAAATGTAATTGATGACTCTTTTCTTGATTTTTTAGAGTGATCTTCATGAAGAGGATGGTAGTCATGATGCCATGTGTAGCTCATACCACAATTCAATGGGAGTTGTTGGCAGTGACGTGGATGCATCATTGGTAAGGTTATCTTCATGAGATTGGGGATATGTTTTCCTAGTTTAGAGTGGTTATTATTATGTCATGGTTTACTCTTGTTGCATTAGAGTTTGGCATGGTACTTGCTCTCTTGAGACTAGGATTTTTATGTATGTTATGATGCATGTGATCTCCTCAGAGAAGGTGGCTATATCATGGATCATGTCATGTTTATGTTTCTAATTCATGATTGGAGATTTGACATTTATCATAGTAGTTCTCTTATGTATTGGGTACATTAATCATTTTCATGATTACTTCATGATAGTGCTATGTTGCATTTGGAGTTTGGCATGGATTGCTTGTTTACAGATCCTCATGGATACTTAGAGAAATAGGTGATGCTTGAGTTCTCTTATGGTTAGAGACATGTGTTGAGATGGTTACTCTTGATGAGATTTCAGTAGGAAGTCCGAGAAGCCTACACCTTGGATGGACGTGAGAACAACACACTCGATAGTTAACATGCCTCTAAAGAGGCAGTTTGGTTATAGAGACCTGGGAAAGGTATTGGTATTTTGTTGCAAGAAAATTAAACTTGAATTTGATAGTCAAAGTGCTATTTGTTTAGCCAAAAAATCTTATGTACCATGCTCGTCCTAAGCATGTTGATGTTCAGTATCATTGTAGGCGAGAAATGGTTGAGAGTGGGAAGGTATTGATTAAAAAAGTTGACACTTTGATTAGTGCTATAGATTATCTTATGAAACTAGTTCCTATACATAAGTTCTCTTGTTGCAAGAAGGCCATTGGCCTTAAGTCCTATACTTGATTTCTAATAATTATTCCTTTTTTAGAATAATTTCAATGTATAATGTCAAGTGGGAGAATTTTGGGAATAGGATGCCATTTAATTGCAATCCTAAACATTATTTCATATATCTCCTAAGTCCTTGGAAAGTGTTCCCCAACACTAGGATTAGAAAGAGATTAAATTCAAATGAAATGAACATGTAAATTGACATTTGTAATTAATTCTAAATGATAGGAACATGTGGGGATGCCCAAGAAGAGCTCCTACAAAATAGGAGCACATGGGGCACCCACATGGAAGGTGGAACCCACCTCGAGTTCAGTTAACTATTTGAAGAAAAGATAACACTTCAGTAATGCATGTAAAGATCCTAGAAGTTAGGGATTGATTTTTACATGCATGGAGTTCAATTTAGTTTAGTATAGTTCAATTTAGTTTAGTTTATTTTAGTTTAGTTTAGTTTAGTTTAGTTTAGTTTAGTTTAGTTCAGTATCAGTTCAGTTATGGTTCAGTTATCTTCAGTTGCATGTAGTTAGTTTGAGTTGCATGTTAGTTGACTTCAGTCAACTTCAACTGCATGCTAATTACTTGAGTTGCATGATAGATAATAGGTGACTACTTCCAATTAACAGGGGATGATCAATCATGCATGATATTTGCATGAATGGTGGAGAGATATGTTTCAATTAACAAAGATTGACTTGGACCCACCTTGTGTGCCCAAGTTGGAATCTTGGAGTTAACACTTTTGCATGAGAAGATATTTTATAAGGATGAGTTAAGAGGGCCTATTCTTGAGTGACAACTTTGAGGAGAATCTTACAAGATATCTTCATAATCAACGTTGAGTTAGGACTTCGATTTGGGACACCCAAATTGATGGACTTTGGTTTGACATTGTTTTTCATGGAAGAACTCTACTTGCACAAGGATGGTGTAGATGACATTGTTTTAAATGGAAGAAATATACTTGAACAAGGATGGTGTAGATATTTGTGAGGACCTTTATCCTCTTGTAATTTTCAACTCTTTGGAGTTTACAATGTTCACAATTGTCTATTAGTTGCAGCAAGTTGAAGAGAGTTCTATCATATTTTATTGTAGGTTGTGAAGAAGAATTTTTGAAGGGAAAAGAAGCATCTCAAGCAAGGATTGATAAAGAATTATTGTAATCTTGTTCTAAGGTTAAAGAATACAAGCACTATTGATTCTAGTTGTGGATTTTTTTCCTAAAAAGGTTTCTCCATGGTATATGTTGTGTCACTTCTATCTTTTGGTCTTGTTCTTCTACAATCTTTTGTCTACTTCTACAAATGGTAAAATGAATCTAAATAGAGAATCTTCCACAAAGAAATTGTAACAAAGAACACTTATTTAGATCTACAATCTCATAGTTTTACAAAGTATTAAGCTACATAATTACCTCAATTTTCAACATTAAATGCATTTTTCTAAAGATAATCTCGACACTTATCAAATGACCAATTATAATTCAGTGTTTTGAATCATGTGTCCCAGATTTAGTGGTCTGGGACTCATACGCCACCTTGGGCGTTTGAAACCCACCTAGGTCTTGGGACCTTATTTTTAATTTCACATTAATTAGGACCTGTCTTGGAGTGTGTGCCCCAGTTTTGAGCCACTGGGACTCATATGCCACTTGTGGCGTATGAGTCCTACTCAAGTTAGGACCTAATTTAAATGCAATTTTTGGTGGGATTTTATCTTCCTACATCTGATGTTAGCTTGTAGTGTTGCAATTTTCAGAAATTTAGCATAAACAAGTATAAATACAAGGTTATTTCACTCATTTTCACCTAATAATTTCAAGAGAGCATTCCTAATAGCAAGTTTATGATTAAAAGACTTCACAAGAGCATCAAGAGAGTTTATAAGAACATTTTTAAAGAATTCAAGGGTAGAATTCTTCATCAATTGTTGTAGCAATTCAAGATCCATCATTGTTTCAAGGTTATCAAGCATCAAGTATGTTGTTGAGCTAGTGTTGTGATGTTGCATTCAAGATCCAAGATTAAGCATTTTTCTACACTTAGTTCAAGATCTGGATCTACATCCTTCACAACCACTTCATGTTAGATTGTTGATTTACAAGACATCATTTAAGGTATCATTATTCATGTTTCATGTTCCATGTTTCATTTTTATTTCCTTATTATCTCATCATTTGGTTTAATTACCTAAAAGAGGTTTGACCAAGGCAAACCCCCATTCTCTAACAATCAACAAGTTTTTCTCTCTCTACATGTGTGATTGCAGATCTAGGTGTCTTGGAGCTTGAAGATCCTTTCAAGATTAGGTTGCAAGGTTGAAGGAAGGCATCAAGTCATCATAAGGTGGTCATCTTCACTAAAAGTCACCTATAGGTTGCAAATAAGGGTTTCAAATCCAAAAACGAAGTGTGGAAGGAAGAGTAAGGATAGGAGAGCAGTTTTAGGTCTTAACCCTCTAAAAAAGCTAAGTGGGACTAATATGCCACTTGTGGCATATAAGTCCTAGTATAGCATATTTTCCAGATTTCAGTTGTTTCAGATCATACACTGTTAGATTCTAGTTTTGGAATAGAAACCCTAGTCTGGGACTAAATTTCCTAGATTGGTGTATGAGTCCTAGTGGGCATTAAACAAGAAGTTTTTAGGGTTTTGGAGCTTTTTTTTACCTCATCCTTCTTCTAGGTGCACCTTTGTTCATTCTTAGTTTATCATTTTGTATTTTAGTTTCATTTCCTAGGTCATTTAGCTAGGTATTGCATGGTACTTTGCATGATTAATTCATCTCTTGTCTTTCTAAGCTCTAGCTTGGAAGTGAACCCCTTTTTAGTCTCTAAACATACCCTAAGACATCCCTATTGCATATCTCTTTCCCATTTACATCCTTGGATTGAGATCTCTAGGGTTTCCTTCAATGAAAAGAGAAGAATTTTTTTTGTTCTATGTCCTAAACTATAGAGCAACTATTTTCCATCTTTTAGTAAGAATAAGAATAAAAAGATGAATAGAATAGAAGAATTAGATGGATATTGATTAGAATTTATTATTAAGATTGATTCAAAATTCCAACAAACCTATAACTAGTTTGTAGGATTTTATTGGTAGGATGAAATTATAGAATAAATTATATTTCTTTCCTTCTTAGATTGGGCTATCATAGTATTCCTTATTTTTTATATAGCAAATAGGAAATGATGCACCAAGGTATGACTAACCAGGGTGATGTATCTAATGCAATGGACTTTGAATTTGAAAATAGATAGGAGTATCCTTGTTCATACCTAACATACATAAACCTTGTTTAATCATGTGAGAGAATAAAATCGTCAAAGTAAAGAGACTAATACAAAAAATGTATGAAGAATCTAATATGTCCTAGCCATTTCTTTTACTTGAGACTATCTTGGCACATGCAAGGCAAGTATTCATCGAGGTCGTATTAAAAGAATATCTAACAAGAAAAAAAAGGATAGCAATGATCAATGCCCCATTCATTTCCCTCTAAATCATTTAGACAGTACTAAGAGATCATCATAATGGACCAATAAGATAAATAAAAGAAAAGATCAATTTGAACAAACATTGCCATTGTTATTCATATCTATTGCCAAAGAAATTTTGATGTTTTTAGATGATATCCGAAATGATGCCCACCATACGAATGATATATCCTAGGACATGCTTTGGATGATGATTTTTAAAAGGTTGATTAGGCCATTGATATAAACTTAATTAACATGCTTGAGAATTAACCTTGACTTTACAATTTGTTTTCAATTAAAGTTTTTCCCTTTGAAAATATTATACTTGCTTATGCTTGATTCATCAAAGGGTGAAAGGTGATGATCAATTTATTATGGATGAAGGTTTATCATGAAAGTGATATGAGATGGATAGTTTTGATCTTTTTGGAATATTTGAATGTTTTAAGAGATTTTGAGATGTTTTGAGGCTTTTTTTGGGGTATTTTGATGTTTTACAAGTGTTTTGAGTTTTTGGAAATGTTTTGAAGCTTTTTTAGGTTTTTTTTAATATGTTTGAATGTTTTTGGTATTTTGGGGAGATTTTTGAATATTTTTGGTGCTTTTGAGAGGAGGCTCGATCAAGAGAACATGACCTAGGGGATTGACCTATGCCTTGAGGGCTCATCAATGATGGCTTTGTCTATGTAAGCACAAAGACAACATAGTTCAATTTATTGGACTTGGATAAATAGGTTTTGAATTTTTAGACCTTTTTAGGAGTTTTGAAGATGATTTGGATGTTTTTGATTTTTTAAAAACTTTATAGATATTTGGATGCTTTTTGGATTTTGAAAATATTTTGGATGTTTTTTGGATTTTGAAAATGTTTTGGATGTTTTTGGATTTTTGAGATGATTTGGATGTTTAGAGATTTTGATGATTTTGCAACTATTTTTAGGATTTTGGTGATTTTACGATAGTTTTTGGGATTTTTGATGATTTTGCAAGTGCTTTTGGGATTTTTGAGAATGCTATTTACAAACCTCTTTGGAATAACCTTGAGTGAATATACAAGAACCCAATCTATTGGCACAAGTATAAGAATATGCCCCCAATATGATGTGATAGACTACCTCAATATAGGTAGGACAAATTGATCTTAGGAGAATGCCAAGTAGTACTAATGGGGGATAGATAACTGTTGAATACCAAGCTATGATGTGGATGCAGATGGGTGAAGGAAATAAATAGATGGAAGATGGATGCAGTGCATAGAAAGGATTCACAAATAATGGATGATACCCTGAACATGATTTCAAGGTAAAGATTATGAAATAATGGACATGGATCAAGATTTATTCAAAATCAAGATGCAAGTACTTGCCCCTAGCTTCTAGCAATGTTTGGAACTCCATGAACAACTACATAGATAAGGATGATGGATGGATGGATATGGGCTATGGGATAGAATAGAATCAATGGTAATGACCATGTCAATATTTTTCCACAAGAAAGGTTGAAGTGTATGTTGAACCTTTGTCAAGATTAAGATAATTTTGGATATGCATGAGGATGGATTAGAAGGATGCTAGATAGAGATGTTGAATTCATTATGGAGGGAATGAGATGATTCTACCTGAAATGACATATGTAGATACTCAATTCTACACATGATCCATGTTTTCTAGGTTTTAGTCATGGTACTTGCCCAAATCACCATCATAGTGGTTTCCACTAGAGGTGTTGATGTAGATTTTACATCATGTCAAATAGCCTGGTGGTGTTGATGTAGATGTTACTATCAAGATGTGCCAATGGTACCTTGCTTGAAGGAGTTGCTTTGCCAAGATATAGGCACTTGTATTAACCATCGAATATTTGTTTCTTGACTAATACCTGAGTTAAACTTATCCAAATGTGCACATTCTAATAGAGTGCACTTATATTCCTTATGATAAAGAGTAGCTACCAACACATGGTAAATGTGAGATTTGGAAATCATTGATTTCAAAGTGGGTGGTAGAATGCAATGAGAACTCTAGGATATAGATGGTTTGGTCAAATATTTGGAATCTTTGACTCTCCAAACTTGGAAAAGGGTGATCCCACAATAGTGGTTTACAATTTTTGGACAAACTAGACATTGAACTGATTTTTTCACTTTTGAGCACCTATAGCAGCTAAATTGTGAGTAATTTGAAGATGATGCAAATTGGTAATTTGTGAAATTTTGTTTGTAGATTCTAAATATATATTTTTTAATTTTTTTTAATCATATTGCACTTCTTTTTCCATCTCCTTTGAAAACTATTTTTTTCAGAAAACATTATTTTTAAGGAGTGACACTCATATTATAACACATAACTTTTTATCCATGAAGGATAAAATTCTATTTTTTTTCAAATTTAGATTTGTAACTACTATATCGAGTGCTTCCAATTAAATTCATAGTGTTTTATTGATTTTTTTTCCTTAATCAAGTTTCAAAGTCAAACCAATTACAATTCAGACATAGGCAGACTGTATAACACAAATTTATTTGTATGTATCGAAATTCTTGTTTTTTTGTTGGATAAAGGACTTCAATATTTGGTGCACTCATATTTTTCAAAAAAAAATTTATAAAAATATTCTATTTATCCACATGTGTAGAATAGAGAGCTTGATTTTCAATGAAAAACCTACATTCACAAGAAATAAAAAATATATATAATAATAAAGTTAAATTTATTTAAAATTATACTTTTTGGGAAGCTTATAATAAGGACTACATACTTACAAAAGATAAATTTTAAATGAATTAATTTGATCCCCCAAAAGGTAAATCAAAAGTGGTTTTTTATCAACATTTTGATAGGTGTAAAGGAGACTCTGTTATAGGTATGGTTTAAAACTAGTGGATTCTATCCAAGGGGGTTTGATCTAAGGTAGTTTGATCAAACCCTCTTCAATTGGAATGCTTTAAATGGAACTTTTTAAGGCTCAAATCATTACATTTTCTAAAAATATATGATTTCAACAAAAATCAAAATCTCCCAAAAATTGTAAACCAGCTTTGTGGGATCACCCCAAGATGAGCAATGATGGGTGGATATGGAACTCCAATTGGAATGAGGACCAACTTCTTCATAAATCTTGTATGTCAATTTGGAAGCTTTATTTTCTATTGATGGAAATTTTTGATGGATGGGCATCCCTTTTTATTTTTCCCCATAATTTCTTTCACAAATAGAGTTTGATAGGGATATTTTTCTTTTCTTTTCTTTAGCATCCATTTTGATTCTTCTTGTCCATTTTGATTCCTTGATTCTTTAGCTTCAACGATTGGATTTTTACTCTGTAAATATTTTTCTCTTCTTGTTGGTCTCATTTGGTGGATGGAAATATGTGAGGATGTTGAGTTATGATATGGTTAGTTGTAGCACTGGTAGCCATTTTATTATAAGGACCCTTCATGCTCCCCATGTTGATTTTTAGATTAGATAAATTTTCCCTTGATATCGTTGAGGTATTGTTGATATGCTTAGAATATTCAATTGTTGAATGATTAATACCTTGCTATTCAAGATTAGTAATCCTTTGCTTTGGTCAGGTATGATATATAATCATCTTTGATACTACATCGTTTTCCAAAATTCCAGAAAAAAAACATTATGCTTCTTCTTCAAATGATGTTTTGTTAGGTATCTTCAAAAGGAGAAACATTTGATTTAGATGCTTCTTGAAAAGATGTTTGTGATCGGCAATCTGTATAGGAATGATATGATTTTGAAATATCATCATGGAACTCTGTGGACTCTATTGCTTGATTATTTGTAAGGTTGTTAAGAGTAGAAGACTTTTGTTTTGTTGGAAGATCATCTATGTGTTCATTAGGAGTAAGAATCTCATGGGTAGATGGAATGATAAGATCCTTGTTATTGTTTGTGAAATCTTGAATGGATTGGAATATACTCATTAGGTCATGATAGTATTTTGGAGAAGTGAGTTCTTGGTCTTGATTGATTTCAAAGAAACTGTCATTGACAGATTGAAAAATATTATGTAGATCATGATAGTACTTTGGAGATATGGAATCTTGATATTGACTTGATTTGAAGCACCTTTTGTTATGCTTACGATTATATTCCTAACATGAATCATTAGTTGATGGTGGGGTATGGATGGAAGACTCTTGAATAGTCTTAATGGGTTTACTTGAGCTGATAGAGGCTTCTCCTCAGAATGGAGCTTCTTCAATATGTCCAATAAAGGTATCATATGAGGGAGTTATATTGTAGTCATATACATAGTTAATTCCATCATGATAGATAACATTGGTAGACATTGTTGATTTATCATGGTTATTCTTTAGAAAAGTATCTTGTTACATGTCATATTTTTCATGTTGTTATGCATGAGTACTAGTGATATGTCCTACCACATTGTCATAGATGTGATTGAATTGGTTATAGACCTTTCCCTTTCTGACATAATTACCTTTATTATGATCGAGCATCATTAACTTGTATATCCTCAAATCTTTGTTTCTAGTTTGTTCAACATCAACTCCTCCTTGGTCAATAAGATGTTTAAGCTTGACATAATTTTTTGTTTTATGACATTTTTCTCTATGATATTGGAAAAAATCATTATCCTTGTACCAAGGAGGTTTAACTTTAGGTTTGCAGTAGTTTTGAAAATCCAGAAGCTCAATGTGTTTTGATTGGATCAATTATTCAAGATCGTTTCAATGGGTTCCCCTAAGGGAGTGAATTATCTTCGAGGAGTGTTATCAGGTCTTGGAAGGTAGTCGTTCTACTTTGGTTTTCCTTGTTGAGTGTTAGCATTGTTAACATATTGTTGACCCCCTTGTTGAGGATTTGTCTCGGGGGTTGCACTTATGACAACTTTTGCATCGACCACACCATCATTACCAACGTTCTTGTTTTTAGCTTCGTATCGTGATTTGTTGCTAGAAATAGATGGCCGGTTATGATCTTTATAGATTTGGATTGTTCCCTTGGCAATAAGGGCTCACTCAATATTTAATCCGTTATATATGAGTTCCTCAAATGTTGTCACACGTTGCATTCTCAATTGAAAGGCTGGATCATGATCTACATTTCCTACAAGGATTTCTACTTGTTGATTTTTTGGTATGTGCCATTTACATTTTCTTTCTTTCTATCTCCATCATTTTAGGATGCAAATGCTTTTCCCTTGTTTTGTTTAATGGTATAGAGTTCCTCTAGAATTACATTTGCATCAATGTTGTAGGAAAAGTGAGCTACAAATTGATCTAAAATCTTTTGAAATGTTTTGATTCCTAGAGGTAGGTCTACGAACCACTCTATGACTTGCCCTTCCAAAATTCTTGGGAAGAGGTGCATTAGGTATGAATCATTGTATTCTACTTCCATACATGCCACATAAAAGTCTATGATATGTTCCTCTAGATTAACGTGTCCCTTGTATTTATCAAATTTGGGTATCTTAAAGTTTGGTGGAAATGGTATCATTGTGATGTTTCAATCAATTGGGTAGGGACATAGATCTTGAGCTACATATGATTTTTTTCTTTCTTTACTACTTGTTTATCTTGGATTTGTTGTGTCAAAATTTTAATTTTTGAGGATATATATGTTGATGGAGCATTTGATGGTGAATTGTGTTGTAAATTTTGATCTTCGTATGGAGGAATGTTTGCACCATATGAACCCATTTGATTTTGAAGATTCTTTTGATAATTCCCTTGATATTGAGGACCCATTTAAAATTGGGTTTGAGGTAAAGGAACCATTTGATGATTTCCTTGATGTTGAGGACTCATTTAAAAAATTCCTTGGTGTTGAAGATCCATTTGAAAATTGGCTTGAGGTTGAGGACCTATTTGATAATTTCCTTGATGTTGGGGAGACGTGTTGTGAGATCCATATTTATTTTGAGGAACAATGTTTTGTTCCAATGGATTTGATTATTGATAATTGATGTGTGATGATTGTTGAGGATTTTGTTGTGGTACCAACTACTGTTGGGAAATTTATCATTGTTGATCCATTTGTTGTTCTGATTGTAATTATTGCAAAGTGGTGTATTGTTGATGTTGGAGATTTTGTTGATGTTGATTTTGATTTTGTGAAGATGGTTAATTTTGATATTGTGAGATCTAATTTCAATGTTAAGGGTTCAATTGATTTTGAGACCCTTGAAGATGTCGTGACAATTTATTTTGTTGAGGGTTCAACTAATTTTGAGACCCTTGATAATGTTGTGATGTTTGGTGTTGTGATATTTGATTTTGTTGAGGGTTCAATTGACTTTGAGACCATTGATGATGTTGTGATGTTTGATATTGTGACATTTTGTTTTGTTGAGGACCTTGATTTTGGGACAATTGATTTTTTTGATTCACTTGATTTTGAGAACCTTGATTTTGTTGGATTTGACCTTGATGATTTTTGTGTTTGTTGATTACTAGGTAAATTAGTAAGAATGTTTTGAGCATTGAATGTAGGTGGGATGTTGGTATTTGGCATGCCCAAAGATGTGTAACTCCCTAGATTTAGATGATGACCCATTTGGTTTCCTTCTTGATTGGTGAGATTATTTGTTTACATTCTGGTGATCATTGGTTGACTTGATGCATTTGATAAGGATGTATTTGGAATTTTTTTAATGACATTAGGAACCAAAGGTGTACTTTGAGAGGGATGATTCATGGATGATACACTTGACAATGATTTCTCCCTTAGTTTGTTCACATCAAAATTTGTAGGGAGTTTGGCACTTAATTGTGCAAGTTTGAGCATGTATTGAGTGGGGTCTTGACTCATTACCACCCCTATCGCTTTAAGAAACTTTTGGTTTTGTTGCATTTCTAATATTTCATCTTGGGTAAAATGATGAGGATTATTGGAAACATCCTCTATGTGAACCATTTCTTCTTGAGATGGTTGAGGTTGTATGTGAGTGTTTGGTGGAGTTGTGAAACCTCTAGGGTTAAATTCAGGCAATGAGTGAATGCTAGCACTAAAAAGATCTCTTAAATTCTCTAGAATGTTTACAATTATTATTTAAACACCATTCTTGATGTTTTAAAATGAGTGAATGAATGTCTTTAAATATATCTTAGCAATAAAATAACACAATCATGTGCTAGGTTGGCTCATAATGAGTAGTAAAGTGGTCTCAAGCATTTGTTTTACCTCTCATAAAGTTTGGTTTCACAATGCTCTAGAGATTCTATGAAAATTAAGACACTATTACCTACTTTCGCATGTATGGAGACCAAAATGGTCCCATGCTTTCTATACAATGCTTCTAGGTTGACGATGTAAGAAGTGATTTGCAATTAAAACAAATGGATGGTACAGATTATTTTTTATTAACATATTAAGGGCCAAGTTGTGTAGAGATACATTTTTTTAGCTAGCTCAACCCTATATTTTTACTTTCTAGAACTCATAATTAGACATGAAAAAAAAGTGACAAAAGTTTGCATTTATGATAGAAACTAGCATATGATAGTTATAATAAAATATTCAAATGTTAAAATCTCGTCTTTTGTTCTTGTTCCCACTTATTCTACACTATTTTTAAACATGCACTAATTATTTTTAAATATACATTAATGAATTCAAATTGTACAATAATAATTATCAAATGTCTTAGCAAATGTGAAAATTGCAATAAGAAAGGAAACTCCTCGATGAATTAAAAAATCTAAAATCACTCTCAATTAGTCAATAAATATACTACAACTGTTAATTTTTAAATATATGTGATTAAAAAATTATATATTTATTAAATATAACTATAAATTTAAAATGAAAAAATATAGCATATAATTAATTAATATGCAACTAATAAAAATTAAAGCATTTTAATTACAATAAAAGTGTCAAATCATAATTAACTTTTATCTTAAAAAATTTTAAATAATTTTAAAATGATATATTTTCATAAAAGAGATATATTAGAAATAAATATTACATATATATAAAGATAGAAATTTCTTGATTAGATTATATGATCATATCTTTAAAATTTTATTTTAAAAATATTTCTATAAATATAAAAATTACATAATGAATCACACCTCAAAATTTTTAACTATATAATAAGCACATTTCACATTTCTAAAACTCCGAGTCTTTAGAATTAGGTATATTTCTTACTTTAATGGAATACAATATAATTACGTTTATAGGACATAAAACAAATATTAAAAGTTAGGGGGACAGAAAGTGGAAGTCTTATCAGGAGGCTTCCGTAGTCCACTTGTTACTCATTACCTTTCTTGTCAAGTCCCTTTCCCACTTGACATGTATTTCAGCGGATCTCCCGCTTTTTCACGATGGATCTGCGGCCATCTCTTCTACCTACTTTAAACCACTGGGCCATACGCATCCAATAAATCCACGCCAGTTGCGTGATGGTCACGTGGTGGTCACCCAGTGGTGTGCAACTTTTGTTGCTGAGCGGGGCCCACCCTTGTCATTTACGCCGTCAGTCACTCACTCAGTCCATCCGTCCTTTTGTTTATTGTTGAAACGATGGGCCACCTGTTAGAAGAGTGTCGTTCGCTAGTGTAGGAATATGTAGTTCGCAGAAGTGTATTTAGAGACAAATGGATGAATAGTGTTGATGAGACTTTTGCTTTCCATCGCTTCCAGCTTTCCCCAACTTTTTGACTGAGATGTACAATGAATGTTCCCCCTAACATTTCTTCTGCATATCTCAACTGTAGATAGCCTGTTAAAAAAATTTTTTACCTAAAATGTTTTTCATTTTCTCTCCATTCCAACTGTTATTCTAAACGATGGTGAAATCAACGTGAAGCTTCTTGTTCATTACTTACTTTTATTTATATTTATAGTTTTATAAGTAGCAATCGCGCCTTGGTGCGTAATGGGTATGTCAAAGAGGTGTGGAAGGTTAGTTATGGAAAAAAATGGTCTATTTTTGCATACATTGTGTAATACATGAGATTTAATGGTAGATCATTTAGTAATTATGCATTTACTTACAAGGATTGAAACTCAATTGAAACAAAATCTTTGAATTAGGAAGATAATTAGGCTCCATTATCGATAGGCTAATGTTATGCTTGCAATAGGGAGAGAGGGAGAGATAGAGATGAAGAAATAGGGAGATATAGAGGAAGAGGGAGAGATAGAGGGAGATATGGATAGTGAGAGAGGGATAGAGATAGGGGGGAGACATAGAGAGCGATAGAGACACAAATAGAGAGAGGTAGGAGAGAAAGATAGATAGGGGGATAAGGAGGGAGGAGGGAGGGAGAGATAGGGAGAGAGATAGATGGAAGGAGAGAAAAGGAGATAAGATAGAGGGAGAAAGAGGGAAAGAGGGAGAGGGAGAGAAATAGGTAGAGAAGGGACATAGAAGAGTGGGGAGACAAAAGTTTAAGGTATAATTATTCTATAATAATTAATTTTTTTATTGAACAAATATAAAATTGAACTACTTCTAATAGCTTTTACTTACTATTGTAATCTCAAGAAATAGACAAATAATTAAAATAATTTCAATTTTAAATTTAGATTAAAAACTAAAAGAGTAAAATATTGTGTTAATATATTTTTGTTAAAATATTATATTATTAAATTATGTATTTAAATTAAATATATCATATGTTTAATAGATTTATAGTAGAATATTTATATACTTATTATGCAATTATATGCATTTTATAAATATAATATACAAACATTTATGTTTATTATTATATAGTATTTAATATAATGTAAATTATTTAATATATTTTAATAAATTACTATATTGTAAAATTATATATTTAGTAACTGATCAAAAATATATATATTTTGTATTTTGTATATTTATCATTTAATAAAATATTCATTTATACTGATACAATTTATATCATATCAAATTTTATATAAAATAATAATGTAATTATATTATATATAATATAATTTGTACTCTAGTAATATATTATATAAAGAAATCTGGGAGAAGGAATGGGCTCTGACAAGTTGCAGTACAACACCCTCGCATTACTAGACATGAAAAATAATAGTGACAAAAGTTTACATTTATGATAAAAACTACATGTTAGTTATAATAAAATATTCACGTGTTAAAATCTTGTCTTTTGTTCCCACTTAGTCTACACTATTTTTATTAAACATGCACTAACTATTTTAAATATACATTAATGAATTCAAATTGTATAAAAATAATTATCAAATGTCTTAGAAAATGTGAAAGTTGCAATAAGAAAGGAAACTCCTCAATGAATTAAAAAATCCAAAACCACTCTCAATTAGTCAATACATATATACTACAACTATGAGTTATAAATATTTGTAATTAAAAATATATATATATATTAAATAACGATATAAATTTAAAATGAAAAAATATAATATATAATTAATTAATATACAATTAATAAAAGTTAAAGTATTTTAATTATAATAAGAATGTCAAATCATAATTAACTTTTATATTAAAAATCTTCAAATCATTTAAAAATGATGTATTTTCATAAAAGAAATATATTAAAAATAAATATAACAATATAAAAAAATAAAGACTTCTTGATTAGATTATGATCATATCTTTAAAATTTTATTTTAAAAATATTTCTATAAATAAAAAAATTACATAATATATCACACCTCAAAATTTTAACTCTAAATAAGACCATTTGTAATCAAACTCAGCGTCTTTAGAATTATATTTCTTACTTTAGTGTAATCGAAAGTAATTACGTTTATAGGATATAAAACAACTATTAAAAGTGAAGGGGACAAAAAATGGAAGTCTTATGAGGAGGCCTCAGTAGTCCAGTTGTTACTTATTACCTTTCTTGTCAAGTCTTATCATGTTCCCTTTCACACTTTACATGTATTTAAGTGGATCTCCCACTTTTTCACGCTGGATCTGCGACCAATTAATCCACGCCGGTTGCATCTTGGTCACGTGACGGTCACCCAATAGTCTGCAAATTTTGTCGCCAAGCGAGGCCCACCCTTGTCGTTTACACCGTCAGTCAGTCAGTCCTTCTGTCTTTTTGTTTATTGTTCAGAAGATGGGCCGCCTGGTAGAAGAGTACAGATCACTACAGTATGAATATGTAGTTTGCAGAAGTGTTTTTAGAGACAAATGGATGAATAGTGTTGATGAGACTTTTTCTTCCCATCAGTTCCAGCTTTCCCCAGCTTTTGACTAAGACGTACAATGAATCTCCCCTCTAAGATTTTCTTCTGTACAGTTCAACTGTAGATAGCCTCTCTTCACTTTCAACGTTTCTATAAAAATCTTTTTTTCATCTAAAATGATTTTCTCTTCCTCTCCACTCAATACTGTTATTCTAAACGATGATGAAATCAATGTGAAGCTTCTTGTTCATTACTTACTTTTATTTATATTTATAGTTTTATAACTAGCAATGGCACCTTGGTGTGTAATGGGTATGTCGAAGAGGTGTGGAAGGTTAGTTATGGAAAAAATGGTCTATTTTTGCATACATTTGTGTAATACATGAGATTTAATAGTAGATCATTTAGTAATTATGCATTCACTTACAAGGATTGAAACACAACTGAAACAAAATCTTTGAATTAGGAAGATAATTAGGCTCCATTATCAATAGGCTAATGTCATGCTTGCAATAGGGAGAGAGGGAGTGATAGAGATGAAGAAATAGGGAGATATGGATAGTGAGATAGAGTGATAGAGACAGCGGGGAAACATAGAGAGCGATAGAGACACAAATAGAGAGAGGTAGGATAAAAAGATAGATAGGGGGATAAGGAGGGAGCAGGGAGGGAGAGATGGGGAAAGATAGATGGAAGGAGAGAAAAGGAGATAAGATAGAGGGACAAAGAAGGAAAGAGGGAGAGCGAGAGAAATAGGTAGAGGAGGAAGATAGAAGAGTGGGGACATAAAAGTTTAAGATATAATTATTCTATAATAATTAATTTTTTTATTGAACAAATATAATAGTAAATTGAACTACTTCTAATAGCTTTTACTTACTATTGTAATTTCAAGAAGTAGACAAACAATTAAAATAATTTCAATTTTAAATCTAGATTAAAAACTAAAAGAGTAAAATATTGTGTTAATATATTTTTATTAAAATATTACATTATAAAATTATGTATTTAAATTGAATATCTGATATGTTTAATATATTTCTAGTAGAATATTTATATACTTATTATGCAATTATATGTATTTTATAAATATAATATACAAACATTTATGTTTCTTATTATATAGTATTTAATATAATGTAAATTATTTAATATATTTTAATAAATTACTATATTGTAAAATTATATATTTAGTAATTGATCAAAAATATATATATTTAGTATTTATTATTTAATAATATATTTATTTATAATGATAAAATTTATATCATATCAAATTTTATATAAAATAATAAATGTAATTATATTATATAATATAATTTGTACTCTAGTAATATATTATATAAAAAATAAAATATAATAATAATTCAATTATATTAGATTGAAAAATTATAAAATAGGAAAATTAATATTTTCATTAAACCAAATGAATTGCTAGTCATAAATGTCCAATAGATAGCAAAGCATTGAGCTTGTTTGTTTCCATTTGGAATAGAACCCTTATGGTTGAAAATTATAACCCTCTTGTACACCAATCTCCTAAAGGATGTTCTTGAGTAAGGAGAGAAAACCTCCTAAAGAGGATAGGTCTTATAGGATTGTTGTTTTCCTTGCTGTTGATAAAAGTAAGAAAAAAATTGTGTGGAACCCTACCAACCAGCATATTGAAATTCACCAAATTAATTAAAAATTGAAAACAAATGTTGACTGATTCATATAGTAATTGATAAATCATTTGTGTGGGCTCTAAGAAAAACAACAAAGCTAAGCAAATAGCAATGCTAAAGAGTGTCATGTTGTGCTTTCTATGAGTTACAAAAAATTGATTGTGAAAGATAACTTTATGGTGATAATTACCAAGTGTCTAAGATGTTTACCTGAAGTTGGAAGTTTGGAAGGTTGTCAGAAGAGGCTTGGGAGCTCTATTAAAGTTTTGATGATTTTTTTTAATGCATTTTTCTAGCAGTGTAACAAGGTGGCATCCAATGAAAACTATGATTGGTGTAGCCACGGTAGGAGGGTCCTCGAAGGGAACGGTCTAGATCATGCAACAAGAGTCACACAATAGAAGCAACACAAAATATGGAGAAAAATGAAGATTCAAACATTCTTATTATCAAAAAATTCAATTCCATACGACCGACAACATCCGTGCTTACAAATTCAGCTCACAGGCCTGATACAACATGTTCAAAATATCATCTTCCTATATGCTCATAAATGAGAGGGAAAATCTTATAGATGAAATCTTAAATCTTTCTCAAATCTACCTTCCTAATGATCTATTACAATGATTTATATCATATCCAACGATCTAGAATCATTCACGTCGGCCAAAGATTATTACAATCTTTGATTAAATAAAATGTAACATGTGCATGAATATGTCATCCTCAAATTTGAATTTCTCCTTGATGAATGCATAAGATGAAGTGTGGACCTAAATTAAGGTTGGGGACACTCCATAGAACAATTCAAATCACACTGACGAGATCTACAAGATATGGGAAATATCCACGAATGACCAAACTAGCTATTAGGTTTGAAAATTATTCCAATGCCAGTTCAAGAAACTTCCACATAATCCAGAAGTGATAACTTGCCGAAAAATGAACCAATTGTGCCCAAATATTGGAATAAGAAAAAATGAACATGTCCACAATGTAAGCATAGATCTGCAGGGCTTGGTGAGCAAATATGATGAAGTGCCAACTTGAACTAAACAAGAACAAACTAAAATGAAAATATTTTTGGTTTATGCAAGATTGCCAAGAACCAAGGATGCTCCTACATCAGACATCCAAGGTTGATTGAAAAGTTATTCCCTCACTTAGCAAGGGGTAAAGGAAAACCAATACGGTCTACCTTAGCCTGAGAAATCCAAGAAGATTCCTCCACTGGTCTACCTTTCCACTTCACAAGATATTCTTTGTGTTGTCTTCCACGTGTCCTCCTCCCATCTCTAATATCCAAAATTTCTTCTATCTCATCTAATTGTTGTTTAGGAAAATGTTTCTCCATAGTTACTTTACTGTCTTCATTGAATTCTGCTTCATGGTACTAATGTAGGTCTGCAATGTTGAATATAGGTGACATACCCATGTCATCCAGTAACTCCACTTCATATGTATTTACTAAATCAAATCTCTTCAAGATCTTATAGGGTCCAAACTTCCTCATCTTGAACTTATTGTATGTGTCAACTAGAAACCTCTCCTTCCTCAAATACACCATCACTTCATTTCCAACTTCGAACTCCTTATGTCTCCTCTTTTCATCTACTTGCTCCTTATACTTCTGGTTCATATCTTCCAATTGTTGTTTCACTTGAGTATGCACTTTCTTCATATGTTCTGCAAATTCTTCTGCTTTTGCACTCCTTTTGTCTTCTTTACTAATGTCTCACAATTTTGATATACTTGTACGGTGAACTCCAGTAACAATCTCAAAAGGTGTCCTTCTGGTACTCTTGTTCATTGAATTATTGTAAGCAAAGTTTTCTTGTGCAAGGACTAAATCCCAACTTTCGATCTTCTCTCCAACCAAACATTTCAACAAATTCCCCAAACTTTTGTTTACTACCTCTGTCTCTCCATTAGTTTGTGGATGAAAAGTAGAACTGAACTTCAAATCTGTCTTCAACTTCTTCCAAAGTGTCCTCCAAAAGTAACCAACAAACTTTGTATCTTTGTCTGAAATAATACTCCTAGGTAATCCATGCAATCTAACCCCTTCTTTGAAAAACAAGTTTGCTATATGTACTACATCTATTGTATTCTTACAAGGTATGAAATGTGCCATTTTAGAAAATCTATCTACCACCAAAAATATAGAATCATTACCTCTCTGTGTCTTCAACAAACCAAGTATGAAATCCATGTTGATATCCTCCCAAGGTATCTTTGAAATTGTCAAAGGCTTATACAACCCAATATTCTGACTACTTCCTTTTGCACAACTTGACAAAATCTATAAATCTGCACAAATTTCCTAACATCCTTATGAATCTATGGCCAAAAGTAATTCTCACTCACCAATGCTACTATTTTATCAATTCCAAAGTGTCCTGCTAATCCTCCACTATGTTTTTATTTCACCAAGTTATCCGTCATTGAACTCAGGGTATACAAAACTGATTTCCTCTTAACAATATATCCTCCTGAATGAAATAATCCAACCATAGACTCCTATCCTCCAAGATTGGTTCATTACAAGCTCTCCAAGGTTTTGCAAAATCTGGGTCTTCGTTAAACAAATTCTTCAATTCATTAAAACCTAGTACTTCCACTCTCATCTCTGCCAGTGAATTCCCTCTCCTAATCAAAGCATCAACAACTCTATTTGACTTTCCACTCCTATGTTTCAAAACAAAAGTATAACTCTGGAAGAATTCCACCCATCTCATGTGTCTCTGATTCAACTTACCTTGACTATTAAAATATTGCAATTCCTGATGATCCGTATACAACACAAACTCCTTAGGCAACAAGTAATGTCTCCACTTCTTCAAGGTTTGAACTATGGAATAAAAATCCTAATCATACACTGAATACCTTATCCTAGCATCATTCAATTTCTCACTGAAATAGGCTATTTGTCTTCCTTCTTGACTCAATACTACTCCAATTGCATTTCCACTTGCATCATAGTCTACTTGAAATACCTTACTAAAATTCGATAAAGCCAACATAGGCTACTCAGTCACCTTTTGTTTCAACAACTCAAAACTTCAGTCTACTCCATGTATCCACCTAAAATCCTTCTTCATCTCCCCTCATTATTTTTGTCATAGGACTATAAATAGAACTAAAATTCTTAATGAACTTCTAGTAGAAACTAGCCAATCCATGAAATGATCTTACCTCTCCAATGCTTTCTAGTGTAGGCCATTCAACAATTGCTTTCACCTTCTTAGGATCCATCTACAAATATCACAAATTCCAGATATACCAATTCTTCCTTCATGAAACTACACTTAATGTTTATCAACAACTTACCTTCTCTCAACCTCTACAAAACTTGTCTTATACACAACAAATGTTCTTCTCTAGTCTTAATGAAGATCAAGATGTCATCCAAATAAACAATCACAAACTTACCCAAGAATTTCTTCAATACCTCATTCATTAACCTCATAAAAGTACTCGGTGCATTTGTAAATCCAACAGGCATTACCAACCACTCATACAATCCTTCACTTGTCTTGAATGTTGTCTTCCACTCATCCCCTTCTCTGATTCTGATTTGATTGTATCCACTCTTCAAATCTATCTTTGTAAAGTATCTAGCTCCACTTAAACAATCTAGAATGTCATCCATTCGGGGCAAAGGAAATCTATACTTCACTATGATCTTGTTTATGGCTCTAAAGTATGTACATCCTCCATTATCCATCCTTCTTATGTGCATGTGCTAACACAATAGTTACTACACAAGGACTTAGGCTTTCTCTGATCAAACCCTTCCTCAAAAATTCTTGCACTTTCCTATTCAACTCTTCATTCTCTGTCAATGTCATCCGACGTGCTAATTTATTAGGAAAACTAGCTCCAGGAATTAGATCCATGCAATGACTAATACTCCTCATAGGTGGTAATCCATCATGTACATTATTTGAAATGATCTCTCTATCAACAACTCCTTTATCTCTTTCAGTTGCTCTTTTACATGCTTCAAGTCTTTAGTCTTCTTAGGAACTAAGGCATAGCACATGTTCTCATGTCTCAGTCCATCCATCCAAAAATCTCCTTCCATCAACCAAACAAATTCTAGCATTTGTACAAACCTCAACTTTAGGAACATCCTCCAATGGCAACAAAGTTTGCTTCATTCCATTAGCAGCAATGGTGATGTGTTCTTCTTTCCATCATGGATAGCCTGTCTATCAAACTACCAAGGCCTTCCTAAAAAAATATGGCATACATCCATATTAGGCATGATATCAGACAAAACTTCATCATGATAATTTCCTATCTTCAATTTCACCAAATATTGTTCACTTACCAGTATCTTGTGCTCATCTTGAATCCATGCTATCTGATAGGGCTCCAGGTGTTTCAGTCTTTCCAACTTCAATTTGCTCACCATTTCTTTAGAAACCAGGTTCTTTGAGCTTCCACTATCAACAATCACATTGCTTCCATTCTAACTCACTTTGACATAACAAGCTTCTATTCACCAACACTTCCCCCTCTTCCAGTTTATTAGATGATTTGACATGATCCTCCTCAACAAATGATGTTCTTCTATTGTTATCTGTCTTTTTGCTTGTCTCTCCCTGATTACATTGAAATGCTCTATGTCCTTCTCCACCACACTTAAAACAAGTTCCCTTGAATACTCTCTTCTCCTATCCTCTATCATCTTTTATATAACCCTCATTTTGGTAACCACCATATCCTCCTCTCCTGTAAGAGTTTCCATCACCTCTATGGTATGAATTATCATTCTTACTGACTTCCTTATCTTTATTTGGATATGTAAAATATCCTCTTCCTCCTCCAACAAAATTTCTTCCTCCTTGAAATCTTCCACCTCTTCCTCTCTGTCTTTGCTCATGTCTTTTATTCAACTTCTCTTCTACTTTTAGAGCACATTGATATGCCTCCTCCACACTCAGAAACTTGATCAAACTAATCTAATCTTGTATAGATGGTCTCAAACCATTCACATATCTAGCTACTTGCTCAACTTCATTCTCTTAATGTCCGGATTTGATATTCAACTTGTAGAACTCCTCAGTATACTCTGTCAAAGTTGATTCCTTCTACTTCAAATTTTGTAACTTCCAGAATAAACTAATTTGATAATCTATAGGCATAAAATTTGTCTTCAACTTATTCACCATTTGATCCTATGATTTCATCTTCTCCTTTCCTCTAAACTTTCTCTATCTATCTGCAAATTTTCCCACCAAAGGGATGCATGTCCTTTCAACTTTGTAGAAGAAAATTTTACCTTCTTATCTTCTACAGTACCTTCAAAGTCAAAGTTTTTTTCCATATTTGTTATCTATTCAAGCAATTCATTTGAATCCATCTTACCACTATAGTCTGGTGGATTGAAATGTGGTTTAGTGTTTGCTCTAGTTAGGGCTCTTATGAACCTCTCTTTTCCTTGATCCAAGCTAGGTTTATCTTTTCTTCCTATTTCATCCTGTACTTCTACCTCTTCATCACTTACATCATCAACTGCTCGACTTCTCCTCTAAGCCATTTCAAATCCATCTAATTTGGCAACAATTCCTCTCAACATCTCCATTAAAGTTGGGTTTGCATTTCCATGCGCTCCATTTTCTCTAACATTTCTTCTTCCCACCATCTTTGCACAAGTCCTTTGCAGCTATAGGTTGGATCCTCGGTCCACCACCCCACACCAAATCTTCAATAAGACTCTGCAAACTCTAACGATCTCTCACAAAATGAATCTCACTTTGATACCGATCTGGTGCAGCCATGGTAGGAGGGTCCTCGAAGAGAATAGTTTGGATTGTGCAACAAGAGTCACACAATGGAAGCAACACAGAATATGGAGGAAAATGTAGATTTGAACATTCTTATTATCAGAAAATTCAATTACATATGACCGACAACATCCGAGCTTACAAATTTAGCTCATAGGCCTAATACAACATGTTCAAAATATCATCTTCCTCTATGCTCATATATGCGAGTGAAAATATTACAAATGAAATCTAATCTTTCTCAAATCTACCTTCCTAATGATCTATTACAATTATTTATATCATATCCAACAATCTAGAATCATCTACATCGACCAAAGATTATTACAATCTCTGATTAAATAAAATGTAATGTGTGCATGAATATTTTGACCTCAAATTTGAATTACTCCTTAGTGAATGCATAAGATGAAGTGTGGACCTAAATTAAGGTTGGGGACACTCCATAGAACAATTCAAATCACATCGTTGAGATCTGTAAGATATGGGAAAGATCCAAAAATAATCAAACTAGCGATTAGGTTTGAAAATTATTCTGGGGCCGGTTCAAGAAACTGCCACATAATATAGAAGCAATAACTTGCCAAAAAATGAACCAATCATGCCTAAATCTTGGAATATGGAAAATGAACATGTCCATGATGTAAGGATAGATCTGTAAGGCTTGGTGAGAAAATATGATGAAGTGCCAACTTGAACTAAACAAGATCTAAAACAAGAACAAACTGAAATGAAAATATTTTTGGTTGATGTAGGATTACCAAGAACCAAGGATGTACCTGCATCAATGATGTTTTTATTAAGTTTTAATTTTGTATTTATTATGAAATGAGTATTCATAAGAAAATCATGTAGTAGATTTTTAAGTTACCTATGTGGAAAAATAAAAATTAGAGAAAAAATTGTTTGCTCTTGTTTTAATGTCCCATCAACTTCACTTTAAAAATAAAATCTTTTCTTAAATTTATTAAAATATATATATTAAACTGTAGTGTTAGAAAATGTACTTCTTTACATTTTCACACTTTGTTTGCATCGCCCTAATTGATTGGACTTAATTAATCCTCTAATTGACCCAATTATGCATTTAAAATCCCAACTAATTTAGTTTTCCAAAAGGGGAACCTATATTAAACAATTGAAAACATTAATTTAAACATCTTGGAAAATGTGTGTCCTAGGTTTAGGGCCTAGGACCCATTCTCCCAAGGGAAAATAGGTCCTCCTTAGACTTAAGACCCCATTTTTTAATATGTTTTTGGCAGTATTTTTATGATTTTGAAAATTCAAATTGTAATTGTTGGCCATTGATGTTTAATTGTCAAGAAATTAGAAAATTACCTATAAATACAAAGTCTTTTTATCAATTTAAATCCTAAGAATTTTTATGAGACTTCACAAGAGCAAAGATTATTATCAAGAGCTTTCAAGAGAAGATTTATCAATCATCTACATCAACATTCAAGATCTTATCATTATGTCAAGGTTTGTGTTCATTCATGCATGTTTTTGGAGCTAACATTATGATGTAGATTTCAAGCATCAAATCAAGTGTCAAATCAAGCATCCAATCAAGTCATTTCATGAAAGATCCAATTCTTGGAGTGATGTGTAACACTTCATTCCTCCAAGCGAAGGCATTAAAGGGTTTGGTGAGTTGCAACAAGCTAGTGTTCATTCACCATTCCTTCTTTTTATCATTATTTAATTTCCAAGTTTAATTACCAAAATGGGTTTTGACCAAGGAAAATCCCCATTCATTGAAAATAAACAATTTTTCCCTCTATTTGTATGTGTAGACTTACAAGTGAAGAAGGATTGAAGATTGATAAAAAGTACAATTTTACAAAGTTGTCAAAGTTGTCAACATTGTTGTTAAGCCATGGAATCTTCCTTGCATAATTTATTTCCAATTTTATGATAGTGTGATTCAGAGGAATCAAGAGTGCAAATCCAAGAGCAAAGGACTATAAAATATGATATGTATCCCTATAGTAGGAACCATTTTCCCTAGGATGAATTTGTCCCAGGAGGACACTCAACAAGAAGTTTTTGGTAACTGATACACATCAACTTTCTCTTCTCAAATATTCTAGAAGCCAGTTGTTTTTATTTTTGTTATGCTTTAAATTGATGATTCAAGTTTCACACTGCATAATTGAGTTTATTTAGTATTTTTAGCTTTTCTCTCCAAAGTGAATTTTAGGCATATTTACCCCATCTTTTCATAAGGAAAAATAACCAAGATCTCCAATAGGATTGACTCACCTAAGGGTTGGAAGTCAATCTTACCTTTGGGGATCTCTTTTTCCTAATGAAATTAGAAAGATAGGTGCATATCCCCATTCCATATTTATCAACCCACCCTATTTTTCTTCATTTCATTTTGGTGAACCTGACATTGTACATCTTAATTTCTAATTTGGAGGTCATTCAAACTATTTACTTTCAATCATTTACATTAACAAATTTGGTCAAAATTACATTTCAAAAAGTGTCACTTTGTTCATCATTTTTCACTAGTTTCATTTGCATTAGGACACCTAAATTTGGAAAATTCTATCACTAAAACCATAGTCTACAACTTGAAACAGGGAATTCAAACTTTAACTCATAAATTCAAACTTTGATTTTTAAGATCCCTGACCTAGGAATCATTCACTTAGGGTGAATCGGTCCTTGTACACATGCTTTTCCAAATTTCTAGGCATTATTTTGTCTTTGTTTGCTTCATTTTGTTTTGTTGTTAAACCTATGTTTTAGTTTCAGAAATTAAAAAAATTATGTAATTTCTTGCATTAATTTCAATTGGTCAAGTTAAGTTCATTTTTTGAAATCAAAATTGGCATTAAAATACATCATCTTTGGGTTTTTGTATAGCATAATCAATAAATTATCATGTTTAAAATCTAAAAAATTTCTATCTCTTTTACATGTATTGCACTTCCTATTTTTGGATGTTTGTTTCATTTGTTTAGTGCCTATTCTCCATTTTGGACGCACTTAGGTTTGGTGAAACTTGTATGAGCTTCACAACTTGGTCTCCTATTACCAATACTTTAGTGAGACATAGTTTGAAACTCATGCCATCTCGCACTACTAAATCCATTGTGGATCTTGAGTTTTCCAACTCTTTCACTCATAGTGTTGATATTAGTCAACCCATTATGAACCATAGATTTGATACCAAATTTACCATGACAAATTTACCCACAACCAATGTGATTGGTGTTCAAACAATGGTTTCTAATGTCCCTCAAGAAGAGCTCAAATTACAAATAGATGAATATTTAGAGAAATTGCAAAACTTTGTGAGTGTTGAATACATTGTTGGTAATTCAATTCTTGTAATAGATATGAACCGAAAATAAATGTAGATTAGGAGGATGATCCTTTCCTATTTTATCTCGTCCATTCAAATATGTCCTAAGAACCCTAATAGGATTGAATATCAACCTCTCAAGGTGATTCAATACATAATTGGGAGGACTTAGGAGGGGGTGTTCTATCAGATTAAGGGGTTCACCACCAAGCAAATGCTTGGAAATAATAATTTTTGAAAAAACATTGTGATATGAAAAATACTTAAAATAAGCAAATTGAAGCTTCTTACTAAAAATGAGCAACTCCAAGTTAGGGTATGTGTACTTGGGAAGCCTGGAGATGCAAAAAGGATTTTGGAAATGCAAATAGATTGCTAAAAACTACTTAGGAGGACTAAAACTCCTTTACTCATGTCTTAGTCTCGTTGCTATTTTTTGGCGCAAACACAAAATCTTCATATATCAGAACAAAATCTTGAAAAATCACTAAAATATTCCACCTAGAGGACTAAGAAGCCTTTACTCTTGTCTTAGTCCCAATCCAAATTTTTGAAAAGTGTGAATGTGGTCCTGAGCTCCCAAATTTGCGATTGCTTCTCCTCAGATCTCATGTTCTGGAACAACCAAATTTGACCTGTAGGTGAGTTTCCATGAAGATGACAACTTTGACAATGCAACTTTGAAACTTTGACAACTTTTCACTCCAAGTGATCTTCAAGTCTACAACCTAGATCAGCAAACACAAATGGACAAGAAGGAAAAACTTGTTGATTGTTAGTGAATGGGGGTTTGCCTTGGTCAAACCCCTTGTTGGTAATTAAACCATGAAATAAAATAGAAATGATGAAGTAAATGGTGAATGAACAATATGCAATCCTCCAACTCAGCAAACCCTTACAAATGCTACAAACTTGTATGTAATGGATACAATGGACATGGATCTTGAAATGCTTGATAGATATGGAATTGAATTGCTTGCTTAGATCAAAACCCTACATCACAAATGTTAGCACAACAACACACATGATGCTTGAAACTTGATGATGGCTCCAATTTCTTGATGAATTGTTCTTGAGTGCTCTTGATCTCATAAATTTACCTTAGGAATGAATACTCAAGTTCCTAGGATGAAAAATGAATGAATGAACCTTGTATTTATACGTTTCTATGCTTAATATCCTTAAATTATATCACACCGAGACAACATATGAATTCAAAGAATAAAGGTTAAATCCCACCAAGATTTGAAATTAAATCCCAAAAATGACTCAAGAAGGACTAAGATGCTCTAGGTGGCATCTTAGTCCCAAGTGATGAAACTTGGGGAATAGACACCAAAAGGGGGCCCAAAATAGATGCCTCAAGATTAGGGCCCCAGGAACTCGAGGAGACAAATACAACCTTAGTGGCATCTTAGTCCCGACCAGAAATCAAGGACACGCCAATTAGAGTCATTAGGGGATCATATATGCTTTGGAGAATGTTAGGATTTACCAGAAAAATATGTCATTCATAGGGCTTGTGGACACAACCATAAAGAAGGATAAATAAAGTAAGGCAGGCCCAAACAAGTGTGAAAATGCAAGGGTATGCATTTTAATACACTACATTTAGCCCCCACTTTAGTGAGAGGATGATCTTGCCTCAAACTCACACTAAAGTAGTCAACCACGCAATCAAGAGGGGTTCAAATGTACAAATGTTGGTAAGATAGGATGACAATAATCAAGAGGGTGGCCAAGCCCCCATGATCATGATCCTATGGCACACCAACATAGGCACAAAGGAACACACTTGCGGGTGATATATGAATCCAAAATTAAATTTCAAACATATACCATCAAAGACAAGAAAAAGGAAAAAGGAACAAAAATGCAATGGATCAAGCTTCAACTAGCCATCCAACATGGTGGATTGGGTCTAGGCTTGAAGAGGGTTTGCAAGTGGAACATGTTGTCCACTATACAAACAACACATGCACTCACGAGGACTAGTGGGAACTAGTTGTCCTCTAGGTGAGCCCCAAGAGGTCCATATCAACATCATACCCCCATGACTATGATAAGGAAAAAAAGGAAATGCATGCTCACACGAGCTAGTGAAGCTAGGTGTTCACTAGGTGAGCCCCATAGGGTCCATATCAAAGCCATACCTCCATGAATTTAATAAAGATAAAAGGAAAAAGCAACACAACAAGAGAGAGGATGCTCAAAGGGATTTTTCTTAGTTCATGCAAGGTCTTACTCTTAGTGGACATCATTCCTAATGTCTCCAAGAGAGGACTAGTCAAAGGATAAAAGATTCACCACTTAGGGAATGTAGTGTGTCATATTACCACTAAGGGGAATATAATATGCTGAGATAAGTCACACTTTTGAAGAACATTACTACCAATGTCACAACAAAGAATAAAAGCACATCATATGAAGAAAGAAAATCGCATCAAGGAACATGGAAAAGAAAATGCAAATGAAATCAAGTTGAAATAATGCCAATGTATGTCCCCACTTTAAAGAAATTGCTAACACCAAACTGTGAGCAATTACTTTAAAGTAGACAAACATGGAAAAGAAAATGGAAAGAGGGTTTCCCTCTAGAAACATATAAAGGATCTATGAATTTGGGGTCAGTATCTATCTTTGCTACAAAGAATATTAGAGAGCTCGAAACTAACATCATTCCCCAAATACACACAGAATTGGAAGAATGACACAAAGAGAGTGAAAACAAAGAAAAATCTTTTGGATCAAGATGGAAGAGACATAGGGTGTCTCAATGCCTTGCATCATCCCCAAAAGGAAGAAAACAAAAAAAAAAAGTGAAAAGAAAAGAAAGAGCTTTTGGGTCAACATGGAAGAGACATAGGGTGTCTCAACACCTTGCATCATCTCCAAAAGGAAGAAACAAAAAAAGTGAAAAGAAAAGAAAAAGATTTTGGGTCAACATGGAAGAGACATAGGGTGTCTTGATGCCTTGCATCATCTCCAAAAGGAAGACACAAAACAAAAGAGACAAGATAAATGAAAAGTGAAAAGCTTATGACATAGAGAAGAATGAAGGTACAAATAGAGGAATGCACAAAGAGAGAGAAACATCAAATAGAACATCACGGGGGATCACGATACACACATGCAAACAAAA
>VDFB02193867.1:406232172-406439517 GCA_007258455.2 Sequoia sempervirens
GTATATGTATTTATTTTGTGACCTTAGTAAGGCTCTCTTAAAGATGATTTCATGTTACCTAATATTGATATGATTGTAGACTCGACTGCATGCTATGCTTTGTTGTCCTTCATGGATGGATTCTTGGGCTATAATTAGATTCACATTAATCCAAAACATTAGTATAAGACAACCTTCACTACCACTTGGGGAAATTTTTTTATGTGGTCATTCCATTTGGTTTAAAGAATGTAGGCATGACTTACCAATAGGAAATGACCTTAATCTTTCATGACTTCATTCACAAAATTGTAGAAGAGTATGTTGATGATATCTTAGCAAAGTCCACAACCTAGCAACATCACATGGGAAATCTTTATCTCATCTTTGAAAGGATTCAACTCTATAAGATGAGGCTTAATCCTTTGAGTGTGTCTTCAGTGTGGAAGCAAGAAAAAAATTGGGATTTATAGTTTCTCATCATGGAATTGAATTCAACACGAACAAAATTGATGATATTGTTAACATACCTCCACTTAGAAACATTTCTAAATTACAAAGTTTACAAGGGAAGATTCAAGAAATTCATAGATTTATATCTCAATTGGCTGATCATACCATTCCACTCACTCTTTTATTGAAAAGGATGTTCACTTTATATGGGACAAGGAGTGCCAAAAAGTTTTTGATTCAATAAAAAATTATCTAGCCAATCCTCCCGTATTAATGTCAACTATGTAGGATAGACCCTTTTTTCTTTACCTTGCCACATCACCATACTCTTTGGTAGCCTTTCTTGCTTAGTATGATGGTGTTGGAAGAGAAAGAACACTCTATTAGACTAGACATATTCTCATTGATTATGAAACTTGTTATTCTTCCATGGATAAACAATGCCTTTCTCTTATCTTTGCAACGTAGAAGACATTATCTTCTACATGTCAAAACACATGTCATTGTGAAAAGTGATCTTCTAAAGATTTTTTCTTCTAATGCTAACCTTGTTGGAAGCTTAGCGAAGTGGGTAATGTTGCTTTCTGAGTTTGACATAAAGTTCATGACTCAGAAGTCAATAAAAGGTGAAGTAGTTGTCAATCAACTAGTAGACACTCCTTCACCTTGCTCCTTCATTGGTCTAGACTTGTTCCTTGATGAAGATATTTTTGCAATTAGTCATGATCTTGTATGGGAGATGTATTTTGATGGATTGAGATGTCAAATTGGCTCCAACGTAGCTATAGTTCTAATCTCGCCTAAAGGCAAGCTGATACTTCTCTCCTTTTGACTAGAGATTGCTTGCACCAATAACATCACTCAGTATGAATCCCTTAGTGTCAGCTTGCATGCCACAATCACATTAAAAATAAACCATCTTGGTGTACATGGTGACATTAGATTATGAGAACTTATCAAGCTAACCAAAGTAAGTTGTCTTAATATCGAGACCTCACTTTGGCATTACTCGATCGGTTATCCTCTTTCACAATAGATAGTGTCCCTAGGAGAGAAAAATAACACGTGGATGCCATGGCAAGCGCTACCTCCCTAGTACCTTCGAATAAGGATACGAAATAATACCTCTTTATGGTTCATATTCTTTGCTCTCATGCTATTTCTAAGAAACCTAAATTTGATGCTCTCATGTGTTCTCATATAAACGAGCACGGGAATGGTACTCTAACATCTATAACTATTTGAAGATTGGAAATTTTCTTGATGATGTGACAAAGAATGATCACACTTGGATATGAAAACATTTCAACCTGTTATGTTGTCTTGTTGGATATTCTTTATCAAAAATATTATAACAATTTACTTCTTAGATGTATCACTAAAGTGGAAATACCCCTTTCCCTTAAGGAAGGCCATTCAAGTTCTAGGGGTGGAAATTTTAGTGGTAAATCCCTAGTGCAAAAAATTGATTTACATGGGATACTTTTGGAAAATGATGGAACAAGATTCCTTTGATTTTGTCAAGAAGTGTCTGTAGTGCCATCAGTATATGGTCGTGGTATAACATCTCTAGCATGTGATAAACATTCCACAAGCTAACCCACCATAGAAGCATCTCCTCATCATTAGATAAGCATCGATACTGGTCTCAAACAAGGTGTAGCACCTACCCACCGGGATGCTCCCTAATCTTTAGATAGTCTTGTAAAAGTAAAAAAAATCAAGTCAGACCAATGGGTTACCAATGCATGAGGATGATGCATGCACCAAATTCAGAAGCATGTGTTGCACTTTTGTCTAAAATCTATCCAAAAATCTCAAAAAATACATAAAATTAAAGTTTCAAGACTCACCTAGTTTGGCTTGAGACCTTGGTGACACATCGCCCTAGCTAGTCCAGTTTGGGATCCTCGTACCCTTGTTTGTGTGGCATTTTGGTGACTTTTATCTCACAAAATTCAACAAAACTCACATAATGAAAAGTGAAAATGACCCTTCTAGGGGCCCTCCTGGGTATATATAGCCCCACTGGGGCCCATTTTTGTTGGCAATCGTGGTTCCTCTATATTTCTTGATTTTAGCCCACTAGACTAGTGGAAAACTCGGGAGGTGAGATATAGTAACCTCTTTGCAATATTTTTCTTTTGAATCATTTATTTTTTCTTGATCATTCTTCTCGCATTGGTAGCTTCCTCTGGATTTTTTTGGATTGACTTAAAATTTGAGTTTGTAGAATCAAATTTTGTGCATGCTTTCATGACAAGTGTTGTATGTTTGTTGACTTCAATTACTAGGGGCATCTTTTGTACCTGCCTAATCAACCTTTGCATCCTCTACAATATCCTTTTGGCACAAAAATGTTTAAAATTTTTGAGTTTTCATATTTTTTATCTTTTCTACTTTAGTGTGGTTGATTTTTCCAAAATCAAGCCCACTAAAGTGGGGGAAAAATGTAATGTCAAAAAATTGCACCCTAGGGGAAGTTTCACATTTTCACATTTATCCTTGCATTTATTACACGTAAGCACATTTATGATAAGAACATCATGGGTCGGAATTTCATGATTCCAATCCCTTGAAAACCAATGATGAAGTGACAACAGTGTACCACTTTATTTCTTGAAAACTAATGAGTTGGATGCTTGTGTGGTGCACGGATGTCTACACAGTGTACTAGCATCCTAGCAGTTTTACGAGTTTGAAATGAGGAATCTTGAAATCCCGACTCATGAAACAAGTCCCTGTAGTCAAATTTTCAAGTGTAATGGCTCCTCCTACCCTTGTAACAACAAAACTCCCTTTCTTGCTCTCATTTTGGGAGTTCTCTTAGATTCTTGACTTTACTCTTTCAATTTCACTCTATTCTCTACTCCTTGCAATATCTCTTCTACAAGCAAAGCTCCGCCAAACTGAGGTCCCTCCAATAGCCAAAGATCTCTTGCTAGTATTCAATAGTGCATTTGTGTGTTCAAGAGGGGGTCAAGGATTGTTGGTAATGCTCTCTCAGTCTATCTATTTATGAATAGATAACATTTTTTACTTGCTATTATGTGGTGTGGCTTCTCCTCCTTGTGTGAGGATTGTTTTCGCCACTCTTTATTTGTCTACTTTTTCTATCTATCTAGTTGTTCATGGAGGTGGGAACAACAAAAGGGGGTTTGAGTATGGAAAGCCCCAAAACACCCTAAACATTTTTTCTCATTTTTCTTGTGTGTAGGTTGTTGAAGTGAGGCTTGGAGAAAGGTTTCAAGTGCTCGATCGGTTGTAAGTTTATTCTTGACTCTTCTTTGTATTTTATATCATTTTTTGCTTTCTATTTATCTATTTTGTTGAATATACCTCGGGTATGAGCACATTAGTAGGACTTTAGCATTTATGTTCAAGGTTTTGATTCTTTGTTTTCCTTGGATGCCAACACATCTTTTGGAATCTAGTGTGCCACACCGGCATCTTGATATCATGTTGTATTCCTTTGGCCGAGAGCTATTCCTTCTGAGGAAGAGATCTTAGAACTGTTCTTTCTCATATTTTGAAGTAGTCTTCTTGAATAGTTATCCTTTATATGACCTCCTTTGCAATTTCTCCATTTAGTAATGCTTGAGGTAGTTAAGGGAAGTTCGCTCCTTGGGATTCTCTTAAGAACAAAAAGACTCATGAGCAACAAATTCCCCTTCTCTTACAATGTGTTTACAAGCTTATTTGCTATTTGAGTTCTACAAGTTTATTGTCATGAAGTGACTAAGAAGACAAAATTCGTTTACGTCTTGCAAACCTTAATTAAATACAAAAAAATAAAAAATAAACCCCCATTAAGACCCCTTTTTCCAAATTTATTGCAAAAGAGAAAATTGAATCCTCTTTTACAAATTTTTAATTAAGGTAAAAATCACAAATCCTCCTTCCATTTGTAAAATGATAAAAAAAATCCCCCTTTTCCAAACTCATTGTAAAAGAAAACAATGAGTTGTCTTTTACAATTTTTTATTAATGGCAAAAGAAAAATCCACCTCCCCCTATCACATTCCTTTTGCCACATTCATTGCAAAAGAAGATCTCTCTCTCACAAAATTATAATTTTATTACAAAAAGAAAAAAGAGCCCCCTTTTTTAGAGTTTATTGCAAAAATTAGAAAAAGGCCCCCCTCCCATTTGCAAGTTTATTGCAAAAAAAAAAAGAAAAAAAGGCACCCTTTTTGCCATTTTTGACAAAGAAAATTATTTCCCCTCTTACAAAAAGCTTTTGATGAACGAAAATTAATTTATGCAAACCACTAATAGTAAAAACAACCATCCAAACATATAGTGCCAAGTTTTTTTAAAAGGAAATAAAATGGAGTTGTGTGGGGGTAGGCACTACTGTAAATGTAATAGATGTAGTCAGTTGAACTAATATATAGGTCACCTGGAGTGCAACAAAGACTTAGTCAAAATAGTGAGCTTTTCAAAAATTTCAACTTGATCAACAATGTCAACTACTCCTTTGGAGGCTACTTCAAAGCTTCTCATGGAGGAGTTGAATGAATCTTGGGCACCAAGTTTTGAAGGTTGCATAGGTATGTAAAGACTTTCAATTCCAAGACTTCCAAAATCACATGACTTCTTATATTTTGGCCTAATCATGTTAGGATTTTCATCCAAGATCATGACATCAAAAGCCTTGTGTTTCCACAAAGATACACTTGCAAACAATATGCCTAATCTTCCATTATCAAAATGATATTGGTAAAAGAGTTAAGTTGATTACAATATGAGCTTGACTATATAGGAAAGTATGAAGAAATCCACCTATCAAGTGGATTGAAAAGTTCCCCATGATGTTGTAAAAATGAGTAGACAAGCTTCCTATAAGTGTTAACTTTATGATCACTTGGAATTGGCAAACCAACAACCTCTATGACCAAGTCATCAGCCATGTGTGCCAGTGTTGAGTGATTTTTGAGGTGAGATGGAAAGTCTTCCAACCTCAAAAGGTATGTGCATGAGGTTAACCAAATAACGTCGTAACCTTCAAAGGTCTAAGAGGTTGCACATTTCGTTAGACAAGATATTGTCTAACCTCGTCAACCTAAATACACTTAAGTATAATGAATAGATTAAATATTCACACTAACACAAATTTTGTGTAAGACATAATTAGGCTACTACTTGGTATTACAACCTTACAAGATCAATCAAAGATATATAAAACAATAATATTTATAAAGTCACTTATATATAAATCTAGGAAAATGTTCATGATTGAAAAATAAACAACCACTACCAATAAACTATTTCTCATCACTTTATATTTAAACTGCAAAAACCACCACTTAAATGTTTAATTTCTACATTAATTAAATAAAAAATAAAATGATTTTAGTAGCCTAAAACAATGACTATATTTACAATTTTTATCCAAAGAATCTTATATCTATATCAAGTAGAGTACTTCTCTTAATTTGATTAACAACAACTATGACAATAAGCAATATATTCATAAAAAAAAAATCATATTTTGATACAAGAATTCCATACAATAGCATAAGAAACCTATTTTAGGCACTTCTATGGGATGCAATGCTTTATTGATCTTTAACAATCTCTAAATATTAACTCTTATCACAATTTCGATTAGGATCATTGATTTCCTCTTTGCTTGTCATTTATGTCTCTATTGACTTTGTTTCTCTTGATATCATGTATTGTGATTGATCTAGCCTTATTTGATATTTGAATAAAACTCTAAAAAATTTATAAAAAAATAAAATAATTTAATCCTTCCAACATGTTTAACTTTTAAAATTTCTACTAGCTAACCTATTGCATTGACTTAACATAATCAATACTCATAACAATTGACATAAACATACATAGTAGGGAAGAAATAATCAAATGAAGATTGATGAGTGCATGAAGTTGAAGACTAACCATTAAAAAAATAAGATTAAGATATTGGTGTTGTTACAAACTGACTTTAAAATAAAGATTGATCATCCAATTAGTATAAGCTGCATGTTTTTCCCTTGTAACATTTAAATCATTAACAAAAGATTAAAGATTTACATTAGATTCTAATAATTCAAATCAAATAATAAAAAATCTATAAATAAATAAATTAAAACAAGATATTTCTAAAAATGAAAATAAATAAATAAATCAATTACTTATTAAAAATAATATTTTATATCTATGATAATAATATATATTTAAGAACACAAATATTAATATATACCATTGTATCCCTGCAAACTTTTTTTAAAAGACAAAAGACAAAATCAACACTAAAATTTAAATAAACTCAAAAGTAAACTAGGGGAGAGGGCCCAATAGTCGTGCGGGGTCCAATAGTCGTGCACCCAATCGTGAATATAATATCCAATAGTCGTTTATATAATGTCTAATAGTTGTGATTTGACTACCCATAATTAAACACAAAGTATACTTTTGATCTAAAAAGCAACCAATCATGTGATACCACATCAGTGCTCAACTACTCATGATGTAATGCACGAGAATTGGTCTCACTATTTTTTGGGGCCTTTTTCGACACCTTGACAAAAACGCATGCTGATGTGGCATCATATTTGATGATGTGGCCTTGAAACCTTAGTTATAAGCAGAGAACTTGCCACCAAGTAAGCTGCTGTAAAAAATTGGGAGTGATTTGAAATTTCGATGTAGGATAATTAGAAGCGCGAAGTTAGGGTGCACGACTACTAGACCCTCTCCCCTACTACTTAGCATTACAATTCTCCCTAATTCAAATAAAACGAAACTTATTTTGGTTGCGTGAAATCAGACATACCAAACTATAAAACAAGTAACCTATTCCAGGAGTGCCAATAATTTGTTAAAAGCCTCCACAACTCTTTCTACTCGTCCCTTCACCACTATTGCTTTTTCATTCTGGACTCCAGAAGACTCTTCACTAAGGAAATCCCGCCGTTCATCACGGAAATCCGGGAAAGAGTGCCGCTGATGACGGAAATCCGGGCGGTCCATGGTCCTCTCGTATGTTTTGAGCGACACACCTATTCGTACGACTTTCCTGTCCTCATTCTTCTCCTTTCCCTCCACATAACAGAAAACAGGAACCGAATCAAAGTGCTCTACAATCCCCCATACATTGGACGGCAATTCCAACTCCATGACCGTAAGATCAGGAAACTCCAAAGAGTTTACAATTGGTTCCGCGAAACGGCTCACGCTACCTCTTATCAACATATGACTTGGACATTCCTACAAATGGTATTGTTTCCAAATCATCAACTTGAACATTTACATAATACCAAAAACTCTGAATTTATAACAGTTTTTATTACTTTTACCTTGAGAGACTGGATACAAGGTTTCACAGCTGATATGGTGTCACATGCGAGCACTAATTCTTCCAATCGTTCCAAGTTCTCCAAACTTTGTATACCTGGCACCTTCCAGGCAGTGTGAAGCCACAGATACTTGAGGCTTACCAGCTCACCAATGCCAGTTGGTAAACCTCTTAACTTGACACAACCTCGTAGATATAAGCTTGTCAAGGATGCCTGATTGACTATTTGATGAGGCAAATCTTCTAACTCACAGCACCAGTCGAGATTCAAGAATTTGAGCTTCCTGATGTTTTCAAGCATATCTAATTTTAGTTGAAGCTGGGAACAAAACTCTAAATTTAGGACCTCCAGGTGTATCAGCTGCTTGAAAGAATCTGGCAAAATGGTCAGATCGCAAACACTTAGTTCTAGTTTCTGTAAGCCTATTAAACTGCCAAAAGACTCTGGCAACATGCTCAACCGGTAGCAATGCGCCAGTTCCATGTGCTTCAAGTTTATTAAATTGCCAAAAGACTCTGGCAACGTGCTCAAGTGGTCGCAATTGGACAGGTTTATACCCTTCAAGTTTGTTAAATTGCCAAAAGACTCTGGCAACGTGCTCAACTGGACGCATCTCCTCAGGTCTATATCCTTCAAGTTTATTAAATTGCCAAAACCATCAGGTAGTGAGGATAACATGTTGCAACCAAACAAATTCAGCTTTTCCAGATGTATCAGCTGCTTGAAAGACTCTGGCAACGTGCTCAACTGGTCGCAATTCAGCAGGTTTATATCCTTCAAGTTTATTAAATTGCCAAAACCATCAGGTAGTGAGGATAGCATTTCGCAACCTGACAAATCCAGCTTTTCCAGGTGTATCAGCTGCTTGAAAGACTCTGGCAACATGCTCAACTGCTTGCAAGACTCCAGCTTTATATTCTTCAAGCTTATTAAATTGCCAAAACAATCAGGTAGTGAGGATAGCATTTCGCAACCTGACAAATCCAGCTTTTCCAGATGTATCAGCTGCTTGAAAGACACTGGCAACATGCTCAACTGCTTGCAAGACTCCAGCTTTATATTCTTCAAGCTTATTAAATTGCCAAAACAATCAGGTAGTGAAAGCAGCGTTGGAGAGTCTAAATACAAATACTCCAGCGAATGGAGGCCACAGAACTCTTCTGGCAAACTGCTACCATAAAATCTCGAGGAAAGGATTTTCAGATGCTTAAGACGTCCAATTGAGCATGGAAGCCATTCCAACCTTGATTTACCCAATATAGTAAGCTGTCTCAATTGCAAAGGAGCCTGCACGCAAAGAGTATTATATTTAATTCAATTCTGAAAAGCATGAGTTAATGAATTCTGAAGTAATCTTATTGAACCACGAAATCAAAATACTTACATCCTCATTGTCCTTCCACAATTCTTTCAACTGGTAACAAGAATAAAGCTCTAAAACACTTAAATGTCTTAAGGTAAGCCATGGTGGAAGATTTTCTAGGGGAAAACCAGCCCAGCGAAGCCACACAAGATCTTCTGATAGTGACGCGAATTTTTCCGTAAACTCGTTTCCTACCACGGAAAGAATTTGCAACCCATTTGAGAAATTAAGGCGTTTGGATCGTCTGCTTGAATTTCCCTTTAACTGACGCGTGTCCTCGTTGAACATTGCAAAAGCATGCGCAGATCGTATCCCTCTAATTGGCATTTTATTCTGAATTTAAAAAAAAACAAAAATACCCAAAAATACAATGCGTTTCAATCAACTTAGTAAAAGCAGAGGCAGACAGAAGTACAACTTATTGTTTTAACGATTTCAGTTATCAATGATTAACGAAAACATGCAACATAAGAAAGTGGCCTTGTATTCAACTAATTATTTGCACCTACGAAAACGCAGATATGTATGATGTTATCGGGTGCCAATATAACCCTCACCTTGAAATGCATCTTTAAGTCATCTTTCTGCTCTGGCCGCCAAACACGGTACGGTGAGTGTCTGCTTGCAATCTCTCTTCCCATATCCCTGAGATGATCATGCATCCTTATCTTGTCCCCGTAGAAGTGGGTTTCCCAATCTTTCTCATAAACCAGCTCCACAAGGCACTTATTCACAAGTGTTTGTAAACCGTGCAGACCACTCCAACGCGATCCATCCCACAATGCTATAGCAGTGTTTTTCCATTCTCCAATGAGAAAACAAGCTACATCCAAGAACATCTCTTTTTCTTCTTTATCCAGAGCATCGTAGCTAACCTGTAGCCTTTTTATTATGTCCCCAGGCAATATTCTTGAGATTTTATCTAATAGAGATTCCCAATAAGCTATAGAATCATTACCATATAGCTGCCCCCCTAGAACCTTAAGTGATAGAGGCAAACCATCGCAAACCTGGATGAACTTTTCAACCAGAGATTGAAATCCAGCAGGTGGAGAGGATTGCAGGAAAGCGTGCCAGCAGAATAGCTGCTCGGCATGTGACCTCTCAAGTCCTGGCATTTTATAAATGCAAATGCGGCATGATTTAAGGACACCCAATTCCCGGGTTGTTATAATAACCATACTTTGGGATCCAAGGTTGTTTTTATTTGGCAATAGAGCATTCACCTGGTCGATGTGATCCACGTCATCCAAAACGATGAGCACCCGAAGAGAGCTCAAACGATTTGCGAGAATGTTCGTGCCTTCATCTACACTGTCGAAATTCAAATGTTTAACACCGAGGTCTCTTAGAAGCTTTTTCTGCTTGTCAGGAAGAGCATTTCTTGATGCTGCATCTCGCACGTCGGCAACAAAACTGCATCTCTCAAAGGAGGAAGAGTTCCTATTGAAGAGCTCTTTGGCCAATGTGGTTTTACCACTACCTCCCATGCCCACGATCCCCGTGATCTTTACTTCGTCTTCCCTTGTAAGGGATTCGAAGCCTTGTACCAGTTCATCCAATCCAAGTGGATGTTCGGCGACCGATAAGGGAACACTGTTCATGAATTTCAATGCACTATTCTCAATATTCTTCAAAACTCTGGCCTCATCCCTAAACATTTACAGCCGAGAATAAAAATTAAAATAGAACACACCAAACTGCTTAAATACTTCTGTCAACAGAATAGAAGTAGAACCAATGTATTGGATATAAGACATGACTATCGAAGTAATAGAAAAAATGATACATACTTGGATGCGATTTACAACTTAAAATCGAAAAAACAGAGAAAATAATACATACTCATTAGTTTTGACCTCGAAGCCGGAACGGAGTGAAATATCGTGGAGTGCCTTTTTCCACTCATTGAGCTTTTCCTGGGTGTATCTTCCTTTCCTTTCATGATATGCAAATGCATCGGCGTACTTTCCCTTATCAGTCCATCTGAGATCAGAGGGCTCAACATGATAGAAAACGGGAATGATTGTAGCAGGAGTTTGAAGCATGAAAGCTAGCTCATCCAAACACCATTTGGATTGGGCATAGGTGGGAGAAAATATGGCAATGTGAAGAGAGGCACTAGTCATTGCTGCTTTTATTTCTTCCGGTATCACGTCGCCGGGCTCAATTGCTTCTACATCGAGGAAAGCTCGGAATCCCATGCCATCAAGTGCCTGTTGAATTTTGCAGGCGAAAGTGTATTTCACATCAGGTCCGCGATGGTTAATAAATATCTGCCAGGACTTCGTGGATGTAGAAGCAGAGACTGGTGCGAGCTGGTCAAAAGCATTTTGGCGATCAGATTGTGTTTGCTGGCTCACTCTAGATGCCCACACAAATCTGCGGAATGGAACGAGGCAGATCCGCCCCAAAACATTTAGAATGGATAAACACCATTCTTGCAACAATTTTATAAACTTCGTTAGGGAACTTAGATTTTGCTGGGGCCCTAAATATGGTTGAGGCTGCTCAAAAGAGTTTTCTAGTTCTGTCTGATTATGCGTCGCTGTAGAAGAGGAAGCCATTTCGATTATGATTTAAACTGAACTTAACGCAGAGGAGAAAAAACCAGGGTCGTTTAGGTTTTGGCAAATGAAGGGTTCGAAGACAAAGGGAAATGAGAAGAACCTAGACAAGGGAACTGAAAAAAGATGCAGATGGTGAAGGGTGGAGGAGATTGAAGGGGAGGATAAGCATAGAAAATTGCGTGTACGAAACCGCATGCTTGTCTTAGTGGAAGATGCATGACGGTGGGCCCGATCTGGACAAAAGCGACAGACCACTGCGTGACCGGTCAGGATGAATTAATTGCGTAGACCCAGCGGGTTAAAGTAAAGAGGGACACGCAGAGAAGGTAAGAAAGACGAGGATCCATTTTAATGTTGACGACCGTTTACACGTTTTGGCCATTAAATTACAAATTTAAACCCAACACTGTGCAGCCAAAATACTTACTTTCTGTTAGGTTAGCAATTTTCGAATGGCTTTAAAAAACTTGTCCAGTTACGAAATAGGCTCCTTGTAATTTGAATTAATTTTGACCTTGCTGTGTGGTGCACCAGCCATGTCAAAATAAGCGATGGTCTTATGCTTGTATCAATACCCAAAAAAAAAACTAATGCAATTATGGTTCGTAAGAGTTCTCCCATTAAATTTATATCTTTAATATGTACATTGTGGGAACGCGCTTTCAAATGGATGGTTAGATATTTTTACTCGTTAAATGTCGCTTATTTTCTATTTCTGCGACCCATCATTGGCATATATGTATATTTGAGTCATCTAAAAATATAATAATTAATAATGAAGAAGTAATCAACTTTTAATTTTATTTAAATATATTTTTATTTTAAATCACATTCTTTAATTATATAATTTTTAATTTCAATATGTAAAATATCATTAAACTTGTTTTGAATTTTTTTAATAAATATTTTAAAGAAATTTTCAAAAATATAATAATTAGTAATAAGTTTTCTGAAAATATAATAGTAATGGAGATTTTTAACATTATTCAAATTAATATATGAGATAACAATTAATCTTATATAATTTAATTTACATATATTTTAAATTAATTTAATCGAGAAAAAATGTAATATTGTATTTCAAATGGGTTGGTGTGGTACATCTGTGTTTGTCTCTCCTTGTATATAGATAGAAGGGCAACACTAATTATTCCCTACTAATTGGATCTATTTCAACCCACCTCTACCTACACCATGCCTCTACAACACATTATAGTGTGTGATCTAGTTTTGCAAACTTACAAGAAGATGGGATGCAACTACTTTATTTCTAGTCCTATCTATAGACCAACCATTCTTCTTCACTTTGGTTTATTCTTTCTAATGAGTTTTCTCTCGATACTGAGTCAAATCTCATTTATTGGATACAACCTCTCATGGATAGTTATTTAAGGAATTGTTTGAATGACACAAGTGCACAAGTACTATGTCATAAATTTTTCAAGTGTATTGTGGTTGAAGCCATGGTAGTGGTGGGAATGGCATGTATTTCCTTTGGGTCTGTCATGGCACAAGCAATGGCTTGAAACAATAGGGTAATCTAATTGCTAAAGCTCTCATCATTCTTAATATGATAATCTTTGTAGATATTTAGGTTCAAGTATTTTGAAGTATAATTATTTGAATGATATTTCCTTAAATGTCTAATTTGGTGAGTTTGTCATTTTTCTTGAACTAAGCATTGTCCACCTATTATTTTCTCTTGGATTAATGTCAAAGTCATAAATGACCTTCTATATGTACAGCTCATATATCATAAGGCATAGGAGCATGCTAAATTCAATTGATGAATAAATGATTGTCAATTTTAAATGTGACACGCCATTTGGAATAAATGTAAGCATCCAAAAAAGAAAGCTACCAATTTATCAACCTTAAGGTCAAAGTTGTACAAATAAAAAGAAATTGTGTGGATAACACAAATCAAAATGTAAAAGGATATACATTGAGTATAAGGGTATATTTAAATAGATTTTATATTGTTTAGATTACAAGTTAATTCTAACAATATCTTATATCACCTCTTAAACAAATAAAATAATATATGCAACTCCATCCTAATGATATATCCTTAAATATGTGACTCTTGTATCTCAAATTCCACATAATATATTGATAGTATATTGTATGTACAACTATCTCTCAAATGGTAAACTAGAGTAGGTCCATGAATAGGTTGTGTTGTAGACTACCCTTCAAAACTATCTTAAGGCTCTAGAGAAAGTAAATCTATCTGAAAAGTGTAGGTCAACCAATAGTTAAAGGGTGTTTCTAGATTCTTTAAGGCAGCCCAAGTCCCCAAGATTTTTCTCATAGGCTCAGCGTCCCTCTACAATTTTATTTTCTTTCTAGTATTCTTTGAAGGACTAGATCCTAACCCTATTAAATTTCATATTATCTTTACTAATCCACCAAAAAAATGCCATCAAAATTCCTTTGTATATTCAATATAACTAAAAGCGATAAACCCACCAATAGGTGCCAAATTTTCATGTATTTAATTTCCTCAAATATTGTTTATTTTCAATAAGATAGACTTTGAAGTGAACTAACACCTCTTATACCAATGTTACATTGAAGAATTATAGGATCTGGTCATTTTTCTATGAGCAATAATGTAGCTAAGTGACTTATTGCATTATGCTTGGCCCCTAAAAGAATGAAATTCATTTTTGAATATAGAATACATGTCAAATGTATTGGATATTACAAGATAAAAGAACTACCCACTAAATATTTTTTGTTGTGTTTTATGATAAGAAATCCTACCACCTATCCTTTCAAATGCATGGTCAAATTTAACTTTTTTTTAACTATTTGACTTACCTATTCTCCCACACAAATTCTACTAGCGATGGGGGCACCTTTGGCTTCCACTAGAAATGGGGGCACCTTTGGATTCTACTAGCAATTGACTGTAATATCCCCAATTTAAATAATTTGCAAGTATGGGAGAAATTACCAACAATGAGCAAATCGAGTATAATTTCAATTACACCAAATTATTTAAAAATTTAACAAGTAGATATGCAACTGTCGTATGATTAGATATTGCTAGAAATATTATGGATTACATCATTGAAAGGTGGAAAATTGTCTTGCTTCTCCACCTTATGTGAGTTAGGTCCTAGAAGGACAACTTTCACTAACTTTCACTCAAGAACAAACCCTTGAGATATCTTTGCAAAGGAGAAAGAGATCTTGCAAGAGGGTTGTTCTAGAGGTTGAATATGATCTAATGAGGGGTTCACCACCAAGTTTATACTTGGAAAGAATAATGAAATACAATATTTAATGAAAAACCCTAATTGATCCCAAAATTAAACATTGGGTTCACCAAAACAAAACGGGGGGGAAATGGGTGATCCCAAAATTAGAATGGGGGTATGCACCTATTTCCCTACTTTCATTAGGAAAAAGAGATCCCCTAGGGAAAGATTGACTTTCAGCCCTTAGGTGAGTCAACCTTGATGGAGATCTTGTTGTTTTCCTTATGATTAAGGATAGGGTAAATCATTCTAAAATGGAATTTTGGGAGATGAATGAAAAACACCAAATGAATGCAATTATGTAACGTAACACCTAAAACCTCTAAATTAAACCTTAATCTGACTTAACTAGCAAAGTAACAATAGATTTGAGAAGGATTTGATTTAATGCACTTGTCACAAAAGGTTGTGTTGAATGTCCTCTTGGGACTCATTCACCCAAGGGTGAAAGGGTCTTGCTACAAAGGTTTGAAAATTGCTTCCATAGTCCTCTAGTCCTATGTTTGCACTCTCAATTCCTCTAGGTTTCATACTTGGAAATTTAGAATTAAATTCTGAAAGTGAGTTTATGCAGCTTGACTACAATGTTGAGAACTTTTACAATCATGCACTTTTGATATTTCTTCAATCATTCTTCAACCTAAGATTTTCAAAACACACAAGAGGGAAAAATCATTTGTTTTTGGCGAATGGGCATTTTCCTTGGTCAAACCCTATTTTGGTAATGAAACTTTGAGATGAAATAATTAATGAAACATGAAAGGAATGATGAATGAACAAGTGTTATGTTGCAACTCACTGAACCCTTCATTTGAGATATTTGAACAACTAAAGCCTAATACATCTCTCCAAGATATATCTATCTTACATGAAATGGCTTGATTGATGGTGTGATCTTGATGCTTGAAATTTGACTTGAATGCTTGAAACCTACATCAGAATGTTAGCTCCAAAAATATGCACGATGCTTGATAACTTTGACATGATGCTTGAGATCTTAAATGTTGCAACAAATACTTGAGAAATGTTATCTTGAACACCTTTGAAAATAATCTTATCTCTAGGGATAATCTCTCTCTTGTGCTAGATTGCTTCTAGGATTTGAAATGATAAAAGGACCTTGAATTCATAGGCAATTTTCTAATTTCCCAAAAAACAAATATTACAAGCCGACATTTGAATTTGAATTTGGGATCATAAAATGGCCACCAAAAACATATTTAAAATTTGAATTTAGCAACTAAAGGGGACCCATTTTCCCAGGGGCGAATGGGTCCTGACCTAAAATGCTAGGACCTATTCATTTCGAGGTGTTAAAAATGATAATTACATTAATTAAATTATGATTTCTCTATCAAAAATTGCAATTAATCAAACTTGTAAATGCATAATTGGGCCAATTAGAGGCTTAATTAAGTCTATTTTATTAAGGAACCCAAACATAGTGTGAAAATGTAGAGTACATTTTTTGATACTACATACATGTATATCTAGAGATGTTGTATATATATATATATATAATTTTGTCATATAAATATCATATTAATATATATAAATATATTCTTATATATATAATATTCATTTAGATAACACAGTATATAAATGCATGAGCATATATTTAAATAAAGATATTATAATACTTATGGAGATATGAACATTACATATATATCATCATAGGTTCTTAAGTGGTCAAATTGGTGGCTAAATAGTCACACTGGAAGATGAATAGTATGAGCTTTTAAAATAGAAAACTAAAGCCTAAAGGTGAACATTGTGAATAAAGAACATTGTGAAGTATTTTGGCACTCTAATCCTTCATGCTCTTCCTAGGATCTTTCACCTAGGAAGAGAGAAATAAGGCCAAAATGTGATCACTTCGTTAACACTCAAGACTAATGTAAGGATGGAAGATGAATGTGAAATGTGTGTGAATACAATTCTAATGTTGTAAACCTAATGAAAATGAAGATTAAATAATGTAAAATAATCAAATGTAAAAGTGCTAGAAAACATAGTGAGTTATGCAAGCATGAACTAGAAACTTAAGAAGAATAGAACAAAATTTGATGAAACTTAAAACAAAACTTATATGGAGGGTTGAAGATGACTGGAGATGTGTTCTGAGATGCTGATAAAGTTGATTTTCCAACTAGACAGGACTCATTTTCCACCTGTGGTGAATCAGTCCCTGTTTAGGTGAAATATGCTGAGAATAGGTTCCAAACTGTCAGGAGATGAAATGTTATGAAATCAAGTTGTCAGAACCCTAGATGGGACTCATTCACCATGCATGGTGAATCAGTCCACTTTTAGGGATCTGAGAAATCAGGACTAGATTCTACAGTTATAAATCTTCACTTTCACCTTTTGCAGGTGTTTGCTTCAAATTCTATCAAAATCAGGTTTGAAACTAACTTTTTCTTGATAATTAGACTTGAATGAAGAGGAGAAGAGTTGCATGGCTTTGCAATGCAATATTCAATGATCCTTAAGCTTCCAATAATCCTAAATCTACAAGCAAACAACACAAGAAGACAAAATATTGATTGTTAAGGCATGGGGGTTTACCTTGGTTAAACCCCATTTAGGTAATTAAACCAAAATGATGAGATAAATGAATAAAATATGTAATAATGGAATAATTTACGTTAATATGAATGGTATTGTTGGTCTACATCAATACGTGTGAAATCAACCTTTGGATGCTCAAGAATGCAAGCTTGAAGACTTTTAATGAATAAACCCTAAGTTGCTTGACTTGAATGAGAAAATAGATGATGAATGAGAAATGAAAGGTGTAATAATTAATTTATTGATGAATAGATACATAAAATTAGGTTAAAAATACTTATTTATAGACAAGTATGCCTTAGTACCTAATTATACTACATCATAGGGTGAATAAAGTGAAAATAAACATTTAATTTCACTTTTTTCTCACTCAAAAGTCAAAATGGGGGCCAGATAGGACACATTCACCACACATGGTGAATGGGTCCCACCTAGATAGGACTCATTCACCAAGCATGGTGAATGGGTCCCACATGGGCCATTCCGACACTTAAGAGGCCAAGGGATAATGAAATACAACTTATATTGCAACTTTCTCGGGTGTTTGATCAATTAAAGCCTTAGGATGCACAATATGGATTGAAGTGGGTCTATTAATGATGATGTAAATGTAAAATAGGCCTTGGGAAACATAAATCAATGTGAAAGTGTAATTAAATGCACTTTTCAACACTGAAATAAGGTCCACACAGTCTAGTAAGGCACAAGAACCAATGTGAATGCATAAAACATATTGCAACACTAGTTTATCATTAAATTTACTTTACAAGCCTTCTAGAATGATGTGATGATCTGTTAAGATATGCTTTATAATATTGAATTAGGAAGAAATATGTTCATTAGGTCTAGAAAAGTGCGAAAATCCTTTACAAGACTCTACAACACCTTTACAAAACATCAACAAATAATTTTATTTAGTTTGTAAAGGTCCAAGACCTAGTGTGGATGCATAAAATGCCTCACACCACCTAAATCAAGGCCTCATCAAGTCCATTTATCATCAATTATCCCATGTCAAGCAAAGGGTCCTTTTTTCTATGACACATTTAGCCCCCACTTTAGTGAGAGGATGAACCTGCTTCAAACTCACATTAAAGTAAACATTCAAGAGAGATCCATATGTATGCCAAGCCCCCAAGACACAAAATCATACAAAGGAAAGGTAGAAAGAAATAATGTAAAATATGTTCTCACTTTGGGTCCACAGACTTTTAGCTCATTCGCGGGGTGAGAAGGGCCAAAAATAAGCTCACTCTGGGGTCACAGAACTACCAGTTGTCCGTGGGGTGAGAAAACCCAAAAAGAGATACATACGCTAGTTGAAATGCACTCAAAAAAAAAAGTGGCTATTCGAGAAAGTCATGCTGCTAGTTGGGCTTCCCACCATGCCAAAGTTATACCTCCTAATAACTTTAACAAGGTGCCAAAAAGGAAATGCAAATGTCAGTTCAAACGTCATGAGACAAGAAAAAATCAGTATGCTTAGAACTCATGAACAAATAGGATGGCACCACAGGCATGAAAGTTGTATTATGCAAGGTGGCCAAACAAATAAGATGGCACCACAGGCATGCAAATTGTGTTATGCAAGGTGGCCGAATGAAAGTGCAAAAAGTGTAAAAAATTAATTTAAAATATTGTTCAAAGGAGTCTTGTTCATTTTATGTAAGGTCAATCATTTAGGGAACATTGTGTCTAATGTCTCCAAGAGAGGACCAATCAAAGGATAGTAAATTCATAACATAGGGGATGTAGTACATCATATCAACCACTAAGAGGAATATGCTAAGAAAGATCACACTTATGAAGGGCATCACACCCAATGTCATCCACAAAGTAACAAACATGTCATATAAATGACAAGGCTACACAAAGAATGTAAATGATTATGGTATTGTATGCCCCCCACTTTAAAGTAATTGCTACACCTCGTTCATGAGCAATTTCTTTAAAGTAGAAGCAAAAGAAAATTAAGACATGAGAGCTAAGTAGGAAAGCCCTATGCCAAGTCATATGTTTCAAAGTTAGGCTACGTCATGTCAAGGAAAAGGAAAAAGAAAGAAAGGGAGTATGTCACATACGATTCAATCTTAAGACATGTCGTCCACATCTCAAGCTTGCTCTTTATATGTTCATGAAAGGTTAACAACTAGTCAAAAGAGACAACGACAAGTGACATATGGGGATAAAGGCTTTTTAACCCTTTGCCTCCCACTAAGTGTAGGAAAAAGGTGAGCCTAGAATGGATGACGGTATGATGCTCCTAGCAATGGATGCAAAATATACAATAGTGAGAAGGTTATGTTTCTACAACTATTACAAGGCAAGGAGCAGTAACCAATGTTATTTAATGATTGACTTAGGATGTATTTAGAGTGAATGAGTCATGGAATAAGGGTTGTTAAGTGAAGGATTATTGGATGGGTTGATGGCTATGAAAGGAGAATTAGTAAGACTATTATTTTGAAGAATGAAGTGAGGTATAGTGTGAGCTTGTATAGGTTGATGAGTATGGGTAGAAGTTGTTTTAGTAGCAAAAGTGAGGATATAAGGATCTATTTGATTCTTGGAAGATTTGAAGATATCACTTGTATATTCCATAAGATTAACCATAAAAGGAGAGCTAATATGTTCATCTAAGGTTGAAATTGGAAAAGTAACTTGATCACAAGTATGAGGAGGATCAATGAAGGAATTGTTTTTCTCAAGAGATTTTTCCATAGGTGAAAGGGAACAATTAAAAGTCTCATGATTCTCATTGTTTATGTTTGCTAACAACAAAGTATCTTCCTCATAACTAGGAGAGATATTAGGAAAATAGAAAATGTAAGTATCAAGATCATTTATGATTTTATCAATGTGTCCCCTAAGGTTTTTCAAAATAGGATAGGGAAGGGAAGGATCATTAAGTAAGGTGATGTTTGATAATTTTTCTATGATTTTATTTTCTTGTTCCAAAATATCTTCCTAAAGGGGATGAGGAGAAGGACAAACAGGATCAACATGATGCTCAACGATTGTATCTTCTTTCTCCAAGATACCTTTGTTAGTAAAAGGAGAGGTATTGGGAGAAGAAAAAATATGATTATCATGAGTATCTATGTTTGTAAGCTCTTCTATCACAACATCCACACAAATAGGAGAGATAGAATGGGGTGTAAGATAAGCATTAACATTTTAATTCTCATTTGCTAAAAGACTTTCATAATATTGACATGTAGTGAAGAAAGGAGAATCATGCTTGTTAACTAGCATTTTGAAATAACAATCTATGCTAACTCAAAATGCAAAATAAAATGCTGAAATAAAATGCAATATGAAAAGAATAGTTGACTGATTATGAGCTATGAGAATGTAAATGAAACTACGCATAAAATGAGCTATTTTAGGCTAAATTTAACAAAATGCATGCTGCAAAAATGTAACTGACTGATATATATAGGTTAAAGCACCAATCAGAAGCCTAAAAAAAAAGTCTAAGATCTGGAAAATTTTGTTTCAGGTGCCAAAAGGGACTGATTCACCCAAGGTGGCAAATGAGTCCCAATATGAACCTTGTTCAAAATTTTCAAAAATTGCATACTATTTTTTGTGAAATCTGAGAGCCAATATGTAGACTTAAATGAAAAATGTATAATTTTAGAAAATATAAATGAATTTAGATGCTACAAATGCAATCTAAGTGCACTTTTTATGAAAGCAAGATTTAACACCTAGCATGCAAATGAATTATGCAAACCATAATGCAAGCTAAATCTATAATGAAAGAAACCAAATCATAAAATAGAAGTATTCAAAATTTCAGGTTTACCAAAATGTAACAAAATATTTTGGCACTCTAATCCTTCGTGCTCTTTCTAAGATCTTTCACCTAGGAAGAGAGAGAAATAAGGCCAAAATGTGATCACTTCGTTAACACTCAAGACTAATGTAAGGATGAAAGATGAATGTTAAGTATGTGAATGTGATTTTAATTTTGTAAATCTAATGAAAATGTAGATTAAAGAATGTAAACTAATCAAATGTAAAAGTGTTGGAAAACACAGTGAGATATGCAAGCATGAACTACAAACTTAAGAAGAATAGAACAAAAATTGATGAAACTTAATAGAACTTATCTAGAGAATTTAAGATGACTAGAGCTCTATTTTGAGATGCTGATAAAGTTGATCTACCAACTAGATAGGACCCATTTGCCACCTATAGCAAATCAATCCCTGTTTAGGTGAAATTTGCTAAGAACAGGGTCTAGACTGCCGTGAGATGAAATCTTATGAAATCAAGTTGTCAGAACCTTAGATGGGAATCATTCACCATGCATGGAGAATCAGTCCACTTTTAGGGATCTAAGAAATTAGGACTAGATTCTATAGTTACAGATATGCACTTTCACCTTTTGTAGGTGTCTGCTTCAAATTCTATCAGAATCGGGTCTGAAATTGACATTTTCTTGATAATTAGACTTGAATGAAGAGTAGAAGAGCTGGATGAATTTTCAATGAATCTTTAATGATCCTTAAGCTTCCAATAATCCTAAATCTATAAACAAACAACACAAGAAGACAAAATATTCATTGTTAAAGCATGGGGGTTTGCCTTGGTCAAACCCCACTTAGGTAATTAAACCAAAATGATGAGATAAATGAATAAAGCATGCAATAATGGAATAATTTACCTTAATATGATGAATGATCTTGTTTTTCTACAACAATACATGTGAAATCAACCTTTGGATGCTCAAGCATGCAAGCTTGAAGACTTCTAATGAATAAACCCTAAGTTGCTTGACTCGAATGAGAAAATAGATGATGAATGAGCAATGAAAGGTGTAATAATGAATTGATTGATGAATAGATGGATAAAATGAGGTTGAAAATTCTTATTTATAGACAAGTGTGCCTTAGTACCCAATTATACATCACAAGGTGACATAAAGTGAAAATAAACCTTTAATTTCACTTTTTCCTGCTCATAAGTCAAAATGGGGACCAAATAGGACTCATTCACCATACATGGTGAATGGGTCACACTTGGATAGGACTCATTCACCAAGAATGGAGAATAGGTCCCACATGGGCCATTCTAACACTTAAGAGGCCAAGGAATAAGGAAATACAACTTAGATTGCAACTTTGTCAAGTGTTTGATCAATTAAAGCCTCAAGATGCACAATATGAATTGAAATAGATCTATTAATGATGATGTAAATGTAAAATAGGGATTGTGACACATAAATCAATGTGAAAAGTGTAATTAAATGCACTTTTCAACACTAAAATAAGGTTCACACAACCTAGGAAGGCACAAGAACCAATGTGAATGCATAAAACACATTACAACACTAGTTTATCATTAAATTTAATTTACAAGCTTCTAGAATGATTTGATGATGTGTTAAGATATGTTTTATAATGTTGAATTAGGAAGAAATAGGTTCATTAGGTCTAGAAAAGCATGAAAGTCCTTTACAAGACTCTACAACACCTTTACAATATGTTTATAAACACATTTTATTTAGTTTGTAAAGGTCTAAGACCTAGTGTGGATGCATAAAATGCCTCACAACACCTAAATCAAGGCCTTATCAAGTCCATTTATCATGAATTCTCCCATGTCAAGAAAAGGGCAATTTTTTCTATGGCACAGTGGGTTTGAGATAAATCCTAATTTTGACAACCTAAGGACAACTACAACAATGGCTAATGCTTCAGAAAGATAAACTCTAAAAATTTAGCTCTAGTTAACCAAGTGTATCTTGTAATGCTACAGAACAAGGACAATCTTCAAAGGTAATATTTAGGATTTTAGACTATAACATTCACACATAAATGCATAAACATACACAGGAAAACTTGAGTGCATGAAATCAACTTAAACTAACCTTAAAAAATTAAGTTACAATCAATAAATTATAAAAGGTATGAGTAGGAAGTTCATCAAAATATCTTATCACTTTTCAATCATTAAAACTGAACATAAACTAATAATGTTGAAATAAAACTAGAAGATAGAATCATACATACATTCAAAGAACACAAATAATTCACCAAAAATTCAATGCCTTCTTTTGTATTTCTCCACAATTTCTATTACAACAATTCTAATCAACCCCTTGAAAATGAGAGGAGCTACCCTTTTATAGATTTTACATTGCACATCTATGACAAGGATTAAATCCCATTGAATGGCCTAGATTTTATATTCCCCTTGGGTTAGGTTAAAATAAATGCATTTACAATGAATCTGATTATAAAATGAGGTTGCATGTGAACCTAGGAAAATGTAAAATATCCTCACATATTTTTGTAGTAACAAAAAAATTATCCCTTTTCCTCACTTAATTTGGGAATAATAGACAATACGATCTAAGTGATGCCTTAATTTGGTGTTTTAATATGTTTTACATATTCACATTAATTTTTGGTCCCTTTTCATTAAAATTTTGCTTCTTTATACCCTAATTGGTCCTATTTTGCATCCACAAGCCTTATTAAATGCATTTTTTTTAGGATAATCTTGAAACTTAACAAATGATAAATCATAATTCAATTATTTTAGTTATGTGTTCTAGATCTAGGGATCTGGGACTCATATGCCACCTTGGGCATATGAGTCCCAACTAGGTCTTGGGACCTAACTTCAAATGTTGCATTAAACAAGACATTTCTTGGAGTTTGTGTACCATGTTTAAGACATTAGGACTCATATGCCCCAACTGGCATATAAGTCCTGCTTTAACCAAGACCTATTTTAAATCAAATTCTTGGAAGAATTTTATTATCCTAGATTTGATGTCATCTTGTATTGTTGTAATTTTAGGAAATTTGGTATAAACAAGTATAAATACAAGGTTTTTTACATAATTTCTCCGAAAAAGATCTAAGCTTTCAAGTATTCAAGCATTATAGAAAACTTATGATCAAGAGAGCATTCAATAGTTGATTATCAATCATTTGGGGCATCAATTAAAGATTGAATAATCATGTCAAAGTCTTCATGCATCATGTGTTTTTTGAGCTAACATTTATGATGTAGGTTTTCATGATTCAAGCAAGCATTCAAGTAAACTTTCAAGCATTCAATTAAGAGTCAACATCCACATTCATTCTAGCCATTTCACAAAAGTTTACATCCTTTATCTTAGGGGTTTGGTGAGTTGCAACATTTCATTTTTTTATTCATCATTCCTTCATGTTATTTCATTTCATTTTAATGTTTGATTAGCAAAACGGGGTTTGACCAAGGCAAACCCCTATTCCCTAAAACAACATTTTCTCCCTCTTCATGTGTGATTGTAGATCTAGGTGATTTGGAGCTTGAAGATCCTTTGAATATAAAGTTGTAAGATTGAAGAAAGTTGTAAAATTTGTCAAGAAGTTATCATCTTCATAGAAATTCACCTATTTATCAGAATTTAGACTTTCAGAATTGTAGTTCAGATGAGACAAAAGCTATAAAAGACCTCTTGAGGCTACAACAGTTTTAGAAAAAATCTAATACTGGGACTAAATTGCCACCTTGGGGATATGAGTCTAAGTATACCCCTTTTTAGCATTTTTTAGTAGATTCTAATTTTCCAACAAAAGATTACAAATTCATCCTAGAAAACCTAAACTAGGACTAAATCATTGTACCTGGCGTATGAGTCCTAGTGCACTTCAAAAACAATAATTTTCAAGGTTTTTAGACCTTTTTTAGACATCTTCACTTCAAGTAATTTTATGTTTCTCCCTATTTAGTAATTTAATTTCATGTTTTAAGTTTCTAGGGTTTAGTGCATTAGGGTTTTCATGTCTCCTTTGAAGCTTCATTTTAAAGGTGAACCCCCTCTTAAATCACACCTAAGGAAACCTTGTACCAAGCTCCTTCCTTAAATTGAGTCACTTGGTTGAGGGATTTCTAAGTTTTCCTAATGAAAGAAGAGTGAAATAGGTCCCTAATTGTTCCATCTGCTAAAAGGTGGACAACTATTTACTTTGGTTCATTTTGGTGAACCTGACTTTTAGACCCTTAAATTTAGGTTTTGGAGAACATTGTAATTCCTAGATCTAGATTGCATTAATGTTACATAGGTTTTTCATTATTTGAATTGTATTTAGGGCTTCTAAATCTTGCATTAGTGAAAAGTGCATATGGGTTGCATTTTTGCATCTCGCATCATTGAATTTCACAGGAAAACTATAATTGTAAGTAGTAAATTGAGCAAAAAATCTAGAAACCTTAGCATCAACTTTGAATTTTTTGAATGATGCTTAAAACCCCTAAAGGTGTGTTGTTCACCTTACTTAAACTCCTATGACATGTGCAATATCCAGTCTCGTGCATACCATGGTGTACATTAAACTGCCTACAGCTGAAGTATATGGTACCTTAGACATTTTTTTTCCTCCTCTTGTGTCTTTGGACACATATCCTTAGTCAATTTAACATGACTAGGCAAAGGTGTGCTGATAGCTTTTGCATTCTCTATATGAAATCTCTGCAACACCTTTTCAACACAATTAGCCTGAGATAAAAAAAATTGTCTACTTTTCCTATCTCTACAAATTTTCATACCAAGGATTTGCTTTACTACCCCCAAATCCTTCATAGCAAAAGATTTTGCTAACTGTTGTTTTAATTCACTTATGTGATCCATGTTAGACCCTGCTACAAGCATGTCATCAACATATAAACATAAAATATTGTAGTTGTTATTATCCAACCTCTTAAAATAAACACAATGGTTAGAATTACACTGACTGTATCCTTGCTCAACCATAAAACTATCAAATTTCAAGTACCATTGTCGAGGTGCTTGCTTCAAGCCATATAAACTTTTCTTCAATCTGCACACTAGTTTCTCCTTACCTTTGACCTCAAATCCTTGTGGCTAGTCCATATATATTTACTCTTCCAAATCACCATGGAGAAAGGTTGTTTTAACATCAAGTTGTTCTAAATGCAAATCTTCAGTGGCAATAATATGTAAAACAATACGAATAAAAGTCATTTTAACAACTAGAGAAAAAAGCTCATCAAAATCAATACCCTTTTTCTATACAAATCCCTTTACAACTAATCTGGCTTTAAATCTTTTCTTACCTCCATCCTCCTCTTTCAGCCTATAAACCCATTTATTTGGTAAAACCTTTTTACCTGCAGGCAACTTGCATAATTCCCAAGTTTGGTTTTTCAGCAAGGAGTCAATTTCTTCTTCCATTCCATGCTCCCACTGAACCTTGGTATCCACTTGCATAGCTTCATCATAATATTCTGGTTCACCAGCATCAGTTAACAAAATAGTATACAAAGAGTGAGAGAATCTTTTTAGAGGTCTACTTATCCTTGAAGATCATCTAACAGGAGTTTGTGGTATTTTTTTGTTGTTGTTGCCCAACATGAGTAACCACTAAAACATCATTGTTTGGACTATCATCAAACACTGCATAATCATTTTCTTTCTTCTCATGCTGCAGCAACAGATCTTTGTACAAAAATTTCTCATTGAAGGTGAATCCACAATAGTGGTTTACAATTGAAGTGAGGAAGGAAAACTCACAAAAAATGAATGCATGGCAAAAAACATGATTTTAGGGGTTCGTACAAATGTACTAGTTTGACCAAACCAATTAGGGGTTCGCTAGAACCTGGGTTTAGGCAAACCCTTTCAATACTTTCCTGCCAAAAAATCCAACAAAGCCCCTTATAGAAGGGGGGTTCGAACCCCGGTTTGAACGAACCCCCCTAACTTCTCATCCCCTCCCCTGAGACACAAAAAAACCTAAATTTTGGCGATTCAGAGCTTGGGTTGAGGATAAAAATGGATGAATTTTCACAAACCCAACTAGAATCAGGTAGTCTTAAAAATGATCTATCCAATGAATATAATTTTAATATGTTTTGGTTTTATTATGTATTTGTTTTTTTAGTTTTATTAAACAAAGGTTTTTCATCGAAAATGAAGGTCTTTTTTCTGCACATATGGAAAAATAGCAGATTATAAAAAAAATTGAAAAATATGAGTGCACCAGATATTGAAGTCTTTGATCCAACAAAAAAAAATTGAATTTCGATATATACAAAAAGTTATGCGTTATACGGTCGCACTATGTCTAAATTGTAATTGGTTTGACTTCAAAACTTGATTAAAGAAAAAATATTCAATAAAAATGTCTAACCAAGTGGAAGCACTAGATATCAGAGTTACAACTCTAAATTGAAAGAATTAGAATTTTATCCTTCAAAAAAAAATTATGCGTTATACGGTGTGCGTCACTTTTTAAAAATGTTATTTTTTGAAAAAACCAATTTTCGTGGGAGATGGAAAAAGAAGTGCAATCTGATTCCAAAATTTTTTTAAAAAATATTTTTTAGAATCTAAAGACAAAATGTGATGAGACTCTAGTTTGCATCATCTTCAAATTCTTCACGGTTTAGTTGGTAGAGGTGCCCGAATGTGAAGATTTAGATTAAAAAAATAATTTCAATGTCCAGTTTGGCCAAAAATTGTAAACCACTATTGTGGGATCACCCTTGAATATGACATCCCTGCTTCTCACAATTTTTTGATTTTCAAATTCCCAAAGCCTCTAACCAAATTCATCAATGCCATATCCAACAAATACACATTTATTTGATTTTGCATCAAGCTTGGTTCTATTTTGAGAATCTACATGTGCAAATGCTTCACAACCGGAGGTTTTGAGAAAAGAATAACTCACCTTCTTACCTTTCCATGCTTCCTCTGGAATACCACAACCCAAAGGATTAGAGGGACCTTTATTAATTAAATAAACAACAATGTTTAGAGTCTCTTCCCACAATTTTAAAGGCAACCTAGCATGCAATATCATAGTCTGTGCACGCTCCATTATTGTTATGTTCATGCGCTCAGCCACTCTATTTTCCTATGGAGTCCTTGGAACCATTTTTAGCCTACAAATACCATTAGAGGAACAATAATCCTCAAAACCTTTGTTGTAGTACTCACCACCATTATCAGATTTGAGAGATTTTATCTTTTTACCCATCTCATTCTCAACCAAGCTTCTCCATTTTTTAAAAGTTTCAAATACATCATATTTCTACCTAAGGAAATAAATCCATACCTTCCTAGTTGCATCATCAATGAATGTAACATAATACAAAGAGCCACCGAGAGAAGATACCTGAGTTGGTCCCCATACTTCCATATGCACAAGCTCCAATTTATCATCTTTCTTTTACTTCCCATTCTTGAGAAAACTTACTCTTTTTTGTTTTTCATACACACAACTATCACAGAAATCCATATTAACACATTTTAGACCTAGTAAAACATTATTTGAATGAAGTACTGGTGCAGGAGTACCTAGGAATCACTAATCAATTAGGAAGTCTAGAATGAAGTTTTTTTTTTACAATGTTATCATGAAGGTCATGTTGACCATTTAGATAGAGTTAGAGGTTTGAAAGTAGGTTGTGCTCAGTAGTGGTCAGTAGGTTAAGGAGTGGAGAGGGAGAATGAGTTTAAAGAAGAGTCATTCTTACTTAGTTTTCCAAAATTTGGCAAAAGTTGAAAAACACAATGCATTTTACAACTTTGCCATTTTAATAACTTACATGACCGACCAAAGGAGCTTAAATATTTTTTAAACCTATTTAAGATGGGCCTCGACCTAAGGGTAGGGTTAGAGGCATTAACATTGTGGTGAAATTTTGTGAAATTGAAGGAAAAGCAACGCTTTGAGAAATATTTTCTGATTTTTGCTTCAAAATAGAGCTTTAATGGATTAAATCTGTTATTGTTTTGATTGTAGGATGTAGTGTTGTTAGGTTACAAGATTTGTGGGTCATTTATTGGCTTCTTTGTTCATTTTTCAAGCACCATTTGTAAATAAGTTTGATTCCACTGTGTTGCTGGTCTGAACCAGGCAGTTTGGAGAAAATGGAGATTTAGCTCACTTTAACACCATACAAATTGTACTGCCCTTTGGGAATAGTGACTAGACTCCATGTGTGTACATATGGTAGGTTTTAGGGTTTGTGTGTGTACAGGAGTTCTTAGCAAGGTCTTGCCCTAGGTGAGCTAGGAAGAGTCCAGCTAGGGAAGACAAGGAGTGCAGAGCACATAACTTGCATGGGTGATAAGGTTTTGATAAATTTCCTTTTAGAGAAGGTAGATGTGAGTCTTACCAAGACCTGGTAGTTAGGAGGAAGCTCCATCAACCCATTTGGTGTTAGAAATATCTAATAATTTGGAAGCAGCCAAGAAAAGGCCTAAAAACCCTAGTTTTTACCCATCTTCAAGTGGAGGCATTATACGGACAGTGAAGGACTAAGACCTCAAAAAATTTTGAGAGGTGGGGAAATGGACCAAGAACCCCAAGGAAATATTATGGTGTTATTTATAAAGAATTGAGATTAAGCCTATTTCCTTAGAGAAAGAGGCCTAATTGGGGCTCTAGGGTTAGTAGACTTTCCCAACCCTAAATGAGGGTTTGATGAAAGCGATGGGAAGGTGGAATTTGGGTGAATCTTCAAGAACCCTAGGAGGATGGTTTGAAGCTTTTGAATACACCTCTACACCCCTACAAGATCAAATTGAGTGTTGAGGATAGGTTAGCCTTTAGGGAAGATTAAGGGCTAAGGTAGTGTTGAAGCATTGCCCCAAGGTTGGCTTGGTTGGCAGGATAAGACTTGATGGTTGGGTTGACAAGGTGAACCAGGGGAATCTACACAAGCAGTAGGTCCTATAGGTTAAGGTGGAGGAGTGTGACACCATAGGGGTCTTCCCAAGCAAGATCCAAAGCATCGAACAGTGAGTGTTTCCATCCAACCCAGCCTATCAGATTGGTATCAGAGCAAGCAAAAGATTTGGGAAGAACCTTGTATGTTAGACCTTGAATCTAGTGGTTCTACCATCATGGTGACAAATGCAGAATTGGCCAAGATGTTTGAAGGACAGGAGGAAGACAATAGACTATTGAGGGAAAGGATAAAACAAATTGAACAAGCATTGAGTAATGTGTAGTTGGAAGGAAGGGAGCCAAAGAAAGAAGAGGTTGCAGAGGAAGATAAGATCCCTGAACTTGACCCTATTTTGCAAGAGGATCCCTTCTTGAAGGCATTGAAGGATTTTAGTGGAAAAGCACTTGAAGGTGTACCATTGTTTTGTGGAAAAATGGAAGCTGATCCGGTCATGGATTGGATAGAGGGAATGGAAAACCATTTTGAGTGTGATGGGGTCACTGAAGCACATAAGGTAAAGGTGTCCAAATCAAGACTAAGAGGTTCTGCCTTGACATGGTGGAAGTTCATTCAGACAGAGAGGGAAAAGGAAGGAAAGCAGCCTATCTCCACTTGGAAAGGAATGGTTGCCAAAGTGAGGGAAGCATACATGCCAGATGATTATGAGATTCAGTCACACAAGAAAAGACAGAGCCTGAGGCAAAGAGACCAAGATGTGAACATTTATACTAAGGAGTTTCAAAAAACTTGTATGAGGTCTAATGTGATAGAGGATGAAAGTATCAAGGTGGCTAGATACCTTAACGGTTTGAAGTGGAACATTCAAGAGGAGATGACTCTTCTAAGTCCCAAGACAGTGCACCAATGCTATCAATTGGCTATAAAGATTCAAGAGAGGAGTAAGAGGAAACAAGAACAAACTTCTAAGGGGAAAGGAAAAGGTAGAGATCAAAGAGGACATAGAGGTGGATACCAAGGTAGAGGGACTGAACAAAGAAATCAGGGAGAGTCTAAACTCACAGAGCGGGGAGGTGAAACAACTTCTAGAGGAGGATATAATAGAGGTAGAGGACCTCAAGGAGGTGAAAATAGAGGAAGAGGAGCAGGCAAGAGAAATTCTTACTTTGCTAATATGAAGTGTTACCATTGTGGGCAAGTAGGACATCCAGCTTATAGGTGCCCTGAGAAAGCATCTTCATCAAGCACTGAAAAAAGAGTGGCATATGCTCAAGAGGACACCATGAGTACTACATCACCAGAGGTCAGTTACATTGAATCAGAAGTGGGGGAGAATCTAATGTTTAGTAGAGTTTTGATTAGACAACCAATCAAGGAAGAGCCAAAACAGAGAAGAGACTTATTTAGAGTAAGATGCAAGATACTTGGAAAAGTATGTAAAGTTATAGTGGACTCAGGGTCTACTGACAACATAATCTCAGAGGAGGCAGTGATGAAATTGAAGTTGGAAAAGGTACCCCACACCAACCCCTACAAAGTAACATGGTTGAACAAAGGGCAGAGTGTTCTTGTCAATGAGAAAATAGTGGTAGAGTTCTCCATTGGAGGGTATAAAGATAAGTTGGTTTGTGATATATTAACCATGGATGCATGCCATCTTCTATTGGGCAGACCATGGCAGTATGACAGAAGTGCCATATATGATGGGAAAGAGAACACCATTTCTTTCAAGAAGGATGGGAAGACATTTAAGTTGCAGTCACTATCAGATGAGAAAGAAGGATAGTCAAAGACCCCTAGTGTCTTATTGAACAGTGGAAAAGAGTTCATAAACAACCTACATCAAGGAGGTGAAGGATATGCGGTCATGATGCAATCCAAAGAGGAAGAGAAGACTGAGAAAACAGTCATACCAAAAGTAGTCCAAAAGTTACTTGAGAAGTACAAGGACATAGTTAGTGATGGGACACTAGCAACTTTACCTCCTAAGAGATCCATTAGCCATCAGATTGACTTCATACCAGGGGCTTCATTGCCAAACAAGTCAACTTACAAGCTTACACTAGATCGGAACCTAGAGGTGGCTAGACAAGTGCAGGAGTTATTGGATCAAGGCTTGATTAGGAAGAGCATCAGCCCATGTGCAGTACCAGTGGTCTTAGCAACCAAGAAGGGTGGTAAGTGGAGGTTACGCACTGATTCAAGAGAAATAAATAGAATCACCATCAGGTATAGATTCCTTATTCCTAGAATTGAGGACTTGATGGATTGTCTTGGAGGAGCTCAGTACTTCACCAAATTGGATCTCAAGAGTGGATACCATCAGATCAGAATCAAGAATGGAGATGAGTGGAAAATGGCCTTTAAGACAAATGATGGGTTGTATGAGTGGAGAGTTATTCCATTTGGCCTCTCAAATGCTCCTAGCACATTCATGAGGCTCATGAATGAAGTGCTTAAGTATTTCACAGGTATATTTGTGGTGGTATACCTTGATGATATACTCATTGTTAGTAAGATAGCAAAAGAACACCTAAAGCATGTGGAGATGGTTCTTAGAAGGTTGCAAGAGGAGAAATTAGCCATCAACCTGGAGAAATGTGAGTTTTTCAAACAAGAGCTTGTGTATTTGGGGTTTGTAGTATCCCAAGGAACATTGAAAATGGACCCAAGCAAAGTGGAAGCCATCCTAAACTAGCCTACACCAACCACAGGGACAGAGGTAAGAAGTTTTCATGGATTGGCTCAATTCTATAGAAAATTCATAAGGAATTTTAGTGGCATATGTGCACTAGTCCTAGATACAATCAAAGGAGGCTTAAAGACTAAGTTTAAGAGGACTCAAGAAGCTAAGAAAGGTTTTGAGAAACTAAAACAAGAAGTGGCAACTCAACCTATTCTCTTATTGCCTAGTTTTGACAAGTTGTTTACTGTGGAATGTGATGCTAGTGGAGTTGCAGTGGGAGGAGTACTCAGCCAAGAAGGTAGGAATGTGGATTTCTTTAGTGAAAAGCTTAATGAAGCTAAACAAAAGTACTCTACCTATGACCTAGAATTGTATGCTTTAGTGCAGTCACTTAGGAAGTGGAGGCATTATCTCCTACCCAAAGAATTTGTGGTGTTTACTGACAATCAAGCACTTAGCTACATCAACACTCAAGAGAAGTTGAGCAATAGACATTTGAAGTGGATGGAGTATCTTCAAGCTTTCACTTTTACCATCAAGCACAAGAAGGGGCAAATGAACAAGGTGGCAGATGCACTAAGCAGGAGATTGCTGACAGTGTAAGAGATACAGATCAAGAGCATTGGGATAGAGAGTTTCAATGATCTCTCTGGTGAAGATGAGGACTTCTCGGAGGCCTACAAGGTATGTTCTAGCTTTAAGAATCATTTTCATAGCCAATACTCAGAGTATACATTACAAAAATGGGTTGTTATTCAAGGGAAATTAGTTGTGTGTTCCAAAAGGCTCTATGAGAGAGAATCTTATCCAAGAGAAGCACAATGGTAGTCTTAGTGGTCATTTTGGTATCAACAAGACAATGGAACTAGTGCAAAGGTTCTACTATTGGCCCAAGTTACCAAGGGATGTCAGAAGATATGTGGAACAGTGTGTAGTTTGTATGAAAGCTAAAGGGGGAGCTAGTAATGCAGGGTTATATCAACCTCTACCTATTCCCAACAGACCATGGGAGTGTGTTAGCATGGATTTTTTGGTAGGACTCCCTAAGACTAAGACAGGGTTTGATAGTGTCTATGTGGTGGTAAATAGGTTTAGCAAGATGAGTCACTTTATCCCTTGCAAGACCACACATGATGCTAGCTACATTGCTCACCTTTTCTTCAAGGAAGTTGTAAGGATCCATGGATTGCCTTTAAGCATTGTATCAGATAGGGATGTGAAGTTTATGAGTCATTTTTGGAAGACTCTATGGAGCAGATTAGGTACCAACCTATCTTTTGGATCAGCTTACCATCCTCAGACCAATGGAAAAACTAAGGTGGTTAATAGAGTGTTAGGTAACCTTCTCAGATGCCTAACTAAGGAGTATGGAAAGACATGGGACATGGTCATATTAGAGGCTGAGTATGCATGCAATGATAGTGTGAACAGGACTACAGGGAAGAGTCCTTTTGAAATAGTGTCTGGAATGCACCCAAGAGGTGTGTGTGAGCTCAAAGATCTAGGAGCTATGGAGCATAGGAGTGGACATGTAGAGGACTTCACTCAGACCATGAAGGAGATTCAGGAGCAGGTCAAGAAGATAGTCTCCGAAGCTACACAAAAGTTAAAGGATAAGGTAGATTTGTCAAGAAAAGATTTGCAATTTGTAGTAGGAGACTATGTCATGGTTCACCTCAACAAATCTAGGTTGTAGAAGGGTACATCAACCAAATTTCAGATGAAAAGAGTAGGACCATGCAAGGTGTTAGCCAAGTATGGGAACAATGCATACAAGGTGGAGTTACCTGCAGATTTAGGGATCTCTCCAGTTTTCAATGTAGCTGATCTGATCAGATACAAGGGGACAATCATTGACGTGGATCAGAACAGCAAGGAAATCTTCAAGCATGTAAGAAATATAGCCTTACCCACTCCAGACAAGCTACAAGTAGAGAGGATCTTGGAGTCAAGAGTGAAGAAATCTACAAGGCATAAGGTGTACATGGAGCATCTTATCAAATGGAAAAACAAACATGAATCTGAGGCTACATGGATAGAGGAGATTCAATTCAAGAAGCATGGCATTGATGAATCACTGATATCTCCTCACATTCCTTAGAGTTTGTGCAGGGGGAGAATGGTGTAGGAGCACCTAGGAATCACTAATCAGTTAGGAAGTCTAGAATGAAGTTTTGTTTTTGTAATGTTATCATGAAGGTCATGTTGACCATTTAGATAGAGTTAGAGGTTTGAAATTAGGTTGTGCTTAGTAGTGGTCAGTAGGTTAAGGAGTGGAGAGGGAGAATGAGTTTAAAGAAGACTCATTCTTACTTAGTTTTCCAAAATTTGGCAAAAGTTGAAAAACACAGTGCATTTTACAACTTTGCCATTTTAATAACTTACATGACTGACCAAAGGAGCTTAACTATTTTTTAAACCTATTTAATATGGACCTCAACCTGAGGGCAGGGTTAGAGGCATTGACATTGTGGTGAAATTTTGTGAAATTGAAGGAAAAACAATGCTTTGAGAAATATTTTCTAATTTTTGCTTCAAAATAGAGCTTTAATGGATTAAATCTATTACTATTTTGATTGTAGGATGTAGTGTTGTTAGGTTACAAGCTTTTTGTTTCATTGATTGGCTTCTTTGTTCATTTTTCAAGCACCATTTGTAAATAAGTTTGATTCCACTTTGTTGCTAGTCTGAACCAGGCAGTTTGGAGAAAATGGAGATTTAGCTCACTTTCCCACCATACAAATTGTACGACCCTTTGGGAATAGTGACTAGACTCCATGTGTGTACATATGGTAGGTTTTAGGTTTTGTGTGTGTATAGGATTTGTTAGCAAGGTCTTGCCCTAGGCGAGCCAGGAAGAGTCCGGCTAGGGAAGACAAGGAGTACAGAGCACATAACTTGCAGGGGTGATAAGGTTTTGATAAATTTCCTTTTAGAGAAGGTAGATGTGAATCTTGCCAAGACTTGGTGGTCAGGAGGAATCTCCATCAACCCATTTGGTGTGAGAAATATCTGACAGTTTGGAAGCAGCCAAGAAAAGGCCTAAAAACCCTAGTTTTTGCCCATCTTCAAGTGGAGGCGTTGTACGGACAGTGAAGGACTAAGACCTCAAAAATATTTGAGAGGTGGGGAAACGGACCAAGAAACCCAAGGAAAGATTAGGGTGTTCTTTAGAAAGAATTGAGATTAAGCCTATTTCCTCAGAGAAAGAGGCCTAATTGGGGCTCTAGGGCTAGTAGACTTTCCCAACCCTAAATGAGGGTTTGATGAAAGTGATGGGAAGGTGGAGTTTGGGTGAATCTTCAAGAACCCTAGGAGGATGTTTTGAAGCTTTTGAATACACCTCTACACCCCTGCAAGATCAAATTGAGTTTTGAGGATAGGTTAGCCTTTAGGGTAGATTAAGGGCTAAGGTAGTGTTGAAGCATTGCCCCAAGGTTGGCTTGGCTGGTAGGATAAGACTTGATGGCTGGGTTGGCAAGGTGAACCAAGGGAGTCTACACAAGCAGTAGGTCCTATAGGTTAAGGTGGAGGAGTGTGACACCATAGGGGTCTTCCCAAGCAAGATCCAAAGCATGGAACAGTGAGTGTTTCCATCCAACCCAGCCTATCAAGTACTTTCATACCTTTTGGACTCATATTCCCAAGTCTATTATGCCACAGTGTTGATTCAGAGTCCATAGCAACTGTATGATCTTCTACCTACTGAACTACAACAACTGTTCCTGAACATTGACCTTTTTTTTGTAACAATTAAAGTAGAAGGAACAATATGACCTGTACAAAGATATAAGGTGCCTACTTTCACACCTTTTGCTACCACTAAGGCACCCTTTGTGACCTTCCAATTTTATCACTAAATGTAACAACACAACCTTCATCATCTAGTTGCCCTACTGAAATTAAATTTCTACTTAACTTTGGAACATGCCTTACCTCATGTAGTAGCCAATGATTCCCATTCTACAACTTAATCGTGATTCTTCCCTTTCCAACAATCTGACAGGGTTCATTATCTCCTGAATAAACCAGCACAAAATCCCCTTGGAAATAATCAAGAAAATAACTTCTATGGGGGGTAGCATGAAATGAAGCCCCTGAATCTAACACCCAAGAATCATCAGCATTATCAAGGTAAAGAATCAAAGCATCCTCATCAGATCTATTACTTACCACATTTTCCTCTTTACTTCCTTTTTGTCTCCTTTATTTTTCTGAGACCAACAATATTTCTTTAAATGGCCAGGCTTATCATAGTACCAACAATCCCTCTTGTCTCTAGATTGGGACCTTCTGCCCTTTGATTTTCCTCGTGACTTCCCACAATTTCCAAAATTATTTCCGCTCTCCTTTGTTCTGCCCCTACTTTCTGCATTCAAAACACTGCCTAATGTGGATGTTCCACTTGAGCTTTTCCTATGGATTTCCTCGCTCAAAATAACACTAACAACATCATCAAATTTTAATGTATTCGAACCAGAAACAAAATTGCTAATAGCCATTACCAAGCTATTCCAGCTTTCAGGCAAAGAACACAAAATTAAAAGAGCCCTAACTTCTTCATCAAGGTTTACTTTTACAAAAGATAATTGATTGGTGACCCTATTAAACTCATTTAAATGATCAGTAACTGACCTACCTTCTACCATTTTCATATTAAATAAACGCTTCATAAGAAATACCTTATTCGAAGCGGAAGGTTTTTCATATAACTTCGCCAGGGTTTCCATCAACTCTTGCGTTGTCTTTGCTTTTGTAATATTGAACACCACCCATTGTGCCAGGCATAAAAGAATACTGCCAAGAGCCTTTCTATCCAAAATCTCCTAGTCCTCTTCAGACATTGCTTGGGGTTTCTTGGTTTTCCCTTCTAATGGCTGCCATAAATCCTTCTGATAGAGATAGTCCTCCATCTACATCTTCCATAACTAATAGTTCTGCCCATTAAACTTCTCAACATTCTTACCCTCATTTTCCATTGCTCCCACTCAACCATGAGACTCCCGCTCAATAGTGAGACCTTCCTACAGACGATAATCGACACACAACCTGCTCTGATACCACTTGTTAGGGTTAGAAAGGTAGATATCTAATAATTAAATGTAGATTTAATTAATAAACAAAGAAACTAAAACACACAGAATAAATCATAACACAAAAATTTAACGTGGTTCACCCAATCTGGGCTACATCCACCAAACCGCAGCCATCCAATACTTTTATTATCCAATGCAAAACTTATTACAATCTTGCAAATAATCACGTTTTTCATCATACTGTAACACCCATCTAAACCCCTTTTAAGAAGCTTAGAAGCTTCCAAATTTTTGGGTTCTACAAAATTGGATTTTTCCTTTTGCATTGATTTTTCCCTTTTTTGGTGATGACGCGAAAAAGTAGGAGGAAAATTTTCTTGGGGGATATTTCCCCAGAACCTTGACAAGAATACATGTTGGGGTGTACAATATACCATGGGCTATACAGTATAGCATGATCAGTCACCACATACCAACAAACAATTCAACATGTTAACTCCCAAGTTGCTTCCATAAGAATGACAAATCCATATCCATTTAGGGAAGTGAGTACAAACAATTTACCCTGTTACCCAATACCCTTCACTCTATAATGTTGCAACGTATAAGTATGAACTTGATTACCTTACCTCCTATTACAGCCATTGATACCACTAAGCCCTTACCTCCAAAATTTTATTCAAATTCCTTTTTCCATTATCATTGAAAAAATGGATATGATACAAAACAATGTAAGCATCTAAACATATTATGCAAGACCTCATTGATTAGATAATCACATCCAGATTGGTGGTGTTAATGATCAAGGAAATAAGTTCATTGCCCTTCCCAATCAAAATTTACAAATCTTTACCAACCCCATTTCAAATCATATTGTCTCTTTTGCAAAAGCTAGTGATACTAAGAATGATGTGATGAATGTTGACAAATTTCAAGATGCAAATAATGACAATATGAGTGATAATGAAGAAAACTTACAATGTATGATCAAATTCATTGATATTCAACCTCATAAGGACCAAACCAAAATTCCCCTTGACATTGTTGTCTCATAAAATGACATAATTAGATGTGCACCCAATTGTGCTCTTTACATTGCCGACATAATCAATGACAACCCTACTAATCGGATATTAATCGATCCCACATGTGTAGAGAATGTGATCACCAAAGAATTCTTATTTTTGTATGAACTTTATCAAGATTCTTATGAATAAACATTATTTGTTTTGATCCATGCTTTCGGTTGTTCACAATAATCTTGATAAATTTCATGCACTAACAAGAATTCCTCGGTGATCACATACTCTACACAAATGGGATCAATTAATATCCCATTAGTATGTTTTTCATTGATTCTTCTGTCAATGTAAAGAGGACCATCAGGTGCATGCTTGATTATGTCATTTTGTGAAAAAACAATGTCAAGAGACATTTTGATTTTTCCCTTACGAGCTTTCACATTAATGAATTCGACCATATCTTGTAAGTGCTCTTCATTATCACTCATATTATCATTATTTATATCTTGAATTTTATCAACATTCATCAAATAATTCTTGGTATTACTAGCTTTCACAAAAGAGATATATTATGATTTGACATGGGGTTGGTAAAGATTTGCAAATTTTGGTTGGGTAGGGCAATAGACTTATTTCCTTGATCATTAACACCACCAATCTGGATGTGATTAGAACCAATGAGGTCTTGCACAATATGTTTAAGATGCTTACATTGCTTGGTATTGTTGGAAAAAAAAAGGATAGACAACTAAGAGGGGGGTGAATCAATTGTCACAAACTAATGAACTTATCAAACTTTACTTAACTTAATCTCAGATCTGATGAATAAGCAATAAACACAAACAATTAACACATTAGAGAGATAGAGGAAAACAAGATTTTTTTGGAAACCCTATTAGGGGAAAAACCACAGTGGATGTTAATCCACAATATTATACCCTATTAAAAGTATAATTAGAAATAAGGGGAATGCACATGCATTCAGGCACACTGCCTAGAGTCACTACTCAAATAAAAAAGAGAACTCACTATCCAAAAGGAGTTTGGATTAAAACCATCCAAAATGTGAATTGGGAAAATAGGTTCTTCACAAGCCTAATTATAGTTCCATTTAAGCACAAAAAAACCTTCTTCACTCTTCACTCAAACTTCTTCACACTTCACTCAATCTTCTTCACACTCTACTCTACAAGTGATATTCACACATACACACATGGGAGCACACCAAGCACTCTAAGCATACTTTACACTGATGAAACAATCGCTCTTATATATCTACAACATGAGATTACACCAACTTCGTCAGCCAAGAGATATAAAACATATTTTCAATGTCGGCCCAAATTTACAAATAAATTTCAATTTGAATCCACCAAGGTTAGCCACAACATAGTGGAGACCCAAAATAACAACTCCAACAAAAAAATACTTCAATTAATTCCACCTCAAAGATCCACAACACGCTACCATCATCATGTCGGCTAGGAACATGAAAAATAGAACACACAGAGAAAAATATTCAACCACGAGCACATAGATCAATGTGGACATACCACAAAGATGGAGCATGATCTAGAAGCATCCAATATCAACAAGAACTAACAGAGAAACATCCACGGCAATAGAAATTATCAGAATCACACAAGCTTCACTCAAGAACACTAACAAAGACCACACAAATTTTGTCAGACCACAACATGATCAAACCTTCATGCAGACCTCTAAAAATTCTAGTGGATGAACTAGATATACTTAGTAGAAAACCATTTTATCCAAAAGAATTGATCTTCAACATACAGAACAAGACACCTTCATGACTTACACAGTTCCACTGGGAACCTAGAACACTTCTTTTAACAATTTTCTCATTATCCTCAACATATACAGCCTTCAATACGCCAAATGCTAATAGTGTTGACATAAATGAAAACCACATAACAACAACACATCCACAACATCCAAAAATCTCCCCCTTTGACATTGATGGCAACACATGATGTGAAAAACACCATCAACCCAACTCTCAATCAACACTTACTCCTCCTTGGATTCTGACTTTTCTTTCCTCAACTCTTCTCAATATCTTCTTCCCACAAGACTCTTCTCCCCAGATAATTAGCAGTTTTTTCATATTGCACTTCTCCCCCTTTGACATCAATGGAAAACATAAGCATTATCTTTCCACATACAAGCTTTGAACCACATATTTACACATCTGACTACTCCCCCTAAGTAGTAGCTAGGAAAAGCATCAATCTGGATCAAAATATGATCATGAAATGCATAGATTGATGCAAATTAATGCATCCTTAGTTCATAATAGGAGGGGTACTCACCCCTAGCATCCCTCTAAGGTACTCAAAAGTATCCTTTGGAAATGGCTTAGTGAAAATATCTGCAATCTGCTCTTTGGTAGGCACATACTCCAATCTGACTTCTTTCTCACTTACTTTCTCCCTCAAAAAGTGAAATTTGATTGATATATGCTTTGTCTTAGAGTGTAGCACTAGATTCTTAGAAATATTTATTGCACTTGAATTGTCACAGTATATGGCAATAGGTTCATCATATACTACTCTAATATCTTTCAACATCTATTTCATCCACATCACTTGAGTACATTTATTGGCAACAACAATATATTTTGCTTTAGTAGTAGATAGAGAAATGAAATTTTTCTTTTTGCTCAACCAAGACACTAGCTTCTTCCCTAGGAAGAAGGCACCACCACTAGCACTCTTCATGTCATCTACATCTTCTGCCCAATCTGTATCAGCATATGCATTCAAAGTAATATCATCATCCTTAAGAGACCAAAGTCCAAAATTAGTTGTTCCTTTCAGATATCTGAAGATTATCTTTACAATAGTCACATGAGACTCTTTTGGATCATCTTGAAATATAGCAACCATACATACAACATTCATAATGTCTGGTCTAGTCTGTGTTAAATAGAGAAATCCACCAATCATTGATTTGTACCTTGTTTGATTTCCTTGGGAGAGTCATCATTGTATGTTAACTTGCATCCAGTTACCATGGGAGTACCAACAGGTTTTGAGTCATCCATGCCAAACTTCTTCAATAGCTCTCTCACATATTTCGACTAAGATATGAAGATCCCCTTATCTAACTGAGTAACTTGCAATTCCAAAAAGAACTTTATCTCTCCAATCATACTCATTTCAAATTGATTCTTCATTTCATTCTTAGCTTATTTGACTTCATCAAGAGTGGACGGACCACTTGCAGGAATAACATATTTTTTCTTTGTAATTTTCTAGAAAGGTTCACAAATACACTTCAAATGACACTCCATCCTAGTTTTCCACAATGAGTAGTTGGTTCCATCAAATCTAGGACTGTCCTTCTTGTATGATGCCATCTTGGATCACCTCAAGCTTTAAAACTTGTTCAGAGGAACCTACTCTAATACCAATTGTTGGAAAAACAAGGACAAACAAATGAGAGGGGGGGTGAATTAGTTGTCACAAGATAATGAACTTATCAAACTTAACTTAATCTCATATCTGATGAATAAGCAATTAACCATAAACAATTAACACATTAGAGAGACAGAGGACACCAAGATTTTTTTACATGGAAACCCTGTAAGGGGAAAAACCACGGTGGATGTTAATCCACAATATTATACCTTGTTAAAAGTATAATGGGAAATAAGGGGAATGCGCATGCATTCAAGCACACTGCCTAGAGTCACTGCTCAAATACAAAAGAGGGCTCACTATCCAAAAGGAGTTTGGATTAAAACCATCCAAAATGTGAACTAAGAAAATAGCTTCTACACAAGCCTAATTACCATTCTAGTTAAGCACAGAAAAACCTTCTTCACTCTTTGCTCAAAATTCTTCACACTTTACTCAATCTTCTTCACACTCTGCTCTGCAAATGATATTCACACATACACACATGGGATCACACTGAGCACTCTAAGCATACTTTACACCGATGAAACAATCGCTCTTATATATCTACAACATGAAATTACACCAACAACTTAGTCGACCAAGAGATATAAAACATATTTTCAATGTCGGCCCAAATTTATAAACAAATTTGCAATGCAAATCCACCAAGGTCGGCCACAATATAGTGGAGACCCAAAATAACAACTCCAACACAAAAATACTTCAATTAATTCCACCTCAAAGACCCACAACACGCTACCATCATCATGTTGGCTAGGAACACGAAAAACAAAACACACAGAGAAAAATCTTCAACCACAAGCATAGGGATCAATGTGGACATACCACAAAGATAGAGCACGATCTAGAAGCATCCAATGTCAACAAGAACTAATAGAGAAACATCCGCAGCAACAGAAATGATCAAAATCACACAAGCTTCACTCAGGAACACTAACAGAGACCACATAAATGTTGTCAGACCACAACACGATCAAATCTTCACGCAGACCTCTAAAACTTCTCATGGATGAACTAGATATACTCAATAGAAATCCCTTTGATCCACAAGAACTGATCTTCAATGTATAGAACAAGACACTTTCATGACTTACATAGTTCCACCAAGAACCTAGAACGCTTATTTTAACAATTTTCTCTATCCTCGACATATAAAACCTTCAATACACCAAATGCTAATAGTGTTGACATCATTGACAACCACATATCAATAACACATCCACAGTATCCAATAGGCATTGTGTCTATTTTATCAGTGATAATGATAAAAGGCATTCAAGTTAAATTTTGGAGGGCTTACTAGTGTCAATGGCTCTAACGAGAGGTAAGGTAACCAAGTAAATACTCATAAGTTGCAACATGATAGAATGAAGGGTATCAGGTAATGTGGTAAATTTTCTACTCCTTTCCTTGAATTGATATGGATTTGTCATTTTTATGGCAGCTATTTGAGATTTAATATGTTGACTTGTTTGAGGTGTATTTAGTTATAAAAAGCTCTTTTTTTCTTCAATGATTGGAAGTTGTTATGGGGCACAATTTCAATTTTTTTTAGGATAGTTGGAAGAATTTTATTTTTTACGATGACTAACCAAATTCTGATAGTCACAAAGGGTCATGCATAATTGTGTGAAGGAGATAAATTTCAACATCACAAGTTTTTCTTGGATTTTATCTTGCAAGTTTTTAGTGAACATTCTTTGAAGAACAACATTAGGGATCCTAATATTGATTTGTGAGTAAAGAAAATGATCATAGGCGATAAATTCTATGAAATTTTTATCATCCTTTTGTTTACATTGCATTAAATTAGCTAAGGTCATCTTGGGACCCATGTGCACTTGGAAATGGTTAAGAAAGGCATAAAAAAGCTCACTAAATGAATGAATTGAGTTATTCAGTAAAGAAAAAAACCATTCCAAGGTGGTATCTTTCAAGGATCTAGGGACAATTTTAGGTAAGAGTTCATCTTCAAAAATGAATTCACTATATATAAGGATGTTTATGTCGATACATGATTACTAGGGTCTGCTTTACCACCATATTTCTCAAATCTAGGAATATCTATGCTTTGTGGCATTTATCCGCTCAATATCTCCAAGGATAAAGGGTTTCATTTGACATATGAAGATTGGCTATTTTTTATTTTGGTTCAATGTGGCAATTTGTTTTTGGAGGGATGAAACATTTTGTAAAAGTTGGTTAAGAAAGAAATCATTGGTTGTGTTGTCAGATGGAGGTGAATAAGGTGGAGGTGTATATGTATTTGGAGGGCAAGTGAATTGTAAATTTGTGAGGGGAAACGAATTAAGAGATATGAGATTTGAATGCACAAACCTAAAAGGATTCCCAATGGAAATACCTAAGATTGTATTGACATTACTAGTAGGTTGTATAGTTTTAGTAACGTGTGAGTTAGTGTATGTAGGAATAGATCACCACAATTGTAGGAGGAATTTGACTACCACATTGACTTTGAATGCACCCTAAAGTTTGAGCACAACTAGCCATTGTAGGATCATGTTTATCAATAATATGCACTAAGCTATCTAAAATCTCTATTCCTTGTTCATTATCAAGCATTTTCCTTATTTTATCTTGCAGTGTAGTAAAATGCATACCCCTACATTTTCAATTGTTTGGGCCCACCTTGCTTTATTTATCCTTCTTTATGGCTTAGTTGGCCCTATTTTGTGTCCACAAGCCTTATGAATGACATATTTTTTTGGTAAATCCTAACATTCTCCAAAGCATATCTAATCCCCTAATGACTCTAATTGGTGTGTCCCTTATTTTTGGTTGGGACTAAGACACCACTAAGGGCACCTTTGTCCCCTCGAGGTCTTGGGACCCTAATTTTGAGGCATCTATTTTGGGCCCCTTTTTTGTGTTTGTGCCCCAAGTTTCATCACTTGGGACTAAGACACCACCTAGGACGTCTTAGTCCTCCTTGAGTCATTTTCAAGATTTAATTTCAAATCTTGGTGGGATTTAACCTCCTTTATTCTTTGAATTCATATGTCAGCTTGGTGTGATATAATTTCAAGATATTAAGCATAGATAGTATAAATACAAGGTTCATTCATTCATTTTTCATCCTAGCAACTTGAGTATTCATTCCTAAGGAAATTTATGAGATCAAGAGCACTCAGGAGCAATTCATCAAGCAATTAGAGCCATCATCAAGTTTCAAGCATCATGTCAAAGATTGTTCTTGCATCATGTGTGTTGGTGTGCTAACATTTGTGATGTAGGGTTTTGATCTAAGCATGCAATTCAAGTCCATATCTATCAAGCATTTCAAGATCCATGTCCCTTGCAACCATTACATACAAGTTTGTAGCATTTTCAAGGGTTTGGTGAGTTGTGGCATTGCATGTTGTTCATTCACCATTTCCTTTAGCATTTCTATTTTATTTTAAGGTTTAATTACCAACAAGGGGTTTGACCAAGGCAAACCCCCATTCACTAACAATCAACAATTTTTTCCATCTTTTCCATTTGTGTTTAAAAATATAGGTTGTAGACTTGAAGATCACTTGGAGTGCAAAGTTGTCAAAGTTGCAAAGTTGCATTGTCAAAGTTGTCATCTTCATAGAAACTCACCTACAAGTCAAATCCATCTATTCTAGAACATGAGATCCGAGGAGAAGCAATTACAGATCTAGGAGCTTAGGACCACATTCACACTTTTCAAAAATTTAGATCAGGACTAAGATGGGAGTAAAGGTGTCTTAGTCCTCTAGGTGGAATCTTTCAGTGATTTTTCAAGATTTTGTTCTATTATTTGAAGATTTTATGTTTTCCCTAAAAAATAGTAGTGGGACTAAGATGTAAGTAATCTTAGTCCTCCTAGGCATTTTTCAGCAGTCTATTTGCATTTCCAAAATCCTTTTGGCATCTACAGGCTTCCCAAGTACACATACCCTAACTTGGAGTTGTTCATTTGCAGTATTAAGAAGCTTCATTTTTCTTATTTTAAGTATTTTTTGTATCACATGTTTTCAAACATTATTGTTTCCAAGCATTTTCTTTGTGGTGAACCCCTTAATTTGATAGAACACTCCCTCTGAAGTCCTCTTAGTTGTGTATTTAGTCACCATGAGAGGTTGATAGTCAATCCTCTTAGGGTTCTTAGGACACATTTGAATGAACGAGATAAAATAGGAAAGGATCATCCTCCTAACCTACATATATTTTTGGTAACTTATTTTGGTGAACCCGACATTGTTTTGAGCACTCTTCCTTTTTTGTTTTGGAGTCCTTTAGATTCCTATATTTAGATTGTATTCATTGCATTTTTCATCTAAGGTTTCTTGCATCTTGCATTAGTGAAATTACATTTAGGGAAAGTGTATATAGGTTGTTTTCCTTTCTTGCATCATTATGTTTCATTGGAAAAATAAAAAGTGCATTTTTCATCCTCTCAATTACATTTAGAAACATTATTCTTGCATTAAAAATTAAAAAATTGCATTTTACATCTTGCATTCAATTGCTTGTTCATCATTGTTTTTCTTTGCATTCATTTACATCATTTTCTATTTCCAAACATCAGGGCCCTGCATAAGGAACTTGAGAAAGTTCTTTTCAAGCCAAAATTTTTTGTTTCTCTCAAAAAACCTCTGCTAGGACTAAAATGCCATTATTGGCGTCTTAGTCCCTCTCAACTTTTTCTGCTCAAAATCATCTCCCTACTGCTTCCTTCTTGTTTCAGCCTCTAAAACTGCCAGATCTCATCAGGAGGACTAAAATTCCTTTATTGGTGTCTTAGTCCCTGTTGAATTTGACTCTCCAATTTTTAGGTTTTGAAATTGTTGTTCTGTGATTCTATGGGATACTTTTAGTTTGTTGTTTTAGTTTCTAGAATTGTTGTTATTCCACTTTCATTTCAAGTGTAATTTCAAGCATAGGAGATAGTGTTCACTGTATTTTCTGTGGTTTATTCCTTGTATGAGTTGTAGTACTTGGTGTCCTACTACTAATAGTGTGGCTGATGAAGTGCGAGACTCATGACATTCTATGATAAAACACTCATTATGGATCTTGGGTTATCAAGCTCTCTTACTTCTAGTATTGGCACTAGTTCACTAGGTACAGACCATACCTTTGACACCTCCTTTTCCATTCCTACCTTAGTCTACAAGCATTACACCAAGCATTCAAACAATGGTTAATCATATTCCTCAAGAAAACATAATGAAAATGCATGAGGACCTAGCCCATTTACAAGATAGTGTGAGTACTGAAAACGTTTCCAACAATGTTATACCTACCATAGATAATATCCACTGCATGATGGAAAGCGATGAAGGATTGGAAGTTGTGTGTAACCTAGCTCATATATTTGGAAAACACCTTCGTTCCACCACTAATGGTGCTCAAACCTTAAACATGTTCAAGGAGGAAATCAAACTTCTCCCTCTTCAACCATAACATCCATTCCCACCTACACAACTCCTCAAGTGACCATAACATTGCAACCAACTAGTAATTTCTCTCCTACCTCACACATTTCCACTAGAACTCCTTATACTTATGTGGCATCTAATATCATACCTCCTCCCACAAGCAATCCATTCATTTGTCCCTCCAACACATACACACCACCACCATATTCACCTCCATCTCACACCACAAGCAATGATCCTATCATTAACCATCTACAAATCTTTTCATCCCTTCAACGTCAAGTTTCTACCATCAATCAAAATCAAAATGGTCCACCTTCATACTATGTCATGAGTAATCCATTATCCTTGGAGATATTGAGAACTCTAGTACCACAAGGTATAGAGATCCCTAGACTTGAGAAATATGGAGGAAAGGGAGATCCTACTAATCATGTCAATGCCTTCATCGCTTTGGGTAGTGATTTTGTCCTTGAAGACAAACTTTTGACTAAACTTTTTCCCCAATCTTTGAAATACATGGCCTTAGATTGGTTTTTTGCATTACCGAATAACTCAATTTGTTCATTCAATGAACTTGTTGAGGCTTTTATTAATCATTTCCAAGTGCACATGTTTCCCAAAAGGACATTGGCCGATTTGATGAGATGGGAACAAAATGAGGGTGAAAAAGTCACTAACTTTATTTCACGCTATCAATTGCTTTATTCCCAAATTATTATGAAGGTTCCCAATTCTCATCTCTAAAAGATGTTCATAGAAAACTTACACCACAAGATAAGGAAAAATCTCACCATGATGAAATTTCCTTCCTTCATGCACCTATGCACTACCCTTAGAGATTATAAAAAAACTATAAGTGCTAGTGAACCAAAAGCTACCCCTACTCGTCCTGAAAAACCTAAAATCTCTAACCAAAACACCTACCAACCTTTCAAATGACAACATAAGAGTTTACTTCAACTAAAATTTTCCTCTCCACCTACCCAACCTGTTGATACCAAAATAGCCGCTATAAAGAAGAATAATACTTATATATTTGGGGATCTACAAAGACAATTTACACCTTTACTCAACACCCTTCACAATATCATGACCCAACTCTTAGCCAAAAAAATTCTTACCTTACCTCTTGTTTGACCCCTTGACCCTAGCAAACCATTACCTGCAAGGTTTAGACATAATGCCTATTGTGCTTATCACCACAAAAAGGACATGACATGGAACATTGCAAGCATCTTAAACATCTTGTGCAAGACCTCATTGATGCCAATCATATCCAAATTAGAGGTGTGAATGACAAAGGTGATAAGTCTATAGAACCTCCCAACCAAAACTTGCAAATCTTTACCAATCCCAAGCCCAACCATAATATTTCATTTGTTAAGGCTAGTGAAATTAAACCTGATGTAATGAATCTTGACACAGATGAAAAACATATGAACAATCATGAACAAAATCCTATACATGATGATGAACAAAGTCCTATGGATACTGATGAACAAAGTCCTATTGATACAATGATACGAGTGATTGACATCGAGCCTCGTAAATAGCAAACCAAAATTCCTATTGATATTACTTTCTATTCTAAAGAAACAATCGAACATGCACCTAATGGTCCTCTTTACATAGCCAGAAGAATCAATAATAAACCCACTACTGTGATTTTAATTGATCTCATATGTGGAGAAAATGTGATCATAGAAGAACTCTTATATGTGCATAAATTTACTCAAGATAGATATGATAAACCAAAAGCATGTATTAAAACTCATGATGGTTTTGTTTGTGCTACAATGCACTCAATCACACTCACTTTACAAGTAAGACCAAAGAAATCAGATTTATCATTTTCTATCATCTCTAATTTAGACCAATTTCGTGTGAAGCTAGGCTAAAAATGGCTTCACTCCATGAATGTGGTCCCCTCCATTGTCCATAAGTCCTTAAAGTTTCCAATCAGCAATGAAATATTCACCATGAACAATAGTGGCTTCAGACCCCTATCTTCCTATGGAAATCTTTCCTTAGACTATTTCTAGCCTGAACCCATGGAACCTATAAGACAATGTGAAGACTTCCTTTTCCTATCCTACTAAAAATTTAAACCAAAATGCATAACCAAACTATCCCTTGAAAAATTTCTGCCACCCATGCTTGAAGCTCCACCACCCAAACAAGACAATGTTGAGCCTAAAGCCCTTCCAACAAACCAAGACCCATCCATAACAACACCCTTACTTGTTTCCTACAAGAGACCAAGAGAAAACCAAGCAATTCCTAACTTGTTCTCTAAGAAAATTTATAAAGCCAAAGAGAAGGTGGTCGAACAACCTTCCATGGTTTCTTTTATTCTTCCTTCACAAGAAGAAAAGTAACCTATGGTTGATCCACCTACTTCTACACAAAATACAAATCATAATAAAAGAAATCACAATTCTAGAGAGCGTAGGCATAGGCTTTGTGCTATTGCTTGAAAGATGAATAATGAGAATAACATTGAAAATCAAATCCAAACTTGATAGAAGCAATAAATGATGAGCCTCCTCTCTTATCCAAGACTATAAATCTGACACAACAAGGACCAGAACCTTCTATGGATATTATCATTCGTCCTCCTATTGTGGTTAACTTGGATGATGATGAGGAAATAGTTAAAATCGATGAGGAAGTGCATAATGAGTTGAATTTGTTATTTTCCTCATCCATGAGATTAAACGATAATAACCATGGTGATCCTCCTAAACCAATTGATTCACCATGTGTTGAACTTGGTACTTCTCCTAGTATTTCACTTGATGGGATCCCTCTCGCTAGTGATTTGCAGTCCACATAAATTGAACAAGATTGGCATGTAGATGACTTGATGGATGGTTGATATGCATGTTCCTTACTAGTCTTTTTCTTTTTCTTCTTTTTGTTTGCATGTGTGTATCGTGATCCCCCGTGATGTTCTATTTGATGTTTCTCTCTCTTTGTGCATTCCTCTATTTGTACCTTCATTCTTCTCTATGTCATAAGCTTTTCACTTTTCATTTATCTTGTCTCTTTTGTTTTGTGTCTTCCTTTTGGAGATGATGCAAGGCATCAAGACACCCTATGTCTCTTCCATGTTGACCCAAAATCTTTTTCTTTTCTTTTCACTTTTTTTGTTTCTTCCTTTTGGAGATGATGCAAGGTGTTGAGACACCCTATGTCTCTTCCATGTTGACCCAAAAGCTCTTTCTTTTCTTTTCACTTTTTTTTTTTGTTTTCTTCCTTTTGGGGATGATGCAAGGCATTGAGACACCCTATGTCTCTTCCATCTTGATCCAAAAGATTTTTCTTTGTTTTCACTCTCTTTGTGTCATTCTTCCAATTCTGTGTGTATTTGGGGAATGATGTTAGTTTCGAGCTCTCTAATATTCTTTGTAGCAAAGATAGATACTGACCCCAAATTCATAGATCCTTTATATGTTTCTAGAGGGAAACCCTCTTTCCATTTTCTTTTCCATGTTTGTCTACTTTAAAGTAATTGCTCACAGTTTGGTGTTAGCAATTTCTTTAAAGTGGGGACATACATTGGCATTATTTCAACTTGATTTCATTTGCATTTTCTTTTCCATGTTCCTTGATGCGATTTTCTTTCTTCATATGATGTGCTTTTATTCTTTGTTGTGACATTGGTAGTAATGTTCTTCAAAAGTGTGACTTATCTCAGCATATTATATTCCCCTTAGTGGTAATATGACACACTACATTCCCTAAGTGGTGAATCTTTTATCCTTTGACTAGTCCTCTCTTGGAGACATTAGGAATGATGTCCACTAAGAGTAAGACCTTGCATGAACTAAGAAAAATCCCTTTGAGCATCCTCTCTCTTGTTGTGTTGCTTTTTCCTTTTATCTTTATTAAATTCATGGAGGTATGGCTTTGATATGGACCCTATGGGGCTCACCTAGTGAACACCTAGCTTCACTAGCTCGTGTGAGCATGCATTTCCTTTTTTTCCTTATCATAGTCATGGGGGTATGATGTTGATATGGACCTCTTGGGGCTCACCTAGAGGACAACTAGTTCCCACTAGTCCTCGTGAGTGCATGTGTTGTTTGTATAGTGGACAACATGTTCCACTTGCAAACCCTCTTCAAGCCTAGACCCAATCCACCATGTTGGATGGCTAGTTGAAGCTTGATCCATTGCATTTTTGTTCCTTTTTCCTTTTTCTTGTCTTTGATGGTATATGTTTGAAATTTAATTTTGGATTCATATATCACCCGCAAGTGTGTTCCTTTGTGCCTATGTTGGTGTGCCATAGGATCATGATCATGGGGGCTTGGCCACCCTCTTGATTATTGTCATCCTATCTTACCAACATTTGTACATTTGAACCCCTCTTGATTGCGTGGTTGACTACTTTAGTGTGAGTTTGAGGCAAGATCATCCTCTCACTAAAGTGGGGGCTAAATGTAGTGTATTAAAATGCATACCCTTGCATTTTCACACTTGTTTGGGCCTGCCTTACTTTATTTATCCTTCTTTATGGTTGTGTCCACAAGCCCTATGAATGACATATTTTTCTGGTAAATCCTAACATTCTCCAAAGCATATATGATCCCCTAATGACTCTAATTGGCGTGTCCTTGATTTCTGGTCGGGACTAAGATGCCACTAAGGTTGTATTTGTCTCCTCGAGTTCCTGGGGCCCTAATCTTGAGGCATCTATTTTGGGCCCCCTTTTGGTGTCTATTCCCCAAGTTTCATCACTTGGGACTAAGATGCCACCTAGAGCATCTTAGTCCTTCTTGAGTCATTTTTGGGATTTAATTTCAAATCTTGGTGGGATTTAACCTTTATTCTTTGAATTCATATGTTGTCTCGGTGTGATATAATTTAAGGATATTAAGCATAGAAACGTATAAATACAAGGTTCATTCATTCATTTTTCATCCTAGGAACTTGAGTATTCATTCCTAAGGTAAATTTATGAGATCAAGAGCACTCAAGAACAATTCATCAAGAAATTGGAGCCATCATCAAGTTTCAAGCATCATGTGTGTTGTTGTGCTAACATTTGTGATGTAGGGTTTTGATCTAAGCAAGCAATTCAATTCCATATCTATCAAGCATTTCAAGATCCATGTCCATTGTATCCATTACATACAAGTTTGTAGCATTTGTAAGGGTTTGCTGAGTTGGAGGATTGCATATTGTTCATTCACCATTTACTTCATCATTTCTATTTTATTTCATGGTTTAATTACCAACAAGGGGTTTGACCAAGGCAAACCCCCATTCACTAACAATCAACAAGTTTTTCCTTCTTGTCCATTTGTGTTTGCTGATCTAGGTTGTAGACTTGAAGATCACTTGGAGTGAAAAGTTGTCAAAGTTTCAAAGTTGCATTGTCAAAGTTGTCATCTTCATGGAAACTCACCTACAGGTCAAATTTGGTTGTTCCAGAACATGAGATCTGAGGAGAAGCAATCGCAAATTTGGGAGCTCAGGACCACATTCACACTTTTCAAAAATTTGGATTGGGACTAAGACAAGAGTAAAGGCTTCTTAGTCCTCTAGGTGGAATATTTTAGTGATTTTTCAAGATTTTGTTCTGATATATGAAGATTTTGTGTTTGCGCCAAAAAATAGCAACGAGACTAAGACATGAGTAAAGGAGTTTTAGTCCTCCTAAGTAGTTTTTAGCAATCTATTTGCATTTCCAAAATCCTTTTTGCATCTCCAGGCTTCCCAAGTACACATACCCTAACTTGGAGTTGCTCATTTTTAGTAAGAAGCTTCAATTTGCTTATTTTAAGTATTTTTCATATCACAATGTTTTTTCAAAAATTATTATTTCCAAGCATTTGCTTGGTGGTGAACCCCTTAATCTGATAGAACACCCCCTCCTAAGTCCTCCCAATTATGTATTGAATCACCTTGAGAGGTTGATATTCAATCCTATTAGGGTTCTTAGGACATATTTGAATGGACGAGATAAAATAGGAAAGGATCATCCTCCTAATCTACATTTATTTTCGGTTCATATCTATTACAAGAATTGAATTACCAACAATGTATTCAACACTCACAAAGTTTTGCAATTTCTCTAAATATTCATCTATTTGTAATTTGAGCTCTTCTTGAGGGACATTAGAAACCATTGTTTGAACACCAATCACATTGGTTGTGGGTAAATTTGTCATGGTAAATTTGGTATCAAATCTATGGTTCATAATGGGTTGACTAATATCAACACTATGAGTGAAAGAGTTGGAAAACTCAAGATCCACAATGGATTTAGTAGTGCGAGATGGCATGAGTTTCAAACTATGTCTCACTAAAGTATTGGTAATAGGAGACCAAGTTGTGAAGCTCATACAAGTTTCACCAAACCTAAGTGCGTCCAAAATGGAGAATAGGCACTAAACAAATGAAACAAACATCCAAAAATAGGAAGTGCAATACATGTAAAAGAGATAGAAATTTTTTAGATTTTAAACATGATAATTTATTGATTATGCTATACAAAAACCCAAAGATGATGTATTTTAATGCCAATTTTGATTTCAAAAAATGAACTTAACTTGACCAATTGAAATTAATGCAAGAAATTACATAATTTTTTTAATTTCTGAAACTAAAACATAGGTTTAACAACAAAACAAAATGAAGCAAACAAAGACAAAATAATGCCTAGAAATTTGGAAAAGCATGTGTACAAGGACCGATTCACCCTAAGTGAATGATTCCTAGGTCAGGGATCTTAAAAATCAAAGTTTGAATTTATGAGTTAAAGTTTGAATTCCCTGTTTCAAGTTGTAGACTATGGTTTTAGTGATAGAATTTTCCAAATTTAGGTGTCCTAATGCAAATGAAACTAGTGAAAAATGATGAACAAAGTGACACTTTTTGAAATGTAATTTTGACCAAATTTGTTAATGTAAATGATTGAAAGTAAATAGTTTGAATGACCTCCAAATTAGAAATTAAGATGTACAATGTCAGGTTCACCAAAATGAAATGAAGAAAAATAGGGTGGGTTGATAAATATGGAATGGGGATATGCACCTATATTTCTAATTTAATTAGGAAAAAGAGATCCCCAAAGGTAAGATTGACTTCCAACCCTTAGGTGAGTCAATCCTATTGGAGATCTTGGTTATTTTTCCTTATGAAAAGATGGGGTAAATATGCCTAAAATTCACTTTGGAGAGAAAAGCTAAAAATACTAAATAAACTCAATTATGCAGTGTGAAACTTGAATCATCAATTTAAAGCATAACAAAAATAAAAACAACTGGCTTCTAGAATATTTGAGAAGAGAAAGTTGATGTGTATCAGTTACCAAAAACTTCTTGTTGAGTGTCCTCCTGGGACAAATTCATCCTAGGGAAAATGGTTCCTACTATAGGGATACATATCATATTTTATAGTCCTTTGCTCTTGGATTTGCACTCTTGATTCCTCTGAATCACACTATCATAAAATTGGAAATAAATTATGCAAGGAAGATTCCATGGCTTAACAACAATGTTGACAACTTTGACAACTTTGTAAAATTGTACTTTTTATCAATCTTCAATCCTTCTTCACTTGTAAGTCTACACATACAAATAGAGGGAAAAATTGTTTATTTTCAATGAATGGGGATTTTCCTTGGTCAAAACCCATTTTGGTAATTAAACTTGGAAATTAAATAATGATAAAAAGAAGGAATGGTGAATGAACACTAGCTTGTTGCAACTCACCAAACCCTTTAATGCCTTCGCTTGGAGGAATGAAGTGTTACACATCACTCCAAGAATTGGATCTTTCATGAAATGACTTGATTGGATGCTTGATTTGACACTTGATTTGATGCTTGAAATCTACATCATAATGTTAGCTCCAAAAACATGCATGAATGAACACAAACCTTGACATAATGATAAGATCTTGAATGTTGATGTAGATGATTGATAAATCTTCTCTTGAAAGCTCTTGATAATAATCTTTGCTCTTGTGAAGTCTCATAAAAATTCTTAGGATTTAAATTGATAAAAAGACTTTGTATTTATAGGTAATTTTCTAATTTCTTGACAATTAAACATCAATGGCCAACAATTACAATTTGAATTTTCAAAATCATAAAAATACTGCCAAAAACATATTAAAAAATGGGGTCTTAAGTCTAAGGAGGACCTATTTTCCCTTGGGAGAATGGGTCCTAGGCCCTAAACCTAGGACACACATTTTCCAAGATGTTTAAATTAATGTTTTCAATTGTTTAATATAGGTTCCCCTTTTGGAAAACTAAATTAGTTGGGATTTTAAATGCATAATTGGGTCAATTAGAGGATTAATTAAGTCCAATCAATTAGGGCGATGCAAACAAAGTGTGAAAATGTAAAGAAGTACATTTTCTAACACTACAGTTTAATATATATATTTTAATAAATTTAAGAAAAGATTTTATTTTTAAAGTGAAGTTGATGGGACATTAAAACAAGAGCAAACAATTTTTTCTCTAATTTTTATTTTTCCACATAGGTAACTTAAAAATCTACTACATGATTTTCTTATGAATACTCATTTCATAATAAATACAAAATTAAAACTTAATAAAAACATCATTGATGCAGGTACATCCTTGGTTCTTGGTAATCCTACATCAACCAAAAATATTTTCATTTCAGTTTGTTCTTGTTTTAGATCTTGTTTAGTTCAAGTTGGCACTTCATCATATTTTCTCACCAAGCCTTACAGATCTATCCTTACATCATGGACATGTTCATTTTCCATATTCCAAGATTTAGGCATGATTGGTTCATTTTTTGGCAAGTTATTGCTTCTATATTATGTGGCAGTTTCTTGAACCGGCCCCAGAATAATTTTCAAACCTAATCGCTAGTTTGATTATTTTTGGATCTTTCCCATATCTTACAGATCTCAACGATGTGATTTGAATTGTTCTATGGAGTGTCCCCAACCTTAATTTAGGTCCACACTTCATCTTATGCATTCACTAAGGAGTAATTCAAATTTGAGGTCAAAATATTCATGCACACATTACATTTTATTTAATCAGAGATTGTAATAATCTTTGGTCGATGTAGATGATTCTAGATTGTTGGATATGATATAAATAATTGTAATAGATCATTAGGAAGGTAGATTTGAGAAAGATTAGATTTCATTTGTAATATTTTCACTCGCATATATGAGCATAGAGGAAGATGATATTTTGAACATGTTGTATTAGGCCTATGAGCTAAATTTGTAAGCTCGGATGTTGTCGGTCATATGTAATTGAATTTTCTGATAATAAGAATGTTCAAATCTACATTTTCCTCCATATTCTGTGTTGCTTCCATTGTGTGACTCTTGTTGCACAATCCAAACTATTCTCTTCGAGGACCCTCCTACCATGGCTGCACCAGATCGGTATCAAAGTGAGATTCATTTTGTGAGAGATCGTTAGAGTTTGCAGAGTCTTATTGAAGATTTGGTGTGGGGTGGTGGACCGAGGATCCAACCTATAGCTGCAAAGGACTTGTGCAAAGATGGTGGGAAGAAGAAATGTTAGAGAAAATGGAGCGCATGGAAATGCAAACCCAACTTTAATGGAGATGTTGAGAGGAATTGTTGCCAAATTAGATGGATTTGAAATGGCTTAGAGGAGAAGTCGAGCAGTTGATGATGTAAGTGATGAAGAGGTAGAAGTACAGGATGAAATAGGAAGAAAAGATAAACCTAGCTTGGATCAAGGAAAAGAGAGGTTCATAAGAGCCCTAACTAGAGCAAACACTAAACCACATTTCAATCCACCAGACTATAGTGGTAAGATGGATTCAAATGAATTGCTTGAATAGATAACAAATATGGAAAAAAACTTTGACTTTGAAGGTACTGTAGAAGATAAGAAGGTAAAATTTTCTTCTACAAAGTTGAAAGGACATGCATCCCTTTGGTGGGAAAATTTGCAGATAGATAGAGAAAGTTTAGAGGAAAGGAGAAGATGAAATCATAGGATCAAATGGTGAATAAGTTGAAGACAAATTTTATGCCTATAGATTATCAAATTAGTTTATTCTGGAAGTTACAAAATTTGAAGTAGAAGGAATCAACTTTGACAGAGTATACTGAGGAGTTCTACAAGTTGAATATCAAATCCGGACATTAAGAGAATGAAGTTGAGCAAGTAGCTAGATATGTGAATGGTTTGAGACCATCTATACAAGATTAGATTAGTTTGATCAAGTTTCTGAGTGTGGAGGAGGCATATCAATGTGCTCTAAAAGTAGAAGAGAAGTTGAATAAAAGACATGAGCAAAGACAGAGAGGAAGAGGTGGAAGATTTCAAGGAGGAAGAAATTTTGTTGGAGGAGGAAGAGGATATTTTACATATCCAAATAAAGATAAGGAAGTCAGTAAGAATGATAATTCATACCATAGAGGTGATGGAAACTCTTACAGGAGAGGAGGATATGGTGGTTACCAAAATGAGGGTTATATAAAAGATGATAGAGGATAGGAGAAGAGAGTATTCAAGGGAACTTGTTTTAAGTGTGGTGGAGAAGGACATAGAGCATTTCAATGTAATCAGGGAGAGACAAGCAAAAAGACAGATAACAATAGAAGAACATCATTTGTTGAGGAGGATCATGTCAAATCATCTAATAAACTGGAAGAGGGGGAAGTGTTGGTGAATAGAAGCTTGTTATGTCAAAGTGAGTTAGAATGGAAGCAATGTGATTGTTGATAGTGGAAGCTCAAAGAACCTGGTTTCTAAAGAAATGGTGAGCAAATTGAAGTTGGAAAGACTGAAACACCTGGAGCCCTATCAGATAGCATGGATTCAAGATGAGCACAAGATACTGGTAAGTGAACAATATTTGGTGAAATTGAAGATAGGAAATTATCATGATGAAGTTTTGTCTGATATCATGCCTAATATGGATGTATGCCATATTTTTTTAGGAAGGCCTTGGTAGTTTGATAGACAGGCTATCCATGATGGAAAGAAGAACACATCACCATTGCTGCTAATGGAATGAAGCAAACTTTGTTGCCATTGGAGGATGTTCCTAAAGTTGAGGTTTGTACAAATGCTAGAATTTGTTTGGTTGATGGAAGGAGATTTTTGGATGGATGGACTGAGACATGAGAACATGTGCTATGCCTTAGTTCCTAAGAAGACTAAAGACTTGAAGCATGTAAAAGAGCAACTGAAAGAGATAAAGGAGTTGTTGATAGAGAGATCATTTCAAATAATGTACATGATGGATTACCACCTATGAGGAGTATTAGTCATTGCATGGATCTAATTCCTGGAGCTAGTTTTCCTAATAAATTAGCACGTCGGATGACATTGACAGAGAATGAAGAGTTGAATAGGAAAGTGCAAGAATTTTTGAGGAAGGGTTTGATCAGAGAAAGCCTAAGTCCTTGTGTAGTAACTATTGTGTTAGCACATGCACATAAGAAGGATGGATAATGGAGGATGTACATACTTTAGAGCCATAAACAAGATCATAGTGAAGTATAGATTTCCTTTGCCCCGAATGGATGACATTCTAGATTGTTTAAGTGGAGCTAGATACTTTACAAAGATAGATTTGAAGAGTGGATACAATCAAATCAGAATCAGAGAAGGGGATGAGTGGAAGACAACATTCAAGACAAGTGAAGGATTGTATGAGTGGTTGGTAATGCCTGTTGGATTTACAAATGCACCGAGTACTTTTATGAGGTTAATGAATGAGGTATTGAAGAAATTCTTGGGTAAGTTTGTGATTGTTTATTTGGATGACATCTTGATCTTCATTAAGACTAGAGAAGAACATTTGTTGTGTATAAGACAAGTTTTGTAGAGGTTGAGAGAAGGTAAGTTGTTGATAAACATTAAGTGTAGTTTCATGAAGGAAGAATTGGTATATCTGGAATTTGTGATATTTGTAGATGGATCCTAAGAAGGTGAAAGCAATTGTTGAATGGCCTACACTAGAAAGCATTGGAGAGGTAAGATCATTTCATGGATTGGCTAGTTTCTACTAGAAGTTCATTAAGAATTTTAGTTCTATTTATAGTCCTATGACAAAAATAATGAGGGGAGATGAAGAAGGATTTTAGGTGGATACATGGAGTAGACTGAAGTTTTGAGTTGTTGAAACAAAAGGTGACTAAGCAGCCTATGTTGCCTTTACTCAAATTTTAGTAAGCAGCCTGCTGCACTATGATGCAAGTGGAAATGCAATTGAGTAGTATTGAGCTCGGCGAAGCGAAGACAAATAGCCTATTTTAGTGAGAAATTCAGAAATGATGCTAGGATAAGGTATTTAGTGTATGATCAGGAGTTGTATGCCATAGTTCAATTATTGAAGAAGTGGATACATTACTTGTTGCCTAAGGATTTTGTGTTGTATACGGATCATTAGGCGTTGCAGTATTTGAACAGTCAAGGTAAGCTGAATCAAAGACACATGAGATGGGTAGAATTCTTGTAGGGTTATACTGTTGTTTTGAAACATAGGAGTGGAAAGTCAAATAGAGCTGTTGATGCTTTGAGTAGGAGAAGGAATCCCATCGGGCAGAGATGAGAGGAAGCAAAATGTGGCTCGATGAATTGAAGAATCTGTTGATCTTGGCTATCCCAAAATTCCTGCAAAACCTGGAAATTTTGTAAATGAACCACTTTGGAGGATAGGAGTCCGTGGTTGGATTATTTCATCCAAGAGGATATGTTGTTCAGAGGTAATCAGTTGTGTATACCCCAGAGGTCAATGAGGGAAAACTTGGTGAAAGAAAAGCATAGTGGAGGATTGACATGACACTTTAGAATTGATAAGACAGTAGCATTGGTGAGTGAGAATTAAATTGGCCATAGATCCATAAGGATGTTAGGAAATCTCTTTGTGAGCTGTAGATCTTTAGCCGGTTGCAAAAGGGAGCATTTAGAATACTGGCTGTATGTTTCTGACAACCCCCAAAGAGACCTTTGGGGATATCACCATGGATTTCATACTTGGTCGTTGAAGATTACTGCAGAGGTGGATATTTTATATTTGTGGTGGTAGATAGATGTTCTAAAATGGCACATTTCATAACTTGTAAGAATACAACAGATGTAGTACATGTAGCAAACTTATTTTTTAAAGAAGGGGTCAGATTGCATGGATTACCTAGGAGTATTATTTCAGACAAAGATACAAAGTTTGTTGGTTACTTTTGGAGGACACTTTGGAAGAAGTTGAAGACGGATTTGAAGTTTAGTTCTACTTTTCATCCACAAACTAATGGAGAGACAGAGGTAGTAAACAAAAGTTTGGGGAATTTGTTGAAATGTTTGGTTGGAGAGAAGATTGGAAGTTGGGATTTAGTCCTTGAACAAGTAGATTTTTCTTACAATAATTGAGTGAACATGAGTACAAGAAAGACACCTTTTGAGATTGTCACTGGAGTTCATCCTAGAGGAATATCAAAGTTGAGAGACATCAAGAAGAAGACAAAAGGAGGAAAAGCGTAAGAATTTAGAACATATGAATAAAGTGCATACTCAAGTGAAGAAGCAATTGGAAGATATGAACTTGAAGTATAAGGAGAAAGTAGGTGAAAAGAGGAGACATAAGGAGTTCAGATTTGGAGATGAAGTGATGGTATATTTGAGGAAGGAGAGGTTTTAAATTGAAAACAGACACAATAAGTCTAAGATGAGGAAGTTTGGAGACCCTCAGTATCTCAAGAGATTTTGATCTGAGAAATGCATATGAAGTGGAGTTACTGGATGACATGGGTATGTCACCTATATTCAACATTGCAGACCTACATTAGTACCATGAAGTAGAATTCAGTGAAGATAGTAAAGTAACTATGGAGAAACATTTTCCTAAACAACAATCAGATGAGATAGAAGAAATTTTGGATATCAGAGATGTGAGGAGGACACATGGAAGGCAGTACAAAGAATATCTTATGAAGTGGAAAGGTAGACCAGTGGAGGAATCTTCTTGGATTTCTCAGGCTAAGGTAGACCGTATTGGTTTTCCTTTACCCCTTGCTAAGTGAGGGAATAACTTTTCAATCAACCCTAGATGTCTGATGTAGGACCATCCTTGGCTCTTGGAAATCCTACATCAACCAAAAATATTTTCATTTCAGTTTGTTCTTGTTTCAGTTTTGTTTAGTTCAAGTTGGCACTTCGTCATATTTGCTCACCAAGCCCTGCAAATCTATGCTTACATTGTGGACATGTTCATTTTTTCTTATTCCAAGATTTGGGGACAATTGGTTCATTTTTCGGCAAGTTATCACTTCTGGATTATGTGGAAGTTTCTTGAACTGGCACTGGAATAATTTTTAAACCTAATGGCTAGTTTGATCGTTTGTGGATCTTTCCCATATCTTGTAGATCTCAGCAGTGTGATTTGAATTGTTTTATGGAGTGTCCCCAACCTTAATTTAGGTCCACACTTCATCTTATGCATTCATCGAGGAGAAATTCAAATTTGAGGATGACATATTCATGCAAATGTTACATTTTCTTTAATCAAAGATTGTAATAATCTTTGGCCGACGTGAATGATTCTAGATCATTGGATATGATATAAATCATTGTAATAGATCATTAGGAAGGTAGATTTGAGAAAGATTTAAGATTTCATCTTTAAGATTTTTGCTCTCATTTATGAGCATATAGGAAGATGATATTTTGAACATGTTGTATCAAGCCTATGAGCTGATTTTGTAAGTGTGGATGTTGTCGGTCGTATGTAATTGAATTTTTTGATAATAAAATTTTTTGAATCTTCATTTTTCTTCATATTTTGTGTTGCTTCTATTGTGGGACTCTTGTTGCATGATCTAGACTGTTCTCTTCGAGGACCCTCCTACCGTGGCTACACCAATCATAGATTTTATTAGATGCCACCTTGTTACACTGCTAGAAAAAATACATTAAAAAAATATCATCAAATTTTTTATAGAGCTCCCAATCCTCTTTCGACAACCTTCCCAACTTCCAACTTTAGGTAAACATCTTAGACACTTGGTAATTATCACCATAAAGTTATTTTTCACAATCAATTTTTCGTAACTCACAGAAAGTGCCAAAATGACACTCTTCAACATTGTTATCTGCTTAGCTTTGTTGTTTTTCTTAGAGCCCACACAAATGATTTATCAATTACTACATGAATCAATCAACATTTGTTTTCAATTTTTAATTAATTTGGTGAATTTCAATATGTTGGTTGGTAGGGTTCCACACAATTTTTTTCTTACTTTTATCAACAACAAGGAAAACAACAATCCTATAAGACCTATCCTCTTTAGGAGGTTTGCTCTCCTTAACCAAGAACATTATTTAGGAGATTGGTGTACAAGAGGGTTATAATTTTCAACCATAAGGGTTCTATTCCAAATGGAAACAAACAAGCTCAATGATTTGCTATCTATTGGACATTTATGACTAGTAGTTCAATTGGTTTAATGGAAATATTAATTTGCCTATTTTATATTTTTTCAATCTAATATAATTGAATTATTATTATATTTTATTTTTTATATAATATATTACTAGAGTACAAATTATATTATATAATATAATTACATTTATTATTTTATATAAAATTTGATATGATATAAATTTTATCATTATAAATAAATATATTATTAAATAATAAATATACATAAATACTAATTTTTTATTTTTTTATCAGTTATTAAATATATAATTTTACAATATAGTAATTTTTAAAAATATATTAAATAATTTACATTATATTAAATACTATATAATAAGAAACATAAATGTTTGTATATTATATTTATAAAATACATATAATTGTATAATAAGTATATAAATATTCTACTATAAATATATTAAACATATGATATATTCAATTTAAATATATAATTTTATAATATAATATTTTAATAAAAATATATTAACACAATATTTTACTCTTTCAGTGTTTAATCTAGATTTAAAATTGAAATTATTTTAATTATTTGTCTATTTCTTGAAATTACAATAGTAAGTAAAAGCTATTAGAAGTATTTCAAATTACAATTATATTTGTTCAATAAAAAAATTAATTAGTATAGAATAATTATACCTTAAACTTTTATCTCCCCACTCTTCTATCTCCCCCCTCTACCTAATTCTCTCCCTCTCCCTCTTTCCCTCTTTCTCCCTCTATCTTATCTCCTTTTCTCTCCTTCCATCTATCTCTCCCCATCTCTCCCTCCCTCCTCCCTCCTTATCCCCCTATCTATCATTCTATCCTACCTCTCTCTATTTGTGTCTCTATCGCTCTCTATGTCTCCCCCTGTCTCTATCACTCTATCTCACTATCCATATCTCCCTCTACCTCTCCCTCTTCCTCTATATCTCCCTATTTCTTCATCTCTATCCCTCCCTCTCTCCCTATTTCAAGCATAACATTAGCCTATCGATAATGGAGCCTAATTATCTTCCTAATTCAAAGAGTTTGTTTCAGTTGTGTTTCAATCTTTGAAAGTGAATGCATAATTACTAAATGATCTACCATTAAATCTCATGTATTACACAAATGTATGCAAAAATAGACCATTTTTTTCCACAATTAACCTTCCACACCTCTTCGACATACCCATTACACACCAAGGTGCGCTTGCTAGTTATAAAACTATAAATATAAATAAAAGTAAGTAATGAACAAGAAGCTTCATGATGATTTCATCATCGTTTAGAATATGTAATTACCGTGTGAACCCCAAAGGACAAATAAACAATACCATACCACAATTTTTAAGTAAACATAACATACATGTAATGCCACATTGGGCATGACAATAATTTCATTGGTGAGATTCATTAGCACATACATCCCTTGGGGTACACGAAGAGTCATTATGTGACTTAGATCCGCACAACGATAATAAAGAATAAAATCCAAAAATATAATCCATAACAAAATAAACATTAACAAATAGAACACATACATGATTAAGCATTGATAAGAAACCATCTGAGTAAATACAACATATACATAATTAACTCAACACAATGAATAATAACTGCCATGGCCAATAACCACATCGGGTTTAACATTACATTACAGTACAATGTTTAAGAAGTACAATGATACAAAAGTGTTTCCAACATAAATGGAAACCATACACAAGAATCATGATACAAATAAATAGATGAAAACTGGCTCCAAGACGGATACAATTCTGGAGTCACTGCAACAGCACCAATCCGCATCTCTCGATCCTCGACTGGGGGCCCAATGGGGTGCTTAGCACGTTCCACCCGACCATGTGGGTCCGAATACCCACCCCCCGTGCTAGGAGCTAACAAGAAAGAGACCACAACCAAGAACATCCAAACAGGGAACCACAAGACTCAACAACATACAAAAGTATCATAAAACTCAAGGATTACAATGACATATTCAACAACGTCCAAGAGTCATCAAAATAATTTAAAATCATAAATCTCATCACATAAATCAAAGCAATGACCAATAAACAAGTAACAAAACGATGATCATGAAACACTTCCAAAACAAACTGAATTAATAAACATAATACAATTCCAAATTGCAATTAAACAATACAATAACATCATAACACAATACCAAAAGAGTACAAGGTCATAAGTCAAATATCAATGAGATCATACAAGACCACCAAGTACATCAAGATATATTAAGGCAATAATCACAAATCAATATAAATCTATATATCAACAATCTAAACCAACTCCCACAACCTACTTCCAGAGGAACACAATAAAGTAAAAACATGGGCAACTAGGGGAGAGTGTCATCGCATAGTCCTACATGGGTTGTCCTATGCTCTTCCTCCCAACTGGAGGTGCCGGTCCCATCTATGGTTGTCCCAGGTTTCCTCCCAAAAAGAGAGCGCCGGGTCCATAGGGTGACTCCATGTGGAGCCGTGAGACCTCTCAGAAGACGAGGTCACGACCTGCCAACCACGGCCTTCCCTAGCCTCCATTAGCCTACCTGGGCAGCACTAATGAAGATGAGGCATCCATTTTATTAATCTTATAATGATATTACTACCCAACCTCCTAAGTTAATTATTAGGGTTTTCACTTATCACTAACTCCACTCGGCTATCCCTGCGTCTTCCCTTAAACGGGCCGCCCCCATTTATGCTCACTCCCTACAGACCCAACAACATAAAAATCAAAGGTTGTACCATCATAATTTGAACAAAGAATCACAACATAAAAGAATGCGAGGCATTATCCATCTCGCTAATAAGTACAAAATCAGAGTCTCAACAATTCCCGTACAACCCTTTCAAAATCATGAACCCAAACCACTTGCCACATCAAGGGCACATAAATATGGAGAACATCAAAAGTCAATCATCTCAAGCCTCTGCAAGCCAAAAGAATGAAAACCCACAAACAAGGGTAAAACGAAGCAACACAAGTTTTTCCCCAATAATTCCAACACAAGGATAAAATTTCCCTCAAATATGAGATTATCTCCAAAAGGTCACACAAAGAAAGTTTCATCAAAACCCATCCACAAAGCAACAATGGTGACACCTCAAATAGGGAAACACAAAAGAAAATCAACCTTTAATTCAACAAAATCACTTAATAAAACCAAAAGCCACCAACTAGGCATTCTACGGGAGACCTCAATTTTCTCCTCACAAGAACCCCCTTATAGTGGTACGTAAATCACCTTCAATGACAACAATTATTGCAAGGCCACCAGAACTATTTTCAATTCAAATATAATGAGTGAATACAAAAATAAGATCAACAACTCAAGCAGAGCCATCAATCATGACAATGGTAACATTAACCGATTTACCACTTAGGGTAAAGAACAAAAGAAAACATATGGGTTCCCAATGAATAACAACATAAATTAAATGAGAGGAAATCTCCAACTCAAAATCATGAAAGGTCACATCAAAAGGACCTATCAAAACAATCCATAAAACCACACATTCAAATACAATATAACCATTCATTCAATAAGAAGTAACTTGAAACAATCTAAAAAGAACATTATTTTAAAGATCAATCATTTCCAACATTTAAGGATAGCACAATATTGCGAAGTGAAGATAAAATCTAATGTTTTAAGCCATAAGACACTAATCACAAATATACTCTTCCAAACACAAATTAAAACAAATATATTCCAATTTATTACATTGACAACTTATCTTATTCTTGCTTGAAAAGACATATCGTTGTTCTACTTGAAATAACATTGCCTATCATTTTAGTAATTTTTATGTCTTGAAACAATAGTAAGAATACAATAATTAACTATATAAATTGAAGTAATTACTCTAGTTGACCTATGAAATATACATTAATTTTTTTATTTTTTTATTTTTAATTATTTTTCCTTATTTTAGTTTCTTAACTCAACATTTATTAATTACAGGTCCAAACCTTCAATTAATTAAGTGTATTATAAACCTACCAACTATATTTTCACATTTCATACATAATTAAATTTTAAGATCATTTTCCTCGAATAATAGTATTTGAGGTAAACGTAACATAATTACAATAATCTATAATTTTTGTCAAACACAATTGTCAACAATCCTATTCAATTACCCGAGAATACATAAGAGGAATAGTTGAATATATATATATTGAGTTAGAATATATATCAAAAGATGGTTGGTTAGGAGTAACAATTTAGTGTGAAAAGTGGCAACTATTTTTGGGTTGAGGAGCAGTTATTATAATTGTGAAAAAAATAGACTTAATCAAGGAAAAGCAATGATTATATTATGATGAAGAGCAAGGATCATCGTTTAAGGAATGGAAGCAATTTTCAAGAAACAATATTTTAGTATCGAAAGGCAGCAAGTTTTCTTGAAAGGCAACAATTTGATAATTCATCAAGGTAGTGATTCATTCAATACCAAATTATAAGAATCTCTCACTGGCCAACAGCAACAATCTATCATTATGTGTGCCAAATGAACAAGATGGAGTAGTTGACAGGGCTTAAGAAAATTTCAAGCAAATGCAATTAGCAAGCGTAAATGGGATGCCATATTTTAGAACATAATTTAAGAAAGATATGAACAAAAGATTTTACAAAGCTCTCAGAATCTTTGAATTAATGGCACACTTAGGAAGACATCTTGACAATGTAAGCTTGGCTTATTTTTCTAGTCAATGCAGCCATGTAGGTTTAGAGGATGAGACTGCTCACATCTCACACATCAATAACCCTTATAGCATTACATATAAAGTTGATCATTAGGAGTGTGCGGTCTACCTTCATGCCACACTAGCGCTCTTGGGGATTCCTAATTCTTGTTACTAAAATGCTGAATGGATCTTAGGCACCTATTGATCATAGATTAGACCCGAGGAAATTGAGTTTTGAATACATATTTTGCAACTCACAATACCATATTTCGATGCCACTCACAGATCTGCTCTTATTAAATTACACTACACATAATTGGTCAAATTGGGAGAAGGTAAACACCTAAAGAAAAATAAATTCATGATGCTAGAAAGAGATACAAACAAGATTTAACCAAAAAGGGGTAGAAACAATAACCAAAGCTAAATAATCATGCGTGCTTTAAGGAACATTGGTAAACTGACACCCATGACTGCGACCCCTGCAAGTCTAAGAGCTACAGTTGTAACGGGTTGCCAATGGTTTCAGGGAGGCTATTTAAATTTATACACGATCCAAAGTCTAAACACTGCAGCTGTGGTAGGTTGCCAATGGTATCAGGGAGATTATATATAAATTTAGATTACCAGACTATGCGAAGGAGCTCATCTAAACACTATATCCAATAACATCAATTTCTCTCAGCTTCGACTGAACGGAGGTAATTTGCAAAGGCTTGAAACATTGCGCAGACCAAGAGAATTAAATAATCTGCTCATTGGTCCTCAATTTCTTCACTTGAACAATCTGCTCATTGACGGCATCAGAGAAGACACACGAATCAAGCTTCCTCCAAGTTTGAGATGGTTACGGTTGCAAAAACGTGAGAAGCCATTTTCCTTCAGCCTTGTGGATAACACATGGGGATTTTGATAATAAAATCAGAGAGTTTATTTAAATCTATACACCCTACTATGTTCAACTGAGTCACTGTGACAGGTTGCCAAGAATATTAGGAAGTGAATATTGGAATTTGGAGATAACACCATCTACTTGAATTAATATCAATCCCAATTGCTCTCCTCAAGACTGACAGGAAAGAGACAGGTGAGGTGCAAAGTGCACAAAGACGAGGCACTTGAATTGTTTGATAGAGTGCCTCGAAGGAATGAGGTCAGAGGACTACATGATGAAAGATTTGTACAAAAAGGATTTTTTTATTCTAAAACCAATTTATCATAAAACCTACAAGATTAGAAGTAACCAAATATATGAGAACAGAAGATTGAGAGGGAGTATTCGCTTGGTTTTACCATCACAAACGTGACACGGGGTAATGACCAAACAGACTTAACAAAGGTGCTAAAACATGGACACCAACTGCTACTCGCAATTCTTTACTTAAGAGGATTAAATGGAACGATTAAAGACAAGAGTATCGGCTTGCAAAACAACAGGATTACTATTTCGATATGTGGGACAACATTCACCCTTAAAGGGGCATAATTCATTGAAACCTTTAGACTCGTGATTTACTTCAAACGGGTTGAACATCAAGCCATTTATATCATAAGACCATGCGAACAACCAGGTTTAAAATGTAGAGCTAAGCCAGATTTCTATGCTCCAAATTGAAGACTCAGACAATGACTCACAAGATTGAATGACATCATAAATCGAAGCAATCTCATTTTTCCTCTTTATGGAACTGCGTATTTCTAAACCCAATAATACGATCTAAGGAATCAAAATTGAGCATCTCTAAGAATCTATCAAATGGGTCAACTTTTCTTTTCAACACAAAATTAAACAAGGATGTAACAAGCACATACCGAGCATCTGCAACCTAGTGTTGTTATCACCTATATTGATAGCAGAATAGCATTAGTCGATAGTGAGGACCGGACATTTCCCCACCAAGTATTTGTTCCCCATTCCACGCCTCTACCTTGACCATATTGGAATCCCATGACTGTTAAACTTGCACATACCCCTCGAACTTTTAGATTGAGAAAAGAGATCCATTTTTTTACGCCTTCCTTCCTCCATCTCCAGTTACCATTCATGAATGTGATCGTTGGTGTTCCAGATTTGCACCCCCTGACTTACTGCATAATTCTTGTTTATAATTGTTTCATGGTGTCTTTTCCACTCCCCTCGGAGAACCGTTTGATTTCCACAATCATTTATTTATTTATTTAGCAATAAACAATTTTGTTTCCAGTTTTTTTTCTTGTTTAAAAACCCTTCAGCTTCCTATCTCCTTTTCCAAATAAATTTCTTATTATAATAATTATCTTTTGAAGATTATTTTGTTCATAATTACTATTAACTTCAATTTAACAATTTAAATCAAATTTATCTAATAATATCACTTTTACTTTTCAACGAATTAGTTTAATTTGAACATCTGCTCTAAGTCATTTGATTTAATTTAATTGATTATTATTTTTAATTTCTAATCATATTTTAAATAACCTTGCAAATCACTTATGATTTAATTAGTTATTTAAACATGATTTCTAACATATGATTTTTTCACACAATTAAATAACACAGTAATCAATGAAGCACACACAAAGTCTGAGCAATCGACGGAGGGCACTACATGTAAACCCTATGTTGGAGTCATCCCAAAATCATTTTCATTTCTTTACCCCCAACTCTCAAGCGACGTGTTGGTGACAATGTTGCACAAGCAACATCACCCAATGCACATTACACGTACCATGTACATGTATGGTTGTTAAATGTGAGTATATTGTATTATTGTTCAAAAAAAAAAATTATGTTTTTTAGCAAAATTTTTGGGCATGACATATCTCAATTCAAGTATTCAAATTATTATATAATTTCAAATTATAGTTATGAGATGGTTAAGCCTGGCCATTAAGCATCACTATTTGGTGGAATGTCAAGACTGACAATTATGAGGGAGGAAAATCTTCAACGTCAGGAGTATCACAAATAAAAAGTTGTGCTAGTAAGAAAGTTTCAGTTATGCACTAGCTTTCACGTTCCTTACAAATCTTCTTGGTATTTCCATTAATGTTGGCCCCATACTTTGTAGGTCATATCATACCAAATATCTGCTGCCATATACAAAAAATTAATGCTAGTAGATATCTCAATTCAAGTATTCAAATTATATTTGTGAGTCGATTAAGCCCGACCGTTAAGCATCACTATTTGGTGGAACGTCAAGACTGACAATTCTGAGGGAGGCAAATCTTTAATGTCAGGACTATCATGAATAAAAAAGTTGTGCTAGTACAACAAGGGAAAAGGTTATCCAACCCCCAAAATGACATGGGGCATCAGATGCCAAATGCCTATGCCCTTGCATACTCTCTGACTGCCCATGCACTAACATAGTGGACTGATAACCCCACTATCTATTTCACAGTCCTCTATTTTGATTTGTTTTGTTGTAGTAGTTTTTAGTTCTCCATTTTTCTTGTCTTTGCCTAACTAACAATAGATATCTCAATTCAAGTATTCAAATTACTTAATAATATCATGTTAGTTGTGAGCTGATAGTACATATATATAATGGTTTAAGTGTCATATCATAAGTGAAAGTGTAATTCCCCCCATGTTGATACTCTTTGATATTCTTATGTGTTGGTTTCATACTCGGTTTGTGATGGTGATTAGTTTACCGACTTGGTTGTGTGTTGATTCATAGTTTGGTTGGTTGGTTGCACTTGAAATTACTATGATGTTTGATGATACATTATGTGGTGGTTATATTACTTGGTTATGCCATGGTTTTCTTTAATATTATATGTGGTGATGTCGTGATTCTATGTTGCTATGGTTTCTGATGTATTTGTTAGTGAGTCTTGGTGAAAGGATGAAGTAGCATCACTCGCTTGTGAGTGCCCTGCTACCCCACAATTACCTTTCACTGTGTGTCTACAATGGAGATTTACATGCTACTTGATGTTTGTTTGTGTGAAGGAATTGTAGGAACAAAGTCTCGATTCCACCTGCTTCGGCAGGACAGGGCGAGCATTAAATTAACCCAACGGGTATGATGTTGAAAAAGGGAGTTGATAAGGAAGTGTCCTCATCCTGAGTCTATCACCTCGTTGTGAGTCTTTCAGTGTCGTGGTCTCAACCTTGTCTTTGTCTCAGTATTGTTGTTGTTTATTTATTTTATTTGTGGATAGTTGTTATTTAATTTATCCTTATTTTTATATGGGATTAATTAATATTATCTTGTAGATATGATTAATTGTATGTAATTGTAATTTAGTTAAATGTTGGTTTTAAAATATTGTAAATTAAAGATATTTAATTAATTAAAAAGGATAGAGTAATTAATTTAAATAAATAATGTTTGTGATAATTGTAATTGTCTTTTTCAAAATATTAATATTTTAAAATCTAAGGATAATATCATGTGAAGATAAATGTGAAATTAATGAATTTTTAATTTAAGATTGTGAGATAAGTGTGAGCTTTTAAAGCAAGAAAAAGAGCCAATGCATGGGTTGGATTTTTGAAAAAGAAAAAAGATCTTTATTTATTTTTCCTTATTTTATTGTGAAAAAAGAGAAGTTTCTACACACACAGAGGATGGTTTTTAGTTTTGGTATGGAAAAGAAAAAGATAGGTTTTTGTGCTTCTCTGTTAAAATTGTTCTTGGAAAGAAAATATAATATTGATCCAGAAGTTAGCTGGAAGAAGGAATTGGAGAAGGAATTGCAGAGAGATTCTATTTTCAAAAAAGGAAGAAGGTTGTTGTGTTTGGATTCGTCATCAAACGAAGGACTCCAGGTTCTTTTTGATTAATTTATTCTTTTATTTTTGATAGATCTGTAAGGGAAAACGAAAATCATGTCTGCCATTCTTTAAATTGAGATCTATGTTTTTTTTTAAAAAGGTTTTGGTTGTTAAAAAAAAAAATTGCTTGTGTTAAACCTTTAAATCTTCTGTAGAAAATTAGTGAGAAACCTTCTGATTTCCTTCAATAAATCTAGTTATGAGATATTTGATTTGAAAAGAAAATTGATTTGTTGTGGAAATTAAAATTGTATACCCTATTTATTAATTTTGTGTTGGAGAAAAAATTGGACTATGGATTCATTGTATTTGCATTATTTATTTTGTGTTTAGTGGGCAAATATATATACATATATATATTTAAATTTTATACTCTGTCTTTTGAAAATAAATATAAAATAATATATATATACACGGTTTTGGATTTTGTGTTTGCATTTTTGAAAGAATAAAATATATATACATAAAATGTTTATTTACTTTTCGGTTTTCGTGTTGAAGAAATGAAATAAAATATATAAAAATATTTATGAAGTTTCAATTTCCGTGTCATTTTTGGTGAAGAAATAAAATTATAAATATATATATATATATATATTAGAGTGGTAAACTTATACCACCTCGACCCCATTGATGTATCTGTGAGACCATAAGTACATGCCTGCTTGGTAGGGTTCTTTGAGCAACATAACAATGTGGTATGGCCTCCCTAATGGGAATGCCGCGGTGCCACCTCACTAACTGCGTGGGGTCGGTCCTTAAAACTTGTGTTTAATTCAATTTTTTTTATTTAATTCGATTTCATATTAAAATTTGATTTTTATATGTTATTTAGTATATATATATATATATACTGACTGTTGTTAATTATAGTGATGTATAAAGGCATTTTTATCATATGATTAAATGCATAATTTTTAATATATGTTTTATTATATTGTATATACGTATATATGTATATATGTATATACGAGTAAAAACATATATACATGTATATATATATGGTTATGAATGTTGTGATGGTGAAATAGTTGGATAATTAAATAAATTTGCAATGTTATAGTGTAAGTGAGTAAATTAGAGATAAACCATGTGATTTAATTAAGTTGAATATTCTTGAGTAAATTAATTAATTTATTTCTTGGTGAAATTATTGTGTATTGAAATGTGTTATATGGTGTTGTTTTACGTATTGTGTACTCTCGAGATTATTCGTTGAATCAATTGTGGTTTTCACTTAAATGAGATTTTGTATTGTGGGAAAAACCCTTGAATTACTTTATCCTTCTCTAGGAGCTTAAGTTGTTAGTTAGGGACTTCCAAAGGTGGGGAAATTGATGTTTATATTTGATATTGTAAATTGATATTGGCCCTATGTTTCGGCTATGGTTGTGATTTGAGTTTACACATGGGTTGTACCATTTTATGGATGTTGTTTCATATGATTTTGGCGAGATGGTTTTTCCTCATGGATGTTTCATTTGCTAGTTATGTGTTTTTGTGGTACAACTCCTTGGTGTTGGATTTTTTTACGTTTGGGTTTCTGGGGAGAGTGGCTCTATGTGGCGGCCGGCGCACAAAGGGGTTGTTAGGGTAACCCACGTTAGAGTTAGAGTAATGAGTGATAACCTAATTAATTAATTAGGGGGAGGGTAGTTAAACATTAATAAGATGATTATGGTTGCCTCGCCCGCCTGTTAGTGCTATCATAGACTAAAGGTGGGCTGAGAAGGTCGTGGTTGGCATGATCGTTGCCTCATCCTCACGAGAGGTTAACGGTTCTGCATGAGTCACCCTATGGAGCGGTGCCTTGAGATAGGCAACCAGGATAACCATAGATGGAGGCGACACCTTGTGATAGGTTGTCTAGATAATCCATGTAAGGCCATGCGATGACACTCTCCTCTAGCATTCCTTTTTTTGATGTGTTGTATTGAAATCCTCTGGAAGTGGTCTATTGTTATGTTTTGGAGATTTATTGTCGTTATGTGATATTTCTTTGTGTTCTCTTGCTTTTTCGTGTCTGGAGTTTACTCTTGCCTTACTGTTTGGATGTGCTTGGTCGGGGATCCTTCCTTGTTTACTCCCAACACGGAGGTGGTTGGGTGGAACGTGCTACGCACCCCATTGGGTCCCCTTATGATGCAGTTGTACCATTCAATGCAAAGTTTTACTGATGCAGTTTGATCCAGGATTCATATGTTACCAGATGTATATTTGTACTCTAAATGTATTCTATGTATTGATGTATTACTCCCGCGTGCGTTGGGAAGAATTATAATGTAATTTTGTATGTGTTCATTGAGATGTACTATCAGACTGATGTAATGTATTATCATACCATGTAAATCATTCTTGAACTACCATTTGTAAATACTGTTGATGTTATGTTGTATCTGTGGAAATATGTACTTAATATCTCCATAATTAATTTATGGTAATTTGCATGTATGGTTTTATATGGATTATTCTTATCATTTTGGTTATCGTTAATGAATTTTTTAAATGATGATGTGTGAATGAATGGATTTCGTAATTGGTAATTTAATGTTTCATTTGTTAACTTTGTTATGGGATTGTTTAGGTAATGTCACCTCATGTACCCCAAGGGACTTTGATGTGCAACTTGAAACTTTGGTTATGTTGGAAAACTTAAAGTGCAGTCCTTATGTTTTAAAAAAAAATTGTTGCATTCTTAGTTGTTCCTTTGGGGTTTGCGCAACGGGGCGTTACAACTTGGTATCAGAGCCAAGGTTGCTAACACTGGGTTCTCTGGGTAGTTTGTGTCTATTAGGCAACCTTTGCGTTAACTCTAACCCTAATTGTTGTGTAGGATCATGCCTCGGGGTAGAGGTCATGGCCGAGGAAGAGGCTGAGGTGGTGGCTGTGGAGCCAACTGCCAAAGTCCATCACCACCAAGTTCCCACGGTTCAGAGCATGAGGAACGACAAAGTCCTCAAAACAATCCGTCAGGTGGTGGTCAGAACCCAAAACAACCTGGTTTGGATGGACAATTGCAGCACCTTCTGGGGGAGATTCTTTATCGGTTGGGACCCAGGACGAAGGAGGAGCAGCGGGTCAAGAGAGAAAGGGAAAGGTCACTGAGGCAGAGGGAAATAACGACAGATCAGGATGCAATGCTAGTTGTTCATATGAGAGACTTGATGAGAGCACACCTGCCTACATTCAATAGTTCTGGAGGAGGTCTGGAAGCAAAAACATGGTTAATTGATTTGGATTGATGCTTCGCGATGCACCCCTATGGTAGCAATACCAAAGCTCGGTGCATAGTCATGCATCTACGAGGCTTCACATCCACTTGGTGGCAGCTGGAAGAGCAAAACTTACATCTAGATATCAACATGGTCACATGGGATCTATTTTTGGACAGGTTCAGGGCTCACTTCCTTTCAGATCATTGGAGGCAACGCAGGGCAGATGAGTTTCATGACCTTAAGCAGATGTCAATGTTCGTTGAACAATATGAGCGATGATTCTATGAAATGAAGCAATATGCAGGAATCAATCATGATGACAGAATGCTAGTTCAACATTTTGTTCGGGGCTTAAACGCCTAAATCAGTGGTGGAGTTAAAGTCTTCAAGCTAAAGATAATGGAGGTAGCGGTTGAGAAGGCTCGTCTAGTAGAAGAAAATTTTGCAATGGCATTGGGAGGACACAAAGGAGTTCAGATTGGTAGTGTTCTAGCATCATGTTTTGGTTCTAGAGGTGGACAACCTCAAGCTGGAGGGTCTTCCAAGAATTTTTAGGCACCCTCTAAGGGTGGTCCGCAACAACAGTAATAGTCACAACCCAAACAAAACAAATCACAGTCTCAATAGGGAGACAGATCTCAGAACAGGGAGAACCGAAGTTGGCAGTGTAATAGACTAGATCATTTTGTGCAGCCTGCACAAAGCACATAGTTAGCACCTTCATGAGGTAGTTTTCAGCAATCGAGTGCATTGTCTGCTGTTAGAGGATTTGGGCGAGGCACAGGTTGTTTCTCATGTGGACAGCAGGGACATATTGCCAGACAGTGTCCACAAAGGAGTACTTCAGGTTTTAGCCAGAAACCAGCAGTTTTTGAGCCGATAGTGGGCAATGTGGGTAGAGCACATTGGGTGTTTGTGGCAGTGGAAAATCATCAAGCAAAATATCAGGGCACTATGATTGAGACTTCAGGTGTGTTGCATGATACTAGTATTTCCATACTCTTTGATTCTGGTGCATATGACTCTTTTATATCTCCTTTAGTAGTAGAGCGATGTAGATTGGTGGCATCTAGGCAAGGCATAAAATGGCAGGTTGAATTGGCCTTAGGGTCAAAGGTTGTAGTAGAGAAGCTTGTTTAGGGTTGTAGTTTGGATATAGGGGCATTGACAACTAAGGTGGACTTTCGGATCCTACCACTTGGATCGTATGATGTCATATTGGGAATGGATTGGTTGAGTGCATGTCGTACCATGATAGACTGTTGCCGTAAAGCAATGCAGTGTGTTGATGATTATGGAAAGGAGGTGGAGATCGTGGGTATTCAAAGGCCCATTTCATTGCGAATGATCTCTGCCATGCAACTAAAAAGGTTTTTCCAGTAGGGTTGTCAGCTTTTTGCAGTATTAGTGGGTGATCTTGAGTCAGAGGATAGTCAAGGGGTGTCATTAGATGATTACCCACTCCTTAAGGGGTTTTCTAATATTTTTTCGAGCGAGATACCAGGTATGCCACCAAAGCGGGATATAGATTTTAGGATTGATCTAGTACCTGGAGCTGAGCCTATATCTTAGGCTCCGTACCAGATGACAATGCAGGAGCTTCAAGAACTTCGTTTGCAATTGGAGGAGCTATTGGCTAAGGGGTTTATCCACCCAAGTGTTTCCCCTTGGGGAGCACCCGTAATTTTCATAAAGAAGAAGGATGGTTCTCTCTATTTGTGTATTGATTACAAGCAATTGAACAAAGTAACGGTGAAGAACTGATATCCCCTGCCCAAAATTGATGATCTTTTTGATCAGATAAAAGGAGCGAAGATATTTTCTAAGATTGATCTCAAATCGGGGTATCATCAGTTGCAAATTGTGGAACCAGATATTCATAAACAACATTCTGCACTCGATACAGACATTACAAGTTCACTGCGATGTCGTTCAGGTTGACAGATGCACCTTCAGTCTTCATGAGCTTAATGAATGGGGTGTTCCAAACATATTTGGATAGATTCATCCTTGTGTTTCTCGATGATATTTTGATTTATTCCAAATCTATGGAGGAACATGAGGAACATCTAAGACAGGTGCTGCAGTGCTTAAGGGACAATCAATTGTATTCCAACCTGGCAAAGTGTGAATTCTATAAGACTGAAGTTCAATATTTGGGCCATGTCATTTAAGGTGAGGGAATTTTCGTTGATCCTACAAAGATTCAGGCTATTGTGGATTGGCCTGTACCCACAAATATCTCAGAAATTCACAGTTTCATGGGACTAGCAGGCTATTATCGGCGGTTCGTCCAAGGCTTTTCTAGGATTGTGCATCCCATTAACTCTCTCCAGAGGAAGGGGAAGAAATTTCTTTGGTCAGATCAATGTCAGTTAGCATTCCAGATTCTTAAGGAAAAGCTGACCAGTGCACCAATTTTGGCAGTACCGGATCCTACGGGGGAATTTGTAGTATGTACAGATGCTTCCTTGGAAGGTTTAGGGTGTTTTGATGCAAGAAGGGCGAGTGATTGCGTATGAATCCCATAAACTTAAGGATCATGAATTGAACTACCCCACACATGATCTTGATTTGGCCATTGTGGTTCATGCTTTGGTAAGATGGAGACATTTCCTTTTAGGGCATCGGTTCAAGTTGCATACAGATCATCGTAGTCTGCAATACATCTTCACGCAACCGAAACCTGAATGCAAGACAGAGAAGGTGGATGGAATTCTTGTGCGAATATGATTTTGAAGTAAAGTATATCGAGGGCAAAAAGAATGTGGTGGCAGATGTTTTGAGCCGACGTAGACATGATATTTCTATAGTGGCTCTCTAGGTTGATTTGAGGAGTCAGATCCTCACTGCTCTTTCCTCGGACAATTGGTATCAAGAGGTGAAATATGAAATCGAGTCGGGTAGAACTCTGGAAGGAAAATTTGTTGGATACTCATTGGATTCTGATGGTGTCTTGCGTTATGCGGGCTGGATGTATGTACCTCCTGCAAAGGGTCTTCGCACCCTAATCTTGACTGAAGCCCATCGAGCACCTTATTCGACACATCCCGGAGTTAAGAAAATGTATGCAAATCTGTGCTCACTATATTTTTGGGTAGGATTGAAGCGTGATATCACCAATTTTGTGGCTAGATGTCTAGAATGTCAGAGGGTTAAGGCTGAGCATCATCATCTGAACAGGGTTTTTGCAGCCTCATCTTGTTCCAGAATGGAAGTGGGACATTATCTCTATGGATTTCATTGTCGGCTTGCCTATGTCTTCTAGGCGACACGATGCTATCATGGTCACTGTGGACAAAGTGACCAAGGTAGCCCATTTCTCTCCTATCTGATCTTCCTATATTGCTTCTTTGGTGGCCAAGGTGTTCATGGAAGACATTGTTCGATTGCATGGGATACCACGAAGAATCATTTCCGATAGAGATCCGGTATTCACATATGCGCTATGGACATCTTTACAGCGGTCCTTAGGAACTCAATTGAACTTTAGTTCTACCTACCATCCAGAGATAGATGGTCAAACTGAGAGAGTCAATCAGGCGCTTGAGGATATGCTCCACATGTATTTCATGGACCAACAATCACGTTGGGAAGATTATCTGCACTTGGTCGAGTTTTCCTATAACAATGGTTACCATAGTTTGATCATCATGGCTCCTTTTAGGCTTTATACGATCGTCCTTGTCATACCCCTTTGAGCTAGGATCGGTTAGAGGACAGGTTCTTCTTGGACCTGAAATGCTTCAAGATATGGAACAACATGTAGCTCGCATCCGAGAGCATCTTGTAGTAGCTCAAGATAGGCAAAAGAAGTATGTTGATGCACATAGAGTTGATCGGTAGTTTGTAGTTGGTGATCAGTTGTTTCTTCGAGTACGTCCGCGAAAGAGCCCTATTCATTATGGAAAGGGTTCTAAGCTTGCACCCCACTTTGTAGGGTCATTTGAGGTGTTAGAAAGAATTGTTCCTGTAGCCTTGCCACCCAATCTGTCTTAGATTCACGATGTTTTTCATGTTTAAGTCCTTAGACCATATTTTCCTAATGTTACTCACATACTTGATTGGAATGCTCTACAGGTCAAGGATGGGCAGCTAGCTCTCAAGTTCGTGGCCGTGCTACAACACCAGAGACTCACCCTCAGGGGCAAAGATATTGAACAGGTGCGGGTTCAGTGGGACCCGAATGACGAGACTTTGGCAACGTGGGAGGATGCATCCCATATTAGAGAGGCTTACCCATATTTATTTACTGGCTTCTAGGAGTAAGCCATGTTCTTGGGGGGGAGGATGTAATACCCTCCATGTTGCTGATACTCTTTGATACTCTTATGTATTGGTTTGATACTTGGTTTGTGATGGTGATTAGTTCACCGACTTGGTTGTGTGTGGATTCATAGTTTGGTTGGTTGGTGGCACTTGACATTACTATGATGTTTGATGATACATTATGTTGTGGTTATATTATTTGGTTATGCTATGGTTTTCTTTAATATTATATGTGGTGATGTTGTGATTCTATGTTGCTATGGTTTCTGATGTATTTGTTAGTGAGTCTTGGTGAAAGGATGGAGTAGCATCACTCGCTTGCGAGTGCCTTGCTACCCTGCGATTACCTTTCACGGTGTGTCTACAATGGAGATTTACATGCTACTTGATGTTTGTTTGTATGAAGGAATTGCAGGAATAAAGTCTCAATTCCACTTGCTTCGGCAGGACAGGGCGAGCATTATATTAACCCAATGGGTATGATGTTGAAAAAGGGAGTTGATAAGGAAGTGTCCCCGTCCCAAGTCCGTCACCTCATTGTGAGTCTTTTAGTGTCGTGGTCTTGACCTTGTCTTTGTCTCACTATTGTTGTTGTTTATTTATTTTATTTGTGGATAGTTGTTATTTAATTTATCCTTATTTTTATATGGGATTAATTAATGTTATCTTGTAGATATGATTAATTGTATGTAATTGTAATTTAGTTAAATGTTGGTTTTAAAATATTGTAAATTAAAAGATATTTAATTAATTAAAAAGGATAGAGTAATTAATTTAAATAAATAATGTTTGTGATAATTGTAATTGTCTTTTTCAAAATATTAATATTTTAAAATCTAAGGATAATATCATGTGAAGATAAATGTGAAATTAATGAATTTTTAATTTAAGATTGTGAGATAAGTGTGAGCTTTTAAAGCAAGAAAAAGAGCCAATGCATGGGTTGGATTTTTGAAAAAAAAAAAAAGATCTTTATTTATTTTTCCTTATTTTATTGTGAAAAAAGAGAAGTTTCTACACACACAAAGGATGGTTTTTAGTTTTGGTATGGAAAAGAAAAAGATAGGTTTTTGTGCTTCTCTGTTAAAATTGTTCTTGGAAGGAAAATATAATATTGATCTAGAAGTTAGCTAGAAGAAGGAATTAGAGAAGGAATTGCAGAGAGATTCTATTTTCAAAAAAGGAAGAAGGTTGTTGTGTTTGGATTCGTCATCAAACGAAGGAATCAGGTTCTTTTTGATTAATTTATTCTTTTATTTTTGATAGATCTGTAAGGGAAAACGAAAATCATGTCTGCCATTCTTTAAATTGAGATCTATGTTTTTTTTTAAAAAGGTTTTGGTTGTTAAAAAAAAAAATTGCTTGTGTTAAACCTTTAAATCTTCTGTAGAAAATTAGTGAGAAACCTTCTGATTTCCTTCAATAAATCTAGTTATGAGATATTTGATTTGAAAAGAAAATTGATTTGTTGTGGAAATTAAAATTGTATACCCTATTTATTAATTTTGTGTTGGAGAAAAAATTGGACTATGGATTCATTGTATTTGCATTATTTATTTTGTGTTTAGTGGGCAAATATATATACATATATATATTTAAATTTTATACTCTGTCTTTTGAAAATAAATATAAAATAATATATATATACACGGTTTTGGATTTTGTGTTTGCATTTTTGAAAGAATAAAATATATATACATAAAATGTTTATTTACTTTTCGGTTTTCGTGTTGAAGAAATGAAATAAAATATATAAAAATATTTATGAAGTTTCAATTTCCGTGTCATTTTTGGTGAAGAAATAAAATTATAAAAAAAAAAAAATTATATATAATGGGGGGGAGTGGTCAGCTGCCGTCGTACCACCCCCAACCCATGTGGTACTATGCACAGACCATAGGTTGTGCATAGCAACCGAGGCTACTAGACGCAGCCATGTGGGCTACGGCCTCCCCAATGGGAGGTACGCAGTACCACTACTGCTACGTGGGGTCGATTCTTAAAACTTGTGTTTAATTCAATTTCATAGTAAAATTTGATTTTTATATGTTATTTAGTATATATATATATACTGACTGCTGTTAATTACAGTGATGTATAAATGCATTTTTATCATATGATTAAATGCATAATTTTTAATATATGTTTTATTATATTGTATATACGTATATATGTATATATGTATATACGAGTAAAAACGTATATATATGTATATATATAAATGGTTATGAATGTTGTGATGGTGAAATAGTTGGATAATTAAATAAATTTGCAATGTTATAGCGTAATTGAGTAAATTAGAGATAAACCATGTGATTTAATTAAGTTGAATATTCTTGAGTAAATTAATTTATTTATTTCTTGGTGAAATTATTGTGTATTGAAATGTGTTATATGGCATTGTTTTACGTATTGTGTACTCTCGAGATTATTCGTTGAATCAATTGTGGTTTTCACTTAATTGGGATTTTGTATTGTGGGAAAAACCCTTGAATTAGTTTGTCCTTCTATAGGAGCTTAAGTTGTTGGTTAGGGACTTCCAAAGGTGGGGAAATTGATGTTTATATTTGATCTCAAGTGTAAATTGATATTGGCCCTATGTTTTGGCCATGGTTGTGATTTGAGTTTACACATGGGTTGTACCGTTTTATGGATGTTGTTTCATATGATTTTGGCGAGATGGTTTTTCCTCATGGATGTTCCATTTGCTAGTTATGTGTTCTTGTGGTACAACTCCTTGGTGTTGGATTTTTTTTATGTTTGGGTTTCTAGGGAGAGTGGCTCTACGTGGGGGCTGGCGCACAAAGGGGCTGTTAGGGTAACCCACATTAGAGTTAGAGTAATAAGTGATGACCTAATTAATTAATTAGGGGGAGGGTAGTTAAACATTAATAAGATGATTATGGTTGCCTCGTCTGCCTGTTAGTGCTATCATAGACTAAAGGTGGGCCAAGAAGGCCGTGGTTGGCATGATCGTTGCCTCGTCCTCATGAGAGGTTAACGATTCCGCATAAGTCACCCTATGGAGCGACGCCTTGAGATAGGCAGTTGGGATAACCATAGATGGAGGCGGCACCTTGTGATAGGTTGTATGGATAATCCATGTAAGGCCATGCGATGACACTCTCCTCTAGCATTCCTTTTGAGATGTTTGTATTGAAATCCTCTGGAAGTGGTCTATTGTTATGTTTTGGAGATTTATTGTTGTTATGTGATATTTCTTTGTGTTCTCTTGCTTTTCGTGTCTGAAGTTTAGTCTTGCCTTACTGTTTGTATGTGCTTGGTTGGGGATCCTTCCTTGTTTACTCCCAGCACGGGGGTTGTAATGCCCAGATTTTGCACTCGGCAAACATAAAACACAACTAATTTTTTTTTTTTTAAAGTCTAAGATGCTAACTCTGCCTGTTAACATTAATAATAAGGTTAGTGTTAATATTACCTTCTCTCTCATGACTAAAATATTATCAATATATATATTAGTACTTTTCTTGAAACTAACATATTAATAATTCCCACTTAATATTAATATTAGTAAGCCCAATTAAAAATTCTTCCTATTTACATATAGTTCATTTATTTATTTAAAAAGTCTTCTAACTCTTATTATTTATATCTATATTTAACTACATGGTAATGAAGGCTATATATAAAAATAATGGCTTTAATTACTTATACGTAATTGATCTATAGAAAAAAAATCTAAATAAATAAGTAAAACTTCCTTTTCACAAAAGCATATCAACTCTTACCCAAATCTTATAAATATATTATTTTCTTTTCTTATAAATAATATTTAACTTTTCATAGAAAATAAAGTAACAAAAAGTAAATCTCTTTTTAACAAAATAGAATAATTTTTTACCTTTATGCTTACTCCTATTTTCAAATTAGTATAATCCCCATCTAGGGAGTGGAAATATATTTCCCTCCTCTTTTTTTCAAGATATATGGAGATTTATTTTAAAGTTTCACTCACTTTAAAAGTTCATAAGTTTAAGAATATGTAAGCCTAACCACTTTCCCACGTGTGACATGCCTTGATTTAAAAAAGTCTACAAAATTGTGAGGTAAGGAAAAGTACCCTAAGGAATATAATAAGATGAAATTTAGTGGAGAGAAAATAGACACTCACGTAAGAGGAAGAAGGAGAATGCTAGCACATAACATTAAAGATAGATGAAATTAAAAGGAACTCAAATCAATATGCATCCCCCTCATGCTATATGCTGATAAATATGTTATTTAAACATGAAACTTAGTTGTATTTGATGAGAGTAAAATATAAGAATGTAGTCTTAACAAAGATTTCTTGGTAACTGCAATGCCTCCCGCTAAATATTTGGTGATTTTTTTTCCATTTTCTTTAATCCAAAAAGGCTTTTGTGTTATAAACTCCACTAAATAAACTAATCACGTCCATTTTGAAAATGGAGATAAATCGCCACTCCATTGCACGGTGGTCAAAACAAAATATTATCTCTTTATTATTATTTTTATTAACTTAGACTCTTTACGTATTACACACCATTTGTTATGGGTTTGGTCCCCAGCTGAAGGATGAGATCATGAAAATCATAGTTGTGCAGAAGCAAAACGTGGGTTGGGTAGAGAGCACGATTCAATAAATGATATTGCAAGTTTGTGTGGTGTCCATTTTAAATTTGGAAAGAAAGGAAATAAGGAACCCTAATCACAACATTTTACGCGCCCTCATGATTTCAAGGCAGCGGCCATGGGAAGAGTAGGTTGAAGGAAAGCAATGGGGGGGTAATGAGCCCAAGGTTAAACAACATTTCATTTCCCCCTTACAGGTCTCAAACAACAGTAACCAGAATCGGATCAAACTCTACATGGCATCAAGTCATCCTCCATAGTGAAACAAAGACTTCCATTTTGCTTCACGAGACAAGGGTTTGTCCATTAGTGTATATATATATATATTTTTGATAGTTTTGCTTAGGTTTAAGCTGGACAGAATAACATGTGGTGGTTTCCATTTTCTTTCCTGCAACAAAATTTCAGTTTCCTTTATTATTATTTACTTATCTATTCTAAATACTCAATAGGTGGGAAGCATAAACCTAATTACCTATTCACAACATAGCAAGTTCTTTGTTTTAGAAAAGGGGTGACTTCCAACCCCAATGTATTTGTCTACTTATGGTTGTGCAAGAGGATATTACTCTGTGCGTATATTTGAGGCAATACCCATTTTCTGCATATGACAATGTAATGATGTATTGTCTATACTTTTATATTATTCTCCCCTGTTTTGATTTTTTTTTTTTCACAAAATCTCAATGCAAATAATCTCTCAATTCTCTTAAATATAGATACATTCCTATTTCTTTTAATAGTGTAGAAGTATTGAATGTGTGAAATTTCTATGCCATCTATCTACATATAGTCTATGCTTGTCATGCAACTACATTTACTGGTATGGACATATTATCTTGAATATTTTGTAAGACTGAAATACCACCAAGTAAAACAACAAAGAGAAAGACCTCTAAAAGTAAATATAGTCTTGTTTTTAAAGGAAACATCCATGAATGTTTTGAATATAATACTAACATTATTTCCTTGTTTCTTTCCTTAAACTGGTAAAACAAAATGCTATTTACCTTTCTATATTTTTGAGTATATTGAAAATGAATAAATGCTTAATAAGCAACATGTTTCATCAAAAATAGAATAGAAAATTTATATTACGATTCCGTCCATATTGAATGAATACCTGAAGTAAAACACCTGTTTAATTTTAACATCACAAAAAGTCATATATATATATGAGACTTTTCAACATAACAAGATATACATTTATATTTTTCACAATATGCAGGCTTCCTTTCTTAAAATCATAGCATAAAATATAAGTATTTCTTTTCTTTTTCTACTTTCAAAATATAATAAAAGCTGCTTTCTCAAAAGTTACATATACATCTCTTTCTTTGTCTTTTATATGATTTACTTAAGTTCATTACATATCTTGCTTACAATGTAAAATAAATAAAGACAGTCCCTCAACTACTATATTAAAAGAAACTCTACTACAACATTGTATGTGCAATTATGTTAAAATGATAAACACTTATTTTCCTCACAATATGCAATACAAAATTTTTATAATAGCAAGCATCAAGAAGGGTCGATTCCTCTTGAAATAACAATATCATATTCCATCCACCAAGAAATGTAGCTACTCCCAAAAGTCATGAGCTCTTTCCAAAACTGCAACTTTCATGCTTTACTTCAACCTACAAAAGGCACACCAAACTTTTCTCTAAAGGCCAATGGGATGCTCACCTCCCAACCTTTGGTTGGAAAACCAACCATCCCCGAGCTAGGAGGCACCTTGGTAACTAGGTACATTCATGCAAGCCAAATACATTTAACACTCAAATACACATAGAAAATATACACACCCACTCAAGGGGAATTTTCACATAACAAAGAGTTCATTATGAACCCAATACGGGGAATGGAGGTGGACTACGCGCTCCATTTTGAGGACCCAAAAGTAATATCATGAATAAAAATCACCAAGTTTTCAACCCTTCATTACAAACCTTTCCTCCACATCTCCTTATCCACCCAACCATTCTTCACATTACACAACACTTAGGGGTACTCATACCCACCTTCTAAACCTCTCCTTTTAAAGGAGGAATAACTTGTCCTCATAGAGGTTCCTACTCCAACCATCCCCAAACTTGGGATGCTATTCCCAAATTTGGGTGAGCCTATTCTATTACAACCCTTTTCCCCAACAATATACACAAAAACAAACAAAATTTAAAAGAAGCATTTCAAAACACACAAATAAATGTACATAGTTTACAAGTTTAAAACAACATAAACAAATGGGTGTGGTGATCCTACCTCAATCCTTGAAACTTTGGAAAGAAGTGGTGAGGGTGAACACAACTCCTTCTCCAAGCTTGCTTTCCAATCCTTCAAGCCAAATCCAAGAGCTCCCAAAAAAAAATCACAACTCCAAAACAAAGAATGCCTAAAAGAGAACCCCTAAAACCCTTGTTCTTAATTTTTTCTTATAGAATTCAATTTTGAATTTCTTTTGAATGGGGAAGTGACACTTGTCACTCACCCATTCACCCTCCCAAGCACATTCACCCATGTGTACTCTCACATGTGTGAGAACTTGGGGTACTTCCAAGACAACATAGAGAAGTGGGAGTGGAAAGGGACTAGTCCCCATCCCACTTCTCAAAACCTTATTTTCGTCAAACCTCTTTAAAACCTCAAAAATGGTGTTCAATCATGAAACTAACTCAAAATTTTAGGCTGAAAAGGTACCTAACCCATAGGTACTTGACCTAGAGACCTTAAATCAATAAAAACACTTAAAAATTTCAACTTTTCAACCCCCAAAAAGTGCCTTAAAGATCAAATCCGAGTTTTTCCACTTAGGTGGACAACTCATCACTTAAATGGATTGACATGGAAATTAAAACCAATTTACAAACATTCACAAACATCACAAAAAATATATTACATAATGGAACTATAATCCCTCCATATGGACTATAGCTTGGCTTCACTGGTAAATTCACTCAGACAAAAGTTACCTCCAATTTTCATTGGCCATGGAAAGTGTACCTGCACACTCAATGCACATGTTAATCCATCCAAGTATTAAAACAATTGAATGACCACTTCATATACACAAGTTTCCATCTAAATAAATCATAAAATTGAATCACTATTTCATATACACAAGTTTCCACCCAAATAAATCATATATCAAAATAATTAAAGCACCATTTCATATACATAAGTTTCACAATTTCACCAAGCATATATATCTCATATCATAACTAGAAAAATCACTAATCACCTATCATATCAAGTTCTTTTTACCTTAATTTTCAATTTCATCAAATTATAACATGGTTTATTCACAACAAATATTTCATTTGTTCATCATTTCAAAATTCAAATTGAACAACCACAGTAACTAGCATAAATTTAGGTCAACCATCATAGTCATCTAACTAAACATGTAGCATCATAATCAAATCATCATAAGAACTCAAATGTCTAAATACCATAGTCAAATCATCATAAGAACTCAAATGTCTAAGTATCATGTCATCAAGAGTATCTCTAAGCATAATCAATAACCACAACTCAAAATAGTCTAAATACTAGGTGTATCATAGGGGTAGGCCTCACAGGGGTGGTTGGGTGGAACGTGCTATGCACCCCGTTGGGTCCCCTTATGATGCAGTTGTACCATTCAGTGTAGAGTTTTGCTGATGTAGTTTGATCCAAGATTCATATGTTATCAGATGTACATTTGTACTCCAGATGTATTCTATGTATTGATGTATCACTCCCACGTGCGTTGGGAAGATTTATAATGTAATTTTGTATGTGTTCATTGAGATGTACTATCAGACTGATGTAATGTATTATCATACCATGTAAATCATTCTTGAACTACCATTTGTAAATACTGTTGATGTTATGTTGTATATGTGGAAATATGTACTTAATATCTCCATGATTAATTTATGGTAATTTTTATGTATGGTTTTATATGGATTATTCTTATCATTTTGGTTATCATTAATGAATGTTTTAAATGATGATGTGTGAATGAATGGATTTCGTAATTGGTAATTTAATGTTTCATATGTTAACTTTGTTATGGGATAGTTTAGGTAATGTCACCTCGTGTACCCCAAGGGACTTTGATGTGCAACTTGAAACTTTGGTTATGTTGGAAAAATTAAAGTGCATTCCTTATGTTTAAAAAAAAAAATTATTGCATTCTTAGTTGTTCCTTTGGGGTTTGCGCGATGGTGCATTACAGAAAGTTGGTGCATAACTGAAACCATTAAAATGAATAGAAAAAAATTTGAACTATAATAATATCTATTATTATATTAGGAAACTTTTAGACATCTTATTTATATTTGGAATTAGATAATTTAATATCCATATTAGAAGATAATGTAGATATAAACAAAGTTGCTAATAGTAATAATTAATAAGGCTGATATGAGTCATATTTATAATATAATAGAATCAAGAGTAAATTTAAAATATCATATTACTAATATAATGTAAGTGTTGATATCTTAAGTAGAGTTAATACCATTACAACCGTCCTTTTGGTTAATGTTATAAATAAAGTTGATATCATACTATACTTAATTAGGGCTAAAAATTAATAAACTTAATTTGGTTAAGCCTTATATCTTGTAGATATAAGTTGTAAAAAGTAATTAATATATATAATATTATGATATACCATTTGTAGTACCCTCCATTTTGCTTATATTTTCTAACAGTATGTTTTTACTTTGATAGACCCTAATACTTTGTTTTGATGTACTTGATCGCTAACAGTAGAGCGATGGAGGATTTATTTTATGATGTGATGATACCCTAATTGGATGGTGATTATTTGTGACATGCTTTATTTTAGCATAGATGTTTACTTGAGATGATATTGCTATATATGCTCATGGTAGTTTAATTGATATTTATTTTGTCAGTTCAATGTGACATTTTATTGGTGAAGAGAACGGTATTGCATCACTTGCTTGCGAGTGCCCTATGATTTCCGCGGTATTCTCTTCACGGTGTGTTTGACTTATGATGTATATACATGCATGACATATGTCTGATTGCAGGATTACAGGTACATGACATCGACTCTACTTAGTTTCACAGGCCTGAGCATGTCCACTCCCAATAGTAATGTTGATTGGGAGATAGTAATAGGGTTTTTCCTAGTCTAGCCACAAACCTAGTCACAATGTGTCGTCAGTTTAAGTCCGGTATGTTTGGTTGTCACGTCTACGTTTGTCTTGTTAATTGTTATTTATTTATACAAGGTTTATTTTATGAAATTAATGTTAGATTAATGTTCTTAATGATTCAGTGCTTATTTAATTAATTTTAAATAATGTTGTTAAAAGCTTTTTATTTTATTTAATTAATTAAATTAATTTATTTGGTAAAATAATTTATTCCTTGTGATTAAATTTATTTTATTAAGTAAATAAATTAATTGATTAAATTTTCTTGATTGAGTGAATAGTTTAAATATAAATATTAGATGCTATTATGTGAATTGGAATTTTAAATTTTCATAAAGTAAATGATATTAATTTTTGAATTTTTAAATTAATAAAATAGTATAAATTCTTTATAATTATCAAAAGAAAATATCTGAGAGTTTGCTAGAAGATATTTTAGATTAGCCATGTGTGTGATTAAAATTAAATGCAAAACTCTTGTTGAAAGATTATTCTCAGAGAGAATATTGCCATAACTGTGAAAGGCAAGAAGTCACTTTACAGAAAAAAGAAAAGAAAAGAGAAAATTGCTGGAAAATTGTTTTTGGGTTTTTGGTTAAAAATTTGGAAGAGGTTCTCGGGATTATTTTTTGGTTCAGTATTTTGCATCTTTCTGGAAGTGAAGATTTTGGAAAGGGCTTTGGAAAATGAACTCAGAAGGCGAAACTTTGCTCCAACCTTCAATTCTTCAAGCTTCAGAAAAATAGGTTCCTTTGTTATTTATTTATTTTGTTGATTTGAAAAGATTGTCTGTACAAAAATTCAATTTAGTAGAAGCTTTGTTAAATTTGTTAAATGGAAAGATTGCTTGAAGAAGAGAATTTGATTAAAAGTTTATGTAGAAGAATATATAGAAAGTGTCTCTGTGTGTAAAATTACCATGAAGATTTTGCGTTTCTGTAGAAAACTTTATAGCAAAATCAGAGAGTCTCATAGAAGATTATTGATAAACAATAGAAAGTTTAAAAAGAAAACAAAAGAAAACCTCTTAGGTTTGTAAATGAAAATTTCTGGTTAATCTAAGGAAATGAAAACCTCTGTAATAAATTTTTCTAAATATTTTTTGTAGAAAATATTTTGAGAATTTGGATTGAAAATGAAATCCTCTATTATGGAAATGAAAATCTCTGACAAAATTATGAAATTGGAAAACCTCTCGGTTTCTTGTAGAAAACCCTCTTCGAAGATAATTGCCCGATTATAACATTCTTATCGATTAATTTATACATATTTATATATATATATATGTATGCATATGATATATATACATATACATATACAAATATATATATATATATATATATATATTTATATATATATATATATTTATATATATATATATATATATATATATATATGATATATATATATATATATATATGAATATATATATTATGAAATTGCTTTGTAGAGTTTTATTTTTAATAATATTGTAAAAATCCGTACGCGATTTTTTTTAAAATTGCAGGGTTTTAAATCATGGAAATTTTGTTTAATAAAGTTTTAGTTTTATTTAACGTATGGGAGGGGAAGAGTTGTGGCTGTTCCCACAGCCACCGCCCCAAAGGGAGGCGACAGTGGGAGCAGTCCAACGCTGCCCCACCCACACAGGCCGACGCCCATGTATGGGAGCCGGCGGCTATGTATATATACAACCTGCTAAATATGTTACATTCGCCCCTCAGTTTAAATATTTCCATTATATGCGATTCTCTTTATTAAATGCGAATTTTGAATTATAAATTTTAAAATTTCAAAATATATAATATATATATATAGTTGAGGAAAATAATTTAGTATTTAAATAAGATTTCTTTATTAGATGCATGCAAATGCATGAAATTAATTATCTTTAAACGATAAAATTAAAAAGAGAAAATTGATATTTATTTTATACGAGATTGAGAAAATTGGAGTTAGACTAATTGTTTTAATTTCCTTATTGTTTGAGAATGGAATTATATTTAAGATATTTAATTTCATGCAATATGTTAATGACTTAATTGGATTTAGGAAATCCTAATGTTAGGTTCTTATTTTGCCTGAATTGTTTTAAGTTGTTTTTACTCTTATTGGGAAAATTGAGGATTATATGGGTTTATAAGTCTTCTAGATACCGTTTCCTTGTGAGGGAGTTGTTTTTATGATGGTTCCATATTTTGAATGAACTTGGGTAGTGCACATAGTTTTTATTTAGTTTAGACACCTGGTTCTATGAACGGGTTGTGTCATCTATTGTATTAAGTTGGTATTTGATGTTGGTTTGTGTGCACCTTGTCTACCCATAGTTAGTGGAATTAGTTTCCTTATGTTGTTATTAGGGGAGTGGCTCTTTATGAGGGCCGACACACAAAGTGGTGCCTGGGTGTAATGCCCCGCCACGCAACCCTAGAGGAAGTTGCAATTCACTACTTAAATGCACCAATTTTTTTATTTTTATTTTTAAGTACAAATAACATGTGAGATGAATACACATTGCCAACAACCTCTAAGGCCATGAGACAAAGATTACTTAAAAACCCAAACAACAACAAACATTAATTTAAACCGAAACATTAATCACTTAAGGAAATGAGACAACATACATTCCATACAAGATAACTTACAATGAAGGATAAGAAATACCAAAAGATTTCAATTAACAATATTTAAACAATAAGATTACAACACTCATTCCCCAAATGAGGTAATTCCAACAAAATGATTACATATTAAAAATTCCACCTCGATAACAACTGAGGGGTAATAAAATACAATAAGAACTAAGAGAACAAGGCATGAGAAGAAACTGATTCCCATGAGCTCTCCAACCGGAAATCACGAACACACGAACATGAAGAAGAACCAACGGAATAAGATGCACACCACCCAACCACGGGGAATCCAAAAGGTTCCACTCCCTCCGTGTTAGGAGATAGTAACTAGGAATTCCTACCCAAGACCATCTACCAATAGACACAGGTCACACAAAGTTGATACAAAATAAATACAAGACCTCATCACATGACTAAACGATCATACGTACAACTCTAGGTATGACTCACACAACATTGAAAAAGGTTACATTGCTTCCAGACATAGAATAGATCAAGAGTGCCACAAATATCAAATACAAAATGTTGACTTAGGAAGAGTGTCATCGCATAGCTCGCCAAGGGATATCCTCTGGGAATCTTCCTAGGCCCCGACCCCCACTCCATGGGTTATCCTGGTAGCCTCAACCGAAATCCCGGCACCAATGCTTACTCATGCGGAACCAAATATCTCTCATAAAGACGAGATAGATGATCTTGCCATTCCAGGCCTTCCCGTCTCATCCCAAGTCTCGAACTAGCCCTTGGGCCCATGAGCGAGGCACAAATTATCTTGTTTAATGTTTGATGCAACCTAAGCTTCTAAAAGTTTAATTTAGTTATCACTGAATTAACCAACTTACAAAGGGTTATCCTGGCACCACTTTGTGTGCCGACGCCCATTGCAAGCCACTCTCCTAAGACAACACTCACAGTAATAACCACAATAGGGATCCAGATAAATACAACCTCTCCATTCAAGGAGGTAACAATCAAGAACTCACTCCAACACTGGAGGCAATAAGGTTAAGACCCTCTCCAAACACTGGAGGCAACAAGGTTAAACCCTCTCCAAACACTGGAGGCAACAAAGTCACAAAATCCACTCCAAACACTAGAGGAAGACAACATAACAAAACCACTCCATCCAAGGAGGCACATATTACAAAACCTTCTCCTATTCCCAAGGAGGCACAAAACATTGCCGTACGTGAAAACCGGGCGAAACGACATGGTGTAACCATACACATTTTCCACAACACATCAAAAGTGACTCATGTACATCAACCCACACCAGTAAATGAACTCCTATCTAGAAGACTTTCAAAAAATCCACACTAATTCCACAACATCAAAGATGAACAATTTACCACTGAGAACATTTCAGACAATGAAATGAGCTACTATTCAGATTTCCTAAATCCAATCAAACACAATATTCATGACTTGCATTTATCCAATCAATTGAACCTATCTCTTTTCACGACATAGAAATATTCAAAGAACAGATCATTTACTCTAAATTACACAACCATATTCTAAAATCCAGACATTTCAATAAATAACATCACTGAATTGAAATCAATCCAATTAATAACTCTACGTCTCACAATCATATAACACAATTAAATCCACTTGTTTTATAAAGCATTTGGATTAAATAAATTACTCTTTATTTTGACCTAACAATAAATCAACAACTCAATCTCATATGATTCATTAAATCATTTGTTACTTCTAAGTTTCTCATTTGTATTCTATATTTAGAACATTTTGATAAGTAGACATTTAGATCAAATAAATCAGTCTTTCTTTCAATTCGCATTAATAAATCAACTAAATCTTCAACTAAATCTCATCTCTACTTGAATATAATATATTCCACTCAATTATACTAAATAGTATATACATAAATCCTCTCGCCAACATTAAAGAATTTAATCCAATAATACAACTCTACTCGATCAATCTATAATTAATCAAAATCAAATTATCAATAAATCCACATTTGACAAATACAATTCTTTGATTTAAATAAATCATTCGTTAATCCTAAGCTCTCCAATTTTGTTCCATAATTAATGATTAGGATCACTTGATTGAACTAAGTCATTCATTCTCTCTATGTTAGTCAATTGTCTTCCATACTTAGAGCGTTTTGATAAATAGACATCTAGATGAAATAAATTAATCTTGAATTCAAATTCGCATCAATGATTTAACTAATTGTTCATCAAATCACTTAATCTATATTACCACATGGATTAAATAAATAAATTAGACAAGTGACAACAACGAGCAAAAAATTCTTTACAAAAATGGAGCTCTGCAACGGTCATGGCGGAAAGCAATGGCAGGGTAGATTTCGGCATGGGGGCAGAGGTGGCGAGCGCCCCAATGTGAACAGTTCAGGGAATCTAGAGCACGTCTGGAGACAGGATCATTGGGCCCACCCACAGACTATGGCCTCGAATGGTCGCTTTCCGGAGGGTTCAAAGCACGAGTAATTTTCAAATAGAGCTGGTCGCACAAGAGGAAGGACCAAGTTTGGGCAGTATAGCAATGAAGAATTTCGTAGGCCTAGGCAACAGGTGGAAACAAGACTGGGGCAGACTGATCTCTCGCAAGAGGCTAGACATGACTCAAGAAAGTTTTCCAAAGCTAGGTTTGGGAGAGAAGGAATGGAATGGAAAAAAAAAATGCCCTCGGCTAAGGAATGGGAGGAAGTACGGGAAGAGAGGCCGAAGGAAGGAAAGGGAACTCACGGCTCATCCTGGTCTAATGACGCTATAAAAGGTAGAACCAGTGTGGTCATCAGTTCCTCGAAAATGCATGCAGAAGTTTTGCGGTTAGAACAGTTAGGCCTATTTGGTAAATGGTTCAGAAAAGCCCTTAACTAGGAATATCTAGAGAAATGGTGGAAAGAACATTGGGGCTCGGATCTGATTTTCAAAATGCTTCAAAATGGCTTTTTTATGGTAATTTTCCCTTCCAGAAATATCAAAGATCATATAGTTCGTGGGGTTTGGGTCTTAGATGGCTGCGGTTTCTACTTAAAGAAATGGTCAGTGGGTTTTGATCCACTGACGCATGTGATGGATTTTCAACAAGACTGGTATAGCTTACCAAATCTACCTCAAGAGTATTGGGCTCCCTCCATCCTCAAGGAAATCAGCAACCATCTGGGCACCTTTGTCTGTGCCAAAGAAAGGAGACTAGCAAAGAAAAATCAAACGTATGTGCGCATTTGTGTGGAAAACAATGCAGAAAGGTCGATCTAGAGTGAGATTGAATTGATAACGGACTATGGGACCTGGGTTCAAAAGTTAGAATGTGACTCCTTCATGTGCAACAACCTGGTACGCACCCTGGGTTGCAGGGAAAGCAATAAAGAGGCAGAAAAGTCAGATTCGTTGGATACCCCTTTGGCAAATCTTCGTAAATCTGCCAGAATCTCCTCTGAAACCCTAATCCAGCCTAAGGGTGCTCTTGATAAACCGATCTCTTTGGCTACACAGTCCCCATCAAAAGCAAATGAGGATTCCCAGCCTCCTGCCACTAAGGATGAAGATTTTCCTAAGGGGATTTCTATCCCGTCTCCATTGGTTGTAAGTGATGGCAACCAGTCACCTCAAGAAGCCCAAAAGGGGAGGGAACTGCAGTTTGAGGAGCTCGAAGATAAAATTTCTGAAACCCTAGAAATCATGGGGGAGAGCTGTCTGGATGTAGAACTAGATTCTTTGATAGAAGTCGGGAAGGAATTAGTGGAGTTAGCGGAGGCTGCTAAATCGAAGTCTGGAACACTGGAGGAGGGTCTCTGCCCAAATGAGGCAGAGGAAACATGGGAGCCAAATGATCAAGTCTTGTCAGAATTGCTAAGTCCCCAATCAGGCAAAAAATGGAAGCTGACAGAGGAATTGTAGGAAGCAAAATCGCGTTTAGGCTTACACAGACGGGACATCCTCAAACTAACTCCAGACTGTGGAGATCAAAAAAAGCGGGGCATAATCCCTAACCAAGAGAAGAGAAAACAGGATGGGGAGGCCAACGGCCAAAAAAAATTGACACTATGATCAAAGTAGGGAAGGGTAGTGCCCTTCCTGAACAACAATGAAAATCCTAACTTGGAATGTTAGGGGCTTACACGCCCCTAACAAGTGGAGTCTAATCAGGTGCCACATTGAAGTGTGTCAAGCAGAAATTTGTCTTCTTCAAGAAACAAAACTAGGCGGGTCAGCCTTGGAGAGCTTTGGTAGGAAACTGAAGTATTGGAAATGGACAGGCTCGGAAGCGGAAGGGGCTTCGGGCAGCTTGTTGATCATTTGGAAACCCCAGTCAGTAGTAATAGAAGTGTTAAATACGAGTCGACATTGGATAGTTTGCAAGGTAAGAAGCTTAATCTCAAATCTTCATTTCAATTTAATAAATGTGTATGGCCCCATGTTGTGTGTTCAGAAAAGAATAGTTTGGCAAGAATTGGATGGCATTCTGCAAACCCTGTGGCAAGATCCCAGCATCTTAGGGGGAGATTTCAATGCCATTCTCAAAATGGAAGACAAGAAAGGGGGTTTCGGTAAAGTTCTGCAGTCCCAAAAGGACTTCTGCAGTTTTGTGGAGAGAAATTCTCTATTGGAAATTCCCATAAACAATTGTACTTTCACCTGGACAAATCGTAGAAAAGGGTTTGGTAGTATAGTGGAAAAATTAGACTGTTTTTTCTTTAAAGGCAATTTGGGCCAGTTCCCCTTTTCTTTAGAAAGCAAGATTAATTCTGGAACTGGCTCTGATCATCTCCCAGTACAGTTACTCATCGAAGGGGAAAAGGGCCCGACAAGATGTCCCTTCAAATTCGAAATGATGTGGTTTAAGGACCCCCACGTGCTTGATTTACTCGAACAATGGTGGAAGGAATGCCCAAGCGAGGGTTCAAGCTTATTTAATGTGATCTCAAAGCTAAAATATCTCAAGCAACGTCTAAAGCATTGGAACAAAGTTTGCTTCAAAAACATCTTTGAAGAGAAAGCGCAAACCGAGGCAGAGTTAGCCTCTTTAGTTGATGAAATAATGAAATGTGGGATGGATGAAACTTGTTATATGAAAGAACAGGTTCTCAACAGAAAGCTTGATGACTTACTTACCAAAGAAGAAATCTTCTGGAGACAAAAATCTAGGGAATTGTGGCTAAAATTAGGGGACAGAAATTCAAAATTTTTTCACAACTCCACAAAAGCAAGAAGAGAAGTTAATAGAATTTCATGTGTGAAAGGGGGTGATGGCAGTTTGTTGGAGGACATGGAAGACATTAAGGCTTCAGCAGTAAATTACTTTCAGAATTTTCTCAATGAATGGGACGGTTCAAACTGGCAGGCTCAAAATGTCTTATTGCAACATATTCTGAAATTGGTCTCTCAAAACCAGGTAAGATCACTGAATGCAAAATTTACAGAAGAGGAAGTGAGAGAGGCTTTTTTTGGGATGCAGCCTGAAAAAGCCCCAGGTTCGGATGGTTTCCCGGCAGCCTTCTTTCAGAAATGCTGGCACTTTTTAGGCAAGGAAATTTGGGAAGCCATTGAAGACTCCAGGCTGAACAGAAGGGTCTTAAAGGAAGCGAACAATACACTTATAGCTCTGATCCCCAAGAAAGAGAAACCTGAACATTGGGAAGACTTCCACCCAATTTCGCTATGCAACACAATTTACAAAATTTTGGCCAAAGTCGTTGCCAATAGACTTAAAAAAATTCTTCCCTTTATTATATCTGAGGAACAAACAGGCTTTGTCCCAGATCACTCAATCTTTGATGGGATAATTATTGCCCAAGAAGTTATTCATTCAATTCAAAGAATGAATAAATCAGCTATGTTGTTGAAATTAGATATTAGGAAAGCCTATGATAAAGTGAACTAGAGATTTCTCTTCAAAGTTATGGAAGCTTTCGGCTTTCAGAAGGACTGGTTGGACTGGATCTTTGGCTGGGTCGCGAGTCTGAGATATTCTATTCTGATTAATGGATCCCCGAAAGGCTACTTCACAGCCTCAAGAGGTCTGCGATAGGGGGATCCATTATCCCCTTTTCTGTTCATAATTATGGCTGAAGCTCTAGGGAGATCAATTGAAAATGCAAGGAAGGTTGGTGGGATTCATGGTCTTCAAGTAACTAGCAGTCTTCCAAATATCACTCATCAGCAATTCGCGGATGACACAATGCTTTTCGGTGAAGCATCGGCAAAGGAGGCTCAAAGTTACAAAAAACTGCTGGAAGATTATTCCAAGGCTTCTGGACAAGAAGTAAGTAAGGCCAAATATGAAGTCTTCTTTTTCAATACAAAATGCCCTGGAGAGGTTCAAATTTTACGCACCCTAGGATTCAAATTGGGGCAACTTCCATGTAAGTTTCTTGGCCTTCCTTTGGACAAAGGTATCAAAAGTAGCAGTGCATGGATTTCAATGGTGTCCAGATGTAAAGACAAAATTTCTTCGTGGAAGAATAGATGGCTCTCCTGGGCAGGCAGGTTAACCTTGTTGAAATCTATAATTTCTGCCCTCCCAATATATATGTTGTCATGCTTTCAATTGTCCAGTGGAGCGTGTAAAGATCTAAATAAGGTCATGAAAGAATTTTTTTGGAAAGGCAATTCAGATCAAAAGAAAATCCCTCTCATAAATTGGCAGAAGGTGTGTGAGAAGCGTGAGAATGACAGGACGGGCTTGAGAAACGCTTCCAGGCAAAATAAGGCTTTGGGGGCTAAACTTGCTTGGTTTATCCATTCTAGACCAGATCTAAAGTGGGTGAAGATTGTCAGAGCAAAATACCTGACTCCTGATCCAAATTATTTCTTCACTGCAAATACCCTTCCTTTTGGGTCTCGAATTTGGAATTTTATCAAAAACTACAGAGATTTGATTTCAGATTTCCTTACTTGGGAAGTGAAGGATGGAAAGGAGGCATTTTTCTGGGAGGATTCGTGGGAGGGCCACCCTATTTTAGCAAATATTCCTGAACTATCTAGCATAATGGAGAAGTCCAAGCAGTTGTGGGGTTCGAGAGTTAGAGATTACATTGATTTCACGGGGCCTGCGGAGGATGGTATTATGAAATGGAAATCGGTGAGAAGTCTGAACTTGGGTGCTCATGAAGCCATTTTATTCGAGAGAATTTTGGCATGTCGCAGATTATGGGTTAGAAAGGAGGAAGACAGTTTGTGTTGGGATGCTGCTCCAAATGGGGCCTATTCGGCCAAGATTGGGTACAATGTGCTATTAGCATCAATTGAAACAAATTCGGATTTACCTTGAAATCTTTGTTGGAATAAGGTTTGCTTATCGAAAGCAGGGATTTTCACTTAGGCGGCTGCTCAGGGGAGGATTCTCATAGGCGACAGGTTTGTTAAATTGGGTTACCATGGCCCAACCAGATGTCCTTTGTGTCATAAGGCAGAGGAGACTATGAATCATCTACTTTTGAATTGCTCATATACTCAACAGATGTGTAGTTGGTTATGCTCTAAATTAAGGTGGTCTTCTGCTCTCCCAGTTACTCTTTTAGATTGTTTAAATTCTTGGCCATGCCTTGATCAATCCTCCATCTTTGGAGATCTTTGGAAAATGAGCCCCTCAATCCTTTTATGGGAAGTCTGGAAGGAAAGAAACAGGCGCCTTTTTCAGGATAAAGAACTGTCTATCCCAAGACTACAGTGCAAGATAGAGGCATGCATTGTAGAACTTTTCAATTCTCAGTTGTAGGAGGAACATAAGAAACTTAACTTCTCAAAATGGGATGCCTGGATTTTAAAACATTGGTGTGGTATCAAATCTCCTCCTCTAGCGTGTTCAGGTACAGCAGCCTCGACAAAACAACGTAAAAATACTAAGTGAATCCCTCCTGATCCGGGTTGGGAAAAATTAAACTTTGATGGCGCCTCCAAAGGGAATCTGGGTTCGTCCGGAGCTGGTTGCATAATAAGGTCTAGTACAGGCTCAGTTTTGGGGAAACTGGCTCAGCGTCTTGTAGATGGTACAAATAATGCTGCAGAATTTCAAGCTCTTCTTCTTGGTCTTAATCTGAGCAAAGAGATAGGCATCAAAAACATGGTTATCGAAGGGGATTCAACAATTGTCATTAATGCTTTAAGGTTAAGGAAGATTCACAATTGGAAACTAGGGGTTTTCTTGGAGGCGGCTTTGGAACAGTTAAACAATTTTGAGCAAGTCATGTTTAATCACACCCTTAGGGAGGGTAATACTGAAGCGGATCTTCTGTCTAATTTGGGTGTAGTTGGTCCTGGATTCAAAGTATGTCTTTGAATGTTTCTCCTTGTGGGCGGTTGGGTGGGCTCCCCTTGGCCCCTTACTTAGGCTGAGGTGGCTAGGGAGGACGTGAGGTGGCGGACGGTAGTCTCAGTTTATATGCATTTTTTGGAGTCGGATTGGTGGCATGCGGGGTTTAGTTTTCATGGTGTCGACAGTGACACGTTGTGCTTAGTTTTCCTCGTTTTCTCCTTGGCCATGCTATGTGGGTTCTTCATTTATTGCTTTCATCATGGTTCCAAGTTGATAAACGAAGGCGACATTTCATCTCATGCCAAGGACATTTCATGCTTTGCCATTATCCAACTCCGTATGCGAAGCCTGACGGATAATAATTTAGGCTCTATTATTTAGCTAATGAAGTCTTTTCAAAGGCATGGGTTTTCCTTGGTCGTTTTATTTTCTGTGTTTTTGTTGCAGGGTTCGACTGTCATATTCTCACTAATGGAGAGCTCAACGATGTCGAAGTTCACCATCCTCATCTCAGCGGAAGGTTTGGAATCCTTCGGCACCGATACCCCAATCTCTTTAGTGGCTAAGGAAAGGAAAATTGCCTTTCATGAGGTCACGGACTAGCGTTTAAAGCGCATTCTGCTTATGGACGACCCGGTGACGATGGCTGCTATGAAGATGGTCCTGGGCAAAGGACACCTAGAAAGGAATGAGTTCGCCCGAGATAATACAAGTATTTCTTCCCGGTTTCTGGCCGTGCTCTTGGATCTTGAAACCCCGAAGGCTGAGGCTTTAGACTTCATGGTTCATCTATTTCAGGACGACTTGCTTGCTGGCATCGAAACAACTCTGAAGGCGGCCTTTATTGGTAAGGGCATTCCGCGGCCTGCAGACCTTGCTTCTCTATGGGTGTCAGATGAAGCAGTTAAAGTATTTCCCTTTCTTCTGGACCTCAAAGGGCTTGCATTATCTAGGCACCGAATGCTTGCAGAGGTGGCAGTGGACTTCTTGAAGCGTAAATTGAAGATGGTGCCGGCTATTGGGGAGGATTGGTTGGAAGGTTTCTTTCAATTTGCAGACTTAAATGGTTTCTGGTAATTAGGGTGGTGTTGGTGACTCGTCTGGTTTTTTGGTTCTTGATTTGCTTCTCTCGGTTGCCTCGAACTTGTGATATATACATTTTGTTTTTCTGTATTTTGCGGGTAATCCTATGTTTCTGCTCCTCCTTTCGCTTCTATTTCCCGCTTCTGGAACTATTGGGAGCTCTCGTTCTCCTCGTTTAGCTTTTTTGGCAGACTGTTGGAAATCTCTGGAAAATTTCCTGCTTTGCAGACGATTGTAAATCTCTTTTTTATCTATAAAATTATCACCTTACGGATCAAAATATAAATAAATAAATAAATTAGACGAATTCAATATTCTACAAATGATCAACATCAACTTTCATTTCTTCGATACCAATGCGATAATCATTCTAGAGTAAGTTCTATTTTCAAGATATTCAATTACCATTTAAATGTGTACCTCTAAATATCATTATAAAGTTCCATGATTTCTCGATTAAAACTAAATTTGAATAAATTCGATTAGTTAAAAGAGCACCATTTATTACAACTTAATGGTAAAATCAACCCCTTAAATAATTGCTTAGAATCAATTCTTTTGAAATTACGGCTATTTATTAAAATATAAATTTCCTTCGATTATTGTAATCACATAATCATTTTAAAATTTCTATTTACTATTAAACATTATTATAATATGCCAAATAAATACTATTTTATTTGCATATAAATAATCATTTAAATATAAATTTAAAAACCCATTTAAAATTCCGTATAACAAATTTTATTTTAATTAAAATATTATTTATATATATATTTTAATAATATATATATAATATATGTATTACAAAATATACATATAAATAACATTTAAAATAAAATATAAACAAAAAAAAATCAAATTTTTTAAAAAAACTTATATTTCTTTTAAAACAAGGAAAGGGCGCACCCTCTGCTGCTACGCAGCTCCCAGAATAGGGCTCGACCCTGTTGGGGACTACTATGCAGCCCCGCCTCCACTCATGGGGGCCGCTGCCTGGTGAAGGCAGCGCCTCCCATGGTGGGGGCGTGGCCTGGGCAGTGCCAAGCCGAACAAAGAAACCCCAATTTTTTTTTTTTTTTTTTTAAATTTCATTTTTTAAACGAAAATGTCCTCCCCTGTTTTGACAAATTTTACCAAATTCGAATACAGGACAAAAAAAATACATTTTATATATATATATATATATATATATACATACCTATTTTCATGATCACAGCCAGATTGAACAAGCTTTCTTTGAAGAAATAACTGATAATAAAAAGTTTAAATCATAATAGTATGATAAATTTTCTGGGTTTTTCCAAATTGACAAATAAATCAATTCTTTTCATTTGAATTCCCTCTCAAAGCTTTGTGTTGCTAGTTTAAAATGAATTTTTCATGGTTTTATTGGATTTCCAAACAGCATATCAAAGATTTAAAAAAAAAACATGCAGAGGGTTTCATCTATTTCAAAATGAACAAACAAGATTAAGGAAGAACCTGATTTTGTTTTCTCCAAGACTTGCAACCTTCAACCATGGTGTTCTCCAATCCTTCCATTGAATCCAACTCCAACAAAACCTCCATCTCCTTCAAGATTTCAAGCAAAACCATAGCCAAAACCAATTTTCCCCAAATTGCAAGATTTTCCCCAAAATTAATGAGAGCCCATTTTTTCCAAAATAGGGTTTTTTTTTCAATTTGGTCAAAGAAACCCTAAAATTCTCACTCACAAAATATAATTTAAAATATGGGAATTTTTCTAATTTTTTTATTCAAAATCTAATTTCGAATTTTTAAATTCAAAAGCCCATTTCTAATTTTAAATTCAAAACCCAATTTCGAATTTTTAAATCAACCTTATGCATTTTCCAAATTTCTCATAAAACATAAGTATTTCAAAATTACCAATAAATAATTTCCTCAACAATATTTTTCAAAAGTGGAATTAAAACATATTGTCATTTAATTATTTACTTTAATTTAATCATAACTATTCAGACAAGATTTTAATTAAATCCTAAATATCCAATATAACTTCCATTTTCAATTTCAATTGAATCTAGATATACAATAACGCCAAAATCACTATTTTGTTTAATATATCACTATTAATCTAATTAATTAATAAACTAAATCTACTTTATTAATTAATGTAATGCCCCGTCTTAATAACCTAAAAATGTTGCATTTGTGTATTAAGGTGTAATAAATTTTTTTTTAAAGTTTAATTAGTTGCATACATTCATTAAGCTATGTGACGTTACACTACTTTGAGTTTCCATAAGTGACTTAAGTATTTCGCATTGCACATATTAACTTATAACATAAAGATAATCATAGCATAACATTGAAATTTCCATTGAAGATAACATAAAGTACAAACTTGTTTTCCATACATTGCAATTTAATCAAATATACAATACTCATCCATTTGATGAGGTAGTTCAATAATAATTACAATTACAATTACAAGTGTTCACCTCACAACATTTGAGGGATGTTTTACAATACAAATTTACAAAATTACAATGAAGTATTCAAAAGTTCCAACTGCGAGCTCTCCATCATGAAGCTCTCGATGCTATGATCACAAACTAGGGACCCAACAGAGTAAGGTGCATGTTCCACCCAACCATGTGGTACCCGTAGGTCCACCCCTCGTGCTAGGAGATAGTAATAAGGTTACCTAGACCTAATCTACTAACCCTAGACATTAGTACACAACAAACTATTGGTTACATTGCTTCCAGATTTTGACAATTGAATGTATTACAAATACAAGGTTAACTGTTATTCTAGGTGGAGTGTCATCACAACGTTGCAAAGGTTACCCTGGTGTTTCTTCCTAGGTTCCGGCACCCAATCCTTGGGTTACCCTGGTAACCTCTTACGAAACCCGACCCCTATTGCATACTATTGTGGAATTGAATGTCTCTTGAAGAAACAAGACTTTGATTTGCCATTCCAGGCCTTCTCATCTTATACTCAAGACTGAAGTAGCTCGAGAGTCATAAGCAAGGTATGATCATCTTGTTAAGATTTTTTAATGTAACTAATGTGTCATTTAATTATCACCGACTTACTAACTCTTTGTAAGTTACCTTGACACCACTTTGTGTCGGCCCTTACAAAAAGCCACTCCCCTAAACGTAACAAAGGAATCTATGTTCTCTGACTAAGGTTTTCAAGGTTTACGTACAACCAAAATCAATATAAAAGACCAAACACATTATAACGAACATCAATCATTGTTCATAACACAGGTATCATACCACCATGCAAAGCCATGTACACATCCTTAGTTAACACCAGAATTTAACTTAACAATCACAATTCCCCATTTAACAATTTGGTCTGGAAGACTTGATCGTTAGAGACTTTCCCAATTTGCCTAATCACAAAATTAAAACAATTTAAAGCAAATGGAAATACACATCTATCATTTGGATATACTGAATCCATATGCATGAGTTTAAAAACAACATATTTAAATATCTTCTTAACAAAAGATATATTTAAAATCAATAAGAATAACTATTTCATTTAATCTATTTTTTTTTATATATATTTTCTCAATTTCACTATAAACATTATATTCTATAATTTCTCAATCATAATTTTCATATGCAACATGATTTTTAAGAAAATATATTTTATATTAAAAATTCCAAAATTATTTTCTTAATGTAACATATATAACATTATATAGTTATTCAAATTACAAATATATATTTATAAATATATATATATATATATACATATATATATATACATACATACATATATATATATATATAAATAAAAAAATATAAATATAAATGAAATTCACGTTTAACATAAATCAATAAATATTCGTTTGAAAATAAAGATTGAAACAAAAATAAATTTAAGCTTTTATATCCGCTGGCGCAGCCCGCAGCCTGGGAAGGCCGCGGCCCTTACCAGGGCTGCGCCTCCATAAAGGGGTGAGGGGAGGGTTTCGGCCCTCCCCAAACCCATAATATTTTTTAAAAATAAAACTTTCATTTATTAATTCTGCAGAAATTTCCTCCGCATCTCGAATTTCGGTTCAGAATTTTTAAAATAAAATTCGCCTGTACGACGAATGCGTTTTAAAGAAAATTTCACATAACATTAAGCTCCATTCTCAATCCAATTTTTATATATAATATATATATATATATATATATATATATATATATATATATATATATATATATATATATATATATATATATATATATTAAAATTTCAACGGGGTTTTGTTTTAACAGAGAATAAAATAATAATAAACTTCTATTGGGGAAATTGGGAAAAATAATCAGATTTCCTCGGGGTTTTCACAGAATTCACGCATAGTATTTTCTTATTTCAAATTCATTATACCCCAGAGGTTTTTAATTTTTCCCTCTCAACAAATATTTCCCTCAAAGAAATTTAACAAATTTCTACTGATAATATGATACAGAGGTTTTCTAAACCATCAAATTTCTCAAAACAAGTTACAGAGAACAATATTTCTTTTACTGGAATAACAGGAATTTTAAAATCGAACTTGTTTCTTTTCACAAACAATCACTTCTAGAAACTAACATAATTTATTCACAGAAAGAAATAAATCATTTACTAAAAAGACTACCTGACTTCCTTTGCTATCTGGTGAAGAAACCCTCTGTAGCCTCTGTTTCCTGTAGCTACCAATTCCTTTCCGAGAACAATTCCAAAAGCAACCAAGAACCAAAGATCTTCCAATTCCAAAAACAACCAAAAAGCATATACCAAAAGTTTTACAGAGCACCAAAATAATTTTTCCGTGAATAATAGGATAGCCCCTGTGAATTTTTCCCAGATCCAATATTACCTCTGTAAAGAAATTTTCAACAACCATAATCAATTAATGCATTGGCACACATGTCGAGAAGTGGTTGCAAAAATATCTTCACCACTTCTCGACAATTTGCCAATTCCCAAATGCATGCAAATTAATTATTTTTATTTAATTTTAAATTTACAATTCAAATGCCTTTTCCTCAAATAATATTTAATTTTCAAATAAACTATTTACACACTTAATAATTTAATTTAATTAATTAATTTATTTAATTAAACAAGTTTAATCTTTTATGATCAAACCATTTAACCAAATAAGCTAATTAATTAATTAAATAATCAAGCAATTAATCTCTTCCACATTTAAAATTAATTTAAATAACAATAATTAAAGCACAATAAACTAACATTAAAATTTAACTAAATTTTACCTTTTCAAACAATTTATCCAACAGAAGAATACAAAACAATCCTATGACTTTGAATTAAAACAGACGATGTACTAAGATCAGGATTATAGATTAGACTAGGGTGAACCAAACTACTATCTCCCAATCAACGTATCCGTTGAGTCTTGACACGCTCAGACCTGAGTACCCAGGTGGAGTCGGTGTCATGTACCTGCAATTCCTGCAACCAAACAAATAATGTGCAAATATATATATAAATAAAGCATTAAACAGACACACCGTGCAGAGAAAATCACGGATATCGTAGGGCACTCGCAAGCAAGTGATGCGACTCCGTTCTCCACACCAATACACGTCACAACAGACTGACGAGTAAATAACTGTTAGTCCAAAAAAACATATACATAGCAATAAACAACTGAAATTAAACATCTATGCTATCTCAAAGCATGTCTAAAATCAATAATCACCAAACAATGTATCATCATGTCACAGAATAAATCCACTATCGCTCAAAACCAGTGATCAAAATATCCAACAAAATATCATAGGTTTAACAGTGTGAAAACATAACAGCAAAAAGCATAAGCATAAACAGAGGGGTACTACAATTAATCAAATCAAACAATAACCCAATAATTATTTTATTAATTTCATCAAATAAATCAATAAAATAAATCACATTTCAACATTGCAACTAAACGCATTTAATCATCAATTAAACCATGCAAGTCATTTAATAAACTTTAAATTTGAAATTAAATAAACACTAAAGGGGCTCTATTATGAATGGTTCATAAGGCACAACACTTGCTGAAGGTTTTACAAATGGGGTAACAACTCAAGCGGGCTTAACCTTGGAGAAAACTCCTTGGTTAAGCGCGCTTGAGCTGGAGTAGTACTGGGATGGGTGACCTCCCGGGACGGACCAGTGCTTCACCTCTGTGAGCATCACCTAGATGCAATGAGTGCTAAGTGGACCATTCGATATCATGAGAGATGGGTTATTGTTGAACCACTACTCATGAAACATGGGTCAATGAGTTTGACTCGAAACTACACGGTTGAATCCTGATAGCAATATCATAATTTGACACTGTGGAAAAAATACCTCCTACTTATCAATTGATGAGCTAAAGGGGCTCTATTATGAATGGTTCATAAGGCAAACACAAGGTTTTAAATGGTAACTCGCTGGGCTTAACCTTGGAGAAAGAAACTTGAGTGGAATCGGGATGGGACCTCCTGACAGCCCGTGCTTCACCTCTGTGAGCATCACCTAGATGCAATGAGTGCTAAGTGGACCATTCATATCATGAGAGATGGGTTCTTGTTGAACCACTACTCATGAAACATGGGTCAATGAGTTTGACTCGAAACTACACGGTTGAATCCTGATAGCAATATCATAATTTGACACGCTGTGGAAAAATACCTCCTACTTATCAATTGATGAGCTAAAGGGGCTCTATATGAATGGTTCATAAGGCACAACACTTGCTGAAGGTTTTGCAATGGGGTAACAACTCAAGCGGGCTTAACCTTGGAGAAAACTCTTGGTTAAGCTGCTTGAGCAGAGCAGATCGATGGGTGACCTCCCAGACGGACCAATGCTTCACCTCTGTGAGCATCACCTAGATGCAATGAGTGCTAAGTGGACCATTCAATATCATGAGAGATGGGTTCTTGTTGAACCACTACTCATGAAACATGGGTCAATGAGTTTGACTCGAAACTAAACAGTTGAATCCTGATAGCAATATCATAACTTAAGGGGAAACTGACCAAGTTAAAACGACTGACCCTGACGACAACCCGACAACACGCTATGACTAGGGTGACGACTTGGCTCAGAAACCCTAGCTACTATCTCCTAATCAATTACCGTTGGTAAATGGACATGCTCAGACCTGTGAAGCCAGGTGGAGTCGATGTCATGTACTTGCCAACCTGCAGCAAAGAACATGTCGAACGTGCACAAATATATATGTAATGATCAAACACACCGTGAAGAGGGAATCTTAGAATTGTAGGGCGCTCGCAAGCGAGTGATACCATGCGCCACTTTCACCAATACAGTATCATTAACTGACGCATCTAACATCAGAGATATGCTCAATAGCATAAACATCAATAAATCAAATATATTCTAAGTTACTCCAAATCATGTCATAAGGATAACATCAGAATAAAAGAACATCACATCAACATATAGCTTCCACATCGTTTAACAAACACGATCACAAGTACTCAAGTTTGAAAGTCTAAGCATGTTCATACACAATCGTCACATCATAATATAACATACACATCACTAAATAGTTAATGATTAAATAATCACCAAGTTCACAGTCACATCATAAGCATAATCAGACATACAAAAAACCTTGCCGAACCAAATATCCAAAATAGAGGGGTGTTACACTGGGTAACTGATGTAGAGTTAGTTTAATCAGTGAAAACTAAATCAATACATTAGGTATTCTAAAACCTTTAACTGGATAAATTATGCCTCGCTCATGGACTCAAGGGCTAGTTCAGACTTGGGGATGAGTCGAGAAGGCCTCGAATGGCAAGATTGATATCTTGTCATTATAAAAGATAATCGATTTTGTAATAGATTGCATGTGGGGCCAGGTTTCGTAAGAGGTTACCAGGGTAACCCAAGATGGGGGCCAAAACCTAGGAAGATTCACTTGGGTAACCTATGCATCATTGTGATGACACTCCACCTATAATAACAGTATCTTTGTGAATTTATAGTACATGATCCTTTAGTTCTGGAAGCAATGTAACCATTATGTTAAGGTTGTACTTGTATAGTTTTGTCTATGGTTTTTCCTGTGTCTAGAGATTGTAGGGTATGTCTAGGGAACCTTTTTACTATCTCCTAGCATGGGGGGTGGGCCTACAGGTACCACTTGGTTGGGTGCAACGTGCACCTTACACTGTTGGGTTCCCAGTTCTTGTTCGCGACCACGAGTACTTCTTGATTGGAGAGTTCACATGTGGATATGTACTTTCTCTCATGTCTCATTTGTATCAGTGGATACCTTATTTATGTATCACTCCACAATTGTAACCGAGGAGAATTTTTTTAACTTGTAATTGTACACTTTTGTATGACCTACCTTATTTGGAAATGAGTATTGTAATTGTTATTATAAATGAAATGTAAGAAATAATCATTTTTGTACTTTATACCTTTAGTGATGTAATTTATTGTTATTGAATGTATGTTCTTAAGTTTATGAGAATTAATCACATGCCATGTTTAGTTACTTCTGTTATTTATGGGATTTGCATGTAGTGCGTTGTTGTGTGTCTTAGGGAATGCATGCATTAATGATGTTCATGTTACATGTAATAATACACTTTAAAAAAAAAAATTTATTAGACTTTCGTAGTAATTGCAACATTCTTGAAGGTTATGTGGCGGGGCATTACACCATTAATAATTCTATCATAACTTATTTCATACTATACATTGTATGACAACTTTCTTTTCATAATACTAATTATTATATACTATTAATTACTATATAATATTATATTTCGAGAGACAAGAAAAATAGAGAACTAAAAACTGCTACAGCAAAACAAATCAAAATAAAGGACTGTGGAACATATATTAAATTATTAAACTTTAAGAAATATAATAGTATTAATGAAAGTTTCTTAAATATTATGGTTTATAAACAAGGGGCCCATTAATAATACAACTTATTTTTTCTAACAACGTTTCTTAATTTGGTAATGTAATAAGTTATTTAGGAAAGTTACTTTATATAATAATAGGCTTGGTTAAGTTTCTTATACCTATGTGATTTTATTTAAATAATATCTCAATACCATTAAGCAGAAAGCTTACTTTATATAATATTAACTTATTATACCAAATCTATACTTATTTATAGTATGAGTCACGACTGGTTGGTGCACGGGCGGTTAGAGAGTAAGCAGGGGCATAGACATCCGACATCTGATGCCCCATACCCTTTTGGGGGCTAGATAAGCCAAATAATTTCAAATATTAATATAATTTGGTTATTAGTGTATTCAATAGATATAATAAAATTAGTGGGAAATTATAGTTGTGAGTTGGGTAATACAAGCCAAATATCTATATAATACTATTATCGTTATGTGGTATGTAACACCCCTCCGTTTTGGCTCTTTGATCGGCATTTTTCTTCCCTGTTATGATTGCGCTTAAGTATGCTTATGATGTAGAAGTTATATGTTGATGTGATGTTCTTTTATTCTGATGTTATCCTCATGTCATGATTTGGAGTAACTTAGAATATATCTGATTAAATGATGTTTATGTTATTGAGCTTATCTTTGATGTTAGATGCGTCAGTTAATGATACTGTATTGGTGAAAGGGACAGATTGTATCACTCGCTTGCAAACGCCCTACGATTCTGAGATTTCCTCTTCACGGTGTGATTGATCATATTATGTATATATGCACGTTCGACATGCTCCTTGTTGCAAGTTGGTAGGTACATGACATCGACTCCACCTGGTTTCCAGGTTTGAGCATGTCCATTGACCAACGAAAATTAATTGGGAGATAGTAGCTAGGTTTTCCGAACCAAGTCATCACCCTAGTCATAGCGTGTTGTTGGGTTGTCGTCCGGGTCAGTTGTTTTAACTTAGTCAGTTCCCCTTGAGTGTTTATTTAATTTCAAGTTTAAAGTTTATTAAATGACGTGCGTAGTTTAATTAATGATTAAACGTGTTTAGTTGCAAGTTAAAAGTGATTAAATAGCTTTCGAAATTTATAAATGATGAATGTTTTGTCTTATTGAGATGTTGGAAAATTAGTGATTAATTAATTGATTTAATTGAATTAATAAAATAATTTAATTTTGAGTTAGATTTATTTTATTGACTAATTAAATTAATAGGGATAAATTAAATCAATTTAGTCATGTTGGCATCATTAGATATTCGGATTAAATCAAAAAAAATTTAGAAATATGTTTTATATTTTACTCCTAGAAATAAAGTTAAAAATAAAATAAAGCTAAAAGGTACTACATTCTATTTGGAGAAATAGGATTTTGTTTTAAGTTATTTAAGGTTCAAATGTTTCAAAATGCAATGACTTTGTAAAAAAAAAAAAAGGGGATATTTTTGGGAATAGTTGACTATTTTTGGTAAAAATATATTTGTGAATTTGAAATTGGATTGGAATTAGAAGTTGAACTTGAAATTGAGTTTGTAATTTAAGTTGAATTTGAGTTTGCAAATTAAAGTTGAGTTGAATTTGAACTTGAAATTTAATTTGATAAAAATCTGGATTTGAGTTTGAATTTGAATTTGGGGAGATATTTTATTTCATTTTTTGGGAGGTTTTGTTTTGCTTCTTGGATTTGGATTTACAAAGGAGGTGGAGACTTTTGCTTGGGAGGGATTCAATGGAGGAATTGGAAAACTCCATGTTTTTGAAGGCTTCAAAGTTTTGGAGGAAGAAATCAGGTTTTTCTTTGCTCTTGTTTGTTCATTTTCAAATAGTTTAACCTTTGTTATGCATGCTTGAAAATCTTGTTGAATATGTGAGAAATCCTTGAAAGGTTGATTGAATCCATTAAAACCCATGAGTTATTTCTTGAAAACTTGCAAAATGGTGGAGATTTGGAAATGAAAACCCAAAAGAAAACTCCTCATCCAAATTAAATCTTGAAACCCTCTTCTTGTTTGGATAAATTTGTTTGCTCATATTCTCAACTTGAGCTGGAAATGTTAATGGAAATTTCCCCCCTTCAAAAAAAAATAATAATATAAATGTTGTTTTTATTTTTCTGGTTTATACCAGAAAAGAGGGAAATAGAATTTTGTTTTGAAAACAAGAGATAAAATATTTTTTTTTTTATATTGTGGGGTGGGGAGATCAATCCCCCACCACCACCATCGTCGCCGCTGGGGGCGGCGGTAGGCGGCCGCTGTGTGCTCAGCACACAGCCCCGCCACCCGCAGGCGACGGCCGCTATGCGCAAGGCACACAGTTCCGCCGCCCGTAGGCGACGGCCGCTGTGTGCAAGGCGCACAGTTCTGCCGCCCGCAGGCGACGACCGCTGTGTGCTTTACACATAGCCCCGCCGCCGTGGGAGGCCGTGGACTGTGTGCGGAGCACACAGCCCCGCCTACCACAGGAGGCAGGGGCTGCGGGATTAGGGCTTCGGCCCCTGCTCAACTCAAATAAAATTCGTTTCTTTTAAAAAAATAAAAATAAATAAAGTTTTATTTTATAATTTCTTTATGATATTTAATATTATATATTAATATTTAATATTTAATATTAAATATTTAATAAATAATATTATATATATAATATTTAATATATGTATTCAATACTTAATTATTGTGTAATATGGGAATTTAAGCCTTGTTGGATTATAATAATGTTATGTCGATAATTTCGACATTTAAATAATGATGTTTAATTATTTTAAATAGGATATGTTTGAAAATAATTATAGCTTAAGGGAATCGTTATTTTTTTAAAAAGGTTAATTTAATCCTTATTTAGGATTGAGCAAATAGAATTAGAGTATTCAACTAATTGCTTAGATGGTGCCAAGCGAACAGTAAATAAGTTAATGGTTATTGAAAAAGTTGATTCTTTAAGCAAATATCTATTCTTAGAAATTTTAATTTCGACTTTCTAGAATATTTAGTAAACCTTAGAATAGAGAAATAATGTGTTTAGAGGCATATGTTTAAAGGAAGCGAACTCTGAAGTGATTAGTTCATTGGTATAGATAAAATGAAAATTGAGTTTGGGCCAACGGTTTACATAAAATATTGACTTTGTTTGATTTATTATGCTATGATGAAGTATGGATTAGATGACTTAATTGAAACAATTTTGGATATAATAGTGAAACTTAGAGATAATGATTGGGTTGGTTTAATCCGTTGTTTTTTGATCATGAAATTTTGAGTTAGGAACATAGTTGAGGAGCTGGGGATAGCGAATGGTTTATATTAATTAGAGGACTTTATTTATCAACTGTTGAGCATAATAAGATATGTGATTGTGAAACGAAATGTAATTATTGGTTGTGACTCCTTAAGTGGTCAACATGCTTAACTCTCTATTAGGTATATTTGTTTGGAATATAATTGAATTCAAGTAGAGATAAGATTAAGTTGGTTTATTTAATGCTAAGTTGAAATCAAGACTGAAATCATTTAATCTGAATGTTTATTTTTCAAGATGTTTACTTATAGAATATGATTGCGGAACTGAGAGTAAAGGATGAACTTATTAATTAACCTCAATGTTTTATCAATCGAGTGTTTTATCCATAGTATGTGATCAGGAAACTTAGAGAGAACGGTTGATTTAAATTTTAACCAGATAGCTGCATTATTAAAGTGATTTGATTATGAATATGGTTATGAAATTTGGAGTAGATGATATGTTCTTTAAATATTTCAAGGTCATGGAAAGAAATGGAATCAATTGATTGGATAAATGCAAGTCATGAAACCTGTGTTTGAATGGATTTAGGAAATCCGAACATTAGCTTACCTGCTTGTCTGAAATGTTTTCAGTGTTAATTGTTTGCATTCGATGTTATGGAATGAGAGTGAATGTTTTGAGAATCTTCCAGTTATGGGTTCATTTATTGGTATGGGTGGTTTTATGTAAGTTAGCCTTTATTCTATACTTTGGTTTCCGTGTTATGAGAAAGTTGTTTGTCAAAATTATGTTTTTTGGGCATGTTAAGAGTGTGTGATTATATGATTGTTGACTTTAAGTCATTTCTTGTTGATCATGTAAGTCTTCCAGTTGTGGTTCTTGAGTTGAGGTGTTACCCTTGTGAATGGTTATTGTCCTTCTCGGGTAGTGCATGAGACTTGTATCAGTGGAAACCTGGTTCTTCGTATAGGTCGTGTGACCTTGTGTTTAAAAGTTGAGTCATGTTTTTAGCTCGTTATGTGGGTTATCCTTATGTTGGTCAAACTTGGGTTAGCCTTGGGTAGTGCACGCCTTGGTTTCTGTTTTGTACATCTGTAGCGATGTGTACCTATTAAGGTGTATTGATTATGTGTGTTAAGTGTTAGTGCATTATCTACCCATGGCCTGTGTTGAGTTATGTGTTGTCGATAGGGGAGTGGCTTTCAAACGAGCGCTAGACCCAAAGTGGTTCCAAGATAACTCGTGTGAGAGTCAGTTAATTAAGTGAAAATTAAAATAACTTACTAGGGAGAGAGTAGCTTGAACATTAATAAGATAATTTAGCCTCGCTCATTGGCTCAAGGGCTTGTACGAGACTTGAGATGAGTCGGGAAGGCCTGGAATGGCAAGATCGTTATCTCGTCTTTACGAGAGATAATTGATTCCGCTCTGGTATGCATGTGGGGCCGGGAGTCGGTTGAGGTTTCCAGGATATCCCTAGAGGGGGGCTGGGACCTAGGAAGACTAGCCAGGAGATCCCATGCAACCTTTGCGATGACACTCCTCCTATGACAGCAGTTGGTATGGTGTTGTATCATTGGTTTATTTTGTACAGTGATTGTACTCGTTTTTGTTCTCTGGAAGCATTGTAACCTTGTAGCTAAGTGATGTGGTACATATTCTTGTTGGCAGTTCAGTTTTTGTGTTGGCCTGTGTCTAGTGGTAGATGGTCTTGTCTAGGAAATCCTTGTTGCTATCTCCTAGCACGGAGGGAGTGGGGCCTTTGGGTTCCACATGGTCGGGTGGCGTGCATCTTTATCTATTGGTTCTCCTTCTTGACCGTGTGGCCGTGATTTCTAGTTGGAGAGCTCGTTGGCTGCTGTTGCTTTTCTGGCTTTGTTCTTTTCAGTTGATCTTTATTCTTTTACCCCTCATTTGTTATCAAGGTGGATTTTGTAAATTGTAATCATGATTATTGGATTTATCTCATTCGGGGAATGAGTGTTGTAATCTTATTGTTTAAATGTTGTTGATTGGAATCTTGAGGTATTTATCCTCCTTGTTGTAATTTATCTTGTATTGAATGTATGTAATCTTAATTCTGTAAGTGATTAATGTTTTGGTTTCAGTTGATGTTAATTGTTGTTTGGATTTTTAAGTAATCTTTGTCTCGTGGCCTTAGAGGTTGTTGGCAATATGTATTCTTCTTTCATGTTATTGGTACTTAAAAAAATAAAAAAAATAAAAAAAATTTGTACGTTTAAGTAGTGAATTGCAACTTCCTCTAGGGTTGCGTGGCGGGGCATTACATGGTATAGCCATTATAATTAAAGTTGGCCCCATACTATTATTAAACTTAATAGTATAATATCTCAATTATATTAAAAATTGTACCAAAACAAGAAATATATAAAATTAAACTTTAATTCAACCAAAACATGGTATTCTTAACTATAAATAAGGGGCCCCTTGATACTTTAATTAAGTATAGTATTATATCATTTCATTGTTGAATCTATTATTTAATTATTTTTAAACAAGAAATAATTTATTATACAAGCAAATTTTATACTTAATATTGACAATGATAATTTTTGTTACAATTAAACAAGAAATAATTAGACGTTATTTAAGTAATTTTATTATTAATTTGTGTATTAATGATATATCTAATACAATGTTAATACTAATATTATATTTCAAAATATAATATTAATATGTACAATAATTAATATATATAATATTATATTATAAATAGATAACGTTATATTAATATAAATAAGACGTCTAGTTAAGCCTATTATTTTAATATAAATAAGGGGCCCCATACGAAATCAACAAAAATAAGTTTCTTATATAAAATTTATATACTTGTCTGGTGAAGCATAACTTATTATATACGTTATTTGGTACTAAATAACTTATATACTTATAGTATTAATACCATAAGTATCCTATTTAATATGGATATTTAATTCTGCACGTTTCTTAAGTAAAGAAATAACGTTTCACGTTATTAGTATTAATTTGGTTAAGCCTAACTTAATGGTATTGAAATGTTAATGGTTTATATAATTAATAGACTTAACCATACGTCTTATTTAAATATTTTGTAGTAAGTTTCCTTAATGGTATTATTTTTAAACAAGAAATAATTTATTATACAAGCAAATTTTATACTTAATATTGGTAATGATATTTTTTGTTACAATTAAACAAGAAATAATTAGACGTTATTTAAGTAATTTTATTATTAATTTGTGTATTAATGATATATCTAATACAATGTTAATACTAATATTATATTTCAAAATATAATATTAATAAGTACAATAATTAATATATATAATATAATATTATAAATAATTCTAGTATTAACATTACTAGTATATAGTATAAATGTGTAGAATATTAATAAGGATATTACAACTTATATCTACTAGATATAAGGCTTAACCATTAATATATAGTATATTAATAGTATAAGTAGATATTAATGGTATTATTAACTATAAATATACTATATATTAATATATAGATTTGGTACATTATTAAGTATATTATTAAGTTAATATACTATATATATTATATTAACTTTATACTGTTGTATTATTTTATTTCTAGATATTACAACTTATATCTACTAGATATAAGACTTAGCCATTAATACATAGTATATTAATAGTATAAGTAGATATTAATGGTATTATTAACTATAAATATACTATATATTAATATATAGATTTGGTATATTATTAAGTTAATATACTATATATATAGTATATTAACTTTAAACTTTATACTACTGTATTATTTAGTATATTAATAATGCCAGTATATAATACAACAGTATAAAGTTTAAAGTTATATTGTTGTATTAATAATGGTATTAACTTTAAACTTTTTACTATATTATATATAGTAAGAGGACAGTTGTAATGGTATTAACTCTATTTAAGATATCAACACTTATATTATATTAGTAATATGATATTTTAAATTTACTCTTGATCCTATTATATTAAAATATGACTCATATTAGCCTTATTAATTATATTAATATAACATTATCTATTTATAATATAATATTATATATATTAATTACTATACGTATTAATATTATATTTCAAAATATAATATTAGTATTAACATTGTATTAGATATATCATTAATACACAAATTAATAATAAAATTACTTAAATAACGTCTAATTATTTCTTGTTTAATTGTAACAAAAATTATCATTGCCAATATTAAGTATAAAATTTGCTTGTATAATAAATTATTTCTTGTTTAAAAATAATTAAATAATAGATTCAACAATGAAATGATATAATACTATACTTAATTAAAGTATTGGGGTCCCTTATTTATAGTTAATAATACTAGGTTTTGGTTGAATTAAAGTTTAATTTTATATATTTCTTGTTTTGGTACAATTTTTAATATAATTGAGATATTATACTATTAAGTTTAATAATAGTATGGGACCAACTTTAATTATAATGGCTATACCAAATAACGATAATAGTATTATATAGATATTTAGCTTGTATTAACCAACTCACAACTATAATTTCCCACTAATTTTATTATATCTATTGAATACACTAATAACCAAATTATATTAATATTTGAAATTATTTGGCTTATCCAGCCCCCAAAATGGCATGGGGCATTGGATGTCGGATGCCTATGCCCCTGCATACTCTTTGACCGCCCATGCACCAACTAGCCGTGTTTTGGTCCAATTTTATTAAGGATACATTTTATCATACAATGTATTATTATTATTCAACTAAAATGATATTATTGTTATCAATGTCATAACGAATATGACCATTTACATTACACACATTACTAAACACTTTAGTTCTAGAATACAATGTTAATACTAATATTATATTTCCTTTATTATTCCTTGTATTAATATTTATATTATCCATTATTATAAACACCAATATTAAAACTAGAATTAATAATCATATTCACTGCTGATTTAAAAAGGAGGGTTGTAATGATATTAAAACAAAACAAAAAAATTATTATACAAGCAAATGATACAATTAACCAGACGTTTAAACCAAAATAATAAGGATACAATGAATATATTTAATTTAATAAGGATTTGGTATAATAAGTTATATAATTAAATAAGATGTCTTATTTATTTATAACGTATAATATGATATCAACTTTATATAATTAACACAACTTAATTTAATATCCATATTAATAGTATTATAATACTATTAAGGAAAGTTGTATTAACCAAAATATAATAAACTAGATATTAACCAAATAATAATATCCTTATTAATATCCTGATGGATATTAAGTAAGCATAATTGGCCCCATAATGGTATTATTAAGTAGTTTTATATAATTTAATACAACTTAATTTTTCTTATATACTTAATGGTATTATTTATATAAGTTAATACTATATAAAGTAACTTTCCTAAATAACTTATTACATTACCAAATTAAGAAACGTTAGGTAAAATTAGTATTAACTTATTATTGAAATAATACCATACAAGCAAATATTTAATATAAGTTAGGGCTTAACCAAACGTGTTAATGGTATAATAAATTACTTACTAATATGGTTTAAAGTAGGATATTATATATCTCAATCATACTATTAAACTTAGTAGTATGATTTGGCCAACATTAATGGTATTATATTTATCTAATTAAGTATAGCCATTATAATTAAAGTTGGCCCCATACGTCTTAAGAAAATTTCTTCTTTTTAAAAAATGCGCCTGGTAAACTTTTTAACGTGACCGGCGGCGCTGGCGCGACACGCCCTCCGGTACCATGGGACGGGGGAGACTAGAACTCATGACCAGCAGAGCCGCAACGGAATTACTTAGCCAACCGAGCTAGGGCCCCCGCCCACGTCTTAAGGAAATTTCAATATTATATAGTTTTCTAATATAATATCTATTTAATTGTAGCACCCCTCCATTTTATGCTCTTTTGATCAGACAGTGTTCTTCTTTGTTATGCTTTGTTTCTGTTAATACTTTGACTATGGTACTTGGTTATTATTTGATCGCTAACTGTAAAGAGGTGTGAATGTTATATTTTTATGTGATGGTATTTTATTCTGATGTTATTATTATAGCATGCTTTGGATTAGCTTAGCAAATATTTGAATTAATGATGCTTTATGCTTTTGATTATATTATTGATGTTAGATTTGTCAATTAGTAATACTGTATTGGTGAAGGAGACGGGATTGCACCACTCGCTTACGAGCGCCCTGCAATTTCGCGATTTCCTCTTCACGGTGTGTTTTATTATATTATATATATGCATGTTCGACATACTTTTTGTTCGCAAGTTGACAGGTATAGGACATTGACTCCACCTGGTTTCACAAGTTTGAACGTGTCCATTGACCAATGATATTCGATTGGGAGATAGTAACAGAGTTTCCTTGTCAAATTACAACCCTGTCATAGTGTGTCGTCAGTTTGTGTCTGGTATGTTGTTAAGTCATGTTGTCTTTGATGTTTTGATCATTTATTATCGGTGGGAATTAATGTTTAAGTGGTGGAAATGATTATTTATGTATTTTAGATTAAAATGGTTAAAAACTTTAAATTTAATTTAATTAATCAAATTTAATTTCTGTGGTAAAGTAATTTAATTCTAGTGGTTAAATTTATTTTATGAGTAAATGAATTGATTAATTAAACTTATTTTGTGGAGTAAATAAATTAAATGGTTAATGTTGTTTTGAAAAGTGCATGGAATTAAAAGTGTTAAATTCTTTAAAAGTGTTAAATTCTTTTTTGAAAAGAAATTTTTTAAAAGTATTAAATTCTTGTTGAAAAGAAATTTTGGTTTTAAATTTTAAAAGAAAAATAAAATATCTTCAAAATGCATAGAGGGAGAAATAACTATGGTGGATGGGATATTTTGGAAAATTTGACTAAATTTGGGGAAAATTTATGGGAGATATTTTATTTTTATTTCATTTATTTTAATTTTGTTTAGAGAATTTGCCGTTAAAAGAAAAAAGGCTTTTTTCTTGTTTGGATACATTTTGGATTTGGAGTGAAGATTTTGGAAGAATTTCTGGAAATTGAAATTTTGTAGGGAAGCTCAACTTTAGTCCTCTTCTTCTTCAAACTTAAAAAAAGGTTCCTTAAATGGTTTTGTTTTGTTTATATGCTTCAATTTAATTTTTTAAGAGGTTGTAAAACTTGCTTTAAATTTTTGAAAACCTTTGTCGAAATCATGGAAAAATTTAGATTCTTGTGGAAAAACAAACTCTTACAATAGAAATTCTCAAGTTTTAACAATAGAAAAAAATGGAAAGGAAACAAAAGAAAATTTTGAAACCTCTCTGTTTGAATTTGGAAATTTCCAGAATTTGAAATAAAATAAAAAAAATTCTTGTTTCTTGAAAATAATTGCTATAGTTTTCTTTGTTAGAAAGATTTGTCCAATTTGATGTAAAATGAATTTTTTTATATCTAGACCCATAGATTTTACATATAAAAATTATGTACTGTTATGCTGAGAAATTTTCTGGGAAAAAAATTTTATAAAAAATTTACTGTCAAAAAAAAAATCGTTCGAAATTGCCAGAAACATAGTATGTTACTGATTTAAAAAAAAAATAATAAATAGAAAAAAAATAAAATAAAAAAAATTATAATATAAAATTGGGTGGGGGGGAGAAAGGTGGCTGTGGCACCCCAGTGGAGGGCGCTATTGTGAGCAACGCTCCCCACACATTGTGGGGGAAGCACTGCCCATGTAGCGCAACCTCCACTAGGGAAGGCTGGGCGCAACCAGGCTACATCCTCCTCCCTTTGGATTGGGGGTTGACTTTAAATAAAAACCTTTTTTATTATTGTGTATATTTATTATATATATAATATATATATATTATACATATATATTTATATTATGTTTTTTTTATTAATTTATTTTATTTAATATATATAATATATATTTTAAATGATTGGAATATATTTTTTTGAATGAGAATGTTAAATAGTTTTTAAAATATATATATATATATATTTAAATATAAATATATATAATTGTATATATATTAAATATATAATTATATATGTTTAATTTATATTTAAATATAGTTTTTCTATAATGATTTTTATTATAGATGTGAAGTCAGTTTTATAAGAGAATAATGTTATTAAAAAATAAATTAATTGTTAACATTTGTTGTAATTGAGGAAGTTGGAAGAAAACAATTAGTTTAAGCTTCTTATTTCAAATAATGTTAATTATTTTAATTGATTACATGCAATATGTCATTGCTTTGCTTGGATTTATGAAATCTTAAAGTAGGTTATTAAATTGCCAAATTGTCCTTTCGTTATGTTATCTTTCTCATTCTTGATGTTGGGCAAATGGAATTATTTGTTTATGTTAAGTCTTCCAGATGGGGTTTTCATTTAATGGTGTGGGTTGTTGTAATATGTTAGTAAACCTTTGGATTGCCTTAGGTAGTGCGTCTTAATGTATCCAGTTAGATACCCGATTATCATGAACGAGATGTGTTGACTTTATGTCGTGGATAGGGATTTAATATCCTTAGGTCGCACTTATGTACCCTTGGGTTGTTGAGTTATTCCATGTGTTGTCTTAGAGGAGTGGCTTGCAATGAGGGTTGGCACACAAAGTGGTGCCAAGGTAACTCATTGTAAGTTAGTTAATCCAGTGATAACTTAAATAAACTGATTAGAGGAATAGGTAGTATCAAACACTTAATAAGATTAATTTTGCCTTGCTCATGGACACAAGGGATTGTATAGACTTGGGATGGGATGAGAAGACCTGGAATGGCAAGATTTCTATCTTGTCTTTATGAGAGATAACTAATCCCGCATTGGTTTGCATGAGGGGTCGGGAGTCGTTAGAGGTTTCTAGGATATCCTGAGATGGGGGCCGGGGGCTAAGAAGACTTACCAAAATAACCCATGTAACATTGTGATGACACTTCTCTTAATTCAGCAGTATGTTTGTATCAGTGATGCAATTGATTATTTAACTCTGGAAGCATTGTAACCATTGTGTTAAGTGATGTTGTATTTGTATTTGATTCAGTTCAGTTATGTATTAGCCCATGTCTAGAGGTAGATGGTCTTGTCTAGGAATCCATGTTACTATCTCCTAGCACGGGGGGTGAGCCTTCATATATCACTTGGTTGGGTGGAACGTGCACCTTACTCCATTGGGTTTTCTTCTTGTTTGTGTGGATGAGATTTCTAGTTGGAGAGCTCGTAGGATCCAGTTACTTTTCAGGTTTCATTCATTTCAGTTGAATCTTGTAATTTACTACCCCTCATTTGTTATTGAGGTGGAAGATGTATTATGTAACCATGCTTATTGGATTTACCTCATTCGAGGAATGAGAGTTGTAATCTTATTGTTAAATTATGTTATTTGAAATCATGAGGAATCTCTTGTTCTTTGATGTAATTTATCATGTATGGAATTTATGTGTTCTTAATTTCTTAAGTAATTAAATGTTATGGTTTCAATTCATGTTTTTTGTTGTTTGGGTTTTAAAGTAATCTTAGTCTCGTAACCTTAGAGGTTGTTGGCAATGGGTAGTGAACTTGCATGTTAATTGTATTTAAACAAAAATAAATAAAAATTGTGCGTTTGAGTAGTTAATTGCAACTTCCTCTAGGGTTGCGTGGCGGGGCATTACATTAATACTATTATCGTTATTTGTAATAATAATATAATAAAATTAGTGAGAAATTATATTAAAATAATAGGCTTAATCAGAAGTCTTATTTATATTAATATAATGTTACCTATTTATAATATAATATTATATATATTAATTATTGTACGTATTAATATTATATTTTGAAATATAATATTAGTATTAACATTGTATTAGATATATCATTAATACACAAATTAATAATAAAAATACTTAAATAACATCTAATTATTTCTTGTTTGTTGTAACAAAACTTATCATTGCCAATATTAAGTATAAAATTTGCTTGTATAATAAATTATTTCTTGTTTAAAAATAATTAAATAATAGATTCAACAATGAAACAATACTTACACAAGGAGTACCTAATACTATTATCATTATTTTTTTAAAACGAGTGAAAATGATTTGACAATATTATATAGATATTCACTTTAATTCTATGGAGATCCTAGAAGGCGGTGTTTTCTAATGACTACTTTGACCAGGCTAAACATGGTGAAATTAATATGATTTGAGTGCGTTAGAAGATGAAAGATTTGTAATTTATGAACATCTTAACTGACTTGACATGCAAAATTCATGTTTCAAAAAGTAGGCTTCATCGTGGGTTCCTTTATTTGTTCGACTGGGTTAGACAAGGATACCAAAACACACTCCCTATCTCATTTAAATTAACATAAACTTTTGTTGTTTGGTAGTTCAATTTTTTTCTTTTCATTTTAATATTAATGGTTTCCTATATCTATGTTTTGATTGGAGGTAAAAAATAGGTTTTGAAGGGGCCCAAAACCCTTTATAAAATAAAGCAACTGAAAAAAAGATAACAACATTACGCAACAATCATCCCAACATCAGCGAACCAACAACCAAAAAGAAGGCAACCACTACATTAGGGAAATTTACATAAAAATGGGCCTCCTAAGAATGACATCATCAATTTTTTAAGTTATCAAAAACCAATTAAAAGATGACATTAGCCTGTACAGTGACATCATCCAAAATAAAAATAAAATTATTTATTTTATAAAATAAAACTTTCTAAAATCCTATGAATTAACTCATGATGGTTAATTTAACTCTACATATCCTATTCTATCTCATTCATCTTTCTAAATATAAAATATTCTTTTTTTTTAAGATTTATATTCTTAAGTTCTATTATAGAAATTATTATGTTTTTTAAAAACTATTTTCATTCTTAAAACAAAAAAATATAAAAAACATTCCAAAAATATTTTAACAAAACTTTTCTTAAAAATATTTTAAAAATTTGGAATGAAATTAATTTGTAATAAAATTCATTTATGCTTCTTATTTTATAATTTTTTTTTTATGAAACAAATTCAGCCCATTTTTCATTTTTCATTTGTTTTTGCAAGTTCATTCATTTTTTCTACGTAAATTGTAGTGCCCCTACGTTGTGACCTTTTTGGATTTTGTGTAAGTGTTTAATTGCGTTATTGTTGTTTTGTGTGTGATTAGTTTATGCAGTTAACATAATATTTGATGGAATTTGTACTCAATTAATTAAAATAGCATTGAGGAAATAAAACTAGAAATTAAGATGAAAATTAAATAAATTAGTTTTATAAAATATTATGTAAAGATTTATTAATAAATAAATAAATTGATTGTTTTGTAAAAAAAAATATTCTTTAATGATATTCGATAATAATTAATAATTTATTAGTTGTTCAAAGATAATTATTATTATAAGAAATTTAAATGGATAGGAAGCTGAAGTGTTTTACAACAAGAAAAGCTGGAGAGAAATTTCGCCTTTGGAGCATTTGGAAGTTGAAGAGATCAGGAGAGCTTTCATTAAGGGAGGCCGTGATCTTCTTCAGGGGGCCACCTCATAGTACACGGGGGGTTTTTCAAAATCTCTCTTCGTGGAGAGAGATGGACCTGCTCTTGGAATGTTTTCTGAAAAAAAACTTGATGTTTTGGAGACCGATAGGGGAGGAGGACACTAATTTCGTCATCTCTGATCTACAGGAAATCACCGCAGAGGCGTATCATCCAACTTTAGTCTGCACTCCTTCAAAATCTCTCATATGAGCAATTGTAACCGTAAGAATTAGTTCTTTCATAATTTTATTTAAATAAGATAGCGATATCTCAAGCTAGTTAAGAATATAGTAGCTATAAAACCTATTATTCCTTTTAGATCTTCTTTGCTCTTTATATCGTAGAGTTTTGAAGCAGCAATAGTAGGGAGATTTGGTTTGAATATAACTCCTTTAAAGTAAAATCTGCTTGATAAGGTATCAAAATACGTTTCTTGCAAACTTGGTCTTTTCTCTTCTCTTGGGCGTTATCATCAGCACAACACAATTTGTTTAGTATCTTAAGTGACGACATTCCATTAGACCACCTATATTTAATGGTTCATGCATCCTTTATCTTCTTGAGGCATACGTTAGATGGTTCCTGTGCTCTGTCTATTAGTTCACATGTGTGTCTATCTTGAACCTCATAGATCCCCTATGCTATTGATTGATGCACAAATCTGTTCCAAGACCCCATTTCGGCCTTGACATGTATAGTAACCAATTCCTCAATTACTGTCAATTGTCTTCTTTAATTGGCGTGGCTAGAATCTCAAAACTCAAACCATCTTTTTATCAGTCACCTGAACTTAATAAGGAGTTAAAGGATTAAATAACCTGCTTGATTATGCCGGCAATCTATCACAGTTGCAGCGCTTGAAAATAAAATATTGTCTTTTACTAGCATAACAAAGAGCTTCCCATTGATCGTGGTGAAGTTTATCCTCCAAACTAGCACGTCTCTGGAACTCACCACCAAACAGAAATTTGTCTAGTTCAAAATAGAAAAAGTTGTTCATTGTTTCTCCTCCTCTCAAGCCACGTATTTGCACCTCACCTTTCTCCTTCCCTTCTGACTGGTAGATAACATTTTGAATTTGATAATAATGCAAGTAGATGGCGATATTTCAAATTCCAATAGTCACTTTCTATTATACTTGGCAACCTGTTACTATGGCGGCATTTTGAGCTGAGATTAAATAGTCTCCCTGAAACCTTTGGTAAGCTTTCACAGCTGCAACTTTTAGACTTGCATGGGTGTAGTAAATTAAATATTTTCTCTAATTTCTTTTGTCAACTGTCTCAGCCGCGTACCTGAACATAATAGGAAGTTTAAAGGTTTAATTAATCTCTCTGATTTTATTGTCAACCTGTCTCAGTTTTTGTTCAAATTAGTATAAGAATGTGGATCCAAAATTAGAAGAACTTTTCAATAAGTAAATTAGAAATTACTCTCCTTTGATAAACCAGAGACTCTTCCATAGTTGTTGCATTATCATATGTTAGTCTCCTTGGCAGTATATGAATATGTATGTAAATTATATACTTTCATTATGGAGATAAAATATCGAAGCAAGGTATTTGGTGAAATATTTGTATAGTGAAGTTATGGCTCTTGTAGGATGAGATTTTAAATCACTTAACTACATTAGTTATATTTTAGAATGTATAAACATATATTATTATAATTTGTTATGCCTTTTAGTAGGAAGGACAATTTGGTTGAACTCGTTGCTTTCGTTTAGTTTCTCTTAGAATAACGAAAAAATGAATATGAATTAATGAAGACATTTATTTTCTAGAATATTGAGTTCATAGTACTCCCTTATAATGGAATTGTAGAATTAAGGGAATAATAATTCAATTTAGGAGTTTTAAATTAAATGATTGCGAACTCAAGTAGGTGTTATATATATGAATGCTTGTTTCTTAAATTATGAGAAATGTTTAGTGTGTTCTAGTATTTAAATAAGGAAGTAGTTAATGGATTTTAAAATTAGTTAGGAATAAAAAGAGAATTGATTTTTATTATATGTAGTCAAAGAAGAATTTATTTAATAAATAAAATAGAAATCCTTATAATTCTAATTGTTGAGTATCGTATTTGTACTGAACTCTTAAATAATACAATTGTGTATCTTTTACCATATGTTCTTTCAGAATATTATTATTAATCATTGTATCTAAGTTAGAATGGAAAGGTAGGTTAAAGATTTTAACTTGGGATTTATTTAAATGAAAAATTTAAAATATGGAGTATATATTGACCCTTTCTTATATGTTCTCTTATTTGGCGATTTAATTTTTATAGTACTAATTTCGTGGTATCTTTTAATTCTTTTATATTTCTTTTAGTTTAAGAATTAAATAAATATTATCTTAATATCTAACTCCTCGCATCTTATAGAAATTTACTAGGAACAATGATTCTCTTAATTGTATATTCTAATTAAGTAATTGTTGAGTATCGTGTTATGGGTGTTTGTACTGAACTTTTATGGAATTGTGTATCCTTGGCCATGGTTAAGTATTATAGTAAACTCTATTTGACTTCATTATGGTAGTTTTATAAACTTGAATCAACAAAATAAATTATTCCTTGAATTGAGTGTTATTATGAAAATGAGTTTTAAAATTGTCCCTTGAATTGAGTTTTCATTTTTAATTATTTCTTTTGGATTGTTAGTTAGTCTTTATGACAATCTGAGTTTCTATTAAATGAGGTTCTTATATGGATAGTTATTTAGAACCTTGAGATTGTAATTGTTTTGTTATTGAGTAGGTTGGTTTTTTATTTGGGAATGTAAATGGATTATTGTTGTCATTATCATGTTGCTGATTTTTTACGAAGGTGATTTACGTACCACTCTAAGGGACTCTTGTGAGGAGAAAATTGAGGTCTCCCGTGGAATGCCTAATTGGTGGATTTTGGATGTTGAGTGATTTTCTTCTATGATTCCTTTTTTTGAGATGACACCATTGTGGATTTATGGATTGTATTTGTGTTTTAGAGTTGATTGATTTGTGGATGGGGTTTGACGAAACTTTCTTTGTGTGGATTTTTCGGAGTTAAGCTCATATTTGAGGGAAATCTTATCCTTGTGTTGGAATTATTGGGGAAAAACTTTTGTTGCTTCATTTTACCCTTGTTTGTGGGTTTTCATTCTTTTTGGCTTCCAGAGGCTTGAGATGATTGTCAGTTGATGTTGTCTCTTTTATGTGCCTTGAAGTGGCAAGTGTTTTGGTATCATTATTTTGAAAGGGTTGTACAAAACTTTGTGAGACTCTTATTTTGTACTTGTTAGCGAGATGGGTAATGCATCACACGCTTTTTTTGTTGTGATTCTTTGATCAAATTATGATGGTACAACCCTTGGTTTTGGTTTGATGTTGTTGGGTCTCTAGGGAGAGTGGCTCCTCATGGGGGCCGGTGCCCCGTTTAAGGGAAAGGGCACAAGATAACCCACGAGTGAGTTAGTAATCAAGTGAAAACCTAATAATTAACTTAGGTGGGTTGAGTAGTAATATCATTATAAGATTTAAAAATGGATGCCTCGTCTTCATTAGTGCTTCTATAGACGAATGGAACGCTGAGAAGGCCGTGGTCGGAAAGGTCATGACCTCGTCTTCACGAGAGGTTTACGGCTCCGCATGAGTCACCCTATGGACTGGCGCCTCCAGTTGGGAGGAAGGGCACATGATAGCCATAGATGGGACCGACGCCTCCAGTTGGGAGGAAGAGCACAGGACATTCCATGTAGGACTATGCGATGACACTCTCCCCTAGTTGCCCATGTGTTTTATTTTCTTGTGTTCCTCTGGAAGTAGGTTATGGGAGTTGGTTTGGATTGTTGTTTAATGGATTTAAATTGATTTATGATTATTGTCTTAATTCATCTTTGGTGTACTTTGTGGCCTTGTATGATCTCATTGATATTTATGACCTTGTACTCTTATGGTACTGTAATATGATGTTATTGTATTGTGTAATTGAAATTCATAATTGTTTTATGTTTATTAATTCAGTTTGATTTGGAAGTGTTTCATGATCATCCTTTGGTTATTTGTTTACTAGTCATTGTTTTGATTTATGTGATGAGATTTATGACTTTAAGTTATTATGTTGACTCTTGGATGTTGTTGATTATGTCATTGTACTCCTTGAGTTTTATGATACTTTTGTATGGTGTTGAGTCTTGTGGTTCTCTATTTGGATGTTTTTGGTTGAGGTCTCTTTCTTGTTAGTTCCTAGCATGGGGGGTGGGTCTTCAGACTCACATGGTTGGGTGGAACATGCTAAGCACCCCATTGGGTCCCCAGTCGAGGATCAAGAGGTGCAGATTGGTGCTAGCTGTAACGCCCCGCCGTGCGAACCCCAAAGGAACTAATAACAACGGAACAAATTTTTTTTAAAAGAATATAATAGACATACTTAAGTATTCTAATATAACGATATACTAAGTTGCATGACTAATTCCATTGGGGTACATGGGGTGACATTACTATACTAACCCATAACAACGATAACAAGATAACAATAATTAAACAATTACATAAATCTATTCATTCCCATTTCATCACTTAAAATATCTATTAACCAATAACCATATTCATAACATATGTACATAAGACAATGAAATATACTATAAAGATATGAAGCATTTATATTACCATAGAAATAACACAACTTAACACAACTATTACCAATGATTGTTCCTAAATAAATGCATGGCCTGAATATACATTACATCCAAATGATAGTAAAATACAACTGTCTAAAAATACATCTCAACAACCACATATACAATTTACAACAAGGTCATCCCAACACATGTGGGAGACAATACATCAATGAATACATTACATCTGAAGTATAACATACATCTGGTACAAAGAATTACTGGATCATCAACATCTTCCAAAACCCTACAATAAAAGATACATCTGCAACAGAAAGGGAACCCAACGGGGTGTGAAGCACATTCCACCCAACCACCCCCGTGCTGGGAGTAGACAAGGAAGGATCCCTGACCAAGCACGCCTAACAGTAACACAATACTAACTCCCGACAGATAACTTAACATCAAAGACCACTTAAAAAAACTCACAATGAAAAATCCAAAAGGCACAACAACAAATCACTTCTGAACATAACAATAAAACACCTTTCCAAAATACAACTAGTCACACTCACAACATCAATGAAACTCAAGGCATAATAACAAAGACTTCGTCCAACAATAACCAAGGAGAAATCAATAAATCACTTAACCACTACAGACACAATATCACTTAACAACTACAATCACAAAGTCACTTAACAACTACAAACACAATATCACTTAACACTACAATCACAACATCACTTAACACAACAATCACAACATCACTTAACACGAGGTTACAATGCTTCCAGAGAACAAAGATCATGAACATCGCACAATAACTAATTAACTATCGACATAGGAAGAGTGTCATGCATAAATTGCCATGAGTTACCTTGGCTCAACCTTCCTAGGCTACCGGACCCCCATCTTGGGTTATCCTGGCTTGCCTCTACCGGCCGCCGGACCCTCACGCAAAACTATGCATCCCATCTCATCTCGAGCCTTATCATTCACTTGCTTCATGAGAGAGACATTCTTTATCTTTATTAGTGTGAAAGATCCCCATTAATTCTTTTAGATTATCACTTAGTTAAACTCTAGGTGAGTTACCCTGGCGCCCCTCTGTGTGCCGAACCCCCACAAAGAGCCACTCTCCTATTGACAACACACAAGGTACAATACCACAATAGGTAACTAGACAACATAACCTCTCTAATTCAAGGAGGAAACAAAACAAGGAAACTCACTCCGAACACTGGAGGAAACCAAATACGAAAACAAACTCCTTCCAAAGGAGGTACAAATCTTGTTACTCTCTCCTATTTCCCAGGAGGCACAAATCCCCGTTCGTGGAAACCGGGTACAACATCATTGTACAACTCTACACCATTCCCAAGGTGATTCACAATTGAACCTCTACACAAAACATCCCACTCTAGAGAACTTCTCTGGAAGACTTACATAGACCCTTAACCCCATTTGCCCGACATGGAGAATAAAAGAAACATGATAGAAAAGCATTTAATCTCTGAAAGCCCTTAACAATAACTTAAACTCTTATGAAAGGTAAGGTAAACCTAGGGTTTTCCCATACGACACAATAAAACAATGAAGAGAATACCACAATAGATTTAACGAATAATTCTCAAGAACACAATTACATAAAAACACCATATAAAATATTTCCAATACCAAATAATTTCATCAAACAAATAGCTCAACAACTTAAGAATATTCGATTCAAATCCAAAACACATTGTTTATTTACAATTTTCTCAATTAAACTATAATATTATAACCTAGTAACAAAATTATCATATTAAATTTATAATCCCAACATATATATATCCATAAAATGTATATATATATATTCGTAAGCACACATAAATAAAAATATAAAATAAATTAAAACCCCATATATTAAAATCTTCCTTTTAAATTATATTATAAAAATTAACACATAATATAAAAAAAAATATAAAATAAATTATAACCACATCTATTAAAATCCTCCTTTCAAATCATATTGCAAATTTTTTATATATAATTATAATTATAATATATAAACGAATTAAAATTGAAATTGAAATTTAACAACATAAAATAGAACTAAAAAAAATAGAATAAAAATAAATATAAAAAAAATACATTTACCTACCCGTACCCCCCTGTGGTGGCCGCATCAAACCTTGGTGGGGCCGTGGGTGGTACGGCCTCGACCGACCCCCACCCCCAAATAAACTTTTAGATTATATTTAAAAAAAAATTCTTTCATATAAATATTTTATTAAATAATATAAAATTTTAATCATTTTTCATGGTACACGACTGGTACATGGAATCCGATTTACTGTGTTATAACAATTACATTTAAATCTGTCATAAAATAATTACGAAATTTAAGAATTTTAAATGAAATCTAATTTCTTTCAAAAGAAACAGAACCACAAGAATTTAAACAAATTCAGAATTTAAACAAATTCAGAATTTAAACAAATTCAGAATTTAAACAAATTCAGAATTTAAACAAATTCAGAATTTACACAAATTCAGAATTTATAAAAAAATAAAATAGATTATGTATATATCTATTTTATATACACTTCTATATTTGTTTTAGTAAATGCATAAATATATATATATATATATTCATCCCTAAAATTATAATAGAATAAAAAGACAATCAATTTTGTTTTAGAGACTATTAATTTTGGCACACAAATTCCATCCGATAATAAAATGATTTTCATTCTCAAAACAGTATTTTTCTCAACCATATTGTACTAACGAACTACAGAAGATTTAATTTAGTTTTCAATAGAAATCATTCAAGAATATAATACAACCAAACAAAACCCTCTTTCAAACAAAATATCGATTTAAAGTATTACAGACATGATTTTCTTTAAAAAACAAAAAGAATAAATAATAAATTTTATGGAACCTGGAGTCCTTCATTCGAAGAAGAATCCCTTCTATAGCCTCCTCTCGATTTCTTCTTGCCTTCAGCTCTTTTCTCGATCTTCTGCCTTCAACGTTCTTTTGAATCTATCTTTCCTTCCAAAACCACAATAATTTTACCCAGAAAAACCAAAACCAAAAACTATCTTTCTTTTCCAAATCCAAAACCACAGAGCCAAATTGTTGTGTGTGAATAATCTCCTCCTAAAAATAATAAATCAAAAATAAAGATTCAATAAAGCTCTTCCGCTTTCTTTTCTAAAAAATCCTCTTTTCTTATTGGTCCTTTTCCCAGCTTTTAAAAGCACAACTTATCTACAATTTTAATTAAAATAATTTATTTAATCAAGACATTATCCTCACATGATTTTCTAATCTAATATTTTTATTTTTTTTAGACTGCACCTGGTAAACTTTTTAACGTGACCGGCGGTGCTGGCGCAACACGCCCTCCGGTACCATAGGGGTGGGGGAGACTAGACCTCGTGACCAACCTCCTGCAATAGGAAAGATTTAGCCAACCGAGCTAGGGCCCCAACCCGATTTTTTAATCTAATATTAATAAAAGGATAATATTATCTAATTATTCTCAACAATATTAATTTAACTTAATTTCTTGCACTTGAATTAATTAAATACCTTTTTAATTTACAATATATTTAAATTTAACATTTTTCTAACTCGCAATTAAATCAAAACAACAAGACAACTTTAATTAATTATCTTATCAAATAAGATTAATTACTCGAACACTAACTATAAATAAATACTCAACAATCAAAATGCATAACAACAAGGACAACACTTCAGTCACGACACAACAACTTACAACAGGACGACAGACTTGGGACGGGGACACTTCCAAACCTACTCCCTTTTTCAACATTTTACCCATTGGGTTAATTTTATTGCTCGCCCTGTCCTGCCGAAGTAGGTGGAATTGAGACTTATTCCTGCAATCCTGCATCCAAATAAACATCAAGTAGCACATGTATATATATAATCAAACATCCTATCGTGAGAAGGAATTGCAGTGTAGCAGGGCACTCGTGAACGAGTGATGCTATATTGTCCTCTCACCTACTCTATTCTAACAATTGCAATATCAATGATGAACTAACATTTCTAACCAAATTGATTATAAGATAACATGATACTTAACTACTGCATCATAACTAATTATTAACCATTGCATTATAAAATAATACTGAGTTCAAATAACATAATCAACATAGAATCATCACATCGACATATAAAACATTAATGAACAACTATTTGAATAAACAATAATCCAATCAACACATAGAGTATCATAAATCATACTAATAATGTCATATCAAATGATCATGTCCACTAAAGGAATAACAACATCATCAAACTTCAAACCAACCAAATCAAACCATAATAGTATCATCATAGTATCAACGTATCAAGTTAAAGCATAGAAATTAATAAGTCTAAATAATGTGAGGGGTATTACACTAGTTGCTGCGACTCCAAAGTTGTATTTGTCTTGGAGCTAGTTATGTTACATTGTACTTATCATTCTGATGTATCATCTTATCTTGTTCTATGGTTTCCATTTATGTTTGGAAACACTTTTGTATCGTTGTACCTCTTGAACATTGTACTATAATGTAATGTTAAAACTTGTGTGGATATTGGCCATGGTAGTTGTTATTTAATGTGTTAAGTTAATCATGCATATGTTGTATTTATGTACACAAATGGTTTTTTATCAATGAATTTTCATGTATGCATTACATTAGTTAATATTTACTTTGTTATGGATTATATCTTTGGCTTTTATTCTTTATTGTCGTTGTGTGGATCTAAGTCGTGTAATGACTCCTCGTGTACCCCAAAGGGATGTATGTGCTAATCAATCTATTTAAATGAAATTCATGTCATGATTTAATGTGTATTACATGTATGTTATGTTAACTTTAAAAAAAAAAAAATTGTGCAATAATTATTGTTTAATTGTCCTTTGGGGTTCGCACAACGGGGCGTTACATAAATTTATAAGAAAAATAAAAATAAAAAAGGAAATAAAAAATAAAACTTAAGAAATAAAAAATAAAAAAAAGAAATTTGAAAAAACAAAACAAAAAAATAAAAACCGCTGAAGGAGCAAAAGTTGAGAAAATCACATGAACTAAAAAAATTTAGAAAAAATTGGAAACAATTGAAAGGAGAAAAGTTGGAGAAAAATCAAAATATCAAACAAAAAAAGGAATTTTTTAAAAAAATGATAGAAGAAAAAAAAATGAGAAAATCAAATAAATTATGGAAAAGAGATATCTCTTGACTACTTTAGATATATATTTTTGAATATAAATATACTAGTATATAAATTTTATATAAAATAAAATATCTAAAGTTACTTTTACTTTACCATTTTTTAAATAAAAATAAATAATCAAGAAAAGAAAGTGAACTTGAGTTTTTTAATAAATTATAATAGAATTAAATTTTACTGTTTTTTTTTAAAATGAGCTTGAGTTTAAGATTTTTTAAATAAAAAATAAAAAATAAATAAAATAAATAATCTAAAATGAAAAGTGAACTTGAGTTTGTCAATAAAAATATATGTTACCACTTTTAAAAAAATAATGGACTTGAACTTTTTAAGGAATTATAATAGAAACATGTGTCCCCACTTAACTCATGTAGTGAAATAATTTATATTTATTATATTTAAATAATTTGTATTATTTGAGATAATTTTTGCTTTTTTAAAGTTCCTTAGGAGGCTCATTTTTTATGTAAATTTCCCCTAATGTCTATTTCGCAGTCCTCTATTTTGATTTGTTTTGCTGTAGCAGTTTTTAGTTCTTTGTTTTCTTGTCTCTACCTAACTAACAATAGATATCTCAATTCAAGTATTCAAATTATTATATAATTTCAAATTATAGTTGTGAGCCGGTTAAGCTCGACCATTAAGCATCACTATTTGGTGGAACATCAAGACTGACAATTTTGAGGGAGGCAAATCTTCAACGTTAGGAGTATCACGAATAAAAAAGTCATGCTAGTACAATAAGGGAAAAGGTTATCTAGCCCCCAAAACGACATGGGGCATCGGATGACGGATGTCTATATGCCCCTGCATACTCTCTGACCGCCCGTGCACTAACATAGTGGACTGATAACTCCACTATCTGTTTCATAGTCCTCTATTTTGATTTGTTTTGCTGGAGTAGTTTTTAGTTCTCTATTTTTCTTGTCTTTGCCTAACTAACAATAGATATCTCAATTCAAGTATTCAAATTATTATATAATTTCAAATTATAGTTGTGAGCTGGTTAAGCTTGGCTGTTAAGCATCACTATTTGGTGGAATGCCAAGACTGACAATTTTGAGGGAGGCAAATCTTCAACATCAGGAGTATCATGAATAAAAGGTCGTGCTAGTAAGAAAGTTTCAGTTATGCACCAACTTTCACTTTCCTTACAAATCTTCTTGGATTTCCTTTAATGTTGGCCGCATACTTTGCAGGCCATATCATACCAAATATCTGCTGCCATATACAAAAAATTAATGCTAGTAGATATCTCAATTCAAGTATTCAAATTATTATATAATTTCAAATTATAGTTGTGAGCCAGTTAAGCCCGACCATTAAGCATCACTATTTGGTGGAACATCAAGACTGACAATTCTGAGGGAGGCAAATCTTCAACGTCAGGAGTATCACGAATAAAAAAGTCATGCTAGTACAACAAGGGCAAAGGTTATCCAGCCCCCAAAATGGCATGGGGCATCGGATGATGGATGCCTATGCCCCTGCATACTCTCTGATCGCTTGTGCAAAAACATAGTGGAATGATAACTCTACTATTTGTTTCACAGTCCTCTGTTTTGATTTGTTTTGTTGTAGCAGTTTTTAGTTCTCCATTTTTCTTGTCTCTGCCTAACTAACAATAGATATCTCAATTCAAGTATTCAAATTATTATATAATTTCAAATTATAGTTGTGAGCTGGTTAAGCCTGGCCATTAAGCATCAATATTTGGTGGAACGTCAAGACTAACAATTCTGAGGGAGGCAAATCTTCAACGTCAGGAGTATCACGAATAAAAGTCGTGCTAGTAAGAAAGTTTCAGTTATGCACTAATTTTTAGCGTAAAATTACTTCAATTACTTGAATAACAGTCAAATAATTTGCATAACTGAAATTAAGTCAATTAAAATGAATTTTGCTTGTAATAATAATACATTGTATGATAAATTGTATCCTTAATAAAATTGTACCAAAACATGGCTGGTTGGTGCACGACCGATCAAAGAGTATGTAGGGGCATAGGCATCAGACACCTGATGCCCCATGCCGTTTTTGGGGCTAGATAACCTTTGCCCTTGTTGTACTAGCATGCCTTTTTTATTTGTGATACTCTTGACGTTGAAGATTTTCCTTCCTCAGAATTGTCAGTCTTGACGTTCCACCAAATAGTGATGCTTAACGGTTGGGCTTAACCGACTCACAACTATAATTTGAAATTATATAATAATTTAAATACTTGAATTGAGATATCTACTAGCATTATTTTTTTGTATATGGCAGTAGATATTTGGTATGATATGGCCTGCAAAGTATGGGGCCAACATTAATGGAAATACCAAGAAGATTTGTAAGGAAAGTGAAAGCTGGTGCATAACTGAAACTTTCTTACTAGCACAAATTTTTATTCGTGATACTCCTAACGTTGAAGATTTGCCTCCCTCAGAATTGTCAGTCTTGACATTCCACCAAATAGTGATGCTTAACGACCAGGCTTAACCAACTCACAACTATAATTTGAAATTATATAATAATTTGAATACTTGAATTGAGATATCTATTGTTAGTTAGGCAGAGACAAGAAAAATAGAGAACTAAAAACTACTACAACAAAAAAAATCAAAATAGAGGACTGCGAAACAGATAGTGGCTACCTTCTTTTTGGCTATTGGTTCACTGCCGTTGGGCTGATTGCTACGTAATGTTGTTATCTTTTTTTTAGCTGATTTATTTTGTAAAGGGTTCCAGACCCCTTCAAAACCTATTTTTTACCTCTAATCAAAACATAGATATAGGAAACCATTAATATTAAAATGAATAGAAAAAAATTTGAACTACCAAACAACAAAAGTTTCTGACAATTTAAATGAGATAGGGAATGTGTTTTGGTATCCTCATCTAAGCTAGTCGAACAAATAAAGGCACCGCGATGAGGCCTACTTTTTGAAACATGAATTTCGCATGTCAAGTTAGCTAAGATGTTCATAAATTACAGATCTTTCATCTTCTAACGCACTCAGATCATGTTAATTTCCCCATGTTTAGCCTAGTCAAACCAGTCATCAGAAAACACTACCTTCTAGGATCTCCATAGAATTAAAGTGAAATATCTATATAATATTGCTGAATCATTTTCACTCGTTTTAAAAAAATAACGATAATAGTATTAGGTACTCCTTGTGTAAGTATTGTTTCATTGTTGAATCTATTATTTAATTATTTATTGAACAAGAAATAATTTATTATACAAGCAAATTTTATACTTAATATTGGTGGGTCTGTTCAACATCATGGGGGCCCAAACAGTGGCAATGTGAAAAAAAAGTGTTTTTAACATGTCCAAAAATGCGAAATTCATGCCTTTGAATTTTTGTAGGCCAAAGTACAATATCTATTTTGCTTTGGTAATATCGAACCAAAATGGATATCTGTTATGAACAAATATCCATTACAAAATAGATATCTGTTATAAAATAGATATCCGATATGAAACGAATATCCATTTTGTTTAAGACAAAATTTATAATTGTGTCAGGTTCGGTCCAACCAAGTATTATATTCTATATAACAGATATCATTCTATATAATAGATATCCGTTATTTGTGTTATAATTTTAAAAAAAACCCCGAGAGGTCATATTATATAATATTATAATATAATATAATATAATATAATATTATAATATAAAATAATATAATATAATATAATATTATATTATATTAAATATTTTTTAAAAAATAGGCACAGTTAAATATTCTCGGGTCTCGGACCCGACCATTTTATTAAAAATTTTGTAAATAAAAAATGGATATCCGTTATTTGTGTTATAATTAAAAAACCCCGAGAGGTCATATTATATAATATAATATTATATTATGTAATATAATATAATATAATATAATATAATATAATATAATATAATATAATATAATATCAATATAATATAATATAATATCAATATAATATAATATAATATAATATAATATAATATAATATAATATAATATAATATAATATTGTAGCACCCCTCTGGTTTGCTATGCTGTTAGACAGTGTTTTTATTTTGACAGGCTCAGATATTTGTTATTGTTTTATGATCCCTGGCTTTAGAGCGATGTGGATGCTATACTTTGATGTGATGATTCACTATACAAATGGTTATGTTTTATGTTATGCTTTTGATTAGCATAGTTCTTGATATTGATATATGCTCATCTATTGATTAATGATGCTTTAATTTCGTTAGTCTTGATGTGACTGTATTGGTGAAGGGGACAAGATTACATCACTCGCATGCGAGCGCCCTGTGATTCTGTGATTTCTCTTCACGGTGTGACTGTTATGTTTTATCCATGTACGACATTCATCTTGATTGCAGGATTATAGGTATAGGACATCATCTCCACCTGGCTTCATAGGTCTGAGCATGTCCACTTTCTCAACAGTTTTGTTGATTGGGAGATAGTAACAAGGTTTCCTTGTCAATCCACAATCCCTGTCATAGTGTGTCATCAGTTTGTGTCTTGTTGTTGTCATGCTTTCTTTAATGTTTTGATGATTTATTATCGGTGGAAATTATGTATGGGAATTAATATTTAAGTGGTTGTCAATGTTAATTTATGTATTTTAGATTAAAATTGTTATTTAATTTAATTAATTTAAGTTCATTCAATTGGTAAGGTAATTTAATCTATTGATTAAATTTATCTTATTAAATGGATAAATTAATAAATTAAATTTCATTTATGTGGTAAGGTAATTTAATCCTCGTGTTTAAATTTATTTTAAGTAAATAAACTAATTAATTAAATTTATTTTGTTGAGTAAATAAATTAATCAATTAAATTTATTAAGTGATAGTTTAGTTGTTTTATAAAGTGCATAGATTAAGTGATTTAAATTTATTTGGAAATTAAATTTTGTTTTAAATTATTTAAAAGCAAAAATATCTTGTAAATGCATGAGGAAATAACTATGGTGGTTGAGAGGGATATTTTTGAATTTTGACTAAGTGTTGAAAAATTAATGAGAGGATATTTTATTTTTGGAAAAATTTGGGCTGTTAAAATGGAGAAAGATTTGGCTCTATAATTTCACATTTTGGTCTGGAAGTGGAGATTTTGGAAGAGGTTCTGGAAGATTGGATTTGGCAAGGAAGCTCGACTTTAGTTCTCATTTCTCCAAGCTTCAAAAACAGGTTCTTTTATTGCTTTGATGTTTAGAAGTTTTGATTTTAAATTTTGAAAGAATTGCTGTGAAATTTTAGTAGCTATAGAAAAATTTGGGAAAACTTTAGATCTTCTGATTTTTAAACAACAAAAAATTCAAACAGTAGAAGATTTAGATAATCTCTGGTTAAATTTGTGGTAATCAAATTCTTTTGTTGAATTTGTGAAATATTTACAATCCTCTGTTAAAATTGAAATATTCTCATGTAGGAAAACATTGGGTTAAATTTGCTCTTCCTGAACAATATTCTGAGATATTGATTATATTTATATATAAATATATATAATTGCATCTGTGTATTGCCTGTAACAATTTATTTTTAAAAAATATATTTAAAATTTTTTTTTATAGAAATTCGCCATATGGTGAAATTGTTACATCTGAATTTTTTTTTTAAAAAAATTTAATGTCAAATTTTGGGGCTGGGGGAGCTACTCCCACAGCCGCCCCCATGGGGAGGCCACTGTGGAGGCAGCGCCACTGCCTTCATAGGCAGTTGCGCTGCCCACCACAATGCACCCCAACAAAGGGGAGGCTATGTGGCAATCGCCCACAGTAGGGCCACATCAGGGTTCGACCCTACCTGGGCGTATGCATTCATTTTAAAATGTTTTTTTATTATAAATTATATATATATTATATATATATATATTATAAATATATATATTTTATAATTTTTTTTAAATATATGTATATATATTATATATATATATATTTGATACATACACGCTTTTGACTGGAGCAATGAACCAGTGAGGCGACATTTTTTTTGGGGGACCTCATCCCCATTGTCTTTCCATTGAGTTCTCTGAGACACTATGTGTCAGGGTTCCGTAGCAACTGTCAACAACAGTCGTTGATGGGTGAGCCGACTGTGTGCAATGTTCCTAAATCAAACCCCACGCCACCATCTCATCTCCTTCTTCCGTCCTTCCCGCCTCTCTACTTCCTCCTCAAGCCTCCTTCGCAGCCTCCTTTTTTCACCTGCTCCTCTACCTCCTTCTTCATCCTCATACAGCCTCCTTTTTGCTCCTTTGCTATCTCCTTTCCTCTTCCATCACCTCTTTTTTTTCCTCCTTTCTCCTCCGACCCTCGTCGTCCATCCAACCTTCCATCTTCCTCCTGCCGCTTTGCTTCCACCTTGGGCCTCCTCCGTAGCTCCTTCCACCTCCTTATCACTCCACGGGAGGGTCCTCCTTCGCAGCTCCTTCCACCTCCTTATCACTCCATGGGAGATCTCCTTGTCCCGCCTACTCCTTAGTTCCTTTGCATCCTATCCCTCTGCCTCTTCTGCTTCCTCCAGCTGGGTGTCCTCCCTTATCCCTCTATTGGTGTCGACTCCTTGTTTCCTTGTCTTCTTCCAGCCTTGCACCTGCGCTGCTTGTGTCATGGCCTTATCTCCTCTTTGCTCCACGAGCCAAAGCCCCATGGGGTCTAGCGTAGCCTTGATCACCATTCTGCGTCCTTCTATCCACCTTGTTCAACGTGCAACATCCTTCGTACCTACAAGCAACAGGTGAGTCTCGAACATGAGACTGCCCTTTCAACAGGGCTTGTGACTTGCCGTCACACTGCGGGGTCATCCCCATTTTATATATTATTTTTAATATATAATATATATTATATATATATGTATATTTTATTGGCATATTTAATTAGCAAATTATTGGAATATTATTTAAATAATTTGAGAATTTAAATTGATTTTATAAATATATATTTAAATATATATATATACATAAAGTATATAATTATATATATATGTTTAATATATATTTATATTTAAATATAATTATTTTAAGATTGTTTTATTATAAAAGTTGCAAATATTTATTTTATAATAAAATGATTTTATTTAAAAAAATTTGATTTTTATCATTAGATGTGATTGAGAAACTTGAAGAAAAAACAACTAGCTTTAATTTCTAATTTCTTATTTTTTGTTGTAAACGGAGTTATAAATTAATTGATTAATTTTGTGCAATATGTAGCACCCCTCCATTTTGGCTCTTTTGATCGGACAATGTTTTTCTTTGTTATGCTTTGTTATGCTATTACTTTGACTATGGTACTTGGTACTATTTGATCACAAATTGTTAAGCAATGTGAATGTTATATTTTGATGAGATGGTATTTTACTCTGATGTGATCATTATGGCATGTTTTGAATTAACTTAGCAGATATTTAATTAATGATGCTTTATGCTTTTGATTATATTATTGGTTTTAGACTCGTCAGTTAGAAAGTTTGTATTGGTAAAGGGGACAGGATTGTATCACTCGCTTGCGAGTGCCCTATGATTTTGAGATTTCTTCTTCATGGTGTGTTTTATTATATCATATATATGCATGTTCGATATACTCTTTGTTCGCAGGTTGATAGGTACATGACATTGACTCTACCTGATTTCCCAGGTTTGAGCGTGTCCATTGGCCAACGGTATTCGATTGGGAGATAGTAGCTAGGTTTTCCATGCCAAGTCATCACCCTAGTCATAGTGTGTCATTAGATTATAGTCAGGTTTGGTTGTTTTAATGTTGTCCATTTCACCTTGGTTTTTATCTAATTTCAAATTATAAAGGTAAATAAATGGCTTGGGTAGTTAAAATTATGATTAAATATATCTAGTTGCAATGTTAGAAATGTTAATTATCTTATTAATTATTTAATTAATCTAATTTCTTGGATTAGATTTATTTTATTGATTAATTAAATTAATGGAGATGAATTGAATTAAGTTATTCATTTTGGAATTAATAGATATTTTGATTGAAATTGGAAAAATGAAAATATGTTTTAAATTGCATTTTTTGAAAACTAATATGTAAAAGAAATTTTGTTTTAAAAAGAGTTAAATTCCTTTTTGTTGAAAAGAAAATTTTAAAATGTATGAAATTCATGTTGAAAGAAATTTTGGGTTTTAAATTAAAAAAATCAAAATATCTCCAATTTTGCAATAACTATGGTGGATTGTAGTACCCCTCCGTTTATGCTTATGCTTTTTGCTGTTACGTTTTCATACTGTTAGATCTATGATGCTTTGTTGGATATTTGATCGCTGGTTTTGAGCGATAGTGGATTATTCTATGACATGATGATACTTTGTATGGTGATTATTGATTTCAGACATGATTGGATATAGTTTAGATGTTTTACTTTCAGTTGATCATTGCCATGTACATGTTATGATGGACTAACAACTATTTATTTCATCAGTTTGTTGTGAAGTGTATTGGTGTGGAGAATGGAATCGCATCACTTGCTTGTGAGTGCCCTACGATATCTGTGATTTTCTCTGCACGGTGTGTGTTTAATGCTTTATATATATTTGTATGCACGTCATTGCTTGGTTGCAGGAATTTGCAGGTACATGATACTGACTCCACCTGGGTACTCAGGTCTGAGCATGTCAAGACTCAACGGATACGTTGATCGAGAGATAGTAGTTTGGTTTACTCTAGCCTAGTCTTTAATCCTGGTCATAGTACATTGTCTGTTTTTAGTTCAGAGTCATAGGTTTGTCTTGTACTTTCTGTTTGGATAGAAATTGCTTGGAAGGTAAATTTGCTTAAATTTTAATGTTAGTTTATTGTGTTTTAATTATTGGTATTTAAATTAATGTTTATAATGTGAAAGAAATTTACTTGCTTGATAATTTTATTCATTAATTAGCTTATTTGGTTAAATAGTTGATCTTGAAAGGATTAAACTATTTTAATTAAATAAATAAATTAATTAAATTAAATTATTAAGTGTGTAAATTATATTGCATTTGAAAATTAATTAAATTGTGGAAAATTAAAAAAAATAAAATAAAATAAAATAAAATGCATGCAATTGGAAATTGATTTTTAAAATTTAAATAAATTAAATAACCCATGCAAATTTTGAAAAGGGCAAAATTGCCGAGAAGTTGTTAAAAGATATTTGCAACTTCTCGACAAGTGTGTAAGTTTCATTTAATGAGGTTGTTGAAAATTTGTTACGGAGGATATTTTGGATCTCGGGAAAACAAAAGGGTTATCCAATTTCCTCACGGGGAAATTAACAGAGCTTTTGCAAAAATACTCTTACTGTGTTAAAATTCAATATTTCTTAGAAGTTGTTCTCTCTGTATTTGGATTGTAATTCTTGTGGAAGATCTCTTGGTGGGAGGATCTCTTGTGTCGGTTGGAAAATATTTTGGGAATATTGTGTGCTTTAGGCAACAGAGGCAACAAAAATTTCCTTCACCAGTAAGCTTTGGAAATCAGGTATTTTAGTTGTTATTTATTTAAACTTGTATCTTTTGAAAAGAATGTTTGAGAAAGTTCTATTTTGTGTTCCCTATATTCTTTTCGGGATATTTGTAAAAAAATTGTTTATACAGAAGAAATTTTCAGAGGGAATAAGGAAAGTTTGATAAACTGTGAAAGAATTTCCTATTAAAATTTTTGAATGATATTTTTTTTTAGTGTGGATTTTGCTATGTATTGATTGAAAATTTCTCTGAGAAATAAACTGTTAAATGGATTAATTTCCCAGTTTTACTATAAGAAAATTCTGAGAAAAATATTTGTTTAATCATAGTATTTCCCAGATTTACTATAGAAAATTATGTGGAATGTATTTACATAATAACTGTATTTTTTTTCTTTACTGTTGAAAATTTGTATATATATATATTTTTATATATATATAAATATTATATATACAATTGATTTGTAAATCTTATATATTATGCCTGGTATTTCCTGTTAAAATCGCCATACTGGCGTCATAGGAGATTTATTTTTTTTTAAAAAAATTTTCTGGATCGAAATCCGTCATGCGGAGGAATATCCGCGAAAATTTATTTAAGGAAGTTCTTTTTAAAAAAAAGAAATAAAAAATGTGATAGTGGGTTTGGGGAGGGCTGAAACCATCCCCTCTCCCTGTAATGGAGGTGCAGCCCCCATGGCTGCATACAGCAGCCACTAGGGCTGCTGGGCGCAGCCCTGGGAAAGGGCCGCGGCCTTTCCAGGCCGCAGGCTGTGCCAGCGTGTATAAAGAGACAGAGTTTATTTATTTTGTTTTAATTTTTAACTTTAAAACGAAAATTTAATGGTTTGTTTTGTTAAACGCAAATTTTACTTTATTTATATTTTTGTATTTATATATATATATAAATACATATTTATAATTTGAATAACTATAAAATGTTATATATGTTACATTAAGAAAATAATTTTGGAATTCTTGAATTCTTTTATATAAAATATATTTTCTTAAAATTATAATGCATATGAAAATTGTGATTGAGAAATTTTAGAATATAATGTTTATAGTGAAATTGAGAAAAAAAATAAAATTGGTGAAATAGTTATTTATAATGATTTTGAAATAGATCTTTTACTAAGACGAATTATAAATATGTTGATTTTTAAATTGATGCATATGGATTTAATATATCCAAATGATAGATGTGAATTTGCTTTGTATGGCTTTAATCTTTGAATTGGGCAAATGGGGATTATTTTTATGTGTTATTAAGTCTTCCAGTTGTGGTAATTTCTTGGGAAATAAAAAAATCTATGATGGTTTCGTATGTATGAACAAACTAGGGTAGTGCACTGAATTGTTGTGAACGAATTTGTAATATTTATTGTGGTATTTCTGGTATTATGTGTTGGTCTTTATGTGCACTTTGTCTACCCTAGATAGAAAACTTAGAAACCCTTGTTATGTTTAGGGGAGTGGCTATTTGTAAGGGCCGACACACAAAGTGGTGTCAAGGTAACTTACAAATAGTTAGTAAGTCAGTGAAAACTAAAGAATACAGTAGTTAGATTAAAATACTTAATAAGATGTATATTGCCTCTCTTATGACTCTTGAGCTACTATAGTCATGAGTATAAGATGAGAAGACCTGGAATGGTAAATCAATCTCTTGTTCCTTTAAAACACATTCGATTCCGCAACGGTATGCAATAGGGGCCGGGTTTCGTAAGAGGTTACCAGGGTAACCCAAGGATTGGGGGCCGGAACCTAGGAAGAAACACTAGGGTAACCTTTGCAACATTGTGATGACACTCCACCTAGAGTAACAGTTAACCTTATGTTTGTGATATAATCAATTGTCAAAATCTGGAAGCAATGTAACCATTAGATTGTTTTGTACTAGTGTCTAGGGTTAGTTGATTAGGTCTAGGTAACCTTATTACTATCTCCTAGCACGGGGGTTGGACCTACGGGTACCACATGGTTGGGTGGAACGTGCACCTTACTCCGTTGGGTCCCCAGTTTGATCATGGCATCGAGAGCTTCATGGATGGAGAGCTCGCACATGGAAACTTATATGTACTTCTCTTATTGTAAACTTGTATTTGAAAACATCCCTCAATGTTGTGAGGTGATCATTTGTAAATTGTAACTATTATTTGAACTACCTCATCAAGATGGATGAGTATTGTAATATCATATCAAATGCAATGTATGGAAAAATATGTATGTACTTTATTATGTTATCTTGAATGGAAATTTCAATGTTATGCAATGTTTATCTTTATGTTATTAATTTAATATGTGCAATGCGAAATACTTTAGTCACTTATGGAAAACTCAAAGTAGTGAATCATTTAGTAACTTAACGAATGTATGCAACTAATTAACTTAATATTAATACTTTAAAAAAAATTATTACACCTTTATTACAGTATTGCAACATTCTTAGGTTATTAAGACGGGGCACTACAGATTGGTATCAGATCCAGGTCACAAACACTGGATGCTTTGGGTAATCACGAGCCCATTAGGTTGACCTAGTACATAGTGTCGCAACTGTTAGCCTTGGTTGAATAGTATCTAAGACTCGTTATTGTGATGTGTAGGAACATGCCTAGGCAAGGAGGAAGAGGTCTTGGTAGAGGTCGAGGTGGAGGCCGAGGGCCAATCCCTCAGGTTACTCCCCCTCCTAGCCCTCACCACAGTGATCAGGCAGAACATATGGGTCAGAGAAATGAGGGATAGAATCCCGAACAGTCAGCAGTAGAGGGTTCTTAGATACGTCCATTACTAGAGGAGGTCCTAGCTCATCTTGGACCTAGACAGGTAGATGAGCAGGAGGTTGTCAGAGAGAGAGATAGATCCCCTAGGAGAGTAGAGGACACAACACACCAGGATTTTATTATTGCTGGTCACATGAGGGATTTACTGAGGGCACGCCCTCCTCCCTTTGATGGTACTGGAGGTGGCTTAGAGGCTGAGACTTGGCTACTAGATTTGGGTAGATGCTTCGCCATGCACCCTTATGGTAGCAATACCCATGCCAGATGCGCTATTATGCACTTAAGAGGATTCGCCTCTACTTGGTGGCACCTAGAGGAGCAGAAGCTCCACTTGGATATTGGCTCTGTGTCTTGGGAGATGTTTCTCGAGAGGTTTAGAGCTCGGTTCCTTTCAGAACATTGGAGGAAGCGTAGGGTTGATGAGTTCCATGATCTACGTCAGTTGGCTCTTTCTGTAGAGCAATATGAACATAGGTTCTACGAACTCAAGCAGTATGCTGGTATTGGCGATGATGAGCCTATGCTAGTATAGCACTTTATTAGGGGTCTGAATGCCCACATCAGTGGAGGTGTCCGAGTCTTTGAGCCAAAGACTATGGAAGTCGCGGTGGAGAAGGCTCGCATTGTAGAAGAGAACCTTATTATGGCCTTAGGTGGGCACACAGGAGTGCAGATTGGGAGTGCTCCTGCAACAGGTTTTAGTCCACGGGGTGGACAGGCACAGACAGGTGGTTCTTCTAAGAACCAACAGACACCCACAAAGGGTGGGCAGCAACAACGAACACCTCAGAAGAACAATAACCCTCAACCTCAACAACAAAACAATCCTCAAATAGGAAAGGGTCGAAACTAGTGGCGCAACAAGCACAATAGGCAGGATCAGCCTGTGCAGAGTGCTCAGTCTACCATCAGTAGGGCTAGTTTTCAGCAATCCAATGCACCTTCAGGTGGCAGAGGATTCGGTAGAGGCACATGTTGTTATTCATGTGGGCAGCATGGACACATAGCTAGGTAGTGTCCGATGAGAGGTTCTACTGGTTATGGGCCTCGACCTACAGTTTCAGAGCCTATAGTGGGAGATGCAGGATGAGCACATACAGTATATGTTGTGGTTAATGACCGCCAAGCTGATCACCAGAACACGGTGGTCGAAACTTCAGGTAAGTTACATGGTGTTAGTGTTTCTATACTTTTTGATTCTGGAGCCACTGACTCCTTTATTTCACTGACCATCGTTGACCATTGTGGTCTTGTGGTAGTAAAGCAAGGTGGTAAGTGGCAAGTTGAATTCGCCTCAGGGGTGAAAGTAGCAGTAGAAAACTTAGTACATAACTGTGAACTTAAAATTGGTACGTTAACTACCTTAGTAGATTTATATGTTACACCCTTAGGATCGTATGATATAGTTTTAGGTATGGATTGGTTAGCATCTTATCATGCTGTAATTGACTATCGACTTAAGACAGTTAGTTGCATTAATGATTTAGGTGCAAAAGTAGAAATCGTAGGTATTCAAAGACCTATCTCTTTGCGGATGATATCTGCTATGCAACTAAAGAGATGTCTTCGTCAGGGATGTCAACTGTTTGCAACAACAGTTACTGATTTAGAAGAGGGTGAGAGTCAAGAGGTATCTCTTGATGATCATCCTATTCTTAGGGAATTCGTAGATGTGTTTCCCGATGACATTCCTGGAATGCCACCGAAGAGGGATATTGACTTTAGAGTTGACCTAGTTCCTGGAGCTGAACCCATATCTAGGGCTCCATATAGAATGACGACTCAGGAGTTAGAGGAACTTCGAATCCAGTTAGAGGAATTATTAGAAAAGGGTTTCATTCATCCAAGTGTTTCCCCTTGGGGAGCACCTGTCATCTTCGTAAAGAAGAAGGACGGATCTCTTAGGTTGTGCATTGACTATCGTCAATTGAATAAGGTAACAATTAAGAATCGTTATCCTTTGCCTAGAATCGATGATCTTTTTGATCAAATTAAGGGAGCTAATGTGTTCTCTAAAATTGATTTGAAATCCGGTTACCATCAATTGCGTATAGCTGAAGTAGACATTCATAAAACTGCTTTTCAAACTCGTTATGGGCACTACAAATTCACAATAGTACCATTTGGGTTAACGAATGCACCATCAGTATTCATGAGTTTAATGAATGGTGTATTTCGTACATACCTTGATCATTTTTTCCTAGTATTTCTTGATGATATATTAGTTTATTCGAGAAACATGAAGGAACATGAAGAACACTTGAGGCAGGTATTGCAGTGCTTAAGGGAAAATCAATTGTATGCGAACCTGAAGAAGTGTGACTTCTTTCAACCTAAAATAAAATACCTTGGACATGTGATATCTGGAAAAGGTATTGCTGTGGATCCTTCAAAGATCCAAGCTATTATGGATTGGCCTGCACCTACTAATGTAGGTGAAGTTCATAGTTTTATGGGTCTAGCTAGCTATTATAGGCATTTTGTAGAGGGGTTTTCTAGAATAGGTCATCCTATTACTTCTCTTCAAAGGAAAGGAAAGAAGTTCATTTGGACAGAGCAGTGTCAGTTGGATTTTCAGACTCTTAAAGAAAAGTTAACTAATGCGCCTATACTCATTGTTCTTGATCCTACTAAAGATTTTGTAGTATGCACGGATGCATCCTTAGAGGGTTTGGGAGCAGTTTTGATGCAAGATGGGCATGTGGTTGCTTATGAGTCTCACAAACTCAAGGATCACGAATTAAACTATCCTACTCATGATCTAGAACTAGCTGCGGTAGTGCATGCATTAGTACGTTGGAGACATTTCTTATTAGGTCATAATTTTAAACTTCATACTGATCACCATAGTTTGCAATATATCTTTACGCAACCTAACTTGAATGCTAGGCAGAGACGGTGGATGGAGTTCTTGTGTGAGTACGATTTTGAAGTAAAATATGTTCAAGGCAAAGAGAACGTAGTGGCTGATGCTCTTAGCCGATGTTGACATGAGATCTCTGCTACTACTCTTGAAGTAGATTTGAGAGGTCAAATAGTAGCTGCACTTCCTACTGATAGATTATATCAGGAAGTGAAGTCAGAAATTGAATCGGGTAGACCTTTAGAAGGTCAATTTGTTGGTTATGTCCTAGAATCAGATGGTATATTACGACATTTAGGTCATATTTATGTACCACATGTCGAGAGTCTTCATACATTAATTATGACTGAAGCTCATCGAGCTCCATATTCAGCTCATCCAGGTGTCAAGAAAATGCATGCCGATCTTCGGCAATTGTATTTCTGGCCTGGTATGAAATGTGATATTGCTGATTATGTATCAAGATGTCTTGAATGCCAGCAAGTTAAAGCTGAGCATCATCATCCTGCTAGATTATTGCAGCCACATCTCATTCCCAAATGGAAATGGGATATTATATCCATTAACTTTATTGTAGGGTTACCTACGTCATCACGTCGACATGATGCCATTATGGTAACTGTTGACCGTTTGACTAAGGTAGCTCACTTTTCACCTGTACGTTCATCTTACAATGCTTCATCCGTAGCTAGAATATTCATGGAGGACATTGTTAGATTACATGGGATTCCTCGTAGGATCATATCGGATAGAGATCCTGTATTTACTTCAGCCTTATGGACTTCATTACAACATGCTTTAGGTACCTAGTTGAACTTTAGTTCAGCGTATCATCCTCAAACTGATGGACAAACTAAAAGAGTTAACCAAATATTAGAGGATATGCTTAGGATGTACGTAATGGACCAACAATCACATTGGGAGGATTACTTGTACTTAGTAGAATTCACTTATAACAACGGATATCAGAGTTCCATAGGTATGCCACCATTTCAGGCATTATACGGTCGTCCTTGTCGAACTCCACTAAGTTGGGATCGACTTGAGGATAGAGTATTACTTGGACTTGAGATGCTTTGTGACATGGAGCAACAGGTTGACCGTATTAGAGAGCATTTGATAGCAGCTCAGGATAGACAAAAGAAATATGCCGATGCGCATAGGATAGATTGACAGTTTGCTGTAGGTGATAGAGTGTTTCTTCGAGTGCGACTGCGAAAGAGTCCAATCCATTATGGAAAAGGCTCTAAGCTTGCGCTTCGTTTCGTAGGACCATTCAAGATTTTAGAGAGAATTGGTCCTATGGCGTATCGACTCGCCTTACCACCCAGTTTGTCTCGTATTCATGATGTTTTTCATGTATTAGTACTTAGACCATATCATCCCGACATATCTCATGTACTTGATTGGAATGCGTTACAGGTAGAGGACGGGCAGCTGGCTTTGGAGCCCGTGGCCATTCTTCAACACCAGACGCTCGGTCTCAGGGGTCGAGACGTTGATCAGGTGAGGGTCCAATGGGATCCTAACTATGAGGCTTTGGCTACCTGGGAGGATGCAACACGCATGAGGGAACTTTATCCCTATCTGTTCGCAAGCTTTCAGGAGCAAGCCTGATCCTAGGGGGGGAGGATGTAGTACCCCTCCATTTATGCTTAAGCTTTTTGCTGTTACATTTTCATACTGTTAGATCTATGATGCTTTGTTGGATATTTGATCGCTGGTTTTGAGTGATAGTGGATTATTCTATGACATGATGATACTTTGTATGGTGATTATTGATTTCAGACATGATTGGATATAGTTTAGATGTTTTACTTTCAGTTGATCATTGCCATGTACATGTTATGATGGACTAACAACTATTTATTTCGCCAGTTTGCTGTGAAGTGTATTGGTGTGGAGAACAGAATCGCATCACTCACTTGTGAGTGCCCTACGATATCTGTGATTTTCTCCGCACGATGTGTGTTTAATGCTTTATATATATTTGTATGCACGTCATTGCTTGGTTGCAGGAATTTGCAGGTACATGACATCGACTCCACCTGGGTACTCAGGTCTGAGCGTGTCAAGACTCAACGGATACGTTGATCGGGAGATAGTAGTTTGGTTTACCCTAGCCTAGTCTTTAATCCTGGTCATAGTACATTGTCTGTTTTTAGTTCAGAGTCATAGGTTTGTCTTGTACTTTTTGTTTGGATAGAAATTGCTTGGAAGGTAAATTTGCTTAAATTTTAATGTTAGTTTATTGTGTTTTAATTATTAGTATTTAAATTAATGTTTTTAATGTGAAAGAAATTTACTTGCTTGATAATTTTATTCATTAATTAGCTTATTTGGTTAAATAGTTGATCTTGAAAGGATTAAAATATTTTAATTAAATAAATAAATAAATTAAATTAAATTATTAAGTGTGTAAATTATATTGCATTTGAAAATTAATTAAATTGTGGAAGATTAGAAAAAAAATAAAATAAAATGCATGCAATTGGAAATTGATTTTTAAAATTTAAATAAATTAAATAAGGCATGCAAATTTTGAAAAGGGCAAAATTGCCGAGAAGTTGTTAAAAGATATTTGCAACTTCTCGACAAGTGTGTAAGTTTCATTTAATGAGGTTGTTGAAAATTTGTTACAGAGGATATTTTGGATCTCGAGAAAACAGAAGGGTTATTCAATTTCCTCACGGGGAAATTAACAGAGCTTTTGCAAAAATACTCTTACTGTGTTAAAATTCAATATTTCTTAGAAGTTGTTATCTCTCTATATTTGGATTGTAATTATTGTGGAAGATCTCTTGGTGGGAGGATCTCTTGTGTCGGTTGGAAAAGATTTTGGGAATATTGTGTGCTTCAGGCAACAGAGGCAACAAAAATTTCCTTCACCAGTAAGCTTTGGAAATCAGGTATTTTAGTTGTTATTTATTTAAACTTGTATCTTTTGAAAAGAATGTTTGAGAAAGTTCTATTTTGTGTTCCCTATATTCTTTTCGGGATATTTGTAAAAAAATTGTTTATATAGAAGAAATTTTCAGAGGGAATAAGGAAAGTTTGATAAACTGTGAAAGAATTTCCTGTTAAAATTTTTGAATGATATATTTTTTTAGTGTGGATTTTGCTATGTATTGATTGAAAATTTCTCTGAGAAATAAATTGTTAAATGGATTAATTTCCCAGTTTTACTATAAGAAAATTCTGAGAAAAATATTTGTTTAATCACAGTATTTCCCAAATTTACTGTAGAAAATTATGTGGAATGTATTTACATAATAACTGTATTTTTTTTCTTTACTGTTGAAAATTTGTATATATATATATTTATATATATATATAAATATTATATATACAATTGATTTGTAAATCTTATATATTATGCCTGGTATTTCCTGTTAAAATTGCCATACTGGTGTCATAGGAGATTTATTTTTTTTTAAAAAAAATTTTCCGGATCGAAATCCGTCATGCGGAGGAATATCCGCGGAAATTTATTTAAGGAAGTTCTTTAAAATAAAAATAAAAAATGTGATAGTGGGTTTGGGGAGGGCCGAAACCCTCCCCTCTCCCTGTAATGGAGGCACAGCCCCCATGGCTGCGCACATCAGCCACTAGGGCTGCTGGGCGCAGCCCTGGTAAAGGGCCGCGGCCTTCCCAGGCTGCGGGCTACGCCGGCGTGTATAAAGAGACAAAGTTTATTTATTTTGTTTTAATTTTTAACTTTAAAACGAAAATTTAATGGTTTGTTTTGTTAAACGCGAATTTTACTTTATTTATATTTTTGTATTTATATATATATAAATACATATTTATAATTTGAATAACTATAAAATGTTATATATGTTACATTAAGAAAATAATTTTGGAATTCTTTTATATAAAATATATTTTCTTAAAATTATAATGCATATGAAAATTGTGATTGAGAAATTTTAGAATATAATGTTTATAGTGAAATTGAGAAAAAAAAATAAAAATGGTGAAATAGTTATTTATAATGATTTTGAAATAGATCTTTTACTAAGACGAATTATAAATATGTTGATTTTTAAACTGATGCATATGGATTTAATATATCCAAATGATAGATGTGAATTTGCTTTGTATGGCTTTAATCTTTGAATTGGGCAAATGGAGATTATTTTTATGTGTTATTAAGTCTTCCAGTTGTGGTAATTTCTTGGGAAATAAAAAAATCTATGATGGTTTCGTATGTATGAACAAACTAGGGTAGTGCACTAAATTTTTGTGAACGAATTTGTAATATTTACTATGGTATTTTTGGTATTATGTGTTTTTCTTTATGTGTACTTTGTCTACCCTAGATAGAAAACTTAGAAACCCTTGTTATGTTTAGGGGAGTGGCTATTTGTAAGGGCCGACACACAAAGTGGTGTCAGGGTAACTTACAAATAGTTAGTAAGTCAGTGAAAACTAAAGAACACAGTAGTTAGATTAAAACACTTAATAAGATGTATATTGCCTCTCTTATGACTCTTGAGCTACTACAATCATGAGTATAAGATGAGAAGACCTGGAATGGTAAATCAGTGTCTTGTTCCTTTAAAATACATTCGATTCCGCAACAGTATGTAATAGGGGCCGGGTTTCGTAAGAGGTTACCAGGGTAACCCAAGGATTGGGGGTCGGAACCTAGGAAGAAATACCAGGGTAACATTTGCAACGTTGTGATGACACTCCACCTATAGTAACAGTTAACCTTATGTTTGTGATATAATCAATTGTCAAAATCTGGAAGCAATGTAACCATTAGATTTTTTTGTACTAGTGTCTAGGGTTAGTTGATTAGGTCTAGGTAACCTTATTACTATCTCCTAGCACGGGGGTTGGACCTACGGGTACCACATGGTTGGGTGGAACGTGCACCTTACTCCGTTGGGTCCCCAGTTTGATCATGACATTGAGAGCTTCATGGATGGAGAGCTCGCACATGGAAACTTATATGTACTTCTCTTATTGTAAACTTGTATTTGAAAACATCCCTCAATGTTGTGAAGTGATCATTTGTAAATTGTAACTATTATTTGAACTACCTCATCAAGATGGATGAGTATTGTAATATCATATCAAATGCAATGTATGGAAAAACATGTATGTACTTTATTATGTTATCTTGAATGGAAATTTCAATGTTATGCAATGTTTATCTTTATGTTATTAATTTAATATGTGCAATGCGGAATACTTTAGTCACTTATGGAAAACTCAAAGTAGTGAATTGTTTAGTAACTTAACGAATGTATGCAACTAATTAACTTAATTTTAATACTTTAAAAAAAAATTATTACACCTTCATTACACTATTGCAACATTCTTAGGTTATTAAGACGGGGCATTACATGGATGGGATATTTTAGGGGAGTTGACTAAATCTGGGGAAGAATTATGAGAGCCATTCCAATTTGATTTTTGAATTTTAATTTCAATTGTGGAGAGAAATTGTTGTAAAAAAAAAGAAGGGAAAAGAGGGTTTTGTTCATGTTGGATTGTATTTGGATTTGGAGAAGCAAGCTGGACTTCTTGGAGGAGTTGGAAACAAAATAAGAATTCAAAGCACCATTGGCAACCTTTCAAGCTTTTGAGAAAACCAGGTTTTTCTTTCTATGAATTTAGATTTCATTTTGAAATGTTTTGCAAATTTTTATTATGCTGTTGAAAAGATTTAAACTCTGTTTGATTTGCAAGGAAAACCCATGTCAAATCTTGTTTCAAAACTTGAAAAAACCTCTGTTGAAATCATGGAAAAGAAAACAAGGAAGATTCAAACAATAGAAAATTGAAAGATGTACAAAAAAAAATTCCATTACAAATTAAAAATTAGAATTTATACTTGCAAATTATTTTGCTGTGTATTTTGTTCTGTAGGGAAAATTTGCCCAATTTTAGTTGCTAAACAATGAAAATTTGTATATATATATATATACATATATATATATACATATATATATATACATATATATATATACATATATATACAGAATATATATATATATATATGTATATATATACATATATATGTATATATACATATATATGTATATATACACATATATATGTATATATACACATATATATGTATATATTCTGTATATATATATATTCTGTATATATATATATATTATGTATATATATATGTATATATATATATTCTATATATATATATGTTATATATATTTGTATAAAATTATGCTGGGAGTTTTTCTTTTTCTAAAAAAAATTTACCCAGATTTTTTCTGTCAAAGAAAAAACCCTGTTCTGGATATTTACTAGAAAACATAGTATTTATTTTCTGTTCTTTTAAAAAATAAAATGAGAAAGTTTTTTTTTATATAAAAAAATTTATTTAAAAAATTTTAATGGAGGGGAGGTTGGGCCCTACCCCCATAGTCGCCCGCCATGGGAGGCACTGTGGAGGCAGTGTCGCTACCTCCAAAGGTAGTAGCGCTGCCTACACAACACACCCCCAAAAGCGGGAGGTTGCGTAGGTAGCCAGGCCTCTCCCTTTGGGGGGGTCTGCAACCCTTTATTCATGTTTTTTTTATATTTATTTTAAATGTTATTTAATTATTATATATTATATGTATATATATTATATTAATATTTAAATAAAGTTGTTATTTTAATTATTATTTAAATATATAATATGCATATATTATACATATAATGTATATATTATGTATTTTTAAATATTTGGAGTTGGAATTTTAAATGGTTGATTTTAAATAGATATATTTAAATAATAATTATATATTTAAATATATATATATATATATATATATATATATATATATATATAAATTGGTATATACACTAAGTATATACTTATATATATATTTAATATACATTTGTATTAAAATATAAATTATTTTAAGGTGATTATTTCATTATCATAGTTGAAATAAAATTGATTTTATTTAAAAAGTTTATTTTGATTATTATGTATGATTGAGAAACACATAGTTAAATCATTAATTTTAAATTTCTCAACGTTGCGAATTTAACTTTATTTACTTTTGAGTAATTGCAAGTAACGTTGATTGAGTTGATTGGATTTAGGAAATCCTAAAGTAGGATAATGATTTTCCTATTTTATCCTTCCGTTATGAAATCTCCCCCCTTCGTGATGTTGGGCAATGGAGTTATTTGTTATGTAAGCCTTCCAAATTGAGTTTTCTTTTAATTTCGTGGGTTGTCATAATTTGTAGTCAACCTTTGTTTTGCCTTGGGTAGTGCGTCTTGTTGGATCCGGCTAGATACTTGGTTATCAAGAACGGGATGTGTGGACTTTATGTCGTGGATAGGGAATCGTTCTCCTTAGGTCGCATTTGTGTACCCTTGGGTGTGGAGCTATTCCACGTGTTATCTTCGAGGAGTGGCTTGCAATTAGGGCGACACACAAAGTGGTGTTAGGGTCTCTTTGTAAGTTAGTTAATTCAATAATAACACGAATAAACTTATTAGAGTTTAGGTTGTATCAAACACTTAACAAGATTAATTTTTCCTCGCTCATGGACACAAGGGCTTGTATAGACTTGGGATGAGACGAGAAGGCCTAGAATGGCAAGATCGTTATCTCATCTCTACGAGAGATAACTGATTCTGCATTGGTTTGCATGAGGGGTCGGGAGTCGTTAGAGGTTTCCAAGATATCCCGAGATGGGGGCCGGGACCTAGGAAGACTTACCAGGATATCCCATGTGACATTGTGATGACACTTCTCCTAAGTTAGCAGTATGTTTGTATCAGTGATGCAATTGATTATTTAACTCTGGAAGCATTGTAACCATTGTGTTATGTGACGTTGTACTTGTATTTAATTCAGTTCAGTTATGTGTAGCCTGTGTCTAGAGGTAGATGGTCTTGTCTAAGAATCCTTGTTACTATCTCCTAACACGGGGGGTGAGCCTTTGGGTATCACATGGTTGGGTGGAATGTGCACCTTAATCTGTTGGGTCATCCTCTTGTTCGTGTGGACGAGATTTCTAGTTGGAGAGCTCATGGGATCCAGTTTCTTTTCATGCTTTATTCTTTTCAGTGATTATTGTAATTTTATTACCCCTCATTTGTATCGAGGTGGAAGATGTAATTTGTAACCATGTTTATTGGATTTACCTCATTCGGGGAATGAGAGTTGTAATCATATTGTACATTATTGTTATTGGAAACATGTGGTATCTCTTATGCTTGGATGTAATTTTACCATGTATAGAATGTATGTGTATTTAATTTAGTAAGTAATTAAATGTTATGGTTTCAATTCATGTTTCTTGTTTGGGTTTAAGTAAACTCAGTCTCGTAACCTTAGGGGTTGTTGGCAATGGGTAGTGAACTTGCTTGTTAATTGTACTTAAACCAAAAAAAAATTAGTTCGTTTGAGTAGTTAATTGCAACTTCCCCTAGGGTTGCGTGGTGGGGCGTTACATAATATGTTATTGCTTTATTTGGATTTAAGAAATCCTAAAGTTAGATTAATATTTTGCCTGAAATTGTTTTAAAGGTTATGATTTCTTTTATTCTGGTTGTTTGGGAAAATTGGGGTCTTTGATTTTATAAGTCTTCCAAATGTGTTTTCTTGAGATGATGTTGTGTCTCATGTGATTGCTACTGTTTTACTTGGGTAGTGCATGAGATTTGTTTTAGTTGGACCTAGTTATGTGAACAGGTTGTGTCGTATAATTATTGTTGAGTTGGTAAATGTAACTGGTTATGTGCACCTAGTTTATCTAATGTTAGTGGGATTAGTTCCTTAGGTTGTTAATAGGGGAGTGGCTTTTCATGGGGGCCAACACACAAAGTGGTGTCTGGGTAACTCATGAAGAGTTAGATTAATCAGTGATAACTTAATAAATATGTTAAGGGAAAAAGGGTAGTTTAAACACTTAATTTTTGTTAATGCCTCACTCATGGACTCAAGGGCTAGTAAAGACTTGGGATGAAACGAGAAGGCCTAAAATGGAAAGATTGGTATCTTGTCTCTATGAGAGATTATCGATTTCGCATTGGATTGCATGTGGGGTTGGGTTTCGTAAGAGGTCACCAGGGTAACCCAAATGGGGGCTAGAGCCTAAGAAGATTCACTAAGGTAACCCATGCAACTTTGTGATGACACTCCTCCTATGACAACCGTTAGTCAATTTGTTGTACTATGTAGTTGATCATTGTTATCTGGAAGCATTGTAACCATTTTGCTAGTATTGTACTTGTATAGTTGAGTATTGTTTTTGCCTATGTCTAGAGGTTATAGGTTTTGCCTAGGAAGCTCTTTTACTATCTGTAATGCCTGTCGTGCAAACCCTAGAGAACAAACATTGCAACCAATTTTTTTTTTTAAATAACACAAAGTAAACATGCACTAACCATTTAAACACATTTACATTGCACATTTCATTATAACGTCAAGTTCTTTGGGGCACGCGATGTCACATCGCAAAACAACACTTAACAAAAAGGTAAAAGATGAAACTGAAAAACTTATTAAAATTTACATTCATCATAATATTACAATAACCCTTTTTATAGAAGTACATCCATGAACCATAAGTAACAGTATCATTACATCACCTGTTACTATCATAATGAATCTCAAACCATAATGTTTACAAAGGTTCCTACATAATATATCATCATTTAACATTACATTACATGTTCTCAATAATGAGTTACAATAAATATCCCATACATGTGGGATACATAAATAGTACAAATAACGAATGAAATACAAAGTGAACAACTGGTACAAGCTCCAACTGAAAAATGCCGCGAAGATGAACGATGATGGGGAACCCAATGGGTGCGGAGCACGTTCCACCCAACCACGTGGGTTATAAATAAGCCACCCCCTGTGCTCAGAGGTGAAAAGGAAGTAATCCTGACCATGAATGCCAAAACCAACTCCAATAAAACATGGTACAATAACTCAACACAACAACAAGGACTACCAAAAGCATAAACGACAACATCCATGAGCCAACATATTAACATAAAGCCATGAAAATCATCACAATAACTAAGGAAATAACCATTAAACAAGTAATAAAAAAACAATTAAAAATCATTTCCAAAGAATCTGAAACAATAATCAGTATACAATTCCAGAGGCAACAAAGAACACAGCATAAGGGTGTCTAGTGGAGAGTGTCATCGCATAGCCTACATGGGTTATCCTGGCCCTTCCTCCAACTCGAGGTGCCGGCCCCCATCTATGGTTATCCTGGCCCTTCCTCCTACTTGAGGCGCCGGCCCCATAGGGTAGCTCATGCGGAGCCGTCAACCTCTCGTGAGGACGAGGTTACGACTTTGCCGACCACGACCTTCTCAGTCTATCATTAGTCTGCGATAGCCCTAATGCATAGACGAGGTATCCAATGTTATTATCTTATGTGTTTTACTACCCATCCCCCTAAGTTCTATTATTAGGTTTTCACTTGTTACACTACTCTTACGTGGGTTATCCTGAGCTCTTCCTCCTTTCGAGGCGCCGACCCCCACGAAGAGTCACTCTCCCAAAAGATCCCAAAATATAAACCAAACAAGGCAAGGGTTGTACCATAACGAATAAAGCATACAACTCAAAACAAAGACATGTTAGGAATTACCCATCTCACGATAACTCATAACCAAAATCTCAACAATCTCATACAACCCTTCCAAAATAATAATGCTAAAATCATGCAACATCCCGAGCACATGTAGTACGAGGGTAAACATCCAATGATAAGAACATGCCTCTGGAACACTAGGGTTCATAACATCCATAAATGAGATCATGATTACAACAGGGTTCCCACAACAAAAGAAAAGCCCACAATAATAAAATGGCAAAATAGATAGTTTCAAAGGGTTTCAAATTCAAATCAACAAAATTAGCAATACATTTTATTCAATTACCTAAACACAGTTCCCATTGTGCAAATTTTGAAACAACAATTCAATGGTATCACTCTAATCTTTTCCCATAAATCAATATAGCTAATTTCATAATTTCACCATTATATATAATAAAAAAAACATTATATCTTACATATATACTCGATGTATATATATCTATATACATAAATATATATATTCGTATATATACACACTTATACCACGCTGCATATATATAAATATTAATACAAAACAAATTCTAAATAAAATAATAAATATACCTATAAAAACAAACAAACAAATATATATATATATATATATATATATAATTACAAATTTTAACCATTGAAAAGGACTCTGGCCACCACCGGCCATAGGCGGACTGCTGTGGCAGTCAGCGGCTACAGGGAGAGGGGGTAGGGTACGACCCAACCGTCCCCCCCTAACCCATATATAAATACTGTTTATCAATTTTATTTTTTTATTTATTTTTTGTTTAAAAGAAAACAGAACCCAATGCATGGGTAGGGATGCCGACAAAATTTCGATTCGGCCCAGAAACCAAAAATCGAACCAGTATAATAATTTTTTATAAAAGATATATATATATATACACACACACACACTGTATATACATATATATATATACATATATGTATATATATCATATAGATCAATGACACACATATTCGCAGCAGTACATTCACAGTATTAAATATATGCTTGAAAGAAAAATATTTATATATATATATATATATTTTATTACAAATATATATATATATATCCATATTTTTGAAAACCATTTATTTCAGAGGGAATAACCAACTTCCATATAAAAATTATAAAAAGATACAAACATTTTCAAGATCACAATAATTTTTCCCTTACTGATTTGATATCTAATAACCACTAGATTTCTAGCACAAATTTTCTTTTCCTCTATTGACCAAACATATTTATTCATTTATTTATTTATTTTATTTTGAAACAGAAAACTGAAGAGAAGCAAGTGGAACCTAGAGTCCGACGCTGATGAAAACTTGATGAAGCTTCGCTTGATCCAGATAGCTCTTTGAATAACTTCCGTTCCTTCCTTTAGAGCTTCATCTCCTGATTTCCTTGCTCAGATTTCTGATCTACTCTTCCATTCAGAAGAACCTCCCCTAGAATAATGAAGGCAAAAGAATGAAATAACTTCCAGAAAACTTCAGAATATTTAATAATTCAGAATCATTATTTTCTGCAACTTGTCCAAATTTTCCCCCTTTTATGAAAAGTCTCTCAAAAATGCCATTCTATAAAAGATATTACTCTTCTTTTTAAAAGCTCTAAAAATCCAACTCAAAAGAAATTTTCTATTTTAAATTCCAGCTTTTCAGCCAACACTAAATTCTCATTCGTCCTTTTATCTTTTATGTTCTTCTATTGATTTTTTTCTATTTACCAATACTTTCTGCTTTAATTTCAGATTTTGCAAGCTTTACTTGCAATGCACACAATTTAATTTATTTAAATAATTATCCTCACAACCTTATCTCATTAAATTAACCAAATACTAATTTAAATATTTAATTAATACTTAAATAAAACACATGACTTTTAAAATAAAAATTTTATATTTTATAACAAATTAATCCAACACTATTATAAGCATTTATTACCACCATTTAATTAAATAAATCACAACATATAAAATGCCAACGTAAAATACATACGAACAAGACACTCATACAAACCACAATAATGAATTACAAAAATGACAAACACAAAGATGCACAATACCATTCAATCAGGACGGTTTGACAGCATGGGACAGGGTGACTTCCTTGTCATCTCTGTTTCAACATTATGCCGTTGGGTTATTGGTGCTCGCCCTATCCTGCTGAAGCAAGTGGAATTGAGACTCTGTACCTGCAATCCCTGCATACAACCAAGGTCGTGTACATGTACATATATATATAATCAAAGCATTACATTGTGAGAAGGAATTGTAGCATAGCAGGGCACTCGTAAATGAGTGGTGCTACACTGTCCTCTCACTAACTATTCTATCAATTACAATATCAAATATGAAATAGCATTTCTAAACTAACTGATCATATCACAACATAATTTACTAAATCAAGTTGCATCGCAATATGTTACTGAAATCAAACAGCATCACCAAACCATAATATCATATGAAATATCCATGTCCTCAAATGTATAAGCATAATCACTAAACAGTCTAACTATCCAGTCCTCCAAACCGAACAATAAATAGTACTATCACAATCACAAAGTATCAAATGAAAGCATAGGACAGTAATGAGTCCAAACAGTAACAGAAGGGTTATTACACTATCTCCTAGCATGGGGGGTGGGCCTTCGGGTACCACTTGGTTGGGTGGAATGTGCACCTTACACCGTTGGGTCCCCCAGTTCTTCTTCGTGATGGCGGGTACTTCATGATTAGAGAGCTTGTGTGTACAAGTGGATTTGTAATTCTTTCATGATCTCACTTGTATTTGTTGGATACCTTGTAATTGTATTACTCCTTAATTATATTTGAGGAGAATCTTTGTAATTTTTAATTGTAACACTTTTGTATAAACTATCTCATTTGGAAATGAGAGTTGTAATTGTAATATTAAATAAATGCAATGTGTGAATGAATCATTATTGTACTTTATAGCTTAAATGATGTATTTTTAATGTTTTGGATGTATGATCTTTAACTCATGAGTAATGTTCATATAAGTTATGTTTCGTAACTTTTGTTAGTAATGGGTATTGTAAGTAAGCATCGTCACGTACCTTAGAGAATGCATGTGTTAGTGTAGTTTACTTGTTTAATTACACTTTAAAAAAAAAAATTGTTCGCTTTAGTTATGTGTGTGTCATTCTTTAGGGTTTCATGGCGGGTGTTACATATATTATATATTATATTATATAATATTATAATATAATATAATATTATATAATATTATTATATTATATTATATTATAATATATGTATTATTATATAGTATTATAATATAATACATATATTATATTATAATATATTATTATATTATATTATATTGATATTATATGGTTGGGTTTGTAAATCCTAGAACGGATATCCATTATTTGAGTTATAATTAAAAACCCGAGAGGTCATATTATATAATATCAATATAATATAATATATTATATTATATTATATTATAATATAATAATATAATATAATATAATATAATAATATAATATAATAATATAATATAATATAATATAATAATATAATATAATATAATATAATAATATATATAATATAATATAATAATATAATATAATATAATATAATAATATAATATAATATAATATAATAATATAATATAATATAATATAATATAATAATATAATATAATATAATATAATAATATAATATAATATAATATAATAATAATAATATAATATAATAATATATATAATATAATATAATATAATATAATATAATAATATAATATAATATAATAATATAATATAATATAATATAATAATATAATAATATAATATAATATAATAATATAATAATATAATATAATATAATAATATAATATAATATAATATAATAATATAATATAATATTATAATATTATATTATATTGATATTATTCTAATATATATAATATTAAAATTAATATAATATATATTCTATTATAATATATAGTATAATATATATTCTATTATAATATATAGTATAATATATATTATATTATAATAGAATATATATTATATTATAATAGTATATATATTATAATAGAATATATATTATATTATAATAGAATATATATTATATTATAATAGAAGATATATTATATATAATATAATATGCATTATATTATAATATAACATATATTATATTATATATAATATATATTATATTATATTATATATATATTATATTAAATAATTGATATTTAAAAAAAAAACACTATGGTCAGGTCAGAGACCCGACCATTTATTTAAAAAGCTGTAAATAAGGAAACATATATCCGTTTCCTATATTATATACAGACTAAAAAAAACCTGAGAGCTATATTTTTACCAGGGCGTGCATGTGGGTTTTAGGAGAGTGACTTGTATATCCGTTTGGGGGAGATAAAATTACCAAAAAAATCACCAAATTTGTAAGGTATGTTTGATTTTTTAAATTTTTATACAATTTATATTCATTTTGCTTTTTTTTTTTGTTTTGAATTTTAGTCAAAAATAGTGTATATTTGATAGATTTTTTATTAGATTAAAACCATTGTTAATTTTATTTATTTTTATCAATTAACAGGTTAAAAATGGATCAAAATGAAAATCTTAACCTTACACAAAATGAAAACCGTCCCGCACAAAATGAAAACCTTAATCCTAACCGCAACCATTGTTTCCAATTGAAAATGTGCCAACAATACACGAGTCTATTCATAGGAATTTAGATCAATTAAGAAAAGTATGTCAAATCTATGAAACACTCGATGAACTATCAGATATGAAAAACACTAAAGTGGAAACAATCATTGTAAATGTTCAAACTTTGGCAATTCAACATAATAGATTTGCACAATGGCGAGAGCAATAAAGATAATTTTATGCTGATGGGTTATTGTATTATGAGGTGAAGGCTCTTGATATTGAAAAAGGCCAATTAGCCCAGTTATTCATAGATCAGAGAACTGGACAACTTGTTAATGTGAGAAAACTAAAATTTTTAATTAAATGGTGCACCCATAGAGGAATATTAGATAATTTTTGGAGACGTTGGTGGATGGTTTTCGATAAACCACCCAACAACAACCTTGATGTCCCTCAATATTTTCTCCAAAAATTATGCCGAGTTTGCGCTAGGGAAACATGTCAATTACTTTGACATGCAATATTTCCAGGGTGTTGGTAGAGGGATGCCACAGGATAGACCTAGGGCATGTCGAGTCACCCCAGTTTGTCCTCCTCCACCTACTACTACTTTGACTCCACTACCTTACCCAGAGATTACTGTAGATGCATAGAATGTGAGCATATATGCATTACATTCGTTGAGTGATCATTTGGTGAGGTAGAGCCATCATGTTACATAACCATTTGATAGTGCATCCCATCACGATGTTGCACCTAATACATCCCAACATGATGGTGGTGCACCTGCTACAACAACTCCCACTGGTACACAACCATCAGCTCCGACTAGTATATTGTACTCTTTGGGACATATTTGTGTGCCTCATCGTTGCATGATGTGCAACAATTTATGTTTCGGTCCTCTCTGACGATCCACTAAGGCTCCCATAGACACATCCGACTTTGAGGTTCATGATATGCCAGATGTAGGATTTGATAGAGCATGGAGTGGACCATTTGCAGGAGAGACATTGACTGCCAAGGATGATATGGGAGCACCGGTAAGTCTTAAAGCAATTTCATAGTGTGTTTTATGTAAATTCTTTCATATTTTATGAAGGATATTTGTACTAATATATGTTTATGTGCTGGAATCTTTAAAATTTGTTGACAGAGGAGCAGTTGTTAGAAGTGTAGCAGGCTATGCATACTGCCATTTCATTTGCCTTAGACAATCAGTACACGGTAAATAATTTAAATTGTTATTTTAGATGTTAATCTTTGAAATCTAATATGTTTAAATACATGTACTACATATATTGATAGTCTAATGTAATCTTGTCTTTTTATGCAACAACCTAGTTCTTATACAACCTTGTTGACCGAGTCTAACCCATTGGATGAAGTTGCACAACAAGTATAGATCTTTTTTTATTGTCGACATTATAATTATATGTGCATGTGCATTTACATTCTTGTCATTTTTTATACAAGAAAGCATCTTAGCTGATCCATCAACTATGAGCCCATCTAGTGTCATAGCATCACAACATGTATGTGTTTATTTTATATTGCAGATCATTTACATTTAGATAGGAGTAGATATGTGATTAGTAGATATGATTATTTGTCAACAATTATATTTTAGTTTGTATCATTTTTATTTTATCTACTATAGTCCTCTGTTTGACCCAGCATTGTGACGAGTGAGAGACCATTACTTTATAGGAGGACTCCTGATCATCCTAGGGGACAATCATATGTAGAAAAGAGAGCAAGATTAGAGGTAAACAAGAATTCATTATTGATATAATATAGTACATGTATACTAATTTTGATGTTAAATTTGCAATTTATAAATGATGGTATATAAGTTTCTATTTACTAGTCTATCTTGTCAACCATTCACATAATCTAATTTGTGGTTTGAAATGTTATTGTGCAAGAAACTGCAGAGCATCTAACGTCTTCGAGGAGGCTTGATTTTGATGGTCCAGCACAGGATTAGGATATGATATAGATTGACATGTACTTAGGGTTTGATATATCTTGAGATGACATATATGCCACAATTTGTAAAACTTGTTCTGAGTAGGCATATGCCAAATTTGTATATGCACAAACACAATTATTCTACAGTTTGATATATAAGAATTGGTATTCGATCTAATTTGTTTCTCGTGTGCATGTCTTTCTACTTTGAATTTTCAAGATGGAATGTATAATTATCTTAGAATTGTTTAAAGTTATGGCTGATAATGTATGTTATAGATTAATGAAATAACATTTTATTATAACTTATGAATTACAATTGGTAATCCATCTATTTCTTTGAGGAGATTTTCAAACAATGAATTTCCTTTTCTATTGTACCACATTTTTCATACATGTCTACCAATACATTTTTATCAAACACTCATTTTTAGAATACCCATGATTTCAAGCTCTGTTGAATGAATTTACATTTGACATTATTTTGTTTTTTAAACTCGTGTAATGAAGTGTGCAACTGATTTTTATTTCAAAAGAAGTTAACAAAAATGAAAAGTGGATACAACTTAATGAAATGCATTTCATGTTACATTGTTCATTCAAAAGTTATATAATCATCTGGATTAAAATCAATGTCACTTAATGTTCATTGAAGCATAATAACATGTAAAAGGTATAAAATCATCTTGAGTAAGAATCAATATCCTCACAAAATCAACTCAAACCCACAAAACAAAAGGTTGTGAAAGACACCCGTTACCCTTCTGTTTAACACATCTCAAAACCTAATGTGCTTGTTTTGGAACAACCCCACTGAAATTGAACTATTACGCCGAATAGGGCTCTAATTAACCCAAATTTGCAAAACAACTCATCTTTAAAACTGCTTCCCCTCCAAGATTCCTTTGGATAGTATCTCACCAGGCTATAAACATCCAAATTCCACAAATATCATTCTTGTAAACTCCATCTAAGTCACTCAATCATGTAACCCTCATTTTGCTTAGATTATCAGGGGGCTAATTGAAAGTATGCATTTCCACACTTATCTCACTCAAACAACAACTCAAACACGATTATAGAAGTCTTCATATGCTTAATACACCTTTATAAATTGTTGCCCCAGTAGATTTCAATCACTAACACCCTTAAACCTCCCAATTTCACTCAAAAACCACACTTTTCGCATCTAGGGCATCATACCCAAACCTCGATTGACCTCCCCTGCTCTCCCAAACCCTTATAACATCTAATTCCTACCTAATTGGGCCATGAACAAACAACTTCTAGATTTTTTCCAATGAACTACAACAAGATGACTATTGAACTTCCATCATTTGACAATAAGTTGCAATTTTGACAAGCAGTGTAAAGTTGCAAAGTGGTGCAAATTTCGTTCTATAACTCGTAGGACTAAACAGACTATTCCAACACATCCGAAAGGGTACATTTACGCTAGGGATGGTCCTCTTTTGCACCCAAATACGTCGAATCACTCTGAGCTACATTGAACCGACAATTTCCCTTAAGAGTCCAAAGTGCTAAAAGACAACAATCTTTGAAGGGCTATTTCTTGGAAACCGTGACACCTATAGACTCTCCGTTTGAGGCTATGGGATCATGTTGGGACCCTCTACAATAACCTCTCTCGAATTTTGCTATCTCGGAGGCATTTTCCCACAGTGACCAGTTTTTAGTTGAGGAAAAAGTTGTCAGATGCAAGCAGTGTAAAGTTGCAAAGTGGTGCAACTTTCATTCTGCAACTTGTAGGACCAAACAAACTATTCCAACATGTCTAGATATGTATGTTTATGCTAGGGATGGTCCTCTTTTGCACCCAAATACGTCGAATCACTCTGAGCTACATTGGACCGACGATTTCCCTTAAGAGTCCAAAGTGCTAAAAGGCAACAATCTTTGAAGGGCTATTTCTCAGAAACCGTGATGCCTATAGACTCTCCGTATGAGGCTATGGGATCATGTTGGGACCCTCTACAATAACCTCTCTCATATTTTGCTATATCAGATGTGTTTTCCTGCGGTGACCAATTTTCAGTTGAGGAAAAAGTTATCAAATACAAGCAGTGTAAAGTTGCAAAGTGGTGCAACTTTCATTCTGTAACTTGTAGGACCAAACAGACTATTCCAACACATCTGTATGGGTACGTTTACGCTAGGGATGGTCCTCTTTTTCACCCAAATATGCTGAATCACTCCAAGCTACATTGGATCGACGATTTCCCTTAAGAGTCCAAAGTGCTAAAAGACAGTAATCTTTGAATCTCTATTTCTCAGAAACCATGATGCCTACAGACTCTTTGTCTGAGGCTATGGGATCATGTTGGGACCCTCTACAATAACCTCTCTCAGATTTTTCTATCTCGGAGGCATTTTTCCGCGGTGACCAGTTTTCAGTTGAGGAAAAAGTTGTCAAATGCAAGCAGTGTAAAGTTGCAAAGTGGTGCAAATTTCGTTCTGCAACTCGTAGGACCAAAAATATTGTTCCAACATGTCCGGATGGGTATGTTTACACTAGTGATGGTCTTCTTTTGCACCCAAATACTCCAAATCTCTTTGAGCTACATTGGACCGATGATTTCTCTTAAGAGTCCAAAGTGCTAAAAGACAACAATCTTTGAAGGGCTATTTCTCAGAAATCGTGATGCTATAAACTCTTCGTCTAAGGCTATTAGATTTTTCTAGGATCCTCTACAATAACCTCTCTCAGAATTTTCTATCTCGGAGGCATTTTCCTGCGGTGACCAATTTTTAGTTGAGGAAAAAGTTGTCAGATGCAAGTAGTGTAAAGTTGTAAAGTGGTGCAACTTTCGTTCTGCAAATCATAGGGACAAACGAACTGTTCCAACACATCCGGATGGGTACGTTTACACTAGGGATGGTCCTATTTTGCACCCAAATACTCTGAATCTCTTCGAGCTACATTGGACCGACGATTTCTCTTAAGAGTCCAAAGTGCTAAAAGACAACAATATTTGAAGGGCTATTTATCAGAAACCATGATGCTTATATACTCTCTATCTAAGGCTATGGGATCATGTTGGGACCCTCTACATTAACCTCTCTCGGATTTTGCTATCTCGGAGGCATTTTCTTGCGGTGACCAGTTTTCAGTTGAGGAAAAAGTTGTCAAATGCAAGCAGTGTAAAGTTGCAAAGTGGTGCAACTTTTGTTTTGCAACTCGTAGGACCAAACAAACTATTCCAACACGTCCGTATGGGTACGTTTACACTAGGGATGGTCCTCTTTTTCTCCCAAATACGCTGAATCACTCTAAGCTACATTAGATTGACGATTTCCCTTAAGAGTCCAAAGTGCTAAAAGATAGTAATCTTTGAATCTCTATTTCTCAAAAACCATGATGCCTACAAACTATTCATCTGAGGTTATGGGATAGTGTTAGGATCCTCTACAATAACCTGTCTTCATTTTTGCTATCTTAGATGCATTTTCCTGCGTTGATGAGTTTTCAGTTGATGGAAAAAGGGTCAAATGGATGCAATGTAAAGGTGCAAAGGGGTTTAGGGTTTGTTTTTTTCCTTATCAGTAAGTGAAAAAGTGATTCATTTACTCAAATACACTTAAGTCATAAACTACACACATGAATAGAAAGTATATGCTTTAAAACATATAAGTCGTTAAATATACATTGCAATAGTCATAAGTGACAAAGTATACACATAAGTTGTAAAGTATACACTTGAATACACATAAAGTGTACACAATATGCATGATATTATCATTCAATAATTGCTATCAAATATAGGATTTACCAAATTCCATGTAGGTATACAACAAACGACCCTAATACATAGTCATTTCCCAGTAGGGAAAGGAAATAGAGCTCGCATTGCCTTCACGGTCGGCACACTCTTCCACAAGAGTAGCATGTTGACGTTCTGGAGTGAACCACCTATACAAACCATTAAGGTAACAGTCAAACTACGTACAATAGAAAATATGCTTAGAATAACAAATCTATATTATTCTAAATGACCTAATTGATGATGAAATGGTAATGCAAACTATAAAAGATGTTTAGAATAACCAATCTATATTATTCTAATCTCTCACATACCTCTCCTAGAGGATCAAAGCTAGCTATTGTTGCAACAAGTCCATGATCTATCATGCTAGGAACATAGCAATATACTTCAAATGAGAAATCTATATTGTCACAATAGAAAAGATGCTTAGAATAACAAATTTATATTATTCTAAACATCCTAAATGATGATGAAATGGTAATGCAAACTATCAAAGATGCTTAGAATAACCAATCTATATTATTCTAATACATTGCATACCTCTCCCAAACAATCATAGTTGGCTATTGTTGCAAGAAGTCCATGATCTATCATGTTAGGAACATCAAAATATACTTCAAATGAGATATCTATATCATCACAATAGAAAAGATGCTTAGACTAACAAATCTATATTATTCTAAACAACATGAATGATGATGAAATGGCAATGCAAACTATAAAATATGCTTAGAATAACCAATCTATATTATTCTAAACAACCTAAATAATGATCCTTACTAGATAAACAATGTCAAAATGTGATGAATAATATCATACCTGTCCCATACAACAAATGATCTGCTACTCAAGTGTCCCTGCAGGGCCATCTCTTACCTTCAGAGTTTCCAGTAATGATTCATGATCAACACTACTAATTATCCATAGTTTTTTTGTTTTTGGTCTAGCATGATGTCTCAATAACTTAACATTTGTTGCTATAACAAGGTGTGAATACATGATAATGGTTTTGTGTTTCTCATAGTCTTCAAATGCAGGTACACCATTCTTTCTAATCATATATGCTCGCAACCAAGTTCTGAAAACAACAACTGAACCTGTGTGATCATAACTTTTTTATCAACATCTAAATATACTTAGAATAAAAAAAAATATTATTGTAAATAACCTAAATGATGGTGAAATGGTAATGCAACCAAGTTCGAAAAACAAAAAATGAACCTGTAGGATACATGAAGCCATCATCATCTGTCATCGGTTGTGTTAACTTTTTCTTTCCTTGTACACATCGTGCCAACCAATAATCTGATCCCTCTTCATTCCCCTACGATGCTACAACTACATAGACATGTCTTGGTTGTACAAGATCTAAAAGATGATCATAGTCAAGTGAACTTTCTGTTACATCTTGTAATGAGGATTGTGCTATAGATAAAGGGGTTAGGTACTATGGAATCCATGTATCTACCCATTCACTTGACTCACACTGATCCCAATCACACTGAATACAATTCTGACAAAAACAAGCCATCTCTCATGTCCATATGGTCCATGCACTCATATTTGAGCTTCGAACTGAATGCATCTTTGAAGAATCTCTAATTTTTTGACATTCCATTATGTCTCCCACTATGCCCTCCTCAACCAACCAAAAGAACCTACTGACTTGTGAATCAAGTGTCCCTCCTCGTGATAGTGCATAGGTACACCAATCCACAATAGAACGTGCATCAGTGAGTGTTGCACCATCTCTAATCTTCATTTGTTCCTTAACCAAAGCTCTCTTCAAACATGTACCTACACCAGCATGCTCACCTTTTCCATGCCTAGCTTAAAAAATAATCCAAATATGTGGTACACCCCTCTCTATATGCATCCTGCTCAACCGATAAAACATGCGAGCATTCTTGAATTGCCTTGTGTAATTATCTAACCAAATCAAATGTTGACCCATTGCAATTCCTTTTTCCTGCAAGAACTCAAAACAAATTTCAAAACAATGTTGTATAAACTTGGATGAATGAGATCTATCATCACTCATGTAAAAATGGTACTCCCTGATTATCTTCCTATCCTCTTCTGTACTATCAGGGGCATGCCTATATGTTATGTGGACAAAAATAACAATTTGAATAGAATTATAAAATTGTGATTGAACTTCATTTTGTGGTTGCAATGTGTAATTTTCAGCAAAATCAACTACATATACAATAGTTCCAATGGGGAAAGAGTCCTTACACATCCTGAATTGCCGATCCAACCACTACGACCTATGGCTATGCCTTGCATACTTATAGAAAATATTTTTCTTAAGATTTGAAATAAAATCAGCAATACTTACCTCTCTTGCAACCAACTCACATCTAGAACTGTCACCTCCACTCTTCAATGTGTATTTCACTGTCTCATATTTGTTTTTCTCAACAATTTTGTTACCAAAATCATGATCGCTGCCCTCATGAAAGCATGTTACAAACTTTGATAAACCACCACATTGCAAACATGTTCCATTTAAACAATCATTTTTATAAAATAATCAACAATCATCTCTAAAGCATAAAAATGAATCTAACAACTCCCTAGATGACTTGGGAAGTTGCACTGCATGACACTCCTACAACATTTCGTCAGTATGCATAGTAGAACATATATGGAATAACAATTCATGATACATTGAAAACTCAACATGGTATTTACAACATGTATTACGAAACTTAATAGGAACACAATAAAATGGTTTGCAAGACTCAAAAGCCCTTTGCGAGATTTGCAAATGTGGATGTTCTTGAAAAAATTGTTTGTACACAATTATTTGGATACATTCCAAAAAATGTTTAGGATGCGGTGTACGATCTCTATTGCCAATTTGTAACTTTAAAACATCCTTTACGTTCGGTGATACTCTGGAGTGAGAATTCCAATATTGTTCAATTTGCATCTTTACATTATCGGTTAGCTTTTTATCAACATGTGGAAGCCTCCCACTAAAAGCCCACGTATCATTTTGAAGAGCACTATATAGTCTTCCTCTTCTTGATAGTGCTCTATTCAATGTTTTATGATTTAAGTTAAAATCAATACAAGTTTGTCTCATTAAACAAGCATTTTTCAAATGATGGCTTACTAGTGAGGTTGTGATCACTCTTTGAGCAGCCCTTTTATCTTTTTCCTTGCTAGTCTTTCCAATAGAGGTTACAGCATTAAATTTTTTTTTACAATAAGACTATTTTTTTCTGATTTTTTTGTGAGACGAATCTTCAATTTTTTTTAATAATGGTCTCATTTTGTAAATCTTAAGTAATTGCACAAAAATTTGGCATTGTTCGGTTAATGTCTTATTGGAAAAGAATTCATTGAACAATTTCGTAGCCCACAAACGAACCGTTCATTGTGACCTTTTCCTTTCAAGATTATCAATTATGTTCTCATCTATTTCAACCAACCATTTAGGGGTTCTTTTGTAATTAGGTGTTGCATAAGGTTCATTTTCAACATTTTCATTTTCAACATTATCAATTACAATTTCATTTTGAACAACATTTTCATTGTAAAAAACAATTTCATTTTTAACCACATTTTCATTTTCAACATTTTCAACAACATTTTCATTCTCAATGTTGTTCACATTTTCATTTTCAATTTGCACATTTTCAATTTCAATGTTTTCATTTTCAATTTGAATATGATCAATATTTTCAATTCCTATTTCATCTTCACTTGAATTAACATTCAATGGTTCGAAAGAAGCTTCAATTTGAATATTTTGCATACCTTGTCTTCTTTTCCTATGACTTTCTCTATCTTTTGCTCTATATGGTTCAATTTGTTCTGCTGTAAGTTTCCTTTTACCTTTTCTCTTACACCGACTGCTGCTCCCCATTGCACAAACAAAAAAACACACACAAATGATTGGAATTATACAAAAAGTGTAAGAGAATCTTTGAAAAGCTGAAATTCATCAGATGCAGACAAATATCATGAGATTTTCGTGACAAAAAGAATGTAGGGACCGTTGAAATACTCAAAACGGTCCCTTTTTTGTTTTTTATATAACTTACAAAACATATATCCATTATTAAACAGATATCCATTACGAAACGAATATCCATTTCTAAACGGATATCCGTTATGTGATCTAACCGACATGGCCCTAAGTCTTAACAATTTGCACCTAGAAAATGGATATCCGTCTATAACGGATATCCGTTATAGATAAATATCCGTCACCTCTAGTGTTATTAGAATGCCATATGCTATATAATATATATCATATATCAATATATAATATATATCAATATATAGTATATTTCAATATATAATATATATTATATATTAATATATATAATCTATTGAAATATATTATATATTAGTATATAATATATATTATAGATTATATTTTAATACATAATATATATTAACATATAATATAAAATATTATATAATATATATTAATATATATTATATAATATTTTATATTATATGTTAATATATATTATATGTTAATATATATTATATGTTAATATATATTATATATTAATATATAATATATATTATATATATTAATATTAATTATTATATATTAATATTAATATATTTTGTTGCTCATCCAAGTGTGTAAACCACTAATACACAAAACAGATATATGAAAATAACGGATATCTGTAATAAACAGATATCCATTTTTTGAAATTTAAGAATTATAATATCTTTTGACATATGATATATATTTATTATGTATTAATATATATATATATATTGATATTATATTAATATATATATATATATATTGATATTATATTAATATATATATATATTGATATTATATTAATATATATATATATATTGATATTATATTAATATATATATATATTGATATTATATTAATATATATATATATAGATATTATATTAATATATATATATTGATAATATATTAATATATATATATATATATATTGATATATTATATTAATATATATATATTGATATATATTAATATATATATCATATTATATTAATATATATATTGATATTATATTGATATTATATTAATATATATATATATATATATTGATATTATATTAATATATATATATATTAATATATAATATATATTAATATATATAGTATATATATTAATATATATAGTATATATTAATATATATAGTATATATTAATATATTTACTATAATAAATAAATAATATATGAGACACATGCATTATAATAAATAAATAATATATAGTATCCTTTTATAAACTCCTACACTGCCTCCCACTGCCTCCCATTGCCTCTAACTGCCTCCCACTCCACTGCCTCCCACACTTCCTCCCATGTTTCTCCCACCTTCCTACTGCCTCTAATCGCTCCCACGCCTCCCCACACTCTACCACACTTTCTCCCACCTCTTTCTTTCACCCTTTCTCCCAATTCTCTTCTTTTCACCATCTCCCACCATCTCCCACCGTCTCCCATGCTCTCCCACCCTCTCTCCCACCCTCTCCCACCCTCTCCCACCGTCTCCCACCTCCCACCGTATCGTACCCTCTCTCCCACCATCTCCCACTGTCTGCCACCCTCTCTCTCACCCTCTCCCAACCTCTTTCACCATCTCCCACCTTCTCCCACCGTCTCCCACCCTCTCTCCCATTCTCTCCCACACTCTCCCACCCCTCTCCCCACTGCCTCCCACCCCTCTCCAACCCTTCCATCCTCTCTCCCACCCTCTCAAGTGACCCTCCCCTCACCCTCTCTCTCTCCCACTCTCTCACTCTCCAACTCCTCTCCCACCCTCTCCTCCCCACCCCTCTCTCTCCCACTCTCTCTCCCACTTCCAACTCTCTCCTACCCTCTCCTCACCCTCTCTCCCACTCTCCCACTCTCCAACTCTCCCATTGTCTCCCCAATCTCTCTCTTCCATTGTTCCCACCTTTCTCCCACCATCTCCTACTCTCCCCCAACTCTCTCTCCCACTCTCCAACTCTCTCCTACCCTCTCCTACCCCTCTCTCTCCCACTCTCTCCCACTCTCTCCCCACCCTCTACCCTCTCCCACCATCTCCCACCATCTCCCACCCTCTCCCACTCTCCACCCTCTCCCACTCTCCAACTCTCCCCCCACCCTCTCCCAATCTCCAACTCTCTCCAACTCTCTCCCACTCTCCCACTCTCTCCCACTCTCTCCCTCTCCCCCACTCTCCCTCTCTAAACCCTAAACAATATATCTAAAAGGGAGATGGAGGCTTCAAAGGGATACGATGTATTGAATATATTATATAATATATTTAATATGTATACAATATATCTAGAATATAAATAATATATATTATAGTATATATTATATATAATATATACTATAATATATATTATATTTATATGCAATACATTTATAATTTAAAAAATGGATATCCATTATTAACTCCTTTGGATATTGATGCCTCGTGAAAAATCAATATGGTGTTACATAACATATATCTGATATTAACGAATATCTGTTTTTAGCGAATATCTGTTTTGTTCTCTTGTTTTCAAACGAAGACAATTTATTCATAATATATAATATATAATATATAATATATAATATATGATATATATTATTATAATATATAATATAATATATAATATATATTATAAATTATATATAATATATAATATATATTATAATATATATTATAAATTATATATAATATATTATATATATATATATTATATACAATATATAATATATATTATATATATAATATATAATATATATAATATATTATAATATATTATATATATACAATAAATTTATGATATAATAAATGGATATCCATTAATAACTGATATCCGTTACAACGGATATCTGTTTTTGATGCAATTAATTGAAGCCACATGGGAATATAATATACTTCCACAAAATGGATATCCGTTTCTTTGAGGACTTTATAATGGGAATTCTTCCTCATTTTCACGAACCAGTCCTCATTTTGGCGATGCAGCAGTCGAGCAGCGACCTCCAATGACTGCCAGGTATCTTTTTTTTGCATTTTTTCAATTTTTTTTGCTAATTAGTGATAAATTTAAGATTTTTTTTGCATTCTTTGTAGATTTTTTGAATTTTTTCATTTCTATTTAAAGTTTTTGAAACCCTAGTTAGTGAAAAACAAACAAAAAAAACATCAAACAAAAAAATGGAACCTTTATTACTAGAAAAAAGCCATAAAATTGAATCTAGCATACTAAACAAACATAAAATAGAACTTTCATTACCTCCTTTCTCCATTTTTTAAAACCGTTTTACATTCTTGTCTGTTTTTCATTATTCTTTATCACTTATTTTCATGTTTCTTAAATTCTTGCTTTGTTTATTATTTTTAAATTAGTATTTCTTTGCTAAAAAAATTATTTTTTTATTTTTTAATTGTTTTGACTCTCTTCAACTCTCAAAATAGAAAGGATCCTTGTTGGAAGTTCTCTAAATTTTCAATTCTTGGTGAATTTGGATCCATTGTTAGTATTGACCAGACAAAACTTGTCCCTGCAACCATAGAGAAATGGGCAAAGTGAATGGGTGATAATCAATGTGTTATGCAGGAGGCTATTATATTGAATCATCTACAAATGATAGCCTCCCGCACAACCCATCGATTATTACCCATTAACTTTTCCCATTTCCCTATGGCTGCAGGGACAAGTTTTTGTTTAACTAACTATGTATACAAATTCACTTAGTATTGGCAATTTAGAGCAAAACACTTCCACCTTTGTTGAATCAATTTGGAGCTTAACACTTCCACATTGCAGCGAGGTAACAATTTAATGTATTTTTAAATGAGATTCCACATCACTTTAACAATTATTTGTTTTCCATTTACACGCCTTAGACATAAATGAGCTTTACACATTTTTTCATTTCTATTCAATTAAGTCATTTATATTGAATGGTTTAAGGGGATTTTAAACATGTATCTTACATTTTTCAATTAAAAATTTAATGTAGGTTCACTTATATCTAAATCATGGATCCACGCCCTCCAGCTCCAACCACTCCACCTCCACCCACTCCACCTCGAAAGCCCCCACCTCCACCACCTGCACCCAATGGTGCTCACTTTCAAGAACAAGTCGATGTGAATGTTGGAACCATTTAGGATCAAGTTAACGCTATTCAAAATGAAGAATGTGTTCACCCATTATTGAGGTGTTTTGCATAAAAAATGCAAACTATAGTTGATGCGTGTAGGTCCATGGAAGTGGACTTAGATGAGCATCAAAGATGGCTAGAGGAAAGAAGATAGTCCCAATCTAAAGAGGAATACACAAAGAAATGAATAGATGCAACTGAGAGCTGCAAAACTTTATTAAGACAATGATCTTATATTTAAAAAAAATGATCTTCGATGGATATTTTATAAAGAATTTTGTTGGATGGATATTTTATAAAGAATTTGGTTGGATGGATAATTTTCATGTTAAATTTATGAATATTTAATAGTATAATGATGAGACAAAAATTTAGTAATACATATTAAATAATCTATTAATTTAGTGTTTGTTAATGCATACAATGTGTATATATAGTGTTTATTCATGCATCATGGTTGACTGATGACTTATTTGTTGATTATAATCATTGTATAGATTTCACATGAACAATCTAATTAACATGTATTTTGATGTCTTCTAAGGATTTTGTTTGAAAGTTGCATAATGTTCTTGTTTATGTACCATGATTGGAAGATAGTGATTCTTATTCATGATGATTTTATGGTCGTTTACATGAATGATCTAATGACATGTTATTAAAATTGAATGTTTTAATGGCATGAATGTTGAATTGAGTTGTAATGATTTTGTTTGATGGTTGTATCACTTCTTATTCTAGAGCCCATCCCAACACGGGAAAACACTCTTCCTCTCAACTCTCGCTCTCCCCTCTCTCTCAAGTCTCTCGCTCTCCCTCTCTCCCTGCCTCTCCCTCACTCTCTATCTCTCTATCCCTCTCTCTATCTCAACTCTTCGTCTATCTCTCCCTCTCACTCTCAGGTTCCTCCCACCACTCTCTCCCTCCACTCTTAGGCCCCCCTTTGTCTCTTTCAAGTCTCCATCCCTCCCTTTCTCTCTCTCTCTCTCTCTCTCCATATCAAGACTCTCTCTTCCTCTGTATCTCCCTCTCTCCATCTCCCTCTCAAGACTCTCCTCTCAAGTGTTTCTCTCACTCTCCCTACTCTCCCTCCAAACTCAGATATATATATCTTCATTCCTTCTGCCTCCTCTCTCCTCCATCCTTCTTGAAGTCTTTCTACCCCACATGATGTTCTGCTGCCCATTGTCACACATAGTGATGGCCTGCCAGATGCAGTATCTAAGTTCCCATTCTGATTGGATGGGAGCAGGAGCCCAGCCTGGGACTATTCTGACACAGTTGCCATGATTATGACACTCTGCAAAATGGATTATCTGGATTTATGCCCACACCCTTAATACATGCATGGTCTGCATGATGTGTCGATTCCCAATATATTGTGATGCAACTTGATTTAGTAAATTATGTTGTGATATGATCAGTTAGTTTAGAAATGTTATTTCATATTTGATATTGTAATTGATAGAATAGTTTGGTGAGAGGACAGTGTAGCACCACTCCCTCACGAGTGCCCTGCTACACTGTAATTCCTTCTCACAATGTAATGCTTTGATTATATATATATATACATGTACACGACCTTGTTTGTATACAGGGATTGCAGGTACAGAGTCTTGATTCCACCTGCTTCGACAGGACAGGGCGAGCATCAAATGATCCAATGGTATGATGTTGAAATAGAGATGACAAGGAAGTCACCCCGTCCCATGTTGTCAAACCGTCCTGATTGAATGGTATTGTGCATCATTGTTTTGTCATTTCTGTATTTTATTTCTGTGTTTTGTGTAATTGTCTTGTTCGTATATATTTTATGTTGGTACTTTATACGTTGTGATTTATTTAATTAAATGGTGGTAATAAATGTTTATTATAGTGTTGGATTAATTTGTTTTAAAATATTTAAAATATTTATTTTAAAAGTCATGTGTTTTATTTAAATGCTTATTAAATATTAAATTTGTGTTTTGTTAAATTAATTTAATTAGATTGTTGAAGATAATTATAAAATAAATAAATTAAATAAATCAAATTATGTGCATTGCAAGTAAAGCTTGTAAAATCGGAATTAAAACATAAAGTATTGAAAAGTGGGAAAAAAGTCAATAAAAGAACAGAAAAGATAAAATGACGAATGAGAATTAAGTGTTGGCTGAAAAGCTAGAATTAAAAATAGAAAATTTCTTTTGAGTTGGATTTTTAGAGTTTTTGAAAAAGGAAGAGATATCTTTCATTTAATTGAAAATTTGAGAGACTTTTCATGGATGGGAAGATTTGGACAGAAGTTGCAAAAATAATAATGTTTTTTTTCTGAATTATTGATCTTCTGAAGTTTTTGGGAATTTCTTGGGGAAAGTGGTATCATTTACCTTCATTATTCTAGAGAGATTCTTTTGAATTAAAGATTAAATCAGAAATCTGACCAAGGAAATTGAGAGACGAAGATCTGAAGGAAGGAACGAAGGTTATCCAAAGGGCTATCTGAATCAAGCAAAGCTTCATCAAGTTTTCAATAGCGCAGGACTCCAGGTTTCATTTTTATCACTTCTCTAGTTTTCATTTTCAAAAGAAAATTGAATTAAATAAATGAATAGACTTTCTGAGTTGCAAACAAAACAAAAGGAAATACTATTGAATTTTGTTTTGAAATGTCCAACTTTGTTATTCTTTGACTATGGAAAAATAATTCTTTTATTCAAATGGTTGAGATCTATATATATATTCAGACATGTATATATATATATAAATATGTGAGGAGATATAATTATATATATATATATATACATATCATATATATATATACATACAGTGCATATATTCATGAATACATAAAAATGTTTTGTACTTTTGAAATATATATATATATATATAAGTATATATATATATAAATATATATATATAAATATATATATATAAATATATATATATATATATACATATACAAAGTATATATATGTATATATACATATATAATTTTATTATTATGAATTTTATTCGAAGTTCTTTTGGGGCCGAATTCGTGCCCAGTCGACCTGCATTTATGAGAAAAAAGAATATACAAAAAAATTAAAATAAATATAAAATAAAATTTTGTATTAAAAAGGGTAGGGAGGGACGACATGGGCTGCACTCTGCATTCTGAATGTGAGACCACACAAATACTGGACATTGACAGGACACAAGACAAATCATATTTTGATCGTATTAAAGGAAGGTACGGTGCCTAATGACTCTTCTAAACAGATTCATTATTTTGTTTTTATTTATATATATATGTAAGACATAAACATATATATTAGTATGCATTTTTAATAACTTGGATATATATTTATATATATATAAATATATATATTGTATGCATTTTTTTTAGTAAGGATATATATATATATATATATGTAATATTCTTTGAAATTTTTATATTTAGATATATATATATATATATATATATATTAATTTCATGTTTAATATAATTTTTTTTTTATCATTGTGATTATTACTAAAGTAAATTTTTTATTGAAATAGGAATTTTATATATTTGAAAATTTGAATTTTATTTTTTTTGTAATGGTTAGCAATTTGGGGAAATTAATTTAATCGGTTAATTGGGAATGAATATTATTTAATGGTGCAATCTTGTAAAATTAATTTGATTTTTTTCCCCCTTTATGGTTATTGTTTAGTATTGTCAATGTGGGAACCCTATTATCTTACGAACCCTATTTCGATGGTTGTGATCCTTAGTATTCCAGAGGTGTGTGTTTTGTTGAATATTTATCCTCGTTTTATGTACTCTTGAGATTGCAAGAAAATAATATTATTATGTTTTGGAAGGGTTGTACGAGATTGTTGACATTTTGGTTATGAGTTATCGCGAGATGGGTAATGCCTCGCATGTCCTTGTTTTGAGTTATATGCTTTATTCGTTATGGTACAACCCTTGCCTTGTTTGGCTTATATTTTGGGATCTTTTGGGAGAGTGGCTCTTCGCAGGGGCCAGCACCTCGAAAGGAGGAAGAGCTCAGGATAACCCACGTAAGAGTAGTGTAACAAGTGAAAACCTAATAATAGAACTTAGGGGGATGGGTAGTAAAACACATAAGATAATAATATTGGATATATCGTGTATGCATTAGGGCTATCGCAGATTAATGATAGACTGAGAAGGCCATGGTGGGAAAAGTCGTAACCTCGTCCTCACGAGAGGTTAACGGCTCCGCATGAGCTACCCTATGGTGTCAGCGCCTCAAGCAGGAGGAAGGGCCAGGATATTCATAGATGGGGGCTGACACCTCAGTTTGGAGGAAGGGCCAGGATAACCCATGTAGGCTATGTGATGACACTCTCCACTAGACACCCTTATGCCTTGTTTCTTGCTGGCCTTTGGAATTGTATTCTATTTGTTGTTTCAAATTATTTTGGAAAATATTTATGAGTGTTCTTTGGTTAATGGTTATTGTCTTGGTTAATTGTGATGAGTTTCATGGCTTTGTGTTATTATGTTGTCTCTTAGATGTTGTTTATGTCATTGTAATCCTTGATGTTGTGTTTGAGTTATGGTACTATGTTGATTCTATTGGAGTTAGTTTTGGCATTCATGGTTGTGATTACTTCCTTGTCACCTCTGAGCATGGAGGGTGGGTTATTTATAACCCACATGGTCAGGTGGAACGTGCTCTGCACCCGTTGGGTTCCCCATCAACATTTGTCTTCTCAGCATTCTTTAGTTGGAGCTTGTCCCAGTTGTTCACTTTGTACTTCATTCATTATTTGTACTATTTATGTATCCCACATGTATGGGAAATTTATTGTAACTCATTATTGAGAACATGTAATGTAATGTTAGATGATGATGTATCATTTAGGAACCTTTGTAAACACTATTGTATGAGATTCATTATGTTTGTAATATGTGATGCAATAATACTGCTACTTATGATTCATGGATGTACTTCTGTAAAAAGGGTTATTGTAATACTATGATGAATGTAATTCTAATAAGATTATTCAGTTTCATCCTTTACCTTTTTGTTAAGTGTTGTTTTGCGATGTGACCTTGCGTGCCCCAGAGAACTAGATGTTATATTATTAATGTGCAATGTAAATATGTTTTATTGTTTAGTTGCATGTTTACTTTGTATTGTTTTAAAAAAAAGTTGGTTGTAATGTTTATTCTCTGGGGTTTGCACGACGAGCGTTACACTCCCACTTCTAATGTAACGCCCCGTCGTGCGAACCCCAAAGGACAACTAAACAATAATTACTGCACAATTTTTTTTTAAAATTAAACATAACATATATGTAAAACACATTAAGTCATAACATGAATTTCATTTAAGCAGATTTACTAACACATACATCCCTTGGGGTACACGAGGAGTCATTACGAGACTGAGATCCACACAACAACAATAAAGAATAAAATCCAAAGATATATTCCATAACAAAATAAACATTAACAAATATAACACATACATGATAATCATTGATAAGAAACCATTTGAGTACATAAATACAACATATAAATAATTAACTTAACACATTGAATTACAATTGCCATGGTCAATAACCACACCGAGTTAACATTACATTACAGTACAATGATACAAAGGTACAATGATACAAGAGTGTTTCCAAACATAAATGGAAACCAAACATAAGATAACATAATACAAATAAACAGATGAAAACTAGCTCCAAGATCGATACAACTCTGTAGTCACTGCAACCGCACCAATCCGCACCTCTCGATCCTCGACTGGGGACCCAATGGGGTGCTTAGCATGTTCCACCCAACCATGTGAGTCCGAAGACCCACCCCCCGTGCTAGGAGCTAACAAGAAAGAGACCTCAACCAAGAACATCCAAAAAGGAAACCACAAGACTCAATGCCATACAAAAGTATCATAAAACTCAAGGATTACCATGAAATAATCAACAACACCCAAGAGTCAACATAATAACTTAAAGTCATAAACCCCATCACATAAAACAAAGCAATGATCAGTAAACAAGTAACCAAAGGATGATCATAAGATACTTCCAAATCAAAATGAATTAATAAACATGATACAACTCCAAATTTTAATTAAACAATACAATAACATCATCTCACAGTATCATAAGATACAAGATCATAAATCAAATATAAATGAGATCATACAAGACCACAAAACATACTAAAGATGCATTAAAGCAATAATCATAAATCCATTTAAATCAATTCAAACAACAATCTAAAACAACTCCCATAACCCACTTCCAAAGGAACTCAATAAAGTAAAACACATGGGCAACTAGGGGAGAGTGTCATCGCATTGTCCTACATGGGCTGTCCTGTGCTCTTCCTCCCAACTGGAGGCGCCGGTCCATAGGGTGACTCATGTAGAGCCGTAGACCTCTCGTGAAGATGAGGTCACGACCTTGCCAACCACGACCTTCTCAGCCTTCCATTAGCCTATGGAAGCACTAATGAAGACGAGGCATCCATTTTATTAATCTTATAATGATATTACTACCCAACCCTCCTAAGTTAATTATTAGGTTTTCACTTAATTACAAACTCACTCGTGGGTTATCCTGTGCTCTTCCCCTTAAGCGGGGCGCCGGCCCCCACGAGGAGCCACTCTCCCTAGAGACCCAACCACATAAAACCAAGAAACCAAGGGTTGTACAACATAACAAGAATATTATATCACAACTGAGAAGCATGCGAGGCATTACCCATCTCGCTATAAATACAATTTCCAAGTCTCAACAAATTCTGTACAACCCTTTTAAAATCATGAAACCAAAACACTTGCCACATCAAGGGCCCATAAGAGAGAGAACATCAATTATCAATCATCTCAAGCCTCTGGAAGCCAAAGAATGAAAACCCATAAACAAAGGTAAAGTGAAGCAACAAGAATATTTCTCCAATAATTCCATCACAAGGATAAAATTTCCTCAAATATGAGAGTAACTCAGAAAAGCCATAAAAAGGGAAGATTCATCAAGACCCATCCACAAATCAACAATGGTGTTACCTCAAATAGGGAACGCAAAAGAAAATCAACCTTTAAACAAAATCACTTAATAAAACCAAAAGCCACCAACTAGGCATTCCATGGGAGACCTCAATTTTCTCCTCACTAGAACCCCCTTATGATGGTACGCAAACCACTTTCATAAAAACAACCACATAGCAATGACAACAATAATTGTAAGGCCACCAGAACTATTTCCAATTCAAAAATAATGAGTGAATCCATTAAAATAAGATCATCCACCCCATCCAAACCACATAAACAACTTTGATACAAAATAAATCAGAAATCCAAGAAGGTCAACCTCCCACAACTCATCAACAAAATACAAATTCCCAATTACATTGCCCCACAAATTTAAAAGACAAAGGATTCCTTGAATCAAAACTAACCTCCAAAGGCATTCACACCAACATGGAACCACCCAAAAACAATCCTTCAACAACAAAGGTAAAAGCATTCAACCAGGCATCCAAGGCACCAAATTTAAGAACACCTTAAATACTCAACCACTCACAACTCCACAACAACACTTATATAATAAACATCAATCAACAATTCAATCGAGAACAATATTTATTAACCAATCAATTAACGACCAGAACTAAATAACTTTACAACTTACCCATACTAAAACAATTCATGATAACCATCACAAGTATTCTAAAAGTCTTACCCATAAAGAGAACTTACAAATCAACCATTAAATGAATATAAAGGAAAATCAGTTTTCAAAAGATTACAATCCCATTTCATCAATAAACTACCCAATTCAAGATTACCCTAATCAAACACTAATCATACCCATACATTTAAATTTCCTCCTTCACCATACTAACTTAACATTCACTTCCAATATTTAAATTAATTGTGAAAACCATTTAAGACCAATTGTCTATACTTTAAAATGACAATAATAACAATACTCTACATACCTAAACTACATATTAGAACTTACCACCTTAAAATCTTAAATCTATCTAAATAAATTTACACACACAATTACGTTTAAAAACCACTACGCATTTATATTTATTTTAATTCTTTTTGAGGAGGGGATGTAAAAAGAGAAAAGATCTGTTCTACGAATCCAACAATACTACAAGATGAAATATAAAAAGAACAACTTATTTAATCCCATAATAAATTCTATTCCCAAAAATATTCACATTTAAACAAGAATGAAATAAACAATGCTGTTTTACTTTCGTAATAGATTTTTCTTTTGCTAACAATATCCTTTCCAAGTTGTAATTTAACAAATCAATAAAACAGATTTCTTTCTATTTTACTAATATTTTCCTTGTAAAAATTCCTGCTTTATTTTTAATTAGAAAAGAAACAGAATCTAAATATCTATTTTCTAGATAACAGATAAATTACAGAAAATATAATTTTAATCAGAACAGAACAGAATATATTTAAACATTTGTTTAACTAACAATTAAATTAACAGAATATCTATTTAACAGAAATGAAACAGTAGATTTATATATATATATATTCTTTTTTTTTAAATAACAGTGAAATTAATTAATAATACTGCAACCAGAATAATTAAATTAATCTATATATATATATAAATATATATCTACAAATATATATACATATATATATACATATATATATATATACATATATATATACATAATATACATATATCTAAATAAAAATCCGCACAGAAATTTTAATATAAAGAAATCACATATTAAAAATTATATACAAACACATTAAAATTTAATTGGGATTTAATCCCAAAACATTGGCATAGAGGACCGGACCCCGCCGGCCATGGGCAGTCTACGGACTGCACACGTCAGTCCAAAGGACTGCCGTGGACAGTCTAGACTGTCCATGGTACCGACGGTACCGTTCTGCGCCCAAAGGCAGTGTGGTGGGTATGGCCGAGGCCGTCCCCCACACAGCCTTTATTAATATATGAATAAAATCAAAAATAAAAGGCATGAACAGTGCGACGGATTTTTTTTAACAATTTCGAATTTCCATTCAAATTTTCATTCGATTAACATACATACATATATATATATTTATATATATATGTATATATATATATATTTCTAATATATATATATATATATATAAATATGTGCATATATATATTTTCAGAGGTTTGAATATTATAGTAATAGAGAATTACTGTTCACATGAAATTCACTGTGCATGTTTGAAATAAAATGCTTTCTAAGGAAATATATATATATGAACCAGAAATTTGAGGGAAGGTAATTGTTTTCAAAACAATAACAAAATTTTTTAAAACAAAATGAAATAACAGGATGCTGTTCATTTCCCAAATTGCAATAAAAACCCTAGAAATTTCATTAATCAAATAACAATCCCCAATTCCCTACTAAAATTTCCTTTGATTAAACTGTAACCCCAATAGATTTTTTTATTTTTTTTCCTATCATTATCTAATTTTCAACCCTAAATACAAATTTCATTTACAAGCACCAATTCCTATTTTAACAGAAGATAAATAAATTAAAAGAAGGAACCTGGTGTCCTTCGCTTGCAAAAAATTGAAGAAGCTTTGATCCTCTTGCTGTACTAATTCCTTTGCTGCAAATCTTTCAACAACAGATCCAAATCTTCCTTCCTCTTCACCAATTTTCTCCAGAGAACAGAAAAAGAAACTAAGGGCAAAAAAAAAATGATTGGAAATAAAATTTCTCCAGCATTCGAAAAAAAACCATCCCTCCAACAAGGAAAAACCCTTAATAAATTCTATGCCCAGGAATCCTTTCAATTCCTCTTCCCGCGAATACCAAAAGTCACTTCTCCAAAAATGAAATTTTATTACATTCAAATCCACAAAAGATGGAGTTTTATATTTGTTTATTCTTCATATTCTCCAGTGAAAACTAAAAGTCACAACTCAAGAAATAAATCCAAATAATATTCAATCCCTTTAATTCCTTTTGTTGCCTTTTCAAGTATTTATATTTCATTTTCTTTTATCAAGCATTTTGATTAAACTAAATAAATTTAACTCCACAAAAATGAACTTCTATTTGAATATATATTCATTATCTTCACAATACACTATTTGTTAATTACTTCCACATTAGAATAATTAAAATCAACCATTTGCAAGATTCTAAATAAGTATCCATTAAATTTCTTATTATAATAATTATCTTTTCAAGATTACTTGTTCATAACAATTTAAATCAATTTATCTAATAATATCACTTTTACTTTTAACGAATTAGTTTGATTGATCATTTGCTCTAAATCATTTGATTTAATTTAATTGATTATTATTTTAATTTCTAATCATATTTTAAATAGCCTTGCAAATCACTTATGATTGATTAATTATTTAAACACGACTACTAACATATTATATTTTTCACACAATCAAATAACATAGTAACCAATGAAACACACACACACACAAGTCCAAAACAACCGACACGGAGGGGTATTACATCTAAGGTCTTTCTCTATCCCTCTCTCTCAAGTCCCTCCCATTCTCTCTCTTTCTCTTGTGAATTGGCCGCACATCAATAATTTTGTTAGCGGTGGTACATTTTCCTTGGTGTAATGCCTCGCCACGGAACCCTAGAGGAAGTTGGAATTTACTACTCAAACGTACTATTTTTTTTGTTTGTTTAAGAACAAATAACATGCATGTAATGCCCCGTCTTGTAACCTAAAGAATGTTGCATTGACTACAATATTGTAATAATTTTTTTTTTAAAGTGTAAATATTAATTATACTTATTGCAAACATTCTCTAAGTAACACGATGACACACTATTTGAAAATCCCATAGATGATTATAGTATTTATCATTGCATATATTTAACTCACATAAACTTAAAAGCATACATTGTATAACATTTAAATTTCATCAATGAAGGTATAATGTACATAAAAGATTCTTTCATACATTGCATTTGAAATAACATTACAATACTCATTTTCCAAATGAGGTAGGTCAAATAATAGTTTATAATTACATATTACAAATGTTCACCTCATTAACAATTGAGGAGTGTTACATATATAAAATTTTCACTGATACAATTAAGAAAGTATGTTTATCCACATACAAGCTCTCCATCCAAGAAGTACTCGTTGCCATGAACAAGAACTGGGGACCCAACGGAGTAAGGTGCACGTTCCACCCAACCATGTGGTACCCGTAGGTCCGCCCCCTATGCTAGGAGATAGTAAAAAGGTTCCCTAGACATAACCTACAAACCCTAGACACAAGTAAAACCATAGACAAACTATACAAGTACAAACTTAACTTAGGGTTACATTGCTTCTAGAACTGAATGATCAAATACTAAGTTCACAAGGTTACTGTTATTTTAGGTGGAGTGTCATCACAATGTTGCATAGGTTACCCTGGTGTTTCTTCCTAGGTTCCAGCCCCGACTTGGGTTACCCTGGTGTTTCTTCCTAGGTTCCAGCCCCGACTTGGGTTACCCTGGTAACCTCTTACGAAACTTGGCCCCTCATGCAAACTATTGCGGAATAGAATATCTTTTAAAATAACAAGATATCAACTTTGCCATTCCAGGAATTCTCGATTCATTCCCAAGACTGAACTAGCTCTTGAGTCCATGAGTGAGGCATAATTAATCCAATTAAATATTTTAGACCCCATAAAATATTGATTTAATTTTCACTGATTTACTAACTCTACATGAGTTACCCAGACACCACTTTGTGTGCCAGCCCTCACAAAGAGCCACTCCCCTAAAAATAACACAAGAAAACTAATTTTACTAACTAAGGGTAAATAAGGTGCACATATATCAAAATATAATACCAAACATATCACAATGGACAACACCTCTTGTTCATAGAACCACATGTCAAAAACCCTACAAAAATCATGTGCACTACCCTAGTTAACTCAAAGGATTGTATTTAAACAAATAACAACTCCCACATTAAAAAAAACTTATCTGGAAGACTTGTAATCTAATATAATCCCAATTTTCCCAATAAAATATAAAACAACTTGAAACACATCAGGCATAAATAAAAATCTATTATTAGGATTTACTAAATCCAGTCAATCAATAACTTGAAGTATTAAATTAATCAACTAAAACGTAATTCATTTTTAATCAATATGGAATCTTTAAGCTAACAATTAATTCCAATTCCATTTTCATGCATTATAACGAAACTTCTAGTTTCTTTTCTTAATGCATTTCATTAAATAAAATAAAATATCTATTTCTAGTTTTCTTATATACTTAACAATATTTAATACATTTTAAATAAATATACTTGTTCAAATCATTATTTGCTAATTATTTATATATATATATATATATATTTACTTCTCATTTGCCTGAAATAAACTTATTCACATTAATATTTTAATCAAATTATGCATTTAAAACACATTTATATATATATTTATATATATAATATATACATATATACTATATATATAAAATATATTATAAATAATATACATTATATATAATATATATATATTATATTAAAAGAAAAGTATGAAATAAAACCTAATTTATAAAAAAAAAACTTTATACTCATATATATCATTGGGCAGGGGCCCCGGCTGCCCACACTGCCGAACCCCTCCATGGGAGGGTTTGGCTGTGTAGGTAGCACTGGGCGCTGCCCTCACAGCCGGCTCCCCTGTGGGGGTCGGCCGTGGGGGTAACCTCCTGCGCCCTCCATTAAAATACAAACCCTGCGATTTTTATAATAATCGCGTCCTATTAATTTTCAATAAAATTTTTGTGATTTAAAAAAAAAATGCATTCAGCCATTTCATCTATAATTTATATTAAATTTCAATAGATCAAATTCACATATATATATATGTATATGTATACACATTTCTGTATACATGTATATATATATATATATATAAATATATGTATAATTTATTCAATAACAATATAATAGTTGGGCAATTGTTTTCTCAGAAGTTTTCTACATGAAACTGGGAAAACTACAAATTTGAACAATTTATTCATAAATTAATAATTTCAATAACAAAGATTTACTTTTCATAACCCCAAATACTAAGATCTTTTCTACAGGTAATGTTTATCAAAATTATTCTCAGAGATTTCTTTTCCCCAAATCTAACACCAGATCTAACAGAGAATTTTATTTATAAATAACCGGAGATTTCTTCTGTTTCCTTTCAAGAATTTTCTATTGTTTAATAAAGCCTTTTGCGTTGTTCTCTGATTTTACTATAAAACTTTGTTTCAAAATTTTACATAGAGAAGTAACAAATTTCTACAGAATTATTTTTCACAAAAATCACTGAAAAGAAATACAGAAGTCACAAACACAATAATTTCCTCAGGCAATCTTTTTAAATTCACAACTTAACAAAACTTGCACAAAACTAATTCTTTCATAGGCAATCTTTTCAAAAGAAAATATTTTAAATAAATAAACAGTAAGGAACTTGTTCCTGTAGCTTGAAAATTGTCTGTTGAAGGGAAGCTTTGCCTGCTACGTGCAACTTCCAAAACCCTTTCAAATCACCACTTTCCTAGAAGAATGCAAAAATTGAACTGAAATCTATCTGAGAACCTCTTCCAAAAATTTTAAATCAAAAACCCAATAAAATCACAATAATTTTTAGCAGAACTCTGTTCTTTCTCATTTCCCGTGAAGTGTTTTCTTGTTTTCCCCAAATCTCATAATATCTTCCCGAGAGAATCCTCAACGAGAAATTTGCAATAAATTTAACTAACACACATGGAAAGAAGAAAATATCTTCTAACAAACTCACAGGTAATTCTTTCCTTTCTCACTTATCAAGAATTCAATTCATTTTAAAGAATTAAAAATTCAAAAATCTAATTTCCTTTTCTTTATTTTTTTTATATTAAAAATTTCATTCCCACAAAACATTTAAAGAATATTTAATCTATTCACTCAAATAAAAGAAACTTTAATCACTTAATTAATTTATTTAATAAAATAATTTTAATCTCAATGATTAAATTATTTAACCAAATAAACTAATTTAATTAATTAATTAAATATAAAACTTTTATCTAAAATATCCAAAATTAATTTAAATAAACATTAAATTAAATAAAACATTAATCTAACATTGAATTCACAAAATAAACCTTATACATTAAATAATCAAAACAAACCAAACAAGAAAACTAAAAATACCAGACCTAAACTGACAACATACTGTGACTGGGTTTGAGACTAGACTAGGAAAAACCTCGTCACTACCTCCCAATCAACATTTCCGTTGAGTCTTGACATGCTCATACCTAAGAAATCAAGTGGAGTCGGTGTCATGTACCTGCAATCCTGCATTCAGACAAATAACATACATATATATATAATCCAAGATTCAAACACACCGTGAGGAGAAAATCACGAAAATCACAGGGCACTCGCAAGCGAGTGATGTGACTCCGTTCTCCACACCAATACACATCACATCAAACTGACAAAATAAATAATAATTAATCTACCATAAGCATACATATAACAATAACATCTGAAGTAAACATCTAAGCTAACATAAAGCATGTCAGAAATAATTACCACCATACAATGTATCATCACATCACATAATAAATCCACCATCGCTCTAATGTCAACGATCAGTACATCAAAACAAAGTACCAGGGTCTATCAAAGTGAAAACATGCTAACAGAAAATATAAGAAAAATGGAGGGGCACTACAATGCAAGATCACTATCCATTGCCAACAACCTCTAAGGTTACGAGACTAAGATTACTTAAAACCCAATCAAGAAACATGAATTAAAAACATAACATTTAATTACTTAACAAATTAAATACTCATATATTCCATACAATATAAAGTTACATCAAAGACATAAGAGATTCCACATGAATCCAATAATATACTTTACAACAAAGAATAAGGATGCCACATGTTTTCAAATAACATAATTGAACAATACGGTTACAACTCTCATTCCCCGAATGAGATAAATCCAATAAGCATGATTACATAATACAACTTCCACCTCGATAACAAATGAGGGGTAATAAATTACAAGTTTACAATTGAAATGAATAAATCATGAAATGAAATTGAATCCCACGAGCTCTCCAACTAGAAATCTCATCCAGACGAACAAGAAGACAACCTAACGGATAAAGGTGCACGTTCCACCCAACCAAGTGATACCCGAAGGCTCACCCCCTGTGCTAGGAGATAGTAACTATGAATTCCTAAACAAGACCATCTACCTCTAGACACAGGCTAAAACATAACGGATCAGAAACAAATACAAATACAGTAACACTTAACACAATGGTTACAATGCTTCCAGAGAACAACGATCATTTATGCAGTCCAACAAACTGACTTTTGGTTGACATAGAGAGAGTGTCACACGACATTTGCTATGAGTTACCCTGGTTCAACTGTCTTAGGCAACCAAACCCCCACCTTGGGTTACCTTGGCTCAACTCTACCAACCGCCAGACCCTCATACAAACTGTGCTTCTCGTCTCATCTCAAACCTTAAAAGCGAATGAATTATGAGAGAGGCATTAATTATCTTAATTAGTCTAAGAGTTTTTTATTAATTATTTTTAAGTTATCACTTACTTAAAACCCTAAGTGAGTTACCCTAGCACCTCTTTGTGTGCCAGACCCCCACTAAGAGCCACTCTCCTATCGACAACACATACATGGTACAAAACCACAATTTAATGGGTGAACTAGATAAGACGATCTCTCCAATTCTAAGGATGCAACGAACAAAGGAAACTCACTCCAAACACTGGAGGAAAACAAAATACAAACCCCACTCCTTCCAAAGGAGGCACAAACCACATAACCCTCTCCTAACCCCAAGGAGGTACAAACTATCCCCGTTCATGAAAATCAGGTGAAACAACATGATGCAACTATACACACCACCCAAGACAAGACCGAGGTTGACTAATATAATACGACAACCCATACCAATAAACGAAACCCTATTTGGAAGACTTCAAAACATTTACTCTATTTGCACAACATCGAGAAAGAACAAAGCATTGCTAGAAAGCATGTCAAGCAATTAAATAAACTAAGGTTAGGATTTCCTAAATCCAGTCAACTCAATCTATATTACTTGCATTTATCCAAAAATACATAAGATTTATTTCATGACGTTGAGAAAATTAAAGAAAACAATAATTTAACTCTAAGTTTCTCAATCATACTCAATAATCTAAACAACTTGATAAATAAACACATTTGATTAAAAATAAATCAATCTTTACTTCCACTAAAAATATAAATAATCAACTTAAATTAACTATACTTGGACACCCATATATATTAAATATATATATAAAAGTATATACTTAATGTATATACAATTATATATATATACATATTTAAATATATAATTCTCATATAAATAAACCAATTTAAACTCAACAAATAATTAAATTATTTAAAAATACATAATGCATATATACATTATATATATATATATATGCATATATACACACACTATATATACATAATATATATATATATATATAAATAATTAATTATTAAAAAAAATATTATTTAAATCTAAAATATTATATATAAAATATAATATTAATATATATAATATATATATTTATAATATTAAAATAAAATTTAATAATTTTTTTATAAAACAAACTTTTAAACAAAACCCCAAGGCCCACATTATGTGGGCCCCTCCCAAAAGGGAGTGGCCAGGCTGCCACGCAGCCATCCCCACATGGGGGTGCTGTGTGGGCCGCCCGTTTGTGAAGGCAACGTCGCTGCTCCCACATAGTGCCTTCCATATGGGTGCTGTGGGAGCACCCCCCACTCCTTTACTAAATAACCATTATTTTATTTAATAAAACAAACGTTTATTTTATTTTATAAATCCTTCAAAAAAATAAAAAAAAATAGGGCAGACCCCTATACAGGAAGTAAATTTCTTGTATAATTTTGAAACCCAAAATTTTCCCAAAAGAAATTAAAAACACAATATATTTATAAATATACACCAAGATTTTTATTTCTAGCTAAATTTGCACAACATAATTTTGCAACAAAAGAATAAATTTGACAACCCATATCTGGTTTTTAGTTTTCAGTTTGAAAAGAGATTTTATTTTGGTTTTCCTTCAATTTTTCATTGTGTGATTCTTGTTTTTATTTCCTTTCCCAAAATTCCAACAAAGTTTGCAAGTTTTGAAACAATTTCACATGGGTTTTCATTGAATTTAAACATCATTTAAAGATTTTCAAACAACATAACAAAGATTTGAAACTCATTTCAAAATGAAAAACAAAAATCAAAGAGGGAACCTAGTTTTTTCTCTAAGGCTTGAAAGATTCAAATGGTGCTTCCAAATCTTTTTCCACCCAAGAAATTCAAACTTCTTCTTCAAAATCCAAAAACAAAGCCACAACCAATCTTTTCTCCACCAAATTGAAAGTTAAAAATTAAAATGAAATTCCATTTGCTCACATAGAGTTTCCCCAATTTTTGTTCAAACCCCTAAAAATATCCCACCCACTAAATTCATTGCAAATTTGGAGTGTAATACCCCCCGTTTTCCGTTATGGCTGGACAGTGTGTCCTTGTTTCTTTGATGTGTTTTTTGGTTATTGAGATGCTGTATCATGTGTGTGTGATTTGATCAATAATTATAGAGTGATAGTTTATTGGTGTGATGTGATGTATCTTATCTGATGCTTTATTTGACATGTTTTAAATTGGTGTAAGGATGATTAGTTATTGTAACATGTTATTGCATGAGATATTTGTTTATGATGGAATTATCAGTCTATGATGAGTGTATTGGTGAAGGGGATGGGATTGTATCACTTGCTTGCGAGTGTCTTACGATTCTGAGATTTCCCCTTTTCACGGTGTGTTTTATTATATCATATATATGCATGTTTCTGATATGCCTTTGTTTCCAGCTGACAGTATGATGACATCGACTCCACCTGATTTCGGTTTGAGCTTGTCCATTAACCAACGTAATCGATTGGGAGATAGTAGCTAGGTTTTCCATGCCAAGTCATCACCCTAGTCATAGTGTGTATTCGGGTTTAGTTGTTTTAATATGGTTCATTCCTCCTTGGTTATTTATTTAATTTCATATTATAAAGGTTATTAAATGGATTGGGTAGTTAAAATGATGATTAAATATATCTGGTTGCAATGTTGAAATGTTAGTTATTTTATTGATTAATTTAATTTAATTAATAAAATAATCTAATCTTGGATTAGATTTAGTTATTGATTAATCAAGTTAATGGTGATAAAATGATTTAAGTTAGTTGTTTTGGCATTATTGGATATTTAGATTTAAATTAAAATAAAAATGAAAAAAATCATGTTTTACATTGCATTTTTGAAAATTATAGATAAAATAAATTCTTTGCAAAATTTGAAGTCTTTTGTTTAAAGAATTTTGAAAATGCATGAAATTTCAATTAGAAAGTAAATTTGTTTTAAATTTAAAAGAAATGAAAATATCCCCAAAATTGCAATAAATTTAGTGAGTGGGATATTTTTAGGGGTTTGACCAAAATTGGGGAAACTCTATTTGAGCAATTTTTATTTTATATAATTTTGAACTTTCAATTTTGGTGGAGTTTTTGCTGTGGCTTGATTTGGATTTTGAAGAAGAAGATTAAAATTCTTGGGTGGGTTGGAAAAAGATTGGAAGCACCATTTGAGTTTTTCAAACTTGGGAGAAAACACCAGGTTCCCTCTTTGTGATTTTGTTTTCCATTTTGAAATGAGTTTCAAATCTTTGTTATGCTGTTTGGAAATCTTTAAAATGCTGTTTAAATTCAATGAAAACCCATGTGAAATTGTTTCAAAACTTGCAAACTTCTGTTGAAATTATGGGATAGAAAACAAAGCAAGATTCAAACCATGGAAAATTAGAAGTTGCACCAAAGAATTCTGTTATGAACTTGAAATTAAGAAATTTGCAAATTTGTGCTTGGCTGTGTATTTTGTTTTGGAGAAAAAACTTGCATAACTTCACTATTAATCAATGTAAATTTGTATATATAAATATCTATACAAAAATATATGTGTGTGTGTTTAGAGTTTCAATCTGAAAAATTTGTATTTTTGTTTCTTTCAAAATTTTACCCAGATGATTATTTTGTTTTCTGTTGGAGAAAACCCAAAAAATAGTTTTTTCTGTGCTCTATTTTCTTTGAATTCTAGGTTTTGATTTTTTAAAAATCAAAATATAGTTTAAAAAAAAAAAGGAAATTGTAATGCCCCACCACGCAACCCTAGAGGAAGTTGCAATTCACTACTTAAATGCACCAATTTTTTTTTTGTAAGTACAAATAACATGTAAGATGAATACACATTGCCAACAACCTCTAAGGCCATGAGACAAAGATTACTTTAAAACCCAAACAACAACAAACATTAAAATAAACCGAAACATTAATCACTTAAGGAAATGAGACAACATACATTCCATACAAGATAACTTACAACGAAGGATAAGAAATACCAAAAGATTTCAATTAACAATATTTAAACAATAAGATTACAACACTCATTCCCCGAATGAGGTAATTCCAACAAAATGATTACATATTACAAATTCCACCCCGATAACAACTGAGGGGTAATAAAATACAATAAGAACTGAGAGAACAAGGCATGAGAAGAAACTGATTCCCACGAGCTCTCCAACTGGAAATCATGAACACACGAACATGAAGAAGAACCAACGGAATAAGAAGCACACCACCCGACCACGGGGAATCCAAAAGGTTCCACTCCCTCCATGCTAGGAGATAGTAACCAGGAATTCCTACCCAAGACCATCTACCACTAGACATGGGCCACACAAAACTAATACGAAATAAATACAAGACCTCATCACATGACTGAACGGTTATACGTACAACTCTAGGTACGACTCACACAACATTGCCAAAGGTTAAATTGCTTCCAGACATAGAATAGATCAAGAGTGTCACAAATATCAAATACAAACTGCTGAATTAGGAAGAGTGTCATCGCATAGCTCGTCAAGGGATATCCTATGGGAATCTTCCTAGGCCCCGACCCCCACTCCATGGGTTATCCTGGTAGCCTCTACCGAAATCCTGGCACCAATGCTTACTCATGCAGAACCAAATACCTCTCGTGAAGACGAGATAGATGATCTTGCCATTCCAGGCCTTCCCATCTCATCCCAAGTCTCGTACTAGCCCTTGGGTCCATGAGCAAGGCACAATTATCTTGTTTAATGTTTGATGCAACCTAAGCTTCTAAAAGTTTAGTTTAGCTATCACTGAATTAACCAACTTGCAAAGGGTTATCCTGGCACCACTTTGTGCATCGGCGCCCATTTGCAAGCCACTCTCTTAAGACAACACACATGGTTAAACCACAAAAGGTGACTAGATCACACGACCTCTCCAATCCAATGAGGTAACAAAACAAGGAAACTCACTCCAAACACTGGAGGAAGATAAAGTACAAACCCACTCCAAACATAGGAGGAAACCAATTACAAATGTAATACCCCTCCATGTCAGTTGTTTTGGACTTGTGTGTGTGTGTGTTTCATTGGTTACTGAGTTATTTGATTGTGTGGAAAATATAATATGTTAGTAATCATGTTTAAATAATTAATTAAATCATAAATGAAATTGCAAGGTTATTTAAAATATAATTAAGAATTAAAATAATAATCAATTAAATCAAATCAAATGATTTAGAACAAATGATCAAATTAATCTAATTCGTTATAAGTAAAGGTGATATTATTAGATAAATTGATTTAAATTGTTGAAGTTAATAATCATTATGAACAAAATAGTCTTGAAAAGATAATTATTTTAATAAGAAATTTAAATGGATAAGGAAATAGGATGCTGAAGTGTTTTAAAGCCAAAAATGAAACTTCACCTATAGAGCATTTGGAAGTTGAAGAGAGCTGGAGAATATGAAGAATAAATAAATAAAAGTTGTGGTAGTTTGCAAAAATATTAATGGTGTTTTGAAGAAAATTTTGTAAATAGTTGTTTTTAATTATTTTAATATGCATGTGTTTATTTAAATTAATTGTGGAAATGATAAATAAATAAACAAATATAAAACTCCATCTTTTGTGGATTTGAATGTAATTAAATTTCATTTTTGGAGAAGTGACTTTTGGTATTCGCGGGAAGAGGAATTGAAAGGATTCCTAGGCATAGAATTTAATAAGGGTTTTTCCTTGTTGGAGGGATGGCTTTTGGAATGCTGGAGAAATTTCTTTTCCAATCAATTTTCTGTCCCTAGTTCTTTTTTGTTTGTGGAGAAATTGGTGAAGAGGAAGGAGGATTCGGATCAGTTGCTGGAAGATTTGTAGCAAGGGAAATTGATACAGAAAAAGGATCGAAGCTTCTTCAATCTTCTGCAAGTGAAGGACGCCAGGTTCCTTCTTTAATTTATTTACCTCTGTTAAAATAGGGATTTGTGCTTGTGAATTAAATTTGTATTTAAGATTGAAAATTAGTAAGAAAATTCACTGGGGTTACAGTTTAATCAAAGGAAATTAGGGATTGTTATTAGATTGATGAAATTTTTGGGGTTTCCGGGTTGTGGCTGGTTATTTAAAAAGAGGGGTTTTAATTGAAATCTGGGAATTAAACAATTTTCTGTTATTTCATTTTGTTTTTAAAAATTTTTGATTATTGTTTTGAAAACAATTACCTCTCCTCGAATTTCTGGTTTATATATATATATATATTTCCTTAGAAATCTTTTTACTTCAATCATGCACAGTGAATTTCATGTGAACAGTAATTCTCTGTTACTGTAATATTCGAACCTCTGAAAATATATATATACATATATTTATATATATATATATATATTAGATATATATATATATATATATACAGATATATATAAATATATATATATATTTTTATAATCGAATGGAAATTTGTTTGGAAATTTGAAATTGTGAAAACCCGTCGCACTGTTCATACCATTTGATTTCATTTTTTTTATTCATATGTATATGTATATAGGCTGTGTGGGGGACGGCCTCGGCCGTACCCACCACACCGCCTTTTAGGCGCAGACGGTACCGTCGGTACCGTGGACAGTCTACAGACTATCCACGGCAGTCCTTTGGACTGTCGTGTGCAGTCCGTAGACTGCCCACGGCCGGCGGGGTCCGGTCTTCTATGCGGCTGTGTTGGGATTAAATCCCACTTGAATTTTAATATGTTTAAACATAATGTTTAATATGCGATTTTTAATATATGATTTCTGTGCGGATTTTTATTTGATATATATATATATGTGTGTATATGTATATATATGTATATATATATATGAATATTTGTATATATATATCTATATCTATATATATATGTTGTAGACATATTTATATATATATATTTATATATATATAAAGATTAATTTATTAATTCTGGTTGTAGTATTATTTAATCAATTTTTCTGTTATTCAAGAAGAAAATATATCTATACTGTTTTAAATCTGTTTAATATATATATTCTGTTAATTTAACTGTTAGTTAAACAAATGTATAAATATATTCTGTTTCTGTTTCTTTTCTGATTAAAATTATATTTTTTGTAATTTAACTGTTATTTAGAAAATAGATATTCACACTTAGATTCTATTTCTTTTCTGATTAAAAATAAAGCAAAATTTGTTACAATGAAAATAATAGTAAAATATTAAAAGAAAAAAAATATGTCTTATGGATTTGTTAAATTATAACTTTGAGTGGATATTGTTTACGAAAGTAAAACAACATTGTTTATTTAATTCTTGTTTAAATGTGAATATTTTTGGGAATAGAATTTATTATGGGATTAAATAAGTTGTTATGTTTATATTTCATCTTGTAGTATTGTTGGATTCGTAGAACAGATCTTTTCTCTTTTTACATCCCCTCCTCAAAAAGAATTAAAATAAATATAAATGCGTAGTGGTTTTTAAACATAATTGTGTGTGTAAATTTATTTAGATAGATTTAAGATTTTAAGGTGGTAAGTTCTAATATGTAGTTTATGTATGTAGAGTATTGTTATTATTGACATTTTAAATTATAGACAATTGGTCTTAAATGGTTTTCACAATTAATTTAAATTTTGGAAGTGAATGTTAAGTGAGTATGATGAAAGAGGAAATTTAAATGTATGGGTATGATTAGTGTTTGATTAGGGTATTCTCGAATTGGATAGTTTATTGGTAAAAAGGGAATTTTAATCTTTTGGAAATTGATTTCCTTTATATTCATTTAATGGTTGATTGTAAGTTCTCTTTATGGATAAGTCTTTTCGAATACTTGTGATGGTTATCATGAATTGTTTTAGTTAATTAAGTAATTCTGTTGGGGAAGTTGTAAAGTAAATTAGTTCTGGTCATTAATTGATTTGTTAATAAATATTGTTCTCATTTGAATTTGTGGTTGTTGTTATGCAAGTGTTTTGTGGGTTGTGAGTGGTTGAGTATTTAAGGTGTCCTTAAATTGGTCCCTTGGATATTTTTCGTGCTTTTACCTCATTTGTTAGAGGTTGTTTCCATGTTGGTGGGAATGCCTTTGGAGTTAGTTTTGATTCAAAGAGATCCTTTGTCTTTTAAATTTTGTTGCAATGTAATTGGGAACTCGTGTTTTGGTTTATGAGTTGTGGATGGTTGATCTTCTTGAATTTCTGATTTATTTTGTATCAAATTTGATTATGTAGTCTGGATGGAATTGTTGATCTTATTTCAATGTTTTCACTCATTATATTTGAATTGAAAATAGTTCTTGTGGCCTTGCAATTATTGTTGTCATTGCTATATTGTTGATTTTATGAAGGTGATTTGCGTACCACTATAAGGGGGTCCTTGTGAGGAGAAAATTGAGGTCTCCCGTGGAATATCTAGTTGGTGGCTTTTGGTTTTATTAAGTGATTTTGTTAAAGATTGATTTTCTTTTGCTTTTCCCTATTTGAGGTGACACCATTGTTGTTTTGTGGATGGGTCTTGATGAATCTTCTCTTTTTATGGCTTTTCTGATTTACTCTCTTATTTGAGGAAATTTTATCCTTGTGTTGGAATTATTGGAGAAATACTCATGTTGCTTCACTTTACCCTTAGCTTGTGGGTTTTCATTCTTTTGGCTTCCAGAGGCTTGAGATGTTTGATAATTGATGTTATTGGCCCTTGATGTGGCGAGTGTTTTGGTTTCATGATTTTGAAAAGGGTTGTACGAGAATTGTTGAGACTTTGATTATGTATTTATAGCGAGATGGGTAATGCCTCGCATGCTTCTCGATTGTGATCTAATGTTCTTATTTTGATGGTACAACCCTTGGTTTTTATGTTGTGGGGTCTCTAGGGAGAGTGGCTCCTCATGGGGGCCGGCGCCCCATTTAAGGGGAAGAGCTCAGGATAACCCACGAGTGAGTTAGTAATTAAGTGAAAACCTAATAATTAACTTAGGAGGGTTGGGTAGTAATATCATTATAAGATTAATAAAATGGATGCCTCGTCTTCATTAGTGCTTCCGTAGGCTAATGGAAGGATGAGAAGGCCGTGGTTGGCAAGGTCGTGACTTCGTCTTCACGAGAGGTCTACGGCTCCGCATGAGTCACCCTATGGACTGGCGCCTCCAGTTGGGAGGAAGAGCACAGGACAGCCCATATAGGACTATGCGATGACACTCTCCCCTAGTTGCCCATGTGTTTTACTTTATTGTGTTCCTCTGGAAGTAGGTTGTGGGAGTTGGTTTAGATTGTTGATATACGAATTTATATTGATTTGTGATTATTGCCTTATATATCTTGATGTACTTGGTGGTCTTGTATGATCTCATTGATATTTGACTTATGACCTTGTACTCTTTTGGTATTGTGTTATGATGTTATTGTATTGTTTAATTACAATTTGGAATTGTATTATGTTTATTAATTCAGTTTGTTTTGGAAGTGTTTCATGATTATCGTTTGGTTACTTGTTTATTGGTCATTGCTTTGATTTATGTGATGAGATTTATGATTTTAAGTTATTTTGATGACTCTTGGACGTTGTTGAATATGTCACTGTAATCCTTGAGTTTTATGATACTTTTCTATGTTGTTGAGTCTTGTGGTTCCCTTTTGGATGTTCTTGGTTGAGGTCTCTTTCTTGTTTAGCTCCTAGCATCGCAAGGCGGGTCTTCGGACCGCGCTGCTCTGCGTGGACTGCTAAGCACCCCATTGGTCCTCACGAACAGAGGTGCTGATTGGTGTTGTTGCAAAGTTGACCTGCAGTTGTATCTGCTCGGAGCCAGATTTATCCGCTTATTTGTATTATGTTATCTTATGTATGGTTTCCATTTATGTTTGAAACACTCTTGTAGTCATTGTACCTCTAGAACATTGTAATCAGAATGTAATGTTAACTCGTGTGGTTATTGACTACAGGCAATTGTAACTAATGTGTTACTTAATTATTTATATGTTGTATTTATGTACTCAAACGGTTTCTTATCAATGATTATCATGTATGTGTTCTATTTGTTAATGTTTACTTTGTTATGAATTATATCTTTGGTTTTATTCTTTATTGTTGTTGTGTGGATCTCAGTCTCATGATGACTCTTCGTGTACCCCAAGGGATGTATGTGCTAATGGATCTTCTTAAATGGAATTCATGTCATGACTTAATGTGTAATACATGTATGTTATGTTTACTTTTAAAAAAATTGTGCTGTAATTATTGTTTTATTTGTCTTTGGGGTTCTGTGACTCCATTTTGTGGCTTACATTTTCTCCAAAGGTTTTTGTAGTAGTTATCTTCTCCTCTGGTTAGAGAGAAGGTCCTAGAATTGTCTCCTCATGATCTGCATGGATTATCAATCAATTTGAAACACTAGGAACAAAATCTTGTATGCGACTCTTCTCTAACTTATCTCTCTGAAACCTAAGTTTGAACATATGGTCTTCCCTGACAGTCTTGATATTTGTACTATCTGGCAAGTATTGCAGAAGCTTGGGGGTTTTCTTGAAGTTGATCTTTCCTCTCTAGCTATGGATCATGTTGTCTTTGCTAGAATCAAATTAAGGAGAGATCTGGATTTACCGTTTCCAAAATTTTTTTGGCTATCCTCTTCCTTTGGTTATCAAGAACTGGATTACAAGGGCATCCCCTTCTACTACTATTCTTGTCATAACATAGGACACTTTGCTCATTTCTGTTCTAAGAGGAATGACTCAAAGTTTATTTAACTGTTACTAGTTCCTCAACCAGGTTTTGTGAGGAAGAAGAAATCGGTCTTGAAAGTAAGAAAGAATTTCCTTTTCTTATGCCATCATCAGTGGTTATGTTCAGAGGATGTTAATCCCCACAACTTGAAAGCTTTAAGGCTGCTGCTTTTGTGAAGGGTGGGTCTGCATTATCTTCTCGCCAATACATGCAGATAGGCCACGCGCATTGTTGTTCCTAAAACTACTCTCTCCTTTAACTTGTGGGAAGGAAGTATCTGCAATTGGAGAGTTTCAAACCTCTGGAGGGGTAGCTAGTAAGGACTTAATTCCTGTTGAATGTGCAATCTCCCCACAGGTCATGGGTAAGGAATCATAATTTTTGAAACTAAGAGGGCTCTCTCTAAAGACTCAAGAGTAAATTTGTTTGAGTAAGATGGAGGGATGCAATGGGGCAAAGATGAATTTGAGGCAATTTGGGGAGGTTTGTGATGTCCCCTTCCTAGTCAGTGCAGCTGGATTTGAGGTTAGCCTATCATTTTGATCCTCGTAGGCTGACAGTAGTGTGTAGAGGATCATCTAAGGCAGTTACCCAGTGTTCAGGAGCATCATTCTTTCAGTTGATTCAGGTTGGGCCTTCGCAGAATCTTTCAGAGAGGTTTCTCAGTTACTTACTATTTATAGTAAGTCAGGCAGGCAGAAGCTGCTATTTTGGGCAGGGCACCTGGTTCAGCTGGTTAGCTCAGAGTCGACCCAGTTTGTCAGTTTGATGGTCAAATGGGAAATAACAGAGAATTTAATGATTATTAAATAATTGATATTTTGACTTTATGTTATAAAGTCACTTTATTAATTTTTTTAAATATTAATAATTAATGGCATATTATAAAGTATTTTAATACTTTATAATAAAGTGAAATATTTATTGTAATGAATAATTATTTATTCATTAAGTGGGAACGCCATTTATTTAATATTTTTCTCCTAAGTCAAAAAGGACGAATTTAATCATTTATTTAAATGATTATTAAAAAGGAAGCTTGGGTCGAATTTTTGAAAGGGTTTATATATTCACTGCCAAGACAAATCGAACTTTTATGTTATGATTATTCAATTTGTCTTATTTTTGCTCTGAGCATTGAAGTTTGCAAACCTAGGGTTTCAGCAGACAGTTGATTTTGGAGAACGTTCCCTCTTCAAGATCTGGCATACTGAGACTGTGAAATACCAGTTAAAGATTGTCAAACTTGGTGACTTCGTACAGAGGTTGCAGTTGAGCTTATTGATTCGATTCAGGAAGGATTTGCAGAGATTACTCATCAGTTATTGGTGGCGATTCATTTGAGATTATTACATAGAGATCT
>VDFB02193867.1:406439617-406471228 GCA_007258455.2 Sequoia sempervirens
TTCTCAATCTTTGATTATGCTAATGTTTTAATCTTACCTTGATTTTGATCTTTCCTCTCCATTCTTGGCCTCTATTTCCTCTTCATCTTTCTCCTTTCCTTGATCCTATTTTTCCCTTTGCTTTGATTCCACTTTTCCTTAGCTTTCCCTTCACTATTATATTTTTTTCTTGTTTTCTTCTCCTTACCCTTCCACTTTGTTTTGGATCTTAGTTTTTCTCTTAATGATATTATTTGGTCTATGATAAGTGGATAATGATGATCCATACTTTAGTCACTATTATAACTATTAGGACTAACCCTAGTAACTCAAAATAAAGGTGTCAATTGAGTTTCTCATCTCTTTTCTTCTATTACCTTTTTTTATGATTTTTTATGTCATTTTCACTCTACTCACTATTGCTTTATTTTATTGGAGTTATTTATTCACTATATTATATATTCCTAGACTTCACTTGTATCATTCATTACCTCATCCTCTCACCTATTAATCTATCACGTTCTTTTTTTTTATTAGTCCCTTCCTTGATATTAATGGCATGTCCCACTTCTCTTTCTCCCTCAGTGTCCCTCTTCACTCCTATCATTACCTATCAAGTGTTCACATTGAGGGAATCTCCTTATTTTCTCACCTTGGAGGTATGAGCTAGATATTCCTCATTCTTTTTGTATCTTCTTGATCATCCTCTCCCCTTATGGGGGCATGACCCTGGTCTTCCCCTTGCCTCTAACCACTCAGTCTCCTTTTCTTCTTAATAACTATCTTCTTCACTCCTCACCATCATTTTTACCACTCTCTATTAGGGCATATCTTATACCACTCCCCCTAGTGACCCTCTCTCTTATTTATGCATCTTACGACATTATCTCACTATAGTAATCTAGATCTTTCAATCTCTCTCATATTATTTCATCAAAATCCTTAACATTATCCTTTCTCCATCTTCTTGTTGGTCTTGTTTTTAAACTTGCCAAATTTAAACTTTTTGTGTTTGAATTCTTTTGTCGAGTAGATCCTAGTAAAACACACCCCAATTATCCTCAAGTTTCAAGTCTCTCATCATTTTGAAGAAGAACCTCCATTATTTTAACTAGAACCCTTAGAAGCAATGATGTAGCTCAAACAATTTTATGAAAATAATTAAATCTCAAAATCTGTGAGAGATGGTGCAAAATATTTTTACAAGGATGTTCAAGTGATAGTATTTCTCCTAATGTGGCAAGATTTTGGATCAAAATTCCTTTGGTTGGTGAGATATTAAGAGTTCAAATTTTCACCGAATAGTTTGTGAAAACAATCAAATCATGAGTTCTATAAAATTTGAAGCTAAATGGTTTGGTAAGAGGATTTGTGATATTGTTATACACAATGTGGCAATATTTCACAAGAAAATATTGATCCAAGTGAAAATTATGCATTAAACTTCATTTGTCAGGTTGGTAGATTTCTCAAAAAAGATTTATAAGGTTTTGCTAAAGTGAATTTGAGCACTTTCTAAATCCATTGACAAGTTCACAAGTTCGATAATTCATCAAAATTCTAAAAGTTGTATTGTTTGTCAATGGATTTTAAAGGTGTATCAAATTTTTGATATTCAAAATCGAATTTATTGAAATTAAAAAAATATATTAATATTTCTTGAACATTTCAAAAATAAATTAAAACTTATCAAATTTTAAATATTCAAAATCTCATTTTTAATATTTTTGTAGTTTGGTGTGTGTTCCTTCCTCTCCTAATCTTGTCTAATTATTTTGAAGTGACCAAGGTTCGTAACTAAACTATAGTTCATTCCATGTGCATGTGATTGCGAGCTTCATAGAGAAAACTAAAAAATATTAATCTACTCTAGTTAAAACACAAACAACACCCAAATTTAGTATAAGATTTAACAAATCATAATGAAAACATAATATAAAGATGATTTTTCTCAAATTTTGTGGTTGTAGAATCCCTTTTGAAATCTATGCAAAATATGGGAGGATAGACAAATCTTGTGAACTATTGGGACAAAATGTCTCAAAGAATTGTAATCTCATGGAGTACACTCTAATTAGAAATGTTGCATCACTACCCTCATAACAATCTCTCAATTTGTTTGTGTCTATTGTGTTACTCAATTTGAAACTCAATTGTGGTACTTTAATTTCATTGTCAAATTGTCATTTGTGTGTCAAGTTTGTCAAAATTCATAATGATCAATTTTTAATAAAATCGTAGATCATGTTGTCAAAATCTAGAATGTCAAATTATAAATTGTTTTAATGAATTTTAATTTTAAATAATTAATAACCAAAAATTTATTATTGATTATTTTTAATAATGTTAATTAAAATTGTTATTTAAAATTGATTTTTAACTATAATTTATTATTAATGTTTTTATTATTATGTGTAATTTTTTTTTTAATTTTAAATAATTAATAATCAATAATTTACTATTTGATTATTTTAATAATGTTAATTAGAATTGTTATTTATAATTGATTATTTTAATAATTTTAATTAGAATTGTTATTTATAATTGATTTATAACTATTAATTTTATTATTATTAATTTTAATTATTATTGATTGTTGATTATCTATTATTATTATCATCTAAAAATATTTAAAATAAATCTTATTAAACATCAATTATGAATAATTTATTATTAATAGATTTATTTCAAAAATTAAAATAAAAAATACTTAATATTAAAATCTTATTAAATATCAATTATGAATAATTTATAATTAATAAATTTATTTAAAAACTAAAATTAAAAAATATTTAATTATTTTTAACAATATTAATTACTAATAAAATTTATTTAAAAAATTAAAATTAATAAATTATTTATAATTATAATTATAATAATTTATTAATAATAATTATTAAAAATCTAAAATATCAAAAATTAAAAATAATACTCTAAATATAACGAAAGATTAATATTCTTATCGTTGTTTTATAAGTGACAGGTCTAAGACATTTTGATCTACCGTTTATACTTTTTATAATATCCCGAACGGAAAGGCTTCGGTAAAAGTGAAACGAAAACGGAAAAGCCATATAGGTTTAAAGAAACGTGAAAGTCACAGGTTTAAAGAGGCTGTGGGGCCCAACCACCTAAGGAGTGTACCCTTAGAGTGTGCTGGTTAGTCAGCCCCTCTTTCTGCTCTCCTACTCTTTTCCCTTCCAAATGGTCTTGGAAAATTGCTCTCTTGGGGTCATCCAAAACAATAATCTCATCACCCAATCCCGCAAACAAGTTATTCTTAAGCACATGCTGAAATTTAGATGTCTGGCTTTGGTCTCCAACACAAATTATCCCACCTCCATCGATCTTCAGCTGATTTTATTACCACTGCATATGTTTAGCTGCACTCTTCATTGTCACTCCCTCACAAGCCTCAATTTTGAACCATCTATTACTCTTCATAATATTTGTTCTTTCAACTTTAGAACTTTGAGGACCATATCTCAAAGACTAAGCTTTCATGGAAGAACCTTCTGCCTCCTTTTCCCTCATGACTACCTCTATGGTTTTCTATGACACCGCCAATTTTTCAGATATCTAGTTTTCAGCTTTGTTCTTTTGTTAATTGGTTTATGACTCATTCTTACAGTGGCTGCAACTATCCTTATTCAATCATTCAGGGAAGACAGGAATCTCAGAGACTTGATTTATCTGGCTCTGGCGAATGGCCGACCAATTTGATGCTGCTAATTCCAATCCAGATTTGGAGAGTGACTCTAAAGTTAATGCTCAGCTTGTTAGATCAAATTAATTCGTCCCTGCTGTACTCAAGAAGATCTTCTGCAATAAGCATGTATAGGTTTTATGTGAAAAGGTTCTCTACTCCATGGCCTGCAATCATGAATAGTCTTGTAAAATTCATTACATATGTTTTAACGGATTTTATTTATTTTATGGGAGTTTATGGACTCCTATTGATGGTTGACCTGTTTTTAATGGGTGAGTTGTGGCTTTGCTATTTTGCCCGCTATAACTATTTCATTTTCTCTGCTGTAAACTGTTAGTTGCTGTTGTTTACAGCTATGATATGTAATGTTTATTTTATTCTTATTTCAATTTTAAAAATATACTAGTTTATTGTATCATTTTACAATCTTTGAAGAGGGTATTGTAGTAGTTAAAACTTCAACGCTATAAGAATTTCCTTTTCACACTTCTCCCAAATTCCAAGTAGCGAAAGATTTTTCTTGGAAATCGGTTGATGTATTTTTTTACATCAACCACTGCTCTGGAGTTTGTCGTCTTATACAGGCCGGGGCTTTGGAAATATGTTGTCATTTGTCCCACACTGTAAACTTAGTTTTCTTTAAGTTTGAAATAAATATATAGAATAAACTCTATCCGGATGAAGATAAATGAATCATAAAATAAACATACACTAATTTGGATTGGACAATTCTGAAATCGACACTAGACGACTGCCGCGAGTGTGTTCCTAGTTGCTGTCCTCAATCAACACTAGAAGCTTTGTCTGTCTCGCAGACGCCTCTAAACAAATCTACATATAACCCCCACAACCTCAGCACCCTATGACATACAGATAATACAGATAACAATACAGCTAACTAACCATACATTTATGACAGTTGAGTGACATTTAAACTCTTACTTCTGCATCAGATGAGCAGCAGCGACGACCATGGACTTGTGCGAAGTCCCTCCTTCCATCAAGGCAAGTTTTGCCTTTTCCTTCAATCCGCGCACATTCTCCCTTGCTTTAATTCCCTCTTCTCCTTCCGTCAATGCCCTCACTACTCTCTCCACTTCTGCTCTCGGTACAAACCCGTCTCTTTCCATCTTCAGATCTATGGCTACCTTTTCGTGGTTAACAAGCATAAACCTGTTTAACCTTTGTTCAGCAAACAAAGGCCAGGAGATTATTGGAACCCCATACGAAATGCTTTCTAGTGTGGAGTTCCAACCAGAGTGAGAAAGGTAGCCTCCAATGGACGGGTGAGAAAGAACCGCAATTTGAGGAGCCCAGTTGAGAACCACAAGCCCTCTGCCTCTGGTTCGACTCTCGAAACCATCGGGTAAAAGCTCTGAAAGGTTGGCATCCAGGTTGGGATTGAAGGTGATATACTTATGCTCTCCGCGCACCACCCACAGAAACCGATGACCACTTGTTTCCAGTCCATGTGCTACTTCTGCAATCTGCTCCCTCGACAGAAAACCTCCGCTTCCAAAGGAAACATACACAACAGTGGAGGGAGGTTGTTGATCTAACCACTCGAGGCACTCGTGTGTCTCGTGACTCTCCGATATGACGGGACCGATTGAATATACTGGTGGCGTTGCAGAAGCGCTGAGCACCTTACCTTCTCTGAGAGCTTCTAAAGCTTCCCTCTCCAGCTCATCGAAAGTATTTATGAGAAACCCAGCAGCTTCTTGAAGATGAGAGCAATGGTGGAGAAACCAGTGAAACCCCTCATTGGATCTGTCTTTCATTGGCTCAACCAGATCCCTCGCAGAAAATATCGGAACCCCTGGTACGTCGATCTGATACTCTTCGTCGTCTTTAAATGATGCAGGGTGCTCCAAAGCCAATTTGGGAGAGCGTAACAGAACAGAAAGCGTGCGCGCACTGGACGTGAAGAATACAAAAATGGGTAAACTTAGCTTGGCTGCAACATCGAAAGTGGCGGAGCAGAAGAAATCCGTAACAAAGGCAGAGATGGGCGAAGAGGAGTTGAGCAAGGAGTGGAGAATATCCCCAACGTGCGGTGCTGCTTTCTCCATGGACAATGACATGCGAGTTTCGATCTTCATATGCTCGTCTTCCTCGTCGTGGAAGTCCACATCGGGAAGCTCTGTAAAGCGGATGTCAAGGCCGGAAGATGCCAAGTGATTCGCGTATGTGACTTGCTTGGCTGGGCGCATGCACCTGCTGGTTATTACGGTTGTGGTAAAGCCGTGGTGAGCGCAAAGCCGCCTCGCGAATTCAGCCGCAGGAACGAAATGACCAACTCCTACGGACGGAAAAATGGCGATATGAGGTTTTCCACTGCCATTTTGCACCTCCATTGTGAGGGGCTTCAGGTAGGAGCTGCTCTATATCTCACTTAAGCACTATTTTGGTCTGTGCAAATTAAGAGATCCTCGTGAATTGCTTACATTAATAGCAAAATTGTGGTAGCCAATGTCTGGGTAAAATGGTTCTTGCACATGGAAGAATTGGGAATGGTTGAGTTATGTGTGGTTATCATCCATCCCACTGGAAGGTCGCAATCCGTAACTTGCAGACAAATAACAACTGTCTATAGTGACTCAAAAAAATTACGTAGTAGTTAATGGAGTGTGATTCGAAACGTTGATGCAAAAAAACAACACACAGTCAAATCCAGAAAAATCTCTCACAATTACGTAGTAGTTAACGGTGCGGATTCACTACAATGCCGTGTGTATTGTGCTCTCCCTGTTTTTTCGGGCATATGGGAATAGCCTAACTACCTAGGCAATTTGCGGTTAGTATCGAGTTGGATATTTGATTTATTTTTAATTGACATTTTAGAATAGCAGAGTTAGGCAATGTACGGATAGTATTGAAGTTAAATGTGCATTTACTAGATATTTTAAATATATTTATTTAAAAAATTGTGGAGATATATATTCTAGTTGTCTTTTGTTTTTTAATGTTAAGTTAGTTGTGTTTTGTTTTTTATGTATGTAGTTATGACATAATATTATTGTGTTATTGTCATCAAAAGTATTTATGAGAAATCTAGCAGTTTCTAGAAGACAAGAGCAATGGAAGAGGAACCACTGAAATATTATATGCATATAAGCTATGATTTGAACTCATGACTTATATTTTATTAGCACATGTGTAAAATCAATTATGTTGCATAAGCAATGATATTTCTAAATGTAGTGGTTGTCATTCATAAATGGATTCATCCATGATGACCACACTTATATATTTAATGGCCATTAGTATGTTTTGTATGAATAATAGCTCTTTCATCAATTCAATCGCATTATTCTTTAATCTTATGTTATTAGATGATTCTACAATAATGTGTCTCACTTTTTGATCAAACTAGAACATCAAAATCAACATTTTAAACCAAATTTCTACCTTCTTACACCTATAACAACTAAATTGTTAAGAATATAAAGATGTGAACTAGTGATTTCTATGATTTTGTGTGTAGATTTAAATATAACTTTAAAAAAAAGAAATTGTGATTTTTTTACATAAATTTTAATAACTTGTCTTTTTTTTAATAATTGATAGTATTTTTTAAAAGTGATGTTTATTCCATACAACATAACTTTTTTTGAAAAAAAGGTAAAGTTATAAATTTTTAAATGTAGATTCACACACAATAAAAAATTTCCTTAAATTTTTTGAAATGAGATTAGCTTTTATCTAGATATAGGTTTATTCCATATAGCATAACCTCTTTTTTATGTATCCAAATTGACTTCTCTTTTTATTAAAATAAAGACATCAATACTTAGTGCACATGTATTTTTAATTTTTTTAATCTATTTTTTTTTTTATGTTTGTGGAACATAGACTTTGACAATTGCTAAAAAATCTATGCACAATAGAAATAAAAAATAAATGTAATAATTAGATTAAATATATTCAAATTTATACTCATTGGAAAACTTATTTTGAATGTTACAATCTTACAATTTATATTGTCTAGTTGATTCCATTTGAATGTCTAATCAAAGGTTTGGTTTGACACTAAAAATTCATAGCATGAAACTAAAAATTCTAAGAAAATTTTCAACCATTAATACATTAATCATGTATTTCACATGTCCTACATGCTAGAGTTACTCCTTAATGGTTCTAGAGATTTAAATTGTAGTCATCCATTTCAATATTCTATTCCTACAATTACCTTCATTTTTGGTGAGCATCATTCCTTCTCCCATTCCCTTAATAGATTTCTTTGTAATATTTGTATGTTGGTGGCATTACAATTTCCCCATATCTTTAGTATTCTTCACTATGATGTGGTGTTCATCAAAAGGTAACTATGTATATATAAGCTCTTTGATGATCATGTCATTACATATTACTTATTCATGTCTATATGTTTATCAATACACATTGACACATTTCTAGACCATGCATCATTACCATTTTTGTCAAGTGACATGCACATTTTTTGCATCATCACTCTTAGACCTTTGAGATAGATTCTTATTAAATGGAAACACAATGTATCACATTCATTCATGCTCATATCTTGTTTCACACATATGTCTTCATGCTTGCTTATTTGATATGATTTACATTATAACTTGTCATGTAATTTTTTTTTGGGTCATTTAGGATTATCTCATTAGCTTACTATACTCTGACCATGTGCTCATATTAGTAAATATTTGAAGCACATTTGAGGGTATCATGCATCCTATCAGAAAACAATACTTAACATAGATTAATTATATAAATAAAGATTAAGTGTTAGTTAGTTGCTAGTTAGTTAGGTTGTTATGGGTATTTAATTGGTTGGAAGACTTTATAAAACTGTTATGTAATTATTTAGTTGATTATTGATGAATGAAGAATTGTTAAATTTGAGCCTTTGTCTCAAATTCCAACATTTGGTATTAAAGAAAGTTTTGAAAGAGGTCTCCCTGAACTTCACTCCACTCATGTTTTGTTTGTCAAGTTCATTAAATTAATTGATTGTGGATCCTTTGCTCCTCTGCAACCCCATTATCTTTTTCCATGCCCATCTACTTGTTGTAAAGTCAAGCGGTGCAAACAAAGGACTAGCATGATTCCACACACCTCATGCAAAATATAGAATTCGTAGTGTCCACCCTTCTTGCAAATTTATCAATGATTCTCGTTGGGATCCTATGCTCCTTGCAACAAAATTGTTGACATCTACCATTCATGTGCATCATCTTTCTCTTTCATTGTGTACGATCCTTCCACAAATTTTCCTCCATTGTGTTCATGCTTAGATTTAGGTGTGTTAAACCTAATTTAAAAAATAAAAAATTAAATTCAGTTTTCTAGTTGCTGTCCAATAAAAAACCTCGCTAGAACTGATAAGGAGAGCGATCAAGATTCTTGAGGATTGGTTGAGGATTGGATGCCGAGAGAGGGAAAAGTTGCTCCATAGTTCTAAAGAACCCTTGACTAAGAAAATTCAAGAATGTTGAGGATAAGTGTTTTATTGGCAAAATTGTTGGAACGGCTGCACCATGTAGCTATTGAGCAGGTCGTCATGAGCCATTTCTGACTACTTGAAAAAATTGAACAATGGACTAGTCATGACATTGCCAATGATGCGTATATTTTATAAGGTTCTTCTAATTGTAAATATTTCACAGCGATATCATTTGAAGACATCAATGGTGGAGACAACATAGTTGTTGCCAACTTGGTAAGAGAAGTAATGGAAGAAATGCAAATTATGCTCTTTGAAGTTATGTTCTATTTTAGATGCCTACTTGTATTGCCCGCAAATAGGGCGTCTTAACATAACCTAGCAATGTATGGTTTAGATTTAGTCTCAAAAGCTCGAAGAGCATTTACATAATCATATTCAATATGTTTGATGCGAAATATAAACTTCTTTGAGCTAATTTAAATGGTGCAATGTGCAGATTATTTCGAGATCATTTGTATAGGTCTAAATTGCAGATTCATTCTATGGAACTTGGAGTGCAGTCGCTTAAGGATCCATGAGCCCTCCACTGTATAATCGGTTACTATCTGGTATAAAAGAGATATTAATCTGAAATTTTGAATGAGAGAATTGCTTTGAATACTCAGTCAGGCATCGAAGAGAAATAATCACCAAGAGTGGGGCTGTGGGGCTTGTTGATAATACCCTCTCTTTTTTTCCCTCATCATAAGTGTATAAATGTCAAATTGAAATTGGATGTATTTGTGGTGGAAACGGAAATTCAATGGATTTTTCATTAGAAGGGGGCAACTATAAAGTTTTCTAGGTTAGCATTAAAGGGGTGTCAAAAATTAGTGTTCAATAAAGGTTATGGGTAGCTAGTTGGTTAGAAGGCTTTATAAAGTACATTTCTTTGTATTTGTTTAGGTGATTATTGTTGAATGAAGAATTGATAAATTTGAGCCTTTATCTCAAATTCTAACACATCCCCACCACTATTTGCATTTGTGCTATCATTTTCACATCTAAAGGATATTATGTATCTCCCTTTTTACAATAGAATTATCTTTTCTCTATATTCTCACATAGATATGACTTATCTCCCATTTATGTGTTATTACTCACATATCTTTTGATATTGGGGTATTGACATTCCCTTTTTTACACACTATTATAACTTATAATATTATCTTGTTGATATGGGGAGCCTTGTTTGACATAATGCTTCATGATTAAATCTTACATTATTATACAATCTTCATGAATTTCATTTGCATTTAAAAGTATTGTGGTAAGCACTCTCCTTCATCTAAATCCTTTCCCCTAATGATTGTTGTATGCTTTATTTTAAGTCTTTGTCCATATTTATTTATTTTATAACAATAGTGACCTAATGACTTAATGACCTTTAAATGCTCATGTTCTTGAATGCTACATTAGAACTAATTCTTATCTTAATTCCCCTTATAATTATATGGGCCCATTGAGCATTATAACAATATTTTCTTGTTCATCTTTAAAACAACATTAATATTAATTAATATTATATCTATCCCATCTAATTACATATAGACTATAAATATAATCATTAGATGATTACATACTTACATAAATTGCATTTTTCATTCCCTATTTTCCCTTTTTAAATGAATTCCTTATAGGGGTGAAAAGGATTATTTTGATTACAAATGCTTTATTAAACTCATTCTTTAAATACATGTTCTATGTTATATACCTTAAAATTGGGATACGTTCCTACCATTCTATGAGAATATTGTATTGAAAAATCATATTCTTGTAATAGATTATATATATAATTTTGAGTTATTATATTATTTGGAAGGTCTAAATAATAGTGTATTTATAATATTTTTTATTGTTTGAAAGGTCTAATGGATAGTTTATAAGTATTAGATTTATTTTAAATTTATAATGAATTATAAATATTTTGATCATAAATTTATGTTATATATTAGAGAAATTAAATATACATATTTTTATAATTACAATTTTAGTTTTATCAAAATACATTTTATTATACAATTTCTATATGATAATTTTTATTTGATTTTTTAAAATAATATGTATCTTATAATTTTATCAATATTCATTTTTATTTTTTATTTTTTGATACACGAGCTTGGAATGAGCTATGAACCGTGAGGCCACATTTTTTTTGGGGGACCTCATCCCCATTGTCTTTCCATTGAGCTCTCTGAGACACTATGTGTCAGGGTTCCGTAGCAACCGTCAACAACAGTCGTCGATGGGTGAGCCGACTGTGTGTAATGTTCCTAGATCGAACCCCACGCCACCGTCTCATCTCCTTTCTCCATCTTTCCCGCCTCTCTACTCCTCCTCTCAAGCCTCCTTCGCAGCTCCCTTTTTTCACCTGCCCTCTACCTCCTTCTTCATCCCTCCTGCAGCCTCCTTTTTGCTCCTTCGCTATCTCCTTTCCTCCTTCGTCACCTCTTTTTTTTTCCTCCTTTCTCCTCCGACCCTCGTCGTCCATCCAACCTTCCATCTTCCTCCTACCGCTTTGCTTCCACCTCAGGCCTCCTCCGCAGCTCCTTCCACCTCCTTATCACTCCACGAGAGGGTCCTCCTTCGTAGCTCCTTCCACCTCCTTATCACTCCACGAGAGATCTCCTTGTCCTGCCTACTCCTTAGTTCCTCTACATCCTATCCCTCTGCCTCTTCTGCTTCCTCCAGTTGGGTGTCCTCCCTTATCCCTCCATTGGCATTGACTCCTTGTTTCCTTGTCTTCTTCCAGCCTTGCACCTGTGCTGCTTGTGTCATGGCCTTATCTCCTCTTTGCTCCACGAGGCAATCTCTACCCCAAGCCCCATGGTGTCTAGCGTAGCCTTGATCACCATTCTGCATCCTTTTGTCCACCTCGTTCAATGTGCAACATCCTTCATACCTAAAAGCAATGGTGAGTCTTGAACATGAGACTTCCCTTTCATGCTTAGACTTTCATCACACCATGGGTCATCCCTTCATATTGTTTTTAAATAATGTTACTTTTTATAAATTTATTTTAATATTGAAGGTTTTGTTACATATTTTTGTAAACAAAAAAATTGAAGAATATATTGTTAAAATAATTTATCTAATTTAATATAATTTTTAAAAATTTATTCTAAATTATATTAGAGAATAAAATTGTAATATTATTATGATTTATAAGATTAAATTTTAACCATTTTAACATTTCCACTCCTCTAAAAAGCCTTAAAAAGTAAAGAATGAAGGCATGGGATGGTCTAATAGCCCTTATCTATCCTAGTTGCAGATCAACATTGATGGGGCCTCTAAAGGGAACCTAGGATTAGTTGGGTAGGGGTGGTTTGGAAGAGAGCATGCTGATAAGTTGACTCTGGCCATCTCTATTAACAATGGTTCATAGACTAGCCACTTTATGGAAGCAACTACTACTTTTTCATGTTGTAAACAAAGCAAGTAATATTCAATGTAGATTTCCCACATGGAAGGTGATTCTATAAACATATCAAATGGCTTAAGAAATAACCAGATGCTAGCGAGACTATTGATTTTATGATTTTTTTTCTATTACTATTTATGAGAACTTGTCTATGACCTTTTTTTATGATGTGTAGAGGTAACCCAAATATATGCCAAAGTGGGGGCCTCTATTAATGGTATCACTCGATGGTGATTTAGAGATGATATTCCCACACAATTGTCAACCTAAGTTATTGAAGTGGATGCCTTTAGTATATCTTATCAATAGTAGTGGTATTGGGAAGGAGTTTCATCCAAGATGTGTATTTAATTCTGATGATATCTCCTAAAACTACACTAATTATAGATGGGAAAGGGACGTTTTGGGGTTTAAGAACATTCATTTCTCTCCCTACTCATTTTGCTGACATATAGTGTGGTCATTTGGTTGATGAGATATAAAAGAAGAATGGGTGGGGAGAATACAAAACATGGAAGAATAGGGGAAACATATAGGATTAAACTAGTTGACTATAATAAAATTGAAGCTAATAGTAAAGTGTGGAATATTCTAGAAAATGGTGGTATTACTCATTTCATGCACAAGATCAATGGCTATAGTACTATTACTTAGGATGAAATAGTAGGTAGATCTAGTGAAGGCTTTGAATATTGTTGTCAATGAAGATCATATCCATGTGGTCACTAAGATGTCAATGGAGTGAACTAGCATGTTCGAGAAAAAAATACTAGGAGATGAATCTATCAACACATTCCTTAAGCTAGTCATGGAAATTCAAAAATTACCTTCAAGTTATGTTAGGAGTTCCCTCAAACCTCCTTGGAATGAGATTGAAATTTGTATTATGTAATACATAAATTAGGAGGGTAGGTTTTCTTTAATGTTTTCTTATCACTTTGCACTTTTGAATTATTTTTTCCATGATTAAGTCATTTCTTTTCCTTTCCATTTACTTTTCTCCCAGAAAAGTACATTATGGTCCACAAAAAGTGTCATGGGGTTATACCCCTACAAAGGGGTATTATTTTTCTAAATTGGTGAATTATGTGAGTTCTTCAGTGTCTCCCCCTATGGAGCACTTTGCTAATTATGACCTCAAAATCAAGGAACTCCTCTTTGTATCCCAATAGGGAGGATTCTAGCTCCATAGTAGTGAGTTGGATTTCAACGCTATTATTAGCTTCCATATTTCTTCTTCTTTGATCTTGGAGTTGTTTAAACCCTACAAATTCTTGAATACAAATTTAAAAAGTGCTAGTTTCATTGTTGGGTCATTACCAATGTTTATGAAGTGTAAGGATAAGGAATTCTTTGAAGTTGGTATTGGTCATTCCATCACCCCTTTGCAAACTCGTATCTTGTATCTAAAATAACCCCTCTATCCACTAGTCGGATCCAAACCTTGGATGACCTATTTGAAATTATCAACTCCACCAAAGAAAATATTGAAATTTTCTTTGATTTTGATGAGGTCAAACACAAATTACTTAAATAGTTTTTCATTGAAATCAACTAGAATAACAACAAGATGGCCTTTAATGGGCACACCAAGAGGTGCTACTCCTTTAGAGGTTTACTATAGGTTCTTATAGCTTTGAAAACTTGTAGATGCTCAAAAATTCTAGGGTGTTAGCAACAAACTAAATTAATGGATTTCTAATTTGTAGCAAACTATGAGAATGGATTTGACAGATAACAAGGATAAGTTGCATAATATCGAATGTGGGGTGAAGGAGATTAGGTGCACTCTATGGAAAGGTGAGGGGAATGCTAAGGTTAGAGATAATATTAGGAAAGGCATGGAGATTAGGGGCCCCAATTTAAGAACCTGTAGCTATAAGAGGAAACTTATGGAGAGGGGAAAGTACAATTAAAACCCTCTAACTTCTACTTCAATATGTTTATGGAAGATATTGAAATGACTAAGATCTTGTGAAAAAATGTAATTTTCTGTATGGTTTGTTTTCTTTAATTATGATTTTTATCCTTAGCTATGTTTTTTGGGTCAATTAAGGCTTAGTTGATGTCGTTCTATATATAGACTTTTAAGACCCCTTCAAAACCTACATTTTATTTTTATGAAAAATATTTTAACCATTTCTAATAAATCCTTTTATATTGAATTTTAAACTTTTTCTAAGCTTAAATATTGTTAAATTATTTATTTTCGAAAAGACATAAATTTTTAAGTTTAAGACAAAAAGGCCTTGTGATTCTCTTGAAACTCTATTGTCATTTGATTTAACATTATAAAATTTATTTTATATTAAAATAAGACATATTTTTAAAGAATAATAAATTTAATTTTGTTTCTAAAATTCTTGTACTTAGTGTTCCATTGAAACTATTTTATCATTTAATGTAGGATTATTATTTTTTTCTTCAAAATTTAAAATAATTAAAAAAATAAACTTTGTGGCTGTCGCGTTGACGGAGAAGTCCTGCTTGACCAAAACCAGTTTCGACTGCAGGCATATAATGGCTTTGCTCCTACGGATGGGAAAATGGTAATGTGAGGCCTTGCGATGCCGTGTTCGATTTCCATTCCTTTACAGTAAAGCGATGCTTCATATATCTCTCCAACCCTTCTGTCGGCGAAAGAGCTTCAGTAGTTGCTAACATGAATTACGAATTGAAACATTGAAGAGCCGTTAGGTTATAGCAATGGTGGTAGGTTGAAAGTCTGTGGTCGATGTAGCAAACTTTTAAGCTACCCTGGACTGACATGTTATATTGTGGCTGGAAATACAAGGTACTGTACAATCCGACTGAATCAAGGATGGGATTAAAGCTGCCAAATATGGTCCCCCTCAAACGTGTCCGTATGATATAAACCAGTGCACGAAGGTATCATCATTACAAGGCTTTGCAAGAGAATATCTTACGGTACAATTGACGAGTGATTGGAACTCGAGACGTAACGACTGCGGGATCAAAGAAAAATACAATTGTGGAAGATATCTTACGTGATAATGTACGTATTGTCCATGTGCCTCTCCTCGTCCATATGACATTAGATATGGATGTATTAAATCATTGAACATTTTTAGGTAACAGTATGCATGGGAAAATTTGAAACATTTTAGGGAGAGGGTTATTAGTTCCCGACAGGCAGGATACTTATGCATTCATTCAATTCAATTTTTTTGTCTTGACATTGACAACCTCACCAATGAAAAACTGGAATTTAAATGTTGACCACTGAATCTATATAGTCTATATTAAATTGTTAGGTTTTCAATAAATACAATATGCTTTTATCTTTTTTCCTACTGGTTGGTGCTGTGAATAGTAAGTGATAAAAATAGAGTTTTAATTTTACAAATTACAAAAAATTTAAAGCTTATTATTAATTACATGACAATAAATCAAGCCCTTTTAATATCCATATGACAATAAATCAAGCCCTTTTCAACAAATTTTAAGACAAAGTTTTGGATTTTATTCTCATCAAATTTTCAACCCAAATTACCAATCGGCAGGAACGTGACGCAACTGCGTCTCTTGTTAGGTGAGGGCCTATCCAGCCCCAGGAATGCACCCTGCATGGATGCATGGGCATGGATGCTAGCTCCCTTGTTTCTCTCGCCGTCCGTGTAAATTCTACAAATTCTGCCTTCTGCCTTCCGTATTTTTCAGTGGTAACTGTGCAAGTTGTACCCCATACTCTCCGGTTGTTTACTGCGCACGGCATAGTTTCCTGTTTTTTTTACTGCCTTTATGATTATTTTTTTTATTCTTTAAATCTCATTTTTAATATGTAATGTTTTTATATTTAATTTGATTGATTAATAAGCAAAGATTTATTTAATGTTAATTTTTTTATAATAGTTTTTTTTAAATAATTATTTTTTAATAATGTTTTAGATTTTATTTTATATATAAGAAATAAAGAAAAAATAATATAGACTCTACAAATATTTTAATCATTTTATTATTATATACAATACATAAATTTTAACATTTTAAATTATTTTATTTTATTTAAAGAGTATTTTTATTTATTTAAAAGCTATTTTATATTTCTTTAAAGAACTGTTTTTATTTATTTAATTTATTTTATTTTTTTAATTTTAGTTCTTAGGTAAATGTTAAAACTAAGATATTCATTTTTTAAAAATAATTAATTATATTTATATGTCAATTTATTGTTTAATATTTTATGTAATGCAAATTTAATTTTTAAATATTATATTTATATTAAAAATTACCAAATAAAAATATAATGTAATATATAATTAATATAAAATATATATTATTATATATTATATTTAATAGTAGAATTTATTAAAATACTCTATTATTATTGTGGTTAGGGTTAGATTACAATTTAATTAGTGTTAAAGTTCAATTAGGTTGATGGTACAATTATGGTTAAGGTTAGGTTTAGATTAGTGTGAGGGTTCTACGATTAGTTAAGGTCAAGGTTATTATGGTTAGGATTAGATTACAATTTAATTAGTGTTAAAGTTCAATTAGGTTGATGGTTCAATTATGGTTAAGGTTAGGTTTAGATTAGTGTGAGGGTTCTACGATTAGTTAAGGTCAAGGTTCTTCTAGGTTTATAATTATTGCTATGGTTAATTAGGATTAGAATTACAATTTGCAAGGTTAGGGTTCAATTAGGGTTTGAGTTCTACGATTAATTAAGCTTAGGGTTCTTATAGGTTTATAATTATTGCTATGTTTAATTAGGATTACAATTACAATTTGTAAGGTTACGGTTAGATTAGTATGAGGGTTCTAGGATGAATTAAGGTGATTGTTTGTATAGTGTTACAATTACTATTACAATTCAATAAAGATTATGGTTAGGTTTGACATTATGATTCATTTGGGGTTAGGGATGGGGTTAGCCATTAATTATGCTTATATTTTGGTCAGGGTTAGAGTTCATTTAGTAATATATTAAATATATCATTATAATATTTTAAATATAATAATTTATAGGGAGTGGATCATGGTTAGAATTAAGGTTAGGGTAGGATTAGGGTTAGAATAAAGTTTTAATCTAATTAGGGTTACATTCAATTTTAATATATTATGGGTTGTCCCAAAATATAGATTAATGGTTATAATCACTTTCAATTTAACCCTAATATGAATATAATAATCACTTTAAGTTTAACCCTAATATGAATATAATAATCACAAGAATTATAGTTCAATCTATGATTAGAACTATGGATGCATTAAAATATATTTAATGCTATATTTTAATTAATCACAAGAATTAGAGTTCAATCTATTAATTTAATGCGTCCATAATTCTAATCATAGATTGAACTCTAATTCTTGTGATTAATTAAAATATATCATTAAATATATTAATTACAAGAATTAGAGTTCAATCTATTAATTTAATCTATGGTTAGAATTATGGATGCATTAAAATATATTTAATGATATATTTTAATTAATCACAAGAATTAGAGTTCAATCAATTAATATATATAATTAATGACATATGTTAGTAGATTGAACTCTAATTCTTGTGATTAATTAAAATATATCATTAATAGATTGCATATATTTTAGGTTAAATTAATTACAAGAATTAGAGTCCAATCTATTAATTTAATCTATGATTAGAATTATGGATGCATTAAAATATATTTAATGATATATTCTAATTAATCACAAGAATTAGAGTTCAATCTATGATAAGAATTATAGATGCATTAAATTAATAGATTGAACTCTAATTCTTGTGATTATTATATTCATATTAGGGTTAAACTTAAAGTGATTATAACCATTAATCTATATTTTGGGGCAGCCCATAATATATTAAAATTGAATGTAACCCTAATTAGATTAAGACTTTATTCTAACCCTAATCCTACCCTAACCTTAATTCTAACCATGGTCCACTCCCTATAAATTATTATATTTAAAATATTATAATAATATATTTAATATATTACTAAATGAACCCTAACCCTAACCAAAATATAAGCATAATTAATGGCTAACACCATCCCTAACCCCAAATGAATCATAATGTCAAACCTAACCGTAATCTTTATTGAATTGTAATAGTAATTGTAACTCTATACAAACAATCACCTTAATTCATCCTAGAACCCTCATACTAATCTAACCCTAACCTTACAAATTGTAATTCTAATCCTAATTAAACATAGCAATAATTATAAACCTATAAGAACCTTGAATTTAACTAATCGTAGAACCCTTGTACTAATCTAAACCTAACCTTAGCCATAATTGAACCATCAACCTCATTGAACTTTAACCCTAATTAAATTGCAATCTAACCCTAACCATAATAATAATAATAGAGTATTTTAATAAATTTTACTATTAAATATAATATATAATAATATATATTTTATATTAATTATATATTACATTATATTTTTATTTGGTAATTTTTAATATAAATATAATATATAATAAATATAATATGTTAAAAATTAAATTTGCATTATATAAAATATTAAAAAATAAATTGACATTATATAAATATAATTAATTATTTTTAAAAATGAATATCTTAGTTTTAACATTTACCTAAGAACTAAAATTAAAACAAGTAAATAAAATTAAATAAATAAAAATAGTTCTTTAAAGAAATATAAAATAGCTTTTAAATAAATAAAAATACTCTTTAAATAAAATAAAATAATTTAAAACGTTAAAATTTATGTATTGTATATAATAAATAAAATGATTAAAATATTTGTAGAGTCTATAATATTTTTTCTTTATTTCTTATATACAAAATAAAATCTAAAACATTATTAAAAAAAATTATTATCATTAACATTAAATAAATCTTTGCTTATTAATCAATCAAATTAAATATAAAAACATTACATATTAAAAATGAGATTTAAAGAATATAAAAAAAAAATCATAAAGGCAGTAAAAAAATAGGAAACTATGTCGTGCGCAATAAACAACCGGAAAGTATGGGCGTACAACTTGCACAGTTACCACTAAACAATAGGGAAGGCAGAAGGCAAAAGTTGTAGAATTTACACGAACGGTGAGAGAAATGAGGGAGCTAACATCCATGCCCATGCATTCATGTTGGGTGCATTCAATGATAGACGGCCTTAGGTGAGAGGGGCTCATTGGAGCATGGTCCAATAGTGGGGAGAGAAGTAGTCCTTGGTGGGCCCCATAGTGGAGCATCTTAATATCTAATTGCAAAACACTTTTTATCCATAAAGTGCACAAACTTAAAAAATCATGTGATGCCACATCAACACACTAATAAAACATGACTCGACGCACCACTTTCAGTCTCACTTGTTCTTTTGGGCCTTTTTGAAGCATGTTGATGTGGCCCTAAAACAAAATATAGAAGCACGTGAGTTGCCAAATAAACTGTTGTACAAAATTGGGAGTGATTTCAAATTTCCACATATGATTTTGAGAAACCTGAAGTTAGGGTGCTCCACTATAGGCCCATCTCGCGTAGAGGGTTTGTGTAGGGAATTGTGATTATTCATATCAGTACTAATATGAATTAATATTATATCTTGTATATATTCATTTCACATATTAATCAAAATATTACCAAATATTGTTCACTTTAGAACTTATAATCTTCAAGTAAAAAAAACATATATACATATATTAGTAAATGTTATGTAATATAATTCCTCTAATTAATATAATATACGTTGTTTTCAATATGTGTATCAATTTTAAAATAAAGTGTCTTCCATTAATATTTAAGAGTATTTGAAAAATAGACTATTCATTGCATATCACATTTAAAAATAAAATATATAAATATTAAATCCAACATGCACTAACATAAATTCCAATTGTAAAACCAAAATGTCAACTTGTATAAATTAAGCAATATGGAATGTACACCTATTAGAGTGCCTATTATATCTAATTATCCTATGATATAAATAAAATTATCAATTTGAACAAGTAAACAATCCATAAGTAATTATATACATAATATAATAGAACAAATTTTGAAGCATTAATATCAACTTCATTTAAATGTCATCACTCTCTTTCTATGCATCATTCCAATTTGCTCCCAGCTGGACCTTTCATCTACCATTTTCCTCAAGATAAGACATGATGCAAGACTCATAAATTGAGATGCAATCAAATACAAATCTTAATAAAAAATTACATAATTTTTTTAATCAATGAAATCAAGTAAAAAAGGAAAAAACTCAACCAATCAAAATTCAAGAAACACTTGGTGCTCAACACATTTGGGAAAATACAAACAATACAAAGAAAGTACATGGATCAAGAAATGGACATATAACAATTTTCAAAATGCTACCTATAAATTCCATTGTTCGAAGTGGTCATTTTTTCACTAATTCTATTTAGAGTTTTCATTGCTTACAATTATCTAATTCTATAGAAGTTCCAATCTATAATTGCACTTATCAACTATATTGGACATTTTTTAGGTGCATAATCTTTTATTTTTAATTTATTTTTCCACTTGCATTTTGATTGTTTGAATCAAAGATTTTTTCAGTTTTCAATTAGCTTTTTCATGAAATAATTACATAAGGACAATCTCTATTAGTTTTTTTCATGAAAGAACTGCATAAGGAACTTGAATTTAAAAAATATATGAAAGAACTACATAAATAACTTGGATAAAATATCTTCTTTCCAATGTCAATTATTTTTCCAAAGAGTTGAAAGGAAAATAAATTATAAATTGCTAAATGAATGTAGGAAAGTAATTATATACATAATATCATAGAGCGAATCTTCAAGTATTAATATCAATATCATCAAAATGCCAACACTCTCTCCCTACATATCATTCCAACTTTCTCCCAATTGGCTAATTTATATGATTTACTTGATCTTTGCCTATGTATCAATTGCAATTCTAACCAGTTAAGTGCTAAAAAGAGCTTAGTGTAATATCTCATTAAACAACTTAAACAATGTGTGACCCACCAAAGTCTAAAGTGCCTTTTAATACAACCCATCAAAGCAAGAAAAAATGGACACTATTAATGTATTACAATGGTACCTAAATTTTTAAACTCTAAAGAACCTTATGAGAGTCTAAATCATTTAGTTTATTATATGGGAAAGGTCAGCAATCAATTGGCTCCCAAAATTTTCCACCATCACCTTCTTATGGTTTAATATTCCTTTGTGGGATGAGACAAGACATGAAACTAGATGTGCACAAATTTCATATACCTTTAGAATGGAGATTATATTTTGTATTATAAATGAAATAAATGTTGCAACTTTTTCTCATTATTTTATTCATATGTTTTTCTGCTTACTCAAAATCTATTGCAATATACAATATTCTTGTTCAAATTCAGATACAATATAATAAGAAGGATAGTCCATCTTAAGACGCTAACATATCATTGGGAAAACAATCCATATACAAAGTGCCAAGTTTATTCTCCATTGTCATCTAATGTTTTTTATTAGATAAGCAGGGTAGGGCCCTGATCCCTTACAAAATGAAGAATAGAGCCCAACGACTCAACAAAACAGATTGACCCAACATAGCCAATCAAAGAGAAACAACAAGACATAAACAAAAACAAACAAAGACCAATCAGAAACAACAACAACACCAACAAACCATTCAAGAAACAGAGCTTGAACCAAGCACAACCTCTAAAGGTGAGTTAAACGAAATCGTAACCTTCTTAGAATGTTTCTTTTTTCTATAAATGATTGTCCAAGGAGAATCAAAAACTAAAATTGAGAAATTTTTATCAGAAGGGGAAGACTCCCCTCCAGAGTAGCAAACAAGAGGAACAACATTAACTTTGGGTGAATCATTTGAAACCAAGTTAGGAATGGCCAAATCCAAAGACTGCACAACAACATCCACAAAAGGAGCAACAACCATCACATCTAAATCATGTGGAGAAGAATGAACCTGCACAAAAGGTTTTGAAACTATTTCCAGAACAGGAGCAATAGGGGAATCTACAAGAGGAGCAACAACCACCTCATCAATAATATTTTTCTTCACAAAAGGAGAAGGAGGCCTTGAGTCTTCATTAGAAGAAGCAAAATCAATAGTAGGATGCACTGTTAAGTGTTCATAGAGTGATTTCTTCCACCAAGTAGCAAAGCAAGCAGGGCATGAGCCACGAGAACAGTCATGAGCCAAGTAACCAACAAGAAAACAACATCTTGAATGAAAAGGAAGACCCTCATAGTCCACAATCTAATACCATGACAAACCATTAACCTGTAAAACTACCTCACCAAGTAGAGTCCTTGAAAGATCAACGTCCACCATGACCCTAGCAAAGGAGGTGTGGGTAAAATTCTTAGAAACTTCCTATCCGCTTTCAAGAATCTACCAAGAGCATTACCAATTGCCTCATAGGCAAAGGAACACAAGAACTATAAGGGAAAATAAGGAAATCTTATCCAAAGAAGAACTAAATCTAAGGTTTCATTCAAAGGATTAAAAAAATGAACCCAAGGTCTAATTGAAAGGGGATGAGAATCCCAAACCCACAAACCATAGTCTGAAATAGCCCATCTATCCTCAGGAGAGTTGAAACTCACAACAAAAAGCCCCTAGCAGAAGGGTAAATCCCTATTATACCATCAACCAAAGGAGCTCAATGGTTGGTGATCCAAAGGTGAAAATTAGGGAGGGAAGGCCACAAGTGGCAAAATCTATAAATAAGTGCATTCTTGGAGTAAAAAGCAATATTTTTTAGTAACCTCCTTACCTAAAGAGACAATAGGAGTAACATCTGGACACAACAAGGGATACACAAAGCCCTCTCTTGGCATCTTTAGCTTCATAGTATCAACAAATGATGGCTAGGGACCAAGACAAAGGCTCCTAAGAGAAACCCCAACCTCACCCTTAACATTAGTTGGGGGTGAACCAACAAACAAAACAACATTAGTTGGGGAAGAACCCACAACCATAACAACATCAGTTGGGGAACTCTCAGCCACAACAACACCCATAGTCAGCCCAAAACCAATCATATCCTCTACAACACCACACAATGGAAAAACCAAGCCATTCCTTATCATTGAAGGGCACAGACCACTCAGCAAAGGGAAAGAAAAGTCTACAAGAAGGGGATCAAGAACACCCTCAGAAGCTTCTACAACCCTTCTAGCCATAGGAGGCAAGGACGATGCCACACCAATGCCCAAATCCACCACGAGTTCAACCCTAGGTGGAGATATGCCAAGGAAGGAGGGCATTGTCATCTAATGTTAAGTCTCCACATTGAAGCCAAATAAACAGTCATCATATACTTCACAATTCATCATTGTTAGAGTTTAAGTAGTTGATCACCTCCCACTCTAGGTATAAAACATATTGGATGGTGTCCCCTACAACATGGGAATTCCCATATTCTACATGATTTTAATGATGTTGATAGGAACTTCTTACTAGGTAGGATATGTTCAATTCATTAGCCTTAGATTTTGTCCTAGGTTGGACATAATGAAAATTATGATAATAATTATTTTATTTTTCGAGAGCCGATAAATGATAGTTGCATCTTTCTTGTTAGATTTTTGGTTTCTAAAATTGATAACCAAGACTCTCCCTCAACACTAAATTTATGGATCTTATTACATGATTCTTATTCTATGTTTTCGTGAGCAAGCCCAAGATATTTGATACTTCTTAGGACTATTTTATTTTGGGACTATGATGTGTTTATGATTATTTTTTTGAGATCGCATGAAACTATATAGGAGTAAATTTACACCCCGTGTGAAAATCCCCTTTTTTCCTTTATCCACCTTAGAAAACCAAGTTTAGAGGTTTAAATTTTCCACCTAAGCATGTTGCTTGCATCCCTCTTGGTGCCTATATTGAGTGTCGGTGGATGCGTTTCTATCAGGGAAGTCCGCATGGCGCGCAGATGTTTGTGCAATGCGCTTATGTCCCTAGTAGATTCCTGCATTTGAACCTATAGAGGTGTTGCACTTCTCATTAGAGGTGAAGTTGTAATGCCCCTTTCAGCCGATGGACCCGAATATGGTCATTTTCCTCCACTCCAAATTCATCGCTTCAATAGGAATTTCATCTTCTTCACAACTCTACACAACTCTTCACAACTTCTATAACTACTTCACTTCATCCATACTCACTCTCAAGCTCACTTTCACTCACTCCAAGCATTCAAGCTTTCCATTACATCCAAAGCAACACTCCATCACTTTGGTAGAGTAAGTTTGGAACCACACCATTGCAGTAGAGGCTCGAGTACTGTCATTTTCTCTCCTAAGCAGCCTTGAGTGCTCTTTGGGGAGGTGTTAAGCTCCCCTCTCCTCTCCTCTATCACTTGGTTGAGTAGCATAACACTATTTTGTAGTGCTTCTTTGCTCTTTATTACATTATTTCCTTTATCTAATTTCCTTGGCTATCTGTGGAAGTGGAAACACCTAAACGGGGGTATGACTAAAGTAGGCCCCTATACAGCCACCCAACACTTTCCCTCTTTCTATGTGTAGGTGGACATTATCTTTGAGGAGTTAGCTGGCAAAAAAATTCCTTTGTGAGATCCTCCTTATTCTCTTCACTCTCACATATTTTCTTTATAATATTAGAGAGTACTTCATTTATTTAATCACATCCTTTTGGCCCTTTAGTTAGTCCACTAGGCCATTAGCTAGTCTTACTCGTTTGACCTCATCTTCACTGTTGTTTGGTTGTATAGATGCTAGCACACTTTTGAGATGCCAATGCACCACGTTGACATCTAGAGACCTTGCTTTTGTCCTTGGATAGAGAGCTTCCTGAGATGTAGTGTTAGACCTAAAAACTGGCTCACCTAGTGTCTCCCTATGTTTTGGGTCTGTAGACTAACTGAGAAGCCTCATGATCCTCATTACTCTCACCTTAGATCCCCTTACATTATGTTTAGCTGAGGTAAGTTAGGGAAGCCTCTTGCGTCTCAACCCTCTGTGACCTAGGGTCTTGCACGCGGTGGTCCCCCTCTCTTACATTTTTGGTGAACTTGATGTGAACCAACGTCTTTCATCCATCGGTGTTGAAGCTTCCTTTAAATACTTCATGATTGTTGTGTTCTCGAGTGTTGTGAAGGTTTATGAGCATCACAACCCAATCCACAAGTTCTGGGTATATTTTTCAGAGAAGTGTATGACACCTTTCAATTGATAGGACAAATGTCTCTATTGGGTTATCTACATGCCTTTTCTCTGGTCCCACCATTGGTCTAGTCACGTAGGAGCAATTGTCAAGGAATGAAATGGGATTCATTGATGAAACCGATCACGTTCCCACTCCCCTTGTGTCTCCTACACCATTGTTAGTGGACGAGCATGAGGATAATCATATCCATGTAGAATATGTGTCCACCCTTGCTAAAGGATTGTGAAACTTAGAAAACCACTTGGAAATAAATTTGAAGATGGCCAAAGTCACTTGAGTTGTTAGCGAGTTGAAACATATGATGGCTAAAGACCGAACAGGCATGAAACTTTTGACTAGCCTCCTCATTCTTACCGAAGTGTGTGCTCCTTTGAACAATCCTAGCTTTGCACAAGGAATCACTTTCAAGGAGTGTGAAGGATAGTTAGGGGTATCAATTCCTCCCACTTCCATTTACATGGCCGATGCGGTCCCTCCTATCAGTATCCTTTCTACCTCTGTGCAACCCGAAACTATCAAAGTAAATAAGGTCCCTGTGGACTTTAGCTTCACTCCTCCTGTCACCTCTAGTGGTGGAGGCTTTGGTAGTGGTGGTGGATTTGGTAGCAGAGGTGGTGCTGGCGGAGGTGTCTCTAGTGGAGGTCATGGTGGTGGTTCTAGTGGATGCCCTACTAGTAATAATGGCTCTAGTAGTGGCTCTAGCAGAAGTCATACTGATGGTAGTTTAGGACGTGGCCTTAGTGGCAGTTCTGTGGGAGGTTCCTCTAGCCCTTTATCTTCTAATGAAATTATTCTAAATACTCTTCTTTAGAATATGGGTAAGATGCAAAGTTAGTTGGTGAGCCTTTCACAAGCCTTTTCCCAACCTATCTTCCAACCCTTCTTTCGACATGGCCCATTGTCAGTTGCAATATTGAACACTCCTTTCCCTCAAGGAATGGAGATCCCTAAATTTGAAAAGTATGGTGGTAAGGGAGATCCACAAACACACATGTCTACCTTTAATGCCTATACATCAACTTCTTCCATCATGATGCATTCATAGCTAAAATATTTCCCTGATCCCTCAAGGGCACAGTGCTTAAGTGGTACTATTCCTTGCCTAAAAACTCTATTTATCCATTCGATCAACTCGTAAAAGTTCCTTAGATAGTTTCAAGCAAACATCAGTCCGAAGATGACCTTTTCAGATCTCGTGTGATGTAAAAAAGAAGATAATAAAAAGATCATTGATTTCATAGCATGTTACCAAGTGCTCCTTTCACAAATATCATATCAGTTGCTCGATTCTAACGTGCAGAAGGTATTCATAGGGAACTTAGAAAGGCCTTGGCAAGAGAAGTTCACCCTTATGAAATACCCTTCTTTCGCACACTTGTGTGTAACCTTGCGAGAATACTAGTAGACAGTTGTTTAGTTTGAGAGATTGTCCTCATGCACCCATTCTAATGGGAAGTCTATCATATCAATCTCTAGGAAAGGTAAAGTTGTTGTGAATATTGTAGCCACTACTGATGACAATGAACTCAAACACAACCAAAAGTTCACAAAGTTATCAGAATATTATACTTTGATCTTACAAAAGTTGTTAAAGAATAAGATTGTAACTTTGCCAACCCCTCAGCCTGTTAAAGAACCCTACCCTAATTGGTATGATGAGAAAACTTATTTCCAATACCATCATGTTAATGGACATGATACCAAATGTTGTATGCAGTTGCGTCATGAGATATATGACCGCATTGAGAATGGTACCATTTGTTTCAATGGGAATAAATAGAATGCTAACAAATCATTGGTAAAATCTAAAAGTGAACTGTAGATATACATGAATCTATTTATATCACACTCTGCTAACATGATTATTGATCCCATTCATTCTATTACCCAACCTGAGGCCTATGTCAACATGGTCATGGTAACTTTTATTGTTCTGCCCACACCTAGTTCGTCAGACATTACATTTACATCACAGGATTTAACCTTAAACAACAAACCCTTGCCTCTCTACATTCCTTCTCATGTCAATGGTAACATTGTGATAGGAGTCTTGATAGACACTGCGAGCTGTATGAATGTTATCACTAAAGAAACTTTATTATTAAATTCATTGCAAAAGGAAAAATATGAAGAAACAAAATCTACCATTCGTACGCATTATGGTATAAGTCTTAAACCCTATGGCTTGATTACCTTGTCCGTGTTGGTTGGACCCATAACTATTGACATAGTTTTTGATGTCATCCTAGAGTAAGATTTTTTCAGGGTGAAGTTACGCATACCCTGGCTTACCTCCATGAATGGAGTTGCCTCCATTATTCACAAGTTTTTAAAGTTCTCCCATGATGGTGTTGTGCATGTAGTACATGACACTAGATATCGACCCATGGTGTCCCATGTTGGATACTCATTGGATCACTTTTGGCCACCCCCAGTTGGTCTGCTTCCTCCAAGAATAGACCTAATTTACAAGAACTATGTGAAGTATAAAACTGGGGGAAAAGGGGAGCCAAAGCTAACCCTTCCCATGATAGAACGATCGATCACCTCCTCTTCCCGAGAAGAGAAGAAGCCCACACTGACTACTCTCCCTTCCTTGAAAGGGAAGGAAAAGTCCACATCAGCTCCCTCTCCTTCCTATAAAGGTAAAGAGAAGACTACCTCTTCCCAGACTGCCTCATCCTTTCCCTCCTCTTGGGAAGAGTATTTTGTGGACTAGCCCAATAGGTACCCACTAAGTCTGATGATTCCTCCTTGGTGTAGGCCAAAGTTTAGGAATGCAGACCTCCCTAATGAGTACCATGGACCATGGTACTACTTATATGGTAGAAAGAAAGGTTCTCATAGAGAATTCAATCCATGACCTCCTACTTCCCCTACTCCTAAAGTAGTGAGCGGAAAGAGGCTTGTTTTTGAGGCTCTCGAGTCAACTCCTCCTATTGCTCCTTAGTCTATTTCTCCTACTCCCGTCCAAGAACCTATCCATCTGCTAAAAATAGCCATGGTGTAAATTCCCATGATTGAGCAAGAACCTTTTTTCCCTTCACAAATCTTGGCCTCTAACTCTAAGAGCTGTAGAAACTACCTTGTTTACGAACACAAGCACCGACAAAAGGCTCTCTTGGCTGAGCAGGCCACCTTGCAAAGAAAAGAGGAAGAAACAATCACCCCTGCTTCAGGGTCGCCTACAACACCTTCTTCCTCCCTTTGTTCTACCTCTCTCCAGTCTACTCCTATATTTCTCCTAGCTCCTATTACGAGTACGAGTGTGCTTAACCATAAACGGGTATAGGTATTCATCTCTCCTTTGGTGGAGCCACCTTTGTTGATGTCCGTTTCAGATATCCAACAATTCTTGAATCCCATGGACATGGTTAATACCTCAGTTGTGTCTGCTATGGTTCTCTCCTCTTCTTCCTCTACGCCTCTAGCCTCGTCTATGGGGATTTCATCTCCTCTAATGAAACAAGAGGAAGAGGGTGGTCCTTTTTCCAATGAATGATGTAAGAAGAGTCTACCTCGCTCATGAGGTGGCCCCGCATTGCCTTGTTTTATCTTAGTGATGGAACCAGTCCTAGCTTCCCCTAAGTTTTTCACTGCTCTCGAGTCATTTGATGAGATTAGCAGCGAACCTTTGGTGTAGACTATCCCATTCACCAAATCTATACATGGTGCCCTTGTGGGGTGCATGTTTAATTTTGTGTATGAGGTTCTGACCTTGTCAGTGATCTTTGCTAAGTTGCTGACCTTGACTCCACAAGAGCTTGGTGGAGAGGACCTTGAGGGGCCCTCTTCCTTGGTCCTTATTGCGGGAGGACTGGACGCTCCTCTTAACATCCCACCATTGTAGGCTCTTCCTCCTTCCCCTTATCAGGATTTAGATTGGGAAGTGGATGACCTCTTGGCTAATCAATGTTAGGAGGAGGCCCTTTTTCTTGATCTCGTGTGTGTGTGTGTGTGTTTTTTGATGTGTTTCCCCCTACCCATGCTATGTGTGTCTGGATGACCCTCATCACCCCTATTGGTACTTGGATATAGGAATGGTTTTTGTTTCATAAACCTTCTTCTATTTGTATCATCATTCTTCCATGTTTGTGCTTGATTTTTGATAAATTGGGGATGATGCAAAGTGTTGGGGGCATTTAGGCTTCCCTTCCATGTTGACTCAATTTTTTATTTTCACTTTGTTTTCTATGCATTCTTCCTGATCTGGTTGGGGATTGATGATATTTTTCCTTGCATTATGGTTACCTATTATTATGAGCTCAGATAGATTTGACCCCGCTAAACTAGATCCCCCTGTGCCCTTTGTCTGTGCTTTTCTCTTTTTATTTTTCTTTATCTTTCTCTCTTCTTTGCTTGAGTTGTCCCTCCTATGTGTGACAACATTCCTTCTTTAACTTTTTAATTTTTAGAAAATGTATTCATTATCAAAAAATCTTTTCTCAAAAATCCACACAAAATTTTCTTTGGAATCACATTCTCAACTTGGAACCCTAATAGAATGTGTTTCCTTCATCTTAGGTTCATAAAGAAAGGACTTGAAGACCTTCCCCACAAATGGGAGCATATCCTTCCTTTTGAATTCCTTGATGAAGTGAACATGTTTTGAAAGGATTCCTTGATGACAAATCACCCTAAGAAAAGGAGAACATCTGCTTTCAAACTGTGTGTCCCTTGATTGGACCCCTTTTTTCTTCATGACGGGTTCCCAAGGGACCCTTCTTTGAAAGTCTACACTTCAAATGGATTCCTTTGCATCTAGCCTAGGGGAAACCCAACTAGACTTATTCCATTCCCCTTTTCACATCTAGCTCAAGGGCAACATAACTAGACCCATTTCATATCTTCAAATCTAGCTTATGGGCAACCCAACTAGACCCGTTTCATATCTTTGTGTCTAGCTTGGGGGCAACCTTACTAGACCTCACCTTTCAAATAGCACATCTCTTTAGTCAAAACATCTCCTTGTGAAGGTTTCCCAAGGGACCCCTTTGAAAGACTTTTGAATACCCAATGGTCTGCGTGATTGAAAGCCTACTTACCTACTTAGCCACTTCTTGACTCTACAAAGTCTTCTTCCTTGGGGTTTCCTTCATGCTAATTTTTTGGGGGATACCTTCCTTGTAGATCTATAGGCCTATAAGACACTTCACAGGGCTTCCTTCATGCGAGAGATTTGGGGGTTTCCTCCTTGTAGGTCTGCGGGCTTGTAAGATGCTTTGTTCTTCCAACTTCATAGTTTGAAGGAACTATGGAGTCTTGCTTTTCTTGCACCTTCAGTTTTGCTAGATCATGGTCTGCTTCCTTGATGGTTCAGGTATACGTTTCTAACCCTACTCTTTCTTGATCTACTTTATCGAGCACTCATCGCTGTTCGTTCTCATGCACCCCAAGTGCAAATCCCCATTTTTCCTTTATCTACCTTAGAAAACCAAGTTTGGAGGCTTAATTCGACCTAAGTGTTGGAAACATATGCCTCATTCACATAGGCTGAAACCTCTAAGAGAGGCAAGTTGGTTTGACATGCTTTGAGTCTGGCTGACAAGCAGCTTTGGATCTTGTGGTTTGTACAGGTCACCGAGACAATGTCTAAGTCATGCCAAAGGAACTTATCATTGTGACTTGTGACTGTCATTGTAACCCTATGCCAAGTGGAGATCTCTGGCCAACAGGCCATTCATATCGTATATTGGGGAGACCCTTAGCTGAAAGGGCTACTTCGGTGTGAAGTCCCAGTGATGATCAAAGTCTTTCCAATAGTGTTTTCTATTGAAGTCTTCGGAGAGAGTCTTGGGTGTTCGGTAAGAAGTCTTATGGATATGGATGTCTCACTGACAAATTTATCCTAGGGACATCGGTATGACTTG
>VDFB02193867.1:406471328-406575884 GCA_007258455.2 Sequoia sempervirens
AACATGCTCGGATGGTTCATGCGAGCGTTGCGGTGGCTTGCAACGAATGCTAGTATGTCAACATATGGAAAGCACATATGAGGTGAGACAAAAACTAGTAGAGTTCGGTAAGTATAAAACAATGGCATATGCTACAAAAGATGGGTCTCAAGAAAAAAGGTGTGATTTGGTTATTGAGAAGATTCCAGTGTATCAGTTTATGTCCATGTTTCGTGAGAATCTAGTGTATGAGTATGCAAGGCATACCCATAGAGCCTGATGGCTGGACACATAATTCAAGCTATGCAAGGACACCTTTCCAATTCATAGCATAGTATTAGTGGTTGAATTTGTAGAGAATTACACTCTATAGCCAAAGTGTGAGGTGCAGTCATAGTATTACAAATCCACACAGGTTTTGATATTTGTGCACATAGCGTTCATTCATGCAGCTTATAGTATAGAGGATCAAAGGAAGGTATTGAGGGAGTATCACTTTTATATTAGTGATGATCGCACACATTCTCTAGAGCTCGTGCAAGGTTGCTTCTAGATGTTCTATAGTGATTTGGCTTGGAGGGGCATAGCATACATTCAGCATATAATATGGTCAGATAATTGTGGAGCACAGTTCAAGAATGTGCGCATGTTCTACTGGTTGTGCAGGATGCATCTCACTATAGGTGTTTAGCATATGTGGAACTTTTGTGAGGTTGGGCATGGAAAGAGGGAGCATGATGGTGTAGGAGTATGCGTGAAAAGAGAATTAGCACGAGAAGAGTTAAAGTATAAAGACAGTGCAAAGTTGACAGATGCAAGTTCAATCGTCGAGCGACCTGTAATGCTTCGATGGGTCCAAGTAATGAAGGTACATCCTTAGTTCGTAGATTTTTTTGGTTGATGGATGATACTAACATTGTACCATATGAGGAATGTTGTACACTAACAGGATCAAGTGAGCTACACTCTTTCCTTAGCTCAAATGTAGGTTCATGGAGTATCGATACATGTAAGATGGCATGCTTTTGTTCTTCATGTACAATGCAAGCCTGGAATGATTGTGAGTCAAGGGAGTGGGTTGAAAAATGGTTGAAAATTTATCTTACCCCACTTCATACATATCACCCTCCGACGGCATTTTAACTAACACAGATGGAATGACTGGTCAACTTTGACCACATATCAGATCTAGTTCAACTAGGTAATATATCTACTTGCTTAGTTTTTCAAATTCCATATTGTTATCTTACTTTGTACTATATTCATAATGTTGACTAATTTTGAGTGATTTTATGCACATATCAATGTAGGGCATGTTTATGTAGTTATTGCAGATGAATAAAATGAAGAAGGAATAGACTATTACTTGTCTCATTGTGTTGAGGCTAAAAATAAATTTGAAGCCCTAGTTATAGATTGAGATCACATCGAATACCCTACAGGCTCAATTGTTGTTACTGGAACGTGGCTTAGAAGGTACCCACATAAGAGTGTTAAATATTGGTTGTTTGAGGACTTTGACACGCATCATAAGATTCTTCATTACTTGAACCTTGTTGTGGCATCCAATGTTCATTTGAGCAAATATGGGGGAAGACCTTTGAACAAGACCTTGTGGAAGGTCTGTGAGTTTGACCATGAGGCAATGCTTGACACAATAAATAGTAGAGCAGATCTAGATGGTTCATTAGATTAATTTGTAAGTATATGCATAATGGTTCTTATTAGTTTATACTTGTATCCATGTTAATTTGTTTGATGCCAATTCTATCATGTCTTATTTTACTTTGCGTATTTGTACGTAACCCGGTAAACATTGAATGGTGTCCCCTTGCAGAAAATGCATATTTATGAGCCATCCAAGAGAATCTTAGGCATAAAAGAAATGCAACATCCCTATTTTGATTATGAAGCCAAATCTCAATTATGAATTTCGGCCATTACAAAAGTGTATGTGAAGCTTGGTGAGGGAATTTCAAGTTATTCATTTGAAGTTAACCTTATCGTGAGCACCTATTATATAGACATTATAGGAGCATCTTAAATTGCAAGATATTCTAGATTCATGAGAGGTGTTGTGTGCAATAAGTATCTTGGAACTCACAGTGAAGATGTATGAGCAGGAGTGACTAAGTTGACAGACTGCCATGCCTATCTGTAAGTTCCTTCCATCTATTTTCATTTCATTTCCATTTTGGACATGAGTTGTTTCTTTTTATTCTTTTACTTTGCTAATCTGTAACTAAACTAGTAAAAATTGATTGGTCTCTCCTTGTAGAAAATGCTGATTTTGAAGCCATCGAAGAGAATCTTAGCCAAAAAAGCAATCAAACATCCTTATTTTAATGATCTTGACAAATCTCAATTTTGATTTCAAGCCATTCATTATAAAAGAGTGTGCGAAGCTTTGTGAGGGAATCTCAAATTTCTCATTTGAAGTTAACCTCTAAATGAGAACCTATGATGTATACATTATAAGAGAATCTCAAATGTATGAGTGACATTGTAAAATATTTGTGAGAATAGAGTACCTAAGGAATTGTAATGAGATTTACTTGTAATGACATTTACTGAAATAATGAAATTTGGTGTAGGGGCACCAAGATTATTGAGCAAATTTGGTACATGGAAATCTTTTAAGTTAGTTTTGTGTTATGAGTTTTGTCAATTGAATAAGGTCATAACACATCCATAATTGATTTATAATGTAATAAGTCATGTTAGTTACAAAAAAGAATAGTTAGGCATGATTAGAAAGATGTAGAATCATTTGTAAAGGCTATTTAAAGCCTCTTGAAGGCTATTTAAGTCAATATTTGAATTTGTAGCCTTTTGAAGGCAAATCATTGAATATGGTTGTAAATGTACTATTAGTGAGATTGAGATTGTTAACCTTTAGAGAGTAGCAGTATTTATGTTGATGAAATTTCCTTTAGATGCAAGGATTCAAATCACATCAACCATGTGGTACAAATGATTAAATGCCAAAAATGATCTATAGCAATGAAATCTCACATTCTCAACCTAAAACAACATCACCAGCCCTATAAACGCCTTACAATTATTAAAAGAGTTAAGGAAACTTGAAAACAACACATTTTAAACCTTTCCTCCGAGTCACAATTCACCACAGTATGAGGAAGGGCTCCATCACAAAAAATAAAGTAAACTCAAACCTTGCTGGTCTGTACAGGTTGAATAAAGAAAAATGGATTTTCCTTTCACTAAAACAACCAAAGGTGTATCGAAATAGATTGAAATCTAGGTTAAGACTTGCCACCACAATGTTTCATGAATTTATTTTCATAAGAGGCCTGTACTAGGCTGTACACAGAGAAAAGAAACTAAAAACTTAGAAAAATGTTGAAATTCCATAGTTTTAGGTGTTGTGAAGAGCACCAATCTTCAAAAAAACTATTGATTGAACGCCCATTCAAGCTTGAATGATGTTTTTAATACATTTCAAATGATAATCATCTCCCTTCAATTCCCATAACTACCTTTCAACCACCAAACCCTTATTAAGCCTACAAATACTAGTATTTATTATTTAAGAATGGTTTTGCTTACTAAGCTTTATCATGCAAATTTAATATTCTAAAGGCCTATGACCACTTAGACACCCCTATAACATGACTTTTAGACTCTTTCTCTGCACTCCCACCTACTTTTTACATAATTTTCCTTTATGGCAATATCAACAATTATTTAATTCAAGAGTGCTTTTGCACATTTGTCCACCCTAACCTACTAATTCCCAAATTACATAAAAGATTGGTCTATTAGACCTTATTCAAGACAAAGAGACCTCAACATACTAACATTTACCAACTGTCCTCCCAATTTACCATCAAACAATCACAAATTGAGGGTGAGGTGTGGGTGCTCCTGCACCATTCAACTTTCAAAAACAAAGTCAATAAGGCTGGCAGATGTCTGGATTGGGCTAGCATTTGGTGGAAGAGGAAGAAAGATGACTAGAACTCTAGAGGACCACCATACTAGATTTTGGTATAGAACCATGAGAGTAGAAGAGATATTTGATATCATGTATCAAAACATTTAGCATGCATTATTCCAACCAATGGAGAAGGAGATTATTACTTTACTTCATTTTCATTTGCATAAGCATATCAAGGTATGGGAACCAAGAAGACCAAGGATGCCAATTTTTATGTGGAGGTAATGGATCTGGTCCAAACTTTAGGAGGGTCAAGAAGGTCAATGTATGATCTTGATGAAATTGAGGAAGAACAACAAGAGAGGGATAGGAAAAATAAAATCAATACATAGTTTCAAGGTTTTTTCAAGCAAGTAAGAGAGCTATGGGAGTAGCCTCATCTAAAATATTTTGAACTAGAATTTGATATGTACCATTTAGAGAGATTGGTTTTCATGTAGTTCCTTTCAAAGCCTCTGCTTTAATTATTCTTATGGTAAACTATTTGGTAGAGTTAGTGGAATTACCTTTCTTAGTAGTAATCACTATTAGTGAGATTGAGATTGTTAACCTTGAGAGAGTAGGACTTGGGCAAAAGGAATTTGATATGGCTATTGCTTTCAAAGACTTCAAGTGGGATGTACTCCACATTGACGACATTCCTCAATATTCACTTGATGGCATCAAGGAATCGCTGAAATCCATGGTTATAAAGTATTATGAAAGTAGAATGAACTTGTACCAGCAGCCAATTTCGAAGACTATTACTGATGATTCAAAGCACATCAACCATGTGGTACAGATGATTAAATACCAAAGGTGATTTGTAGCAATGAAAGAGTTTGAAAAGGAAGAGAGAGCTACATTGGTTACTTAGGAGAAAATTTAACTTTCAAAAAACAAATCCAATTAGGCTAGCAGATGTGTGGATCAGGTCAGCATTTGGTGGAAGAGGAAGAAAGATGACTGGAACTCTAGAGGCCCACCATACTGGATTTCAATTTTCAAGCATGAGAATAGAAGAGAGAGTTGATAGCATGTATCAAAACATTAAGCATGCATTCTTCCAACCAGCAGAGAAGGAGGTGATTGCTATACTTAATTTTCATTTGCATAACCATATAAAGGTGTGGGAACCAAGAAGACCAAGGATGTTGAGTTTTATGTGGAGGTAATGGATGTGGTCCAAACTTTAAGATGGGAAAGAAGGTCAATGTATGATTGTTAACCTTGAGAGAGTATTTATGTTGAGGAAATTTCCTTTAGATGCAAGGATTCAAAGCTGATGTAGAGTGAGCAAGGAAGTACACCAATCTCAGATGGCAGAGGTTCTTTTATGAGTGCTTCTCTCAAATAATCTTATCAACACACCATCAAATCACTGTCCTTCTATAAGGAAAACTCAACTCACCAAGGGTCCTTGAATATAAAAATTTTTAAGGACTTATAATCACTTGAAACATGCTCTAATAGACCACAATAAAAACACCATAGCCATGTTTAGCACTTAGGAAACCCCATGAGTTCATTTCTCAACTAGTAGGCCTCTTTACCCCCAATTGCTTGTAGCACTGCCCGGTAGGACAGTCCAATTAATTCTCACCCAAAAACCTGTATCTAATGTAAACTTCTATTTTTAGGCAAGTATATTATTCCTCTACAAGGCCACAAAATCTTACTTCTTGATAGTGGTTGGAAAAGTAACCATGGACCAAACTAACGTTGTCCTTAAGAGGCCTAATTGAGTGCACTTGATTGGTTTTTAGTTATCTAGGCTCACCCCTTCTCCCCAAAGCCTTGTTTCAAACTCCTATAGACTACTTACAACCATTTCAATCATTCCTAAGTGCCACCTTGAACAAAAATCTCTCAAAACAAGCAAAACTCTGATTTTTGCTTTACAAGCTAGGCCTGTCACATGAAGATGCCAGGCCTAGATTAGTTTGTAACTTTCCCCACACATTTGGAAATTCTCCAAAACCTTGAAAAGATGAAAATATACATAACTACCTTTCATACCACAAGAAATTAGCAACTATACACTATGGGAGTGGAAGATAAAAGCATTTTTTGGCCAAACCCTAGTTTTGAGGGTTTCTTGACCTGCTACTGCTAAAACAAAGATATCTCCACTTATACTTGATGAAAATTCATAAAACCACCTTCAAATGAAATTTGACACTCTCCTCTTTCCAACCATAATAGGGTTGATCCTATACAGATCATACAGAGGTCGTACCATGTGTTTTAGCAACAAATTACACACAAAAATTTCAAGAAAATAGCCACTTCTTTTATTAGAACTTAAAAAAAAATGATTCAACAGCCATGCCTCAACCATGAGAGGATTATTTAACTTCCAACCACCCTTCCCAACTTCCTCCAACTGACATTTGAATTAGGTGGACGTTGGAAACTAACTTTTTTTCCAATTAGACCCCTAATTGCCTAGTTAAGGCAATTGACTACAACTTCACAAAAGCCCGATTGAAATGAGGCTTCAAAGGTGTATTCAAAAGCATAAAAGACACCAAAAACACTACACATGTCAATTCAACTCCCCTCAAGGACTTGTATACATCAATTCACTTTAATTATTTAGTTTTCCTAGATGAATCAAGCTTACATGGTGAGGAAGGAGACCTTGTTTTTACAACAAGACTTGACTCCAAAACTAAAACTTGTTACAAGACATGAAAGATGGTTCTTGGAACCTTATTACATCTCAAAAAATGGCTCAAAGAAATGTGGTCTCATGGTGATGGAATGCCATGACAATCCATAGCTTGTTTGAAAGCACATGTTTTAGGCTTTTAGCCATAGCAGCAAGGCAATGAACTATTTGATAAAATACTTTGATAGACATGTATGAAAAATGTGTTAGCATAGACAAGGAAGTGAACTCTTTGAAAAAATGCCTCAAATAAATGAGGTCTCATGGTGATGGAATGCCATGACAATCAAAATCATTTGATTTTCATATCATTCCATCACCATGAGACCTCATTTCTTTGAGGAATTTTTTCAAAGAGTTCATTTCCTTGTCTATGATATTGCTTACTATTATGCTTTTGATAGATTTTTTTGAAGCATCCATAACTTGTTCGGAAGCACTTGTTTTAGGCTTTCAGCCATAGCAACAAGGCAGTGAACTATTTGACAAAATGCTTTGGTAGACATGTATAAAAAATGTGGTAGTATAGACAAGGCAGTGAATTGTTTGAAAAAATACCTCAAAGAAATGTGGTCTCATAGAATGCCATGACAAGCAAATGCAATTGGGAGCTGCTCTTAGTTATTAGTTATGCAATGTGAAGTAATTGCATAGCGCTTAGGTTGACTTTGTAAAACTATATTGTAATTGAAATTTTGTCATCTATCAGCATCTAGTTATTAGCTATGCAATGTGAAGCAATGCTTTGAGTTTGAAAATGTGCAATGCAATGTAATCACGATACAAATATAAACTACAAAAATCTATTTTTACAATTTATTAGTTAAACTCTTTATTTTATTTTCTCTATATCTCTATGCTATGGAAATGCCTTTAATTTTTTAAAAAATTTATCTCTTGTTCTACTTTTTTACCTTTTTAAATCTAATTTTTTTTCCAATTTTTTCTAGACTTTTTCCCGATTTTTTCAAAAAATCTTATACTTTTGGTTTGCCTATTTTTTCCCCAAAATATTTTTTCTGCTATGGTATAAACACATATCTTTTTTTAATATCAAGGATACTTTTTGAAACTTCCATGCATTGCTGATCTAAAAGGAAAATTCTTTTGCCTAATTTGTATGTAGCCATGCTTTTGACATTGTCAAAAGAGCAAATATGGACACCATCGATAAAAAAGATTTGTATTAACCAAATAGCCATGTACACATACATCAATATATGTTGATATAAGTATAAAATATAGTTACAAAATAGCCATATAGGCTTACGCTCGAATGCCATATAGGCATACAATGTCAAATATATCCAATACAAGATATGTACAAAATTGCCATGTCTAGGCATACAACAAAGGGCTCTGGAATCAAAATTCATTTCTCTCCATGCTTTTGAAATAAATTATTTCCCTTTGTTTGGCAATATGATGGAGATAAGTGTGTCACTCATTTATGTTGTGCTTGAGGAGTGCTCCTGCTACTCCTCCTACAGTTTAGCTCCTGGTGAAGTTTTAATCATACGTTAGTAAAGACATTAATATATAGAAATTATATAAGAAATGATATATTTAAATAAAAGAATCACTTACGACCATCCCATGATCACTCCATGTTAAATATTTGCATGCCAATGCTCAAGTGTGCTCAAGCCATGTATAAACCATCCAAATAGGAATTAAATTACGAATCAATAATGGTTTGATTTTTCACTAGAATTAACATCTATAACAACAAATGTAAATTGAAATTTAGTACTTTGCCTAATACCTCCTCTATCAGAGCCATGGAGGATTGTATATCAGATGAAACACCGATATCCATTGCCCTTGTAACATTTGGAGGTGTTCCCACAACCAACATCTGAAAATAAAACAACAAATTATTCAATCACAAAAAAGTTACAATAGTGAGATCCATGTCATGACTTATAATGTATGAGATCTAACAAAATTTTGAGTACAAGTATTAAACTATATATTTTTGGTAGGCCTTGGAAGTTTGATAGGAAGATTGAGCAATGATGGGGAGAAGAACACATACTCCATTGTGAAGGATGGGAAGACTTACAACCTTTCACCTCTCCTAGAAGATGACAAGGAAAAGCATGAAGGGCCTAGTGTTTTGATGGTGAGTGAGAAGGAGTTCATGAAGACCTTGAAGGAAGGAGGAGGAAGAGGATTCTTCCTGATTATGAATCCAAAAAGTGAAGCAGATCTACCCACAAAGAAGAAGGAAGATGCACCAAAGGAAGTCCAAGAGTTGTTGGAAAGGTACAAGGACATAATGGTGAATGAATTACCTAGTTCCCTACCTCCCATTAGGGATATAAGCCACCATATTGATCTGATTCCAGTGGCTACATTGCCCAATAAGGCTGCATACAAGATGACACCTACTCAAAATGAGGAGATTGCAAGACAAGTGCAAGAGTTGATGGATAAAGGGCTAGTGAGGAAGAGTTTGAGCCCATGTGTTGTTCCTACTATCCTAGCACCAAGGAAGGATGGGAATTAGATGCTTGGCACTGATTCAAGAGTCATTAATAGGATCACAATCAGATATAGGTTCCCGATGCCAAGAATGGAGGACCTCATGGATTGTCTATCATGAGCATCTTACTTTTCCAAGATTGATCTAAAGAGCGGGTACCATCAGATAAGGATCAGAGAGGGGGGTGAATGGAAGACAACTTTTAAGACTAATGAAGGTCTCTATGATTGGTTGGTGATAACCTTTGGGTTATCAAATGCCCCTAGTACATTTATGCGCCTTATGAATGAGGTATTGAGACCTTTCATTAGAAAGTTTGTTGTAGTTTATTTAGATGAAATCCTTGTGTTTAGCAGGTCTAAAGAAGAACATTTGAAGCACCTTGACATGGTACTAAGGAGGTTACAAGAGGAGAAGTTGTTGATCAACATGGAAAAGTGTGAATTCATGAAGGAAGAACTAGTCTACCTTGGTTTTGTCATCTCTAAGGGAAGTTTGAAGATGGATCCTTCAAAGGTGGATGCTATTCTTACTTGGCCAATACAAAAATACATGGGAGATGTGAGAAGCTTCCATGGACTCGCAAGCTTTTATAGAAAGTTCATCAAGAACTTTAGCCAAATCTGTGCACCAATCTTGGACACCATCAAAGGAGGTAACAAAGGTAAGTTTTCTTGGACTAATGAGGCTAATAAAGGGTTTGAATATCTTAAAATGAGAGTAGCACAATAGCATATACTTGTGGTCCCTAATTTTGATAAAGTTTTTACCATTGAGTGTGATGCTAGCAATCAAGCAATAGGGGCTATTTTGAGCCAAGAAGGCAAACCGATTGCATTTTACAGTGAGAGGCTGAATGAAGCAAAGAGGAAGTATTCTTCCTATGATTTGGAATTGTATGCTATGGTCCAAGCCCTCAAAAAGTGGAGGCATTACTTGTTACCTAAAGAATTTGTTGTTTATACTAATAATCATGCCTTGAGTTTTTTGAATGCGCATGAAAAACTTAGTCATAGGCACATGAAGTGGGTAGAGTCTTTGCAAGCCTATACTTTCACAATAAAGCATAAGAAAGGCCAAGAAAATAAGGTGGCAGATGCTCTCAGTAGAAGGGCACTTGTAGTGCAAGAGATCCAACTCCAAAGCATGGGGGTTGAAGCATTGAAGGATGTGTATCATGAAGATTCAGATTTCAAGGAGGTATACAATGTTTGTGAGCAACATTTGAATTCTTTTCATGGTGAATTCTCTGAATTTTTATTGTAGAATGGTTTTCTCTTCAAAGGAAGCCAATTGTGTGTGTGTAAATGCTCAATGAGGGAGAATATCATAAAGGAGAAACACAGTGGGAGTCTTGGAGGTCACTTTGGCCTTGACAAGACCTTAGAACAAGTTAGGAGATTTTACTATTGGCCAAAGTTGCAAGTGGATGTGAGAAGGTATGTGGAAGGCTGCACAATATGTCAAAGGGAAAAGGGAACTTCATCAAATGCAGGACTCTATCAATCACTTCCCATTCCCAATAGGCCTTGGGAGTGTGTAAGTATCGACTTTGTCTTGGGGTTGCCTAGAACCCAAAAAGGTTTTGATAGTATCTTTGTGGTAGTTGATAGATTTAGTAAGATGGCACATTTTCTTCCTCACAAATGCACCAATGCATCTCATATAGCAGGTCTCTTCTTTAAGGATGTTGTTAGGATACATGGACTGCCTTTAAGCATTGTTTCTGACAGGGATTCTAAATTCATTGGTCACTTTTGGAGGACCTTGTGGAAGAAACTCAAGGAAAAAATCTGTCCTTTAGTTTACCATACCATCCACAAATGGATGGAAAAACTGAAGTGGTGAATAGATCATTGGGAAACCTCTTAAGATGCCTTACCAAGGAGCATGAACAAGCTTGGGATCTGATTTTACCTCAGGCTGAATTTGCATATAATGACTCCATGAATAGGAGCATTGGTAGAAGCCCTTTTGAGGTAGTCTATGGCATGCACCCTAGAGGGGTCTATGAACTAAGAGATCTACAAGGAGTTGCTAGGAGAAGTGCTCAAGGTGAGTACTTTTCTATTACAATTAGGGATATTCATTAACAAGTGAAGGACACCCTTCAAAAGAATGTTGAGAAGTATAAGGAAAAGGCAGATTTAAAGAAGAGGAATGTCCAATTCAAGGTTAGAGACTTGGTGATGGCACACTTGAAGAAGGAGAGACTTCCAAAATGAAAGTATACCAAACTCATGATGAATAAGATAGGACCTTGCAAGGTGGTCTACAAGTTTGGCCAAAATACTTATGAAATAGAGCTACCTGATGGGGTGGCAATCTCTCCTATCTTCAACATTTTTGACTTGTATCCTTTCAAAGCTTCTTTGATATGATTGAGAGCTTGGTTACTATCAAACTAATGATATGATTGATGTTACTAAATTTGGTTAAGGTGTATAAGACAGGTTTGGTGACTTTGATGGTTGGATGGGTGACTATTATGAAGCCTTTTAAGTAAATTGGTGATTAACCACAAGATGATAATCAAGATTCTATTGTAGCAGGAGTTTGTAACCTGTAAATAGATTGTTGCAGTCAAAATATGGTGAGTAGAGTGCTTGATAATGGACTGATAATAGTGAGGTATGGTTTAGTTGATTTGTTACCTTGGTGAATAAATGAAAGCATGAGTTGTTAAAGTTTCGATAATCAGGTTTATGTTGTTTTTATGGTGGTTGAGAATGATGTGAATCTAATTGATTAAGTCAAAGTTTTCTTTAATATGGTTTTTTCTTTGAATGAGTCAATTGGAATACTAATTAGTGTAATGGTGAATGATGGCCTATGGAATGGCTAAGAGAATTTGAGTGGATTTTGGTTGAATGAAAAGTAGATTTTTGATGAAATTATATTTGATCTTCTCTTGATTCTATTTGGGATTGAAATCCCTTGAAGAAATGATGTTGATGTTGTTTTTTGGATGCTCTACATCAGATGTACCCTGATGATTGAGTGTTTTGATATGATGCTTTGCATCACTAACTGCCTTGTCTATGCTATTGCTTACTATTATGGTTTCATAGATTTTTTCCAAGCATCCATAGTTTGTCGTGGTGGTGCACCTTTGCAAGTACATGCCTCCATGTGAAGTAATTGCATCATGTTGCTTATGTTGACTTTCTAAACAACTATATTGTACAGTTGAAATTTTGTCATCTATCAACATCTAGTTATTAGTTATGGAATTTGAAGTAATGCTTTGAGTTTGAATGATGTGTAATGCAACATAACCAACAATATGAATATAAACTACACAAATCTATTAAGTAGAATTTATTAGTTAAGTTCTCTTTATTCTATTACCTTTGTGTATGTTTGAGTGAATGCATTGGCACTAGGAGGTGTTTGCTTGAAACCGCTAATATTAGCTTGCTCAACATCCAAAATCACATGTATTAAAATACCATTCGTAAAACAATGCTATTAACATCTAATAAATTTATAATTTCTTACTAGTTACATACCCCACTGATACGTGTAATACAAAAATAAGTAGGTGGAGGACTAGTGTATCTAGTCTCAACACTGTGACCCTACAATTTTATTAAAAGAATAAAACTAAATTAGTTAATCATGCATTTCAAAATCAAAATTTAATAAATTAAATTCAATGAACATGTTGAATTTTACCCGACTATCAATGCCATATGCACGATGCAAAATGCCAGCTGTCCTCTCCATCCCCGTAACAGCATATGGATCCTGCATAGCAGCATACAGATCCTGCGTAGCAGCCTCCTGAGTGTTGGTGGGGTCATATGAACAAGTCACCCCGGAATATTGACACACATGGGTTTGAAGGCCACAACCTGAAGATTCCCATGGAAGACATTGTAAAATAGGGCTAGTATGATGGATGACACTTCGGGTCAAAGTGTTGATCGCCTACAATGTCTCTACATCAGCACTCTCCTTCACAATGACAGACATAACAATGTGCTCACGAGGCGGCCTAGTGAGAGGTCATCTCCCTTGCAATGCAGGATCTAGTTGTGCACCGGGCCTATCCTGAGTCGACCCCCCACCTCTCCCCTGGAACTCCCTCATATCAAAATAATTTTGGATTTGGTTCAATATGAACTCATTGTATAGTTTCCTAAGAAAATATTGGGGGACTTCACAATTATTGCATGGTGGGTAATCAAAGACCAAGTACCACCTATCATAAAAATGGTTCCTAATCTATTGGTGGTGGCACCAATGAATAAGAAACCTCTTCGCATTGAGGCTAAAATTTTGATTTGTTCTAGGGTTAGTGAATAGAGAGCACAAATCACCTTTAGTAATTTTTAAATCTTTTACTTGTTTATATGATAAATTATTTGCATAATATGCCCTAGCTGTCTGCCTCCTATCTTGCCATCCCGTTATTTGTTGGGTTATTGAATCTATATTTTTTAACATCTCTTTCATTGAATTTGCTAGCATCATTCTTTCTACGGTTGAAGCATTTGGATCACTCAACCTACTGATAAGATCCTCAATTTGTTTTTTGTTGTTTTCAATTTCACTCCTCAAATATTGTTGAGTGCCAGGAGGGTGTTGAGTGATTGGTGGGGGAGGTTGATTTTGTTGAGGAGGATTTTCTTGTTCCTCTTGTTGAGGATATTCAAGATTATTTGCATCTCCTACAAATTAAAAAAAAACAATCAAATCTAACCTAAAACAAAAAAAATCAACTTGAAACTAAGAAATTCAAAACAAATAGCAAACAATACTTACCTCCTGCACCTCTTCATCGTCATGGCGCCATCTTTGCAAACAAAAAACAACTATTGTTGATGAATTTTGAAGAATGTCTTCTCCTAGAATGCGAGCGCAAAAATGAATAGCTTTCACTTTTTTTTTGGCTTTTAAAATGAAATAACACGAGCACATTATAACACACTCTCGTTATGTCATTTCCAATATTTTTTTGAAGTTGACCAAAAAAGTGTAACCCAACTTCATGCACCCACCCTCAACTTTATTTAATTAGATCTTGATGTTCTTCATTTAATTGAATAAATCAAATTTATTTAATTTAAAAATTACTAATCTTCCAATATCCTCTCATTTGATTTAAATAAATTCAAGAATTTAAATTAAATGTCACAATCAACTAATTTCATCTAGGTTAATTAATCATTGATTACCTCCTAACACTAATCCCCCATTCCTCTAGCTTTTGCAAGTTACACATGTAAATCAATTTATTTGATTTACTAATTATCCTATTTTCATTCAAATGTGGCATATTATTGGAATATTCCACCAATTTGAAATCTCCCTCCCAAAGGACTTTTGTCCTCCAACATGGAATTAAAGGCTCTTACATGTCCTTTTCTTGAGCCAACTTGGGATTAACTCCTCTTACAAGGAAGCATTAGATTAATCCTCTTACAACTTGTAATATGATTACAAGTGGAATATGTTCTCCACTCTCCTTCATTAGCATGTTGACAAGTGGCACAATGCCATTGGTTCAAGTTTAATCCAACATTCATCCTATTCCTCATTCTTCAATCCTTCTCCATTATAAATAGAGGCCTTCCCTATTTGATTTGGCATCCACAATCCATGTAAGATCATTATACTCATTTGAATCCACAATCATCCACAACTTCATGCAAGGTTACTATCTATAAATTTGAACAAGTTCATCCACATTTTCATCCAAGTTTTCATAGATTTCATCATTCATAACTAGGTTATTGACAATTTTCATCAAGGATCAATCAGTCATCATCAAGTTTATCAAGGAATTGGGAAGGGCTTCTTTCTACATCAAAGAAGCACCAATTCCCCCATGGGATGTTGGTTTGAACATTTAGAATAGAATTTCATTAGCTTTTACTTGTTATTTTGGCTTTGATTTCAATGTTCTTGTGTTTGAATGAATTTCATAGGGAATGCTAGTTTAGATTTGTTTATTGACTAACATTGGATTGTTTGTTCATGTTTAAGCAGGTCTAGTCCAAGCATTTAGAAAAATCAGATGTTGTCATTATCCAAAATATGATCATACAATTTGGAAATCTGATCTAAATGGCTATTGATTCTGTTGGTCCAGTTTATCTTATCTTTTTATCTGATTTATCTTTGGTCATGTTACTATATGCCTCAAGAATGTCCCAAAAGGATTTAAAGGAGTGATGATGGATCATTACATTTTTTCTCTTTGTTTTTTTTTTATGGTTTGTCTTGGAAATATGAATAGGGCAACTAGGTTCCTTCTGTGTGATCGGGGTCCATTTGGCATTAATAAAAATATCCTATGCATGGAAAAGCTTAATCTAATGCTTCCTTGTGTTAGGATTAACACGCTTCGTGGTTACTTCCTCACATATTCCAACAAGGTTCTATGGTTACTAATCTGAGTCATGGCACTCCTTTTTTGTTGCATGTCTATTTTTCACAAGGGATGATCTATAACACCTTGGTCTATGTCATATCCTTGTGTTTGTCATCCATTGCAATAATAAGTTATGATGATAAATATGCAATAAAATAAAATCTTGATCATTTATTAGTAAGATCTCAAGATAGTAGTCCCAATTTATCTACCTCATTTTATGTTCTCGTCAGCCTTCTCTCTACACTAACATCATGTTTGTTCTTCCTTGCATTCATCCTGATAGCATGTTGTGACATACAAAAGAAAATGCATCAGTAGTATCATCTTGCATCCATAATCATGTTAGGACATCATAGGTATCATTATTATATGCATATTAGGTCATCCATATTGCATGAGAAAATAAAAAGTGCATAGCATCCCATCATGTAGTATCCTCATCCATATAAGCATCACATAAAAGCATGTCATAAACCTCATAGTTTCATAATGTATATCCATGACATCATATCATCGTGTTCATCTATCCATATATCATATCATACATAAACATATAATAGAACCATGTTCATCCATCCATATATCATAAACATGTGCTAGCATAAATCATACATCATACATCCATAACATCATATCATATAGGAAGCATCACATATCCATACAGAAAACAAGCATATAGAGCCAAAAACAATAATGTAGTCACCACCAAAGTCATATATCTTGCATATATATATATAAAGTAATTCATAGGAGAATATCATGATGTATGTAAGAAATGGAGCTCTTAGGCTTGATAAAAAAATATAAGTCTCTAAAACATTTAAAAATAGGCCTAGCCTATATTGCCCTTGTATCGTGACCCTAATGGTCTCTCCTCCCTCTGTTATAATCTTGAGGTTTGTCATATGGTCCTGATCATCTCTGTGAGACTCCCCCACTACTCTAAGACCTACATGAGTGTTTCTTGCTCTAACTATGACTCTAGAAACTGGGTGCCCTAATTGTCTCTAGCACTGCATGCTCATATAGATCCCTATAGTATTGAGCCTCTCTTCTGGCCTAATATATAGTTTTTTCAAATGCATCCACTGGTCCACTCTCTATCTCTATGAACTCAATGGATCATTTCTCTTCTCCATGTTCCCTTATGATTTCCTAATCTCTCTTAGTCGTGAGCATCTATATCTAACCCTGAAAAGAAAGTATCCACGCTATCTATTCCTGTAGCATCTACAACTGAGCTTGGAGTGCCTATATATGTGCCTAGGGACCCTACCCTGCATCCTTTGTATCCTCTCTGATCACATCCGTAATCAAATTATTGATCGAGACATCATGTAGACCCTCCTCTTGGATGAAACATCATTAGCTACCTCCTACTCGACTACTACATCCTCCTCCTCAACCACTACCTCCTCACCTACCACCTCATCCCTCAACTCCTCCATCTCCACCTCTATCTACTCTCCCTCCTATTGAATGGGTGGCGTCCATTGGGATACCGTTTATGGTGCTCTTGGTGGTAGTCCTAACCTACCCCACTGACCTCTGTCAATGTGACCCCTATCCCTACCATCTCTACCTCAATCACCTCTACCTCTATCTCCCCATCCACCGCCTCAATCTTCACCATCATCCCCATCTCCATATTCTTCATCTCCCCTCCCTCTCCCTCTACCTCGTAGCTTCCCTCGTGGACCTCAACCCATCCTCTCCAGTGGTGCTGGTTGGTCTGGTTCTGTGAAGGGTGTCAATGTATGAGTGGCCTACCATGCATCATACTCTCAGGTAGTTCCTGCATCGGCCACATTGCTCACCACTCCCCAATACATAGGCTCCAATCCAACTATCTCTTGCATATCCACTTTAAAATTGACCATAGGCTCCCATTGTGGGACCTTTCTCACTTATTTGGAAAACTTTGTTGTGCCCTTTGGCAATCCTTGGTGCTCTCCAAACTATCTGAGGACCCTCTCTAGTAAGTGTCTCTCTATAATGTGTTGTGTCAAAATTGTCCATCCAATCAAATATCGTGTATTCTTGCAATAGGGTAGTAGGTGCTAACCATCATCATCCCAACCCATGCAATCTCTATAGGGTCTCCATGTAAACCTATCCATCATGTCAATAGTATGCCTCTAGTGACCAACATCCCCTATCTTGATTTGAGTCACCACTTCTCCATAAATGTACACATATGGTAGTCCTATAACCAAGTACCTATCCATAGGTGATCTAAAAACTGCAATGTGCTCCCACACCTATACCATCAATAGTGTTGTACCATATCTAATTATTTTTTAATCTTTGTAAGCTACATCATGTAGCTATAAATATAACATCGCTAAGAGGTAGGGTCCCCACACATATACAGTCACCTCTATCATCATGCTCTCCAGCATCTCCCCCCATCCTACCGGAAACCTGTGTCCATGTCTTTTAGGGAATACCACTCCCATAATCACTAAGAATAGCACGAAAATGAGCCTATGGTACCTGTCTTCTAGGGTGTCTTACTTGATCTTGTAGTCCTCCACCCCTAGCTCCACCAAAAAGTCAATCTTGAACACTTATTGCATCCCCACTAATCCTCACCTAGAATCATAAACCACTCACTCCCCATGAATAAAAAGCCGCAAAATCCTCTAGATGCCCTATAATGTCACTATTACCTCACCATTCAATAGGTGGAATGAACTCATCTCCGAGTGCCACCTATGTTCCAGTGCTATCAATATCCCCTAATAGCCTGCACAATGAGCATGAATGTCACATGGTATAGTCCAAGAGAAGATAGTGTATCTCAATCCTCCACAACCAAGTGATTTCTTAATGGAAACAATATCAGTCGGCTCTCTTGCATATATATTAGGGCAAGTCTCGCCTACAATCACGTAAAACACATCATGTTAATCACAACATCTAACTTAACCTATTTTCAAGCTATTGTATTTTCAAAAAATTTCTAAAAAATGCCTAAATCTTCCTATCAACCAAATGCATGACATAGTCATTCATATGCATCATACTTCACAATTGTGTTGGAGTTTCACAATTGCATTTTTTTGTCATACATTTATGTTGCACTATTATGTTGCATCATTTCCACTACAACTGTGTATGATACATAAAACATCCCTCGATCCCTCCTCACATTTGTATGATCGTACTCAATATCCACGGTGTGCAACAACTAGTAAAGGTGACATTTTGGTAACAACTTCATAGCAAACCTCAAACCAGAGCTCCTGAACTCCTAAAGAAAAAGTGAAAAAATGACCTATTTTCACCCCCTAGGGTATATTTATAACCTAATTTGACCTAATAGGGCCCCTACCTATATAACAGGCCACAACAACTTTTTCCTTTAAACCCAAATATCAAGCCTCTAGGTATGTGCATGATCATCATGGAAAAAACAAGCCCTTAAGTGGCGAAAAATTCAGAAAAATCAAAGTTAGGCCCAACTTGACGTAAAAAATTGAATTTAAGTTATCTATATTATTTCAAAAATATGTAAGAATAGAATCTGTAGCAAATTGAACAAAGTTTCTAAACTACTAGATTTATTTATTTTTTTAAATCTATTTGGTGAAAATTTGAAATTTCAATGCAGTAGTACTTAAATTTCAGGGAAAAAATAAGTAGGTGTTTGTCTGACCACCCTAACCACAATAAAATGATATATTTTTTTATAATATTTTAGATATAAGGAGAGGACTCAGGTCACAATGTGATGCATATTTTTTTGTAATTTTTTTCCAAGTAAATAATTAATTATGAATTTTTTATTACAAATTTTTAAAAATATAAAAACTTGTATGTCTGACCACCTTAACTTGGTCAAAACTTCATGAAATTCATTTTTTTTTTAATCTTATAGTATGCAAAGCATAGAATGTGACATGTTTCAGATTCAAAAATGTGATACCATTTGAAAGCTATAGATGCTTTTCAATCATCCTATCAATTAGGACTTTAATCGTAATTCAAATAGAAAATAAATAATAATTATTTATTAAATTCAAAGTAAGACATAATTTATATTGGTGGAAAGTTGAGAATGTCCTTTAAAAACCCTTTTCGTTTCATCAATTTTAGGTAAAAGAAAATTCGTCAGCCACATATACCCTACACATATCCATCATATCGCCACTTTTTGGTCCATCATGATCCTGCACATACCCCCTATATCATCTTTTGAACCTAGTTTTTCATCGCCAATGCATTTGTGCCTATCCAATTAGTTTATCAGTAAACTTGCCAAATTTTTCAGAATTAAAAAAAAAAATCAATTTTCCTGAGGGGGCATCATCCTATCCTATGTTTGTCGAAGTACGCTGAGGCAAGTTTTGAGCTGAATTTTCATGATTATTTTTTGACATAATGCTCAAAATCACATTATATCAAAGAGGGGAAAAATGTAGACAATAAAAAATGTCCCGAGCCTGTAAGCAACATTTTATCACTAATTTGCCTCCTTCCATACATAATTAAATAATTTTAATTATTTAATTATTCTCTAATGTTATTTTCCTCTATTAATTAAATAATTTTTAATTCTTTAGTTAATTCACTTTATCTCATTCCTCTTTTGATTAATTTAAATTACTTCACTAATTTATCTTTTTTCCCATAATTAAATAAATTTTATAATTTAAGATTTTTTTTTTCTAGATTTTGATTGTGTTTTGAGTTTTTTCATCAACGTTTCAGATCACACTCACATCAACATCAAGTCTGTTGTTTGATCGTTTGTACTAATATACTCCAACTAGATCACATGTCTCTCACATAGTGGTAAGGAATCTCTATATGCTTTGATTTATCATGGAATACTAGATTCATAGAAAGCTTAATACAACTCTGATTGTCACAGTGGATGATTTAGTAGGATTCAGGGGCTCACCAAATAATCCCACAAGCAATTTTCGGAGCCATACTACTTCTCTTGCTCCCATAGAGGCTGCAATATATTCGGCTTCTGTTGTACTCAGTGCCACAGAAGATTGCTTCCTGCTACACTAGGATATCATCGCAGACCTCAACCTGAAACAACATCCAGAGGTACTCTTTTGATTATCTTCTTTAGGTTCAGTAGGCTCCCTTTGAATCTTCAAGCACTTTCATCAACCTCCTGACCTCATCATCCAAGATTTCCTGCAACACATGCTTTAGAGAAATGTTTTCCAGTGCACACCTCTGGTACTGTAGAGAGTTCAAGGCAGACCTCCTCAACCTCATAGCAGATCACTCTATTCTGAATAGGTTTGCAGAGCTACCAATATGAAATCTAGATGACAGTCTTTGAGAAATTTTGATCTCAGCAGCTGAAGAGGACTTTCAAGGGTTTAACACTTGGCCTTGCAACACTACAACCTACACTTCTTCACAGTGAGTCACATAACTCCCTCTTGATCCCTGCTTCAGAGCTTGCAAAGAATACTTCTGGAAGTGAACTCCCTCTAGCCACCAACTCAGTCCCATGGCTGCAAGTTGTAACTTCACGCTTGATCATTTCTTTGGTCGGCATGACTTCCTCACAAGATGCCTCGAGCTTTTCATCACTAAGCAATCTCTCATCACCTTGTCCTGAAAGCATTTTAGAGAGATATTACTAATAGTTTATAATTATCCAAGGGTTACCTTAGAATAGTGGTTTACACTTTCTAAGAGGAAGGAAAATTCATATTTTTTCCATTCACCATACTGAATGGGTTCGGTCGAACCCATGGTTTGGCCGAACCAATGAATGTTTAAATAAAAAAACATATCCAAGTGGGTTCGGTTGAACATGGGTTCGACCGAACCCCTTCAATATGACATAAACAAAAAAATGTTTCATTTTCACTGTCACTTTTACTTTGTTCTTTTACTAGTCATTGTCTCCCTGGTGCGCGCGGCGAACAGAGTTCGTGACAGAGACCAAACAAGGTTTCTCTCTCCGGCGAAAGCAAATTTTTGTTCCTGTAGTGCCCCTCCATTCTCATAGTGGATGTGCAGGAAGTTTGTCTTTAGAATTTGGAGATGAAAGTAAAATAATAGAGACATTTAAAGGTATGTGCTAATGATGTTAAACAATTGATATTGTATATCATGAATTTATGGACTAAGTAAAAAGGTTAGAAAATGATTTATTATATGTGTTTAAGGATATATTTATCATGATGTGTATGTTCAGATATGACCATTACTACGATGTATGTTATTGACATATTGATGTGATGAAGGTGTTTTGTTACCTTTGGGGTTTTCACTTGATTCTAATATATTATTATTGTGTTGTCATATTATTATGATTTTGATTATGGTTATCTTTATTATTATAAAATATACTGATTTGTGTTCAAGTTTTGTGGTTGCAAGATGGGGCATGAACTTCTATTAGTGTTTTGGTGAGTATGATGCATATTTTTATGTTATTGTTATTATGCAGAGATTTACTTGGATAATTGAGTGATACAGTAGTATGTTTGTTAGGATAAGTGGAAAGGGCGGCATCGTACCATTGGACGTATGAGAGACATACGAGAATGAGATACGATTGCTAGAGCTTCTTTCTTAGTGCTTCGGCTATTATGCACATGTGCTCTAATTTGTATGTTTAAGTGAACAGGTACTAGGCTACGTCTCTACCTAAATTAGTAGGTCTGAGCGTGCCTCTAATCCCAATGGTGGTTGAGGAGATAACATCTAGGCCCAAATTATAACCTAACCCTAGCCATTGTTCTCAATTAGAGACAATTGATAAAGAATATGTTAACTTTTTGGGTTGTCATGAGACAATGTCCGATCTTCTTTACCCTATGTTTGGAGTGTTGCATTTATTCGATTGTTTCTTATGTGATATGTGACTGTTTGATTTTGTTGTCTAACCTTAGTTTTGGATCCCAACCTGTTGGTGTTAAACCCCGTGGTTAGTTGTGTTGTTATGATCGTGATTAGTGTTATTTATCTTTTGATGTGAACATTGCTCTTTCATGTGAAGTTATTTTATGATTTATATTTTACCTTAGTTTGTGAATTATTTAAGTGAAGTTAGATATTGAATCTATCATATTTATTGTTATGATTTTTATTAATGTGTTTGAGATGTGATATAATATTATCCATAAGTGACATTTATTTATGCTATATTTTATTATATTATTATTTTGAGGAATAATTATTTAATTATTGTTTATTATTATCATTATTTAATATTTGGTTATTGTTTATTGAGTAATATTTGTTTTACTTTTGTTTGGATATAATTTTTTTGCATTATTAGTCTCTTGATTCTTTTTATTAAAATGGTCACTAAATTTATGTTTTATGGAGTCTTTATATGGTTTTGATGATTTAAAATGTTTCCTATGTGATAGCTTTATGGGTGAGAGGTATTTTTATTTTATAAAATTATATTTTTTGAGTCCAGAACCCACCCTAATTACTCCATTATGAAAAGTGACGAAAATGGAAGTTAAAAGGGTGGTGAGAGGTGGTCTTTTGGGTGGGGGAAAAGTGTTCTCTTTATTTTTGTTGGAGAGAAAAAGGGTTTCGGTTCTGGGGGGTTATTCTTTTTTTTTGCAGTGCATGTTGGATTTGGATTCTTTTTCCTGAGAGATTTTCTATGCATGTAAAGAGGAAGGAGCAATGGAAAATTTGTTGCAATTCAAGGGTTTTGAAAGTTGAAAACTTTGGAGCTTAGCATCAAATTCTTGTCATTCCCAAGCGTTGGTCCAGGTTGGATTTTCAGATCTTGTATTAAAACTTTTTTTTGTATGCATGAATGATTTGATTGATTGATTTCTTTTGATTTTTAAAAATAAATATTAGATAGTTTTATTTTGTGTGTGAATAAAATATTTGTTTCTCCTAAAATAAAAGTGAATACATATTTGTGTTCTTATTCTTTACCAGTAAAAAAAAGAGTCTGAGTGCATCCCTCATAACTCTGTTTTTACGAATTGAGTTAGTGAGATTTTTAATGGGTTTTTTCATCTCGTTGTCGTTTAAATCCTATCCAAAAATCTTAGAAACCCAGATTGTAGTTTGTGAGATATGGTTAAAACATGAGACTGTTATCAAGTTGCTCCTCTATAATTGCAAATATCTTTATTTTCTCTCTGTAACCAGCCAATAGAATATTGAAATTTTAAATTTATAAGGGTTTGAAATAGCTTAAATTAATTTTAATATTCTTTTTTTTTTTTTGGATAAAATCTGGCTATTAAGTTACTTATTTTGTTATTTGACTGTAATCGAGTATTGCCGAAAAAAAGGTTTTATGGAATTCGTCTGTTGTTTTGCATTTTATGAAATTATTATTCATTTTTAGTCAATTTCTTTCAAGTTGCTGAGTATTCAACGCCTAAATCTGAAATAGGTATTTTACAGATTTTGATTTTGAGTTCATATGACTATTTTATGGCTGTTTTATTGTTAACAGATTTGACTGTTGTCAAGTGAGAATTAGTTTAGTTTTAAAAGTTTTATTTGAGGGTATAACTATATTCTTTGATCTATATTATTTTGTACCATTTTTATTTAATTGTGTTTACTATTTTCATGTTATAAATCCCTTCATATTTGTGAGATTTTGCATTGAAACTTCTATATTTGTACTATCAATTATGTCAGGGATGTACATTGTTGGCCTTGATTATGAATTATTGAACTTCAGTGTGTTATTATATTATAATATTGTGAGATTGATGTAATATACTTTATTGTAGTGTTGTGGTTTGATGATAAGCTTTTAGTTTTCTATCCATTTGTGTTATGTGTTTGGGGTCTATAGAAGTACCTAGAAGCATTTGTGAAGTTATTGCAATTTTCGGTTGATTCTTATTTTGGTAGTTTTTTTGGGATGTTTAGTGTCAGCCATTTGTTATTTTTATTCTGTTGTTTGCTTGTTTGTGGGGCTTAGTGTTGTCTCCTAGCACGGAGGGAGTGGGCCTCAGGGTTCCACGTGGTAGGGTGGTATTTCCGAACCATCCATTGGAATTTTGGTGGTGCAATTCGTGCGCAATGTGGAGTCTTTCATTTTGCTTCATTCTATAGTTGAATTTATGTGTAGGTGATATTTTCATAAAAAGACTATGTTTAGTGTATCTTATACATATGTACCTCTTAGATTAATGAATCGTATCCATGATAACATTCTTGTATAAGAAAAGTAAATGAATTGATACAATCTTGGTTATACATATTTATACTATTGTTTAGTATGTAATGGAGAGGTTTAATGTAGAAATATTGTATTTATAATGCATGAGTTTAATTAAGTAGTAGATATGATATATCTTTATGTACTTATTTTATAACATTGATTAATAATAGATCTGTATTGGCATAGTGTTAGATGTGGTTGAAAATAATTTCGATATGTTAGCATATATAATTTGATGTATGAGATTAATTTACATTCAAGTGTTAATAAAATATGGTCATAGTGTATCAAATATGTTTTAGATTTAATTAGTGTAGGTGTATCTTAGTAGCGATGTTAAGGGACCATGGTGGATAGGTGTGCAAATGGGTTATATTCAATATTATTTTTAAGTTATAATGTGATTATAATATCATGTTATGTAATGATGTCATTCATATTAATTGGTTGAGTTGCATTAATTAGTGTTACTTTAGTTTTTTTTTTCTTTTAAAAAAAATAAAAATAAAAATAAAATTTTGCTTGGTGTTGATGGTCTTTTGTGTTAATCCACTTGGTCCCTTAGCAGGGCGTTACATCTGGTATCAGAGCCAGGTTGCAGCACTGGGATCTTTGGTTAATATTGTTGTCCATGCCTTGTTATAGTAACTTTTCTTATGCATGTGTTGATGAATGTTTGATGTGTGACTAAAAATTCATAGGAACCCTTGTGTTAGATATTTTGTTTTAATCTATACATTTAGTTGAGACGTTAGATAGAGGATTATACACTTTGTGTATTCTCTTGTTAGGTGTGATTCCTTATATGTTTGTAACTATTATTATTTTATTTTATTTCTTGTGTGACCTTGTTTCATTTCTATGACTTTTAGTTCCTTAAAAGTGTAAATTTAATCTTGGGATGTATTGGTGTGTTTAGATTAATTATTTAACAAGTTGGCATGTAAATTATCTTTGTTTGACTAAATGTGCATTATGATAAGATGTTATTTGGCGTAATTAGGTTTCTTATGTGGTTTTATGCAATTGCTTAAGAGTGTATGTTATGTAATTAATAGGGAAGTCCTGACTTGAGTATGTCATCTATTTGTGTGTTTTCTATGTTTTGTAGGAGTGTTTACACCTATATGATGTTTAGTGTGCTTTCATAATATTAAGAATATATTGCATGTAAAATGGTTCTTAGAATAGATTAAGGAAAATATGTAGGTAGTTTATAAATGAATTATTATTGCTCTTTTGTGATTGCAATAATACATGTTGAGTGATGTAATGGAATTTTAACGTTGTTTTTTTTGCTATGTTTATAAATGAAAAAGTTGTCTATGAGTGGTACTTAAAATTTGGGTAGAAGGTATGAATTATTTTTTTTTTGTATAGATGCTTTGTTTGGAAATGTTGCATTTGCAAATTGCTTGCATTGAATTAAGTTATCTTGTTTCTTCTTCATCCTAACCCACATACAGTTAATAAAATAAATAAATAAATAGTATTAAACAACATTATGATAGAAAATTATGTAGGTCTTAAACTTGTATGCTTAAACCTTGACTATGAATCAAAGAAATAATATTTGAATTTACTTGAGTGGTGGACTATATATTCTCTTGAAATTGTACTCCTTATTTATGATTAATGCATAAAAGATAAATTATGAATGAGACTGAGTGTAGTTGCTAGGTATTTAATCTATGTATTTGGAAATAAATTTATGTGAATAAATTTGCATCATATGATACGATATGTTTTTATTGGAAATGACTACTTTTGTGGAATAAATAAGATGCTAGTGCATATAACTAAATTTCTATTTTGAAAAATTATGATGATTGTATTGGTATTTGGACACCTTGGTTGTTTTGTATAGTTGAAACCTATAACACAATGTCTCTCCTTTCTTACTTTTGTATAAATAGAAAATATTTATCCATTGGATGTCTTGCATGTCAATTTATTATGTGGGGGTAACATGTGAAACAATTAAGCTTAGGTATCAGATATGGATGTTTGAGTAGGCATAATCACTATGCAAATATTTAGTGTTACTTGTATTGGTCTGAGATAAAGTTTGAGAGAATGTGGGATTGTGTTTTGAAAAAAAAAAAACAAATATGTGATGTCTTTTTGTTATGTGAAAATTTGAATAACTTGTGTATAACTAGTTGAACTCCAGATACACGAATAATGGTGTGGAAGTATTAATGATTCTTAGATGCATTTAAAAATTCATGCTACTTATGTAAAATTCTTAGTGTGGAGGAAAAAAAAAAATCAGTTTGCATATGCATATGTTATAAGGATAAAATGTTATGTCGAATGAATAAAAGTGAATGCAAACTTGTTTAGTGGAGTTGATAAGTGATCACGATAATCTTGACATTAACATATCAACATCATGTGATATATGGAAAAGAGTAGAGTGAAAGAAAAGATAATAAAGGGTTATTGACATATGTAATGATATGAATCACATGGATTATGGAAGTAAATGTTCTCATGGAATTGTGTATGTAATTTTATCCCTTGTAAATGTGAGAAACCAGTAACTGTGCATTGGTTGAGTGTTGTGAATACCCCGTACTTGCTTTGTGTGCCCATGGGATGGTGATACTGTGTACCCATCCATGGAGAAAATTGTGTATTTGTTGGTGTGGGATTAACCATACCTTTATGTGTTCTTGTATGTTTGTTACCTGATTGAGGGCCAACCCACGTGAGGTTGAAATTTATATATGAGTAGCCAAAAGATAGTTTCACAGATTCTTTTCTTTTGGTTCTCCAGTCCCTCAATCCGTGAAGGGGTAGTAGCAGCCACAAAGTTCCTTGGGTGGAGTGTGCAGCGTACGCATAATGCGACGCAGAGCTGTCTTAGCTCAACCGATCCTGAGGCAACGTACTCACTACTTCCCCTTATGATGGATCAAGGTACTTGATCCATATGTGTGAGCCTAATCCCCACAGCTTTGAGTATAGCAGCATTGGTTTGTTAGTATTTGTCTGGCCGTCCATAGGGACGCTTGAGTCGACATTAGCTTAGCCAACCTCATCCTCACATGAGAGGTTAAAGCCCGAGTAGCCCCATACATTAGATATAATTTAGCATATGCATTATATATAATCAGATTTGTACATGTTTCACATGATGCAATGGACACGCATGCCACACCCTAATCGATGTTCCGGCATAGTGCCGTGATGATGCCGCATACCGGTTGGTAGCGAAGCCAGGCTCGAGGACGATGCCACGCATGTGACACGGAAGGTACCCAAGGAGATTGTGTTATGGGATAGCCCACGGTGGATGAGCGACAAGCCCTACACACACTTGTAGGGGAATACTCTGTGTTTCTCACATTGTTTGGCCTGCTTAGGCATATGGGTATGTCCTAGCCATGGCTACCCTCGCCACGGCGCAGTACCCCGCGTGCCTTCTCCACAGGTATCAGCTGGCGCGGCGGCTGCCCAACACGCGCCTATTTTGGTGGTAGGAGAAGTTCACACCGCCATACCAAGATGATGCACGACCAGTGCAGGCCTTCTCCTACCGTATGACCATGCCGCGACCGGTGAGATGCATGTGGGATAAATGCAGGTACATCCCGTATGCTGGAGCAATGGCGACTACAGGGCCACTTGGCTAGGTCCATGCCGCTGACGACGCTGCTGCAGCCCACAGGAGCACACCGACATGTGGATGCATGCGCTCACCCTCCGCACCTGGCTACGGGGCTACAGCCACAATCTGTTCCTCCTTCCCCGCTTGCGGGCTAGTATCTAGTCAAATGAATAACATAGTGCAATTTTATAAGATTGTGAACTTTCTTTATAATTACATTGATGATTTTCAGCATTCAGAAGGCCTCATAATCTTTGTTTGTAGTTGATTGTATATTTAGTCACACCTCAGATCATTTTCTCGTAGCCCTTGTGGTTACATTTGATTTAGTGTTGAAATTATGCACATTAATTTTTTTATTGTTGAAATTGAATTTTTATTTTCTTTTATTTATGACTTTGGTGGCTAAACTAATTTATCCTTATTGTTTTCGATGTCAATCATTTGTCGTATTGTGATTCCTCTCCAAGGATGTATGAAACAAACTTGGTGAGTGTATACGAGGAAGTAGACGCAGGGAACCATGAGGATGGGGGTATGTGAGGCTGTTACACAACTAAGACCCACTACCCACCTATGTGTGATGACTATCTCTTGGAGGTTAACCACCTTATACAACAAGAGGTAGGTCATTGTAGTCTTGTATGGATGGTCTCACCATGTGAGTGTGGCCTAACACCATCAAGCTACTGAGTGTGAGGTATGGATTATGTGAGATGGATATTGGCTCTTGACTCATAGATTATGTATCATGGATTAGTATGCTGCTTTTCGGTGTCCAGATGGACCCTTGTGTAGCCTTGTGATGTACTTTTCCCGGTGATGTGATTGTGTATGTATGTGTTAGATGTATGTTTCTTATGTGTTGTTGCTTATTGATGTAAAAGAGGGATAACCATGCTATGTTAAATGTGAATGTATTGTCAATCTATGGTATTAAATAGAATGGATGTTCTTGAAATCATAAATTGTAATTGAAAATAAGTTTCTAAAACAGGAGACAATGTGTATTTTTGAATTAAAAAATAAAAAATAAAAAAAAATAATAATAATTATGTTCATCCCTTGCATAAGATTATGGAGATTTTTGTAAATTAGGAATGAAAAAAAAAAAGAGTTAATTGGAGTGCTTGCTATATTTGTTAGTATAAAATCAAGTATCATACTATAAGAGATGTAAAAATTTCTAAGTAAATGTAGATAGAAAAGTATTACTTTCTAATGTGTAGTTAGATAGTGATTTTCATCGAAAATATTTAGAAAGAGGATGTACATCAATTATAGAATAGAAAAATTTTGGTACTAATGTCTTATGTTTCCACCCTAGTCTGTGACTTCCAGGAGTACGTCAAGTTTTAGGGGGGGAGGATGTAGTGCCCCTCCATTCTCATAGTGGATGTGTAGGAAGTTTGTCTTTAGAATTTGGAGATGAAAGTAAAATAATAGAGACATTTAAAAGTATGTGCTAATGATGTTAAACAATTGATATTGTATATCATGAATTTATGGACTAAGTAAAAAGGTTAGAAAATGATTTATTATATGTGTTTAAGGATATATTTATCATGATGTGTATGTTCAGATATGACCATTACTACGATGTATGTTATTGACATATTGATGTGATGAAGGTGTTTTGTTACCTTTGGGGTTTTCACTTGATTCTAATATATTATTATTGTGTTGTCATATTATTATGATTTTGATTATGGTTATCTTTATTATTATAAAATATACTGATTTGTATTCAAGTTTTGTGGTTGCAAGATAGGGCATGAACTTCTATTAGTGTTTTGGTGAGTATGATGCATATTTTTATGTTATTGTTATTATGCAGAGATTTACTTGGATAATTGAGTGATACAGTAGTATGTTTGTTAGGTATGGGAAAAGGAGCCATCGTATCTACTGGAGGGCGAGTAGACATACATACTTCAGAACGTATACAATTCTGTTAGAACTTCTTTCTAGCCACTACATGCATACGCTACTTCTAATCAGATGTTTATGAATGTGTACTAGGCTAGCTACGGCTCTACCTAAATTGGTAGGGTCCAGCCACAGGCTCTTAATCCTAGAATGGTGGTTGAGGAGATAACATATAGGCCCAAATTATAACCTAACCCTAGCCATTGTTCTCAATTAGAGACAATTGATGAAGAATGTGTTAACTTTTTCAGGTTGTCATGAGACAATGTCTGATTTCCTTTACCCTATGTTTGGAGTGTTGCATTTATTCGATTGTTTCTTATGTGATATGTGATTGTTTGATTTCGTTGTCTAACCTTAGTTTTGGATCCCAACCTGTTGGTGTTAAACCTCGTGGTTAGTTGTGTTGTTATGATTGCGATTAGTGTTATTTATCTTTTGATGTGAATGTTGCTCTTTCATGTGAAGTTATTTTATGATTTATATTTTACCTTAGTTTGTGAATTATTTGAGTGAAGTTAGATATTGAATCTATCATATTTATTATTATAATTTTTATTAATGTGTTTGAGGTGTGATATAATATTGTCCATAAGTGACATTTATTTATGTTATATTTTATTATGTTATTATTTTGAGGAATAATTATTTAATTATTGTTTATTATTATCATTATTTGGTATTTGATTATTGTTTATTGAGAATATTTGTTTTACTTTTGTTTAGATATAATTTTTGCATTATTAGTCTCTTGATTCATTTTATTAAAATGGTCACTAAATTTATGTTTTATTGAGTCTTTATGTGGTTTTAATGATTTAAAATGTTTCCTATGTGACAGTTTTAGGGGTGAGAGGTATTTTTATTTTATAAAATTATATTTTTTGAGTCCAGAACCCACCCTAATTACTCCATTATGAAAAGTGACGAAAATGGAAGTTGAAAGGGGGCTGGGAGGTGGTCTTTTGGGGGGAGAAGTGTTCTCTGTATTCTGGGAGGAGATAAAGGGTTTCCGTGCTGTTGGGTTATGAGATTTTTGGCATGCATGTTGGATTTGGATTGGGATTCTTTTTCGGGAGAGATTTTTTTCTATGCTTGCAAAGAGGAATGAGCAATGAGAAATTTGGGGCAATTTGAGGGTTTTGAAAGTTGAAAACTTTGGAGCTCAGCATCAAATTTCTGTCATTCCCAAGTGTTGGATCCAGGTTGGATTTTCAGATCTTGTGTTAAAATTTTCTTTCGTATGCATGAATGATTTGATTGATTTCTTTCTTTTGATTTTTGAAAATAAATATTGGATGGTTTTATTTCTGTGTGTGAATGAAACATTTATTCTACAATAAAAATCAATACATATTTGTTATTCTTAGTATTTACCAGAAAAAGGGTCTGATTGCGTTGCTCATAAATCTAAATTTACAAACTGGGTTGGTGAGATTTTTAAAGGGTTTTTTCATTTTGTTTTCGTTTAAATCCTGTCCAAACATCTCAGAAACCCAGATTGTAGTTTGGGAGATATGGTTGAAACATGGGACTGTTGTCAAGTTGCTCCTCTATGACTGCAAATATCTTTATTTCTCTCTGTAAAACAGTCAATAAAAGATTGAGATTTTAAATTTATAGGGGTTTGAAATAGCTTAAATTAATTTTAATATTCTTTTTTTTTTATATTTTATTTTGGATAAAATCTGGTTGTTAAGTTACTTATTTTGTCATTTGACTGTAATCGAGTATTACCGAAAATAGGGTTTTATAGAATCCGCCTGTTGTTTTGTATTTTATGACATTATTATTCATTTTTAGTCAATTTCTTCTGCGCTGCTGAGTAGTTGACGACTAAATCTGAAATGGGTATTTTACAGATTTTGATTTCAAGTTGATATGACTATTTTATGGTTGTTTTATTGTTAACAGATTTGACTGTTGTCAAGTGAGAATCAGTTTAGTTTTAAAAGTTGTATTTGAGGGTGTAATTATATTATTTGATCTGTATTGTGTTGTACCATTTTTATTTAATTATATTTATTATTATAAATCCCTTCATATTTGTGAGATCTTGCATTGAAATTTCTATATTTGTAAAGATCAATTATGTCAGGGATGTGCATTGTTGGTCTTGATTGTGAATTACTAAACTACAGTGTGTTATTATGTTATAATATTGTGAAATTGATTTAATATACGTTATTGTAGTGTTGTGGTTTAATGATAAGTTTTTTTAGTTTTCTATCCATTTGTGTTATATGTTTGGGTCTATAGAAGTACCTAGAAGTATTTGTGAAGTTATTGTAATTTTCGGTTGATTCTTATTTTGGTAGTTTTCTTGGGATGTTTAGTGTCAGCCACTTGTTATTTCTATTCTATTGTTTGCTTGTTTGTGGGGCCTAGTGTTGTCTCCTAGCACGGAGGGAGTGGGCCTCAGGGTTCCACATGGTAGGGTGGTATTTCTGAACCATCCATTGGGATTTAGGTGGTGCAATTCGTGCGCAACATGGAGAGTCTTTCTTTTCGCGTCATTCTATAGTGAAATTTATGTGCAGGTGATATTTTCATAAAAAAAATTATGTTTAATGTATCTTATACATATATACCTCTTAGATTAATGAAACGTGTTCATGGTAGCATTCTTGTATAGGAAAAGTAAGTGAATTGATACAATCTTGTTTATACACATTTTTACTATTGTTTAGTATGTAATAGAAAGGTTTGATATAGAAATGTTGTATTTATAATGCATGAGTTTAATTAAGTAGTAGATATGATATATCTTTATGTACTTATTTTATAACATTGATTAAGAATAGATTTGTATTGGCATAGTGTTAGATGTGGTTGAAAATAATTTCGATATGTTATCATATGTAATTTGATGTATGAGATTAATTTACATTCAAGTGTTAGTAAAATATGGTCATAGTATATCAAATATGTTATTTAGACTTAATTAGTGTAGGTGTATCTTAGTAGCGACGTTAGGGGACCATGGTGGATAGGTGTGCAAATGGGTTATGTTCAATATTATTTTTAGGTTATAATGTGATTATAATATCATGTTGATGTAATGATGTTATTCATATTAATTGGTTGAGTTGCATTAGTTAGTGTTACTTAAGTTTCTAAAAAAAAAAAAAATTGGCTTGGTGTTGATGGTCTTTTGTGTTAATCCACTTGGTCCCTTTAGCTGCATGCCATAACTAGTGGGACCCATCATTACACTATAAATTTTGAATGGCCGCATGAAATGAAGTAGGACAATCTATAAATCCTGTACACCCACCTAATTGTCACTTAATTAGATAATATTATGTATTCATTTCTATTTTTTATGTTTTTATTCTCTTAGACATTCCTTTTTTCCATTTCTTTGTTTGTATTGCAGTTAGTTCCCTCTGTCATTCACAATCTTTTAAAAGTCCTAATTCTGAATAATTGGTTGTTAAATTAAAGGCTTTAGTTTAGGTCTAAAAATCTCAATTTGTACCCTGTTACCTTTTAATAATTCAAAAATCTAAATATTTTTCTTTTCTTTCTTTTAGGTTCTTTCAATTCCAAACAATCCAAAATAAAACAAGAGTCAACATTAACTAATTTTATTATATATTTAATGTCGTAAAATTCATTTAAGTGGGAAATATTCAACTTTATCATATTATATATTAAACTTTATATATATATATATATATATATATATATATATATATATTGTGTGTGTGTGTGAAATGTGGAAAGTTAGTATCAACACAAACCTTAATGAAAAAAATTATATTAAAGATTCAAAGCAAAGAAGCTACTCCAATTTGCAATTTAACAAATCTTCCAAGAACGTCTCATTGTCCTCTATTCTTAATGATTCCTTTAACCCTTTGGACCTCACATTTATATGTGCAAAAAGGCTATTATAATGACACTTAAGAAACAAGATTAGTATTCAACATGCAAGCCAACTAAGCTCCTACATTAAACTATACGATGGAAAGGATAATGGATACTATGATGTTTATGATGAATGGACAAGCAGTGGTGGATACTATGGTAGTGATCTATATGATTCTATGTATGATTCTACATATGCTCAAATGAAAACTATTGAAAACTAAAATGATACTCCATATGCTCAAATGTTAAATATGAAAATGCTAATCTAAAATGCAACTATGATGCAAAGGATGACATAAAATGAAATTATGAAGCAAAGTATTAGTATAAGATTTAACTATGATGCAAAACATGATATAAAATGTAACTATAAGACTCCATAATCCTCCCAAGCTCAAATGAAATTATTGCATGATAACTCTATTCAAAAGTGGATGCAAAATACAATGCCAAAGGGTTGTATTTATAGCCTTTTCCAAGCATCTAGTGAGGTGGCAATGATCGATGATCTAGATTTGAACAAGAAGAATGAATGGTGGAGATTAAGAGAATCAAGATGTTATCCCCTTGACCAAAGACAACATTCAATTTGGATGGAAGAATATTTTGACCAATGGGCAACATGTCATTTGGATGGAAGACTCAAGTGTGAAGAAAATATTTTTAAAAGTGATTGAAGTGTGTGAGGAATAAGCCATGTGCTTTTAAAATTGGTTGAGGATAATTCTAATAAAAAATTAGAATTATTTAATTTCATGTGACCATGGTGAGGTGGCACAAAAATTTGTAGACATGTGCTTGAATTCCTAATTGAGATTAGTGAAGATTAATTAGATAAAAAGAGCTTATGGAAATTTGTTTATTTAATTAATTTAGAAGAATATGATTTTAGATTCGGAGAATTAGAAATGGGTGAACAATATAAATAAATTGAGAATTTATTTATACCTAGTCGATAATTAATTAAATAACTAGTATTTAATTAATTAAATGCCATGGCTATTTTTAGGTGTATACATTTTTCTCCTCTTTGAAGTAATGTGTTTACACATTGCTTCAAAGAAAAAATTGACACTGATGCCGAGAATTTTTTTTTTTGGTACCCCAGACACTGATTTTCAGGTGATGACAGATATATGCCCCCTTGGGAGATAAATTGGAGTTTCCAATTTTTAGGATTTTTTGGAATTTTTGAAAATTTTGATGTTTTGTTGATGATTTGATGATGATTTGCAATTTCTTATGATGCAAAAATGATTTATCTCCCAAAAAAGAATATTGAGCCTACTAGATTGATTAATTGATGCCTTATGTTGCCTCCTTGTGTTTGATGTTTGATGATCACATTCAATTGATTGATTTGATGATGTTGATGTGATAGTTGATGATTGACCTCATGATAGGTGAGGATAAATGATAGGATGATGATGATTGACCTCATGATAGGTGAGGGTCAATGATAGGATGTTGATGATTGTCCTCATGATAGGAAAGGATCAATGATAGATTGATGATTGACCTCATGATAGGCGAGGAGCAATGATAGTTTGATTGATGATTGACCTCATGATAGGCAAGGATCAATGATAGTTTGATTGATTGATGGACCTCATGATACGTGAGGTGCATTGATTGATGAACCTCATGATAGGAAAGGTTGGATCGATTGATGAACCTCATGATAGGCGAGGTTGGATTGATTGATAAACCTCATGATAGGCGAGGTTGAATTGATTGATGAACCTCATGATAGGTGAAAATAATTGATTGATGAACCTCATGATAGGAAAGGTTGAATTGATAAATTGATGCTCACGAGATTTGATCAAAGTCTCACCAGAGCTGATTAGATTGATAGGTTGATTAATTTTGACTGATTGATGGGTTGATTGATTGATAAGATTACTAAATTGTGATGTGTTATGATCATAGGAGGATTCCTACATCTCATTTAGGTGAATTCATATTTTATTGGGTGATGTGGTTTGAATTCTCTAATTGATATATCTCTCCATGTATCTCTCCATGTTTGGATATCATTGTACACTTGACATTATGATTTTGAAGTTATATGATATGCGAAAATGATTATGATTTGATCTATGTGTCTATATGATGTTTATATGTGATGATGATCATGATGATTATGATGGATGCATTTGATTTCTATTTTATGATTCTATGTGATGTTCTATATGATGATGATATGATATGTTATGGATGCAAATGATGATGCAACTGATGTGTTATGATTCTATGATGCTTTATGAATGATGTCCATATGATGTATGTGATGGATCCTATTATTCCAATGAAATGTGATGCATTTTATGTTTTTGTTCTTTTGTAATGCAAATAAGTGATGCAATGAATGAATGAATGTGTATATGAAATGATTGTGTGGTGATGCCTAATTATATGAGAAATGCAATGATGATATGATGTGATAATGCAATGATGGATGATTCTATATGTTTTATGGATTTATGCAAATGATGTTTTGTGCTATGTGAAAGGGATTTGATTATACAATAATGATATGTGATGAAATATGATATTCATATTGATTATGTATGGATGTAATGATAATGAGATATAATGATTATGTAAATCATGTTTTGTAATGATGAATTATGATTATGTGATGCAAATGATTATGTAATGCTTCTAAACTTCTAGGGTCTTAAGCTTAAATGAGTGAATCTATCCAACTTCCAAGAGTTGTGAGAAGGTTGTTGTTAGTTGATTCTTTGTTAAATTAATCTTCACAAAACCTGGCATATTTCCCAATTCTTTTGGAAATTTAAAGAGACTCACTCATTTAAGCTTAGTGAACCACTTTCTTAATGCCACTATATGAAATGATTTTTGATTATGTAAATGAGATGCAATGCACATATTTTTGTGTTTTCTGATGCAAATATTATGATGTGATGTATGGATGAATGAATGATGTTGTAATGTTTTCTACTGTATGCAAATGATGATGCAAGTGATATGAAACTAAATGGGAATGTTTTCTAATTGATGCAAAAGATAATACAAGTGATGTGTAACTATATGAAAATGATGTGTTTTTGGCCATGTCAAGTGTACTCAATCCCTTAATGCAAGAGATAACATCATTGTTGCAACTTTGAAAATCCCATAAATATAGATGCAAACTAACATGGATGCAATCTAATTTAACCGTGCAGATCTTGTATCCAAAAGTTGTCATTTGTCATAGTCGATTTAGTCATGCTTTCTATCATCATTGGGCCTTTAAAATGTTGAAAGTGAGTACAAACATTAATGGTATATTTAGACGATGATGAATTGAGTACTACTTCCATGATGTTTGATAGTGCAAGTTAACGTAAGCATTTAAGTACATAATTAAACTGAGATGACCTGAGTATTTCTTGCATAAATAGACAAGAGTTAATCCTTTTCCTATGAAAATTTGAAATGTCATTAGTGATACTTTGTAGCACACATCTCATGAAAATTTGTACAGTAATAATGATCAACTCACATACAACAAACAAAGAAAAATCATACTCTTTCCTAGCTCATCTAGTTTGATACATCATCGAGGGGCTCTAGAGATATGATTAAAAAAATCCAAGTACAAAATTTGAACATTTGTGTCTAACATGATAAACCCATGATTTAGAAAAAACATCATCCATTTGAAGTTCATTTTTTGTTTGATTGATTTGGTTGTTTGATTTGGATGGTTGATGTGTTCATGTCTGTGTGATCGATGTTCAATGTTGAGTTGTGCTATGATCATTTTTTTGGGTTGTTTTGTACTACTATTGTTTGTCTGTTGGTTCAAGCTGAAATTTTATTTGCCCCCAGTGAGTTCAGGATTTTTCCCCCAGTCTAGGGTGAGACACGACTACAATGCCATGATATGTGCATGGATCTTTCTAATGATAGGTAGATGAATGGCAAAAGGAAAAATGGTGAAAGCGAATGGTCAACATGCTCAAATAGATGGAAAAGATAACCTATCACAAATAACGCCTATTGCCAAGTTTTCACTACTTGTTTTTATTGCACTTTTTTTCTTTAGATTTTTATGATTTTTTTTAATTTTTTTTATTTTCCACCTTTTTCATATTTTTTTGTATTTTTCTCTTTTTTTGTATTTTTGATCTTTTTTTCTTTTTTTTGTTGTTACCAAGATGCCTGTTTGCCAAGTTTTCATTAGGGCAACCATTTTTTCAGGACTTTTTTGATGTTTTTGGTATTTTTCTAGGACTTTTTCTGCTGAAATGATATGATATGACTATTTGAAGGAACAAAATGGCCCACAATAGAGATAATGCAACCATGGATAAATGATAGATCAAACTAAAATATTCATTGCAAAACATGTCACACAAGAAACATATCTCTTGTCAAAAGATGATAATGGTTGATTGATTAGGATGTTAGGAATGATTGATTCCATAAGGCATGATAATGATAAGTACTTAGGATCACTAACTTCCTCTAAGTATGATAAGATTGATGATTTTTGATGATTGATTGACAAAAGATATTAGGATTGGATAATGTTTTACAACTAGGCTCAAATATGATTTGCATGATAAGATTCAAGGTTGCAAAGGGATATGATGACATGGATTTTGATAAGCTAGGAGATACATGGCATGGAAGAAAATGAGGATAAAGATAATGAATGGGATGATCAAGATCAACTAGATGAGATATGGACACAAGGACCAAGTACTTTTCCCCTATTCCTCATCAAGGCCAAGGATGAGAAGAAAGGATGTATTTAGAAAGAATGATGGGATATGGATAAGGCAAAGGATATGGTACAAAAGATATGGGTAGAGCGTATAGGATAAGATATATGATGTTCAAGAAGATTCTTAACCTTGTCGAGATCAAAGGTGGGAAATGTGGAGGATAATATATGCATGATAGGAAGATAGAAGGACTTAAGCATCAAGTTTCACGACCAAATATCCGTAAACCATGGCAATGGGGATTAGGCTCATAAATGTTGGCCTATTAAAGGTATGATGGAAGAACTAAAAAATTATCCAAAGGTTTGGATTAAAGGAGAAAAATGGGGGATGAATGTTGGTTAATGTATAGGAGGTGGGAAGGCTTGCTGATGGATAGATCGAAAGGATTACAAGGTCAACATTGGCACACACCTTGAAGGGTGTTGGAGTGATGGAGGATTGGAGGAAGCTTTTGGATTAGAAAATTTGGATGCCAATTTAGATTTTATTGCTTCTATGAGACTTTTTAGAATCCACACGACTTTTGAATTTGATTTTTGCTTCTATGAGACTTTTTGGAATCCACATGACCTTTGACTTTGAAAATTTCCTTTTTTATTTGATGGGCCTTTGTGGCATTTTTTATTTTTCCTTTGATTTTGGATCAAATTTTCTTTTATTTTTGCATGCCTCTTTGAGGAGACATGTTGATCCTTTGACACATGTGGATTTTGATATGGAAGCTTTTGACATTTGGCACCCAAATTGCTTTCAAGAGCAATGGGAGGGGTGGATTGAGATGAATGGTATGGAGGTATTATGGATGAGTGAGTGTAGGTAGAATTTTGAAAGGGCATCAAGGATGTGTGCATTTTTTGTTCTTGAGGAATAAGATATGGAGCTAGGATAGAGGGAAGGTTTGATGGACTAGGATGAGGACCTAGGATAGATGGAAGGTTTGGTGGATTAGGATGAGGACCTAAGATAGATGGTAGGTTTGATGGACTAGGACACTTAGGTGTATAACCAAGGCCATGGTAATATGGTTTTTCTTCAGAAAAAAGGGGTTCTAGGATACCTTGTTCATGAAGGCCTAATCCTTTTCCTTTGTAATTCATACTTTGACACATTCATTTACTAATGGGATATGCATTGTTTGTGAAACAAGACACAAGTCCATTTTTGGGAGGATATGATATGGATGAAAGGATGGGTGTTGGAAGTAAACTGGAGTGAATGAAGGTGGAGGATCCCAATTTGTAGGTGTGTGGCTCATGAATAACTTGAATAAGTGTGATAGGATCTTGACATGGGGATGATGGGGTACTTTGATTTTGACTTGGAAAAGGATCACAAGGTGTAGGAGATGGAGTAGCTTGCTATTTATTAGGTATGGAATCATCATGAATTGGTATGAAAGACATATCTTGATCTTGATGAGGATGAACATGCTCATGAAATTAAGGGATATCCTCGGATGGAAGCATATCTTGATCTTGATGAGGAAGGGAATCATGAGATTTTGTAGAAAGAATATCTTGATCATTGGGTGATAAGACATCATTAGATAGGATGGAAGAATTATCATTCACCTTGGATGCAACAAAGTCTTGAGATAAATTGGATTCATTAGATGGGGTGGAAGAAGAACTCTGAAGGATACTTTTCTCTTGAGATGGAAGGGAGTCATCATGAATGAAAAGTGAAAGGAGGGGATCATCATATAATTATTGAGAAATTCAGTCTTGGTCAAATATTGGAATCATTGGATGAAGTGGAAATAATGCTTTGATCTTGATGTGTAGAGGAGTCTATGTTATCATGTTTTGGATTGAGAGATTGACATGAATCATTAGATGCAGAAGGTATGATAGATGAAGGTGGTTGGATAGAATCATTAACTTGGGTGAAAGAATCTAGAGGTTTATTTTGGCTTATGGGAGATGAAGATAGATGCATGACATGGTAAGATTGTTCAATATCCGTTGTGTTTGAAGACTTTTATTTAGGTTTCTTATTTAACCTTTTCAATAATTCAAAGAAATTGAACTTGGATGATGTAGTTGTTCCAGTGGAGAAGGTGTCATGTTTGTATTTCTATTATAGGAATAAGAAAAAATGTCTAGAAACAAATATCTCTCTGTGGTTGTTTCCCTTTGAATATCCTAGATTTTTTGTTGGAGGTTTTTCATTTGATGAGCTAAAGCATTCAATTGATCCTCATCTATTTCAGCCATGGTGATTTGAGTTTCAATTTCATGTTCTTTGAGTGTATGCTGTTTGGGGTCTTGTTAAAATCGGCATACAAGTGTTATAGTTTTCACTAAACTTTTGATCTTCAATTTGGGAGTGCCAATGGTTTACCTAAATTCAAATAGAATGAAAAATTATATGGATGCAAACTAGGGTGAATCTAATTAAGCAAGCTTTGTTTCATGATGAAAGGATGATAGATCCTAATAAGGAAACTAAGCTTGAAAATCATAGATGTTTTGAATGATTTTTGGAACTTTAGGATGTTAGATCTTGGTATAGCTAGACATGTTCACTTGTTAGACCTATTTGGCAAGTTTAGACTGCTAGCGAAACTGAGGAATGACTTCACACTACTGATGATTCCTATAATGAGACTAACTGCCAGACAGGAGATGAACTTAGGTCATTGGTTTTTTGGTCTGCAAAATGCACCAAAATAAAGACAAAAAGTGCCAAAGAAAGTGCAAAATGTGCCACAAAAAGTGCAAAATGCACCACAAAAAGTGCAAAATGTGCCACAGAATGTGCAAAATGTGCCAGAACGGGTACAAGATCTTATCTACAGGACTTGCAAGATGCGCTAGAACATTTTACAAGGATTTGTAAGTAGGTTTTAACTCTAGTAACTTGGACAATATGTGTGAATATAGGTGCAAGATGCACCAGAAGGCAACCAATATGCGCTAGAAGGTCTACAAGATGCTCCAAACTGGAAAAATAACACTATTTCTTGGAATTTTGTTTAATTTTTTAGATTTTCTAGTTGAAGACTTGGTTGTTTCAATGGATGTAATTTTGAATCAGGGTTTTCACTTTCGACATGTGATGTTTGTTTTGAATTTTTTTTTGAAAGAACTTTGATAAAGACATATCAGGCAATGTACACTCCTAAGGCTGTGAAAGAATGTATTCTTTTGGATTCCACATGGACTTTACCCTAACCACACTTATTATTAGTGGATGATTAGATGCTTGACCCCATTGGCTCCCCTTCGTGACACTCACTTCTATGGGACAACCAAGTATCAATACCCATGAATCTCCCATGGCATATTTCTCATCTCTACTAAAAACTGCAAGAATGTGGATGCCTTCACAATGACCATTGTTGCACCAAAGAATAGATAAAGGTTTTTGGCCAAACTATAACAAGGGTTCTATTATGTACATTTCATTCATGGGGGATAATCCATGCAACAAGAGACCATTGCTACCCTTCTCATCGCAACTATCCTCGTGATACTTTGCTTTGTTCAAGAACCCACATTTATATCCCAATTGGAAGTCACTCGGCTTTAACGTGTTACTGATTGGGTCATTCCCTTGGGTGATTAATTTTTCCCACAAGGAAAGCCCTCTAAGATAAAAAAGCAAGCAAGTATACCTGTAGTTCGATCAATCTTTACTCCACATGAATAAAGAGAGAACACATGCTATATACTCCACTCACACTCGTAGATAAACATGAATGGGTCTGACTTTTTGGTCACCCAGTTAAGGGGAGAGCATATGCCTACCATCCATCAAGCAAAAAAGACATGGTGTTCATTAAACTTTTAATTAAGCTATGTTCCTAACTTAACCAAAAGGAAACAAGTAAATCACTTCCAGCCCCTGCAAGATTTCAGTAGTTTATGTTTGAGTCTTTGACAGTGAATCTGAGAAACTTGCAAAACAACAACACAGAGTATTAGCCTTTAGATTTAGTGAAAAATAGGGAAACTACAAAATGTGCCGAAACAGAGACAAAAAGCAGCAATCTAGAAGCAAAATGTGCCAAAACTCATGCAAGAAGCACCAAAACTCATGCAATAAGTGCTAAAATTCATGTAAGAAGTGCTAAAACTCAAAAACCATGTTTTGGAACCCTAGTGAACTTTTTTGGAAACTTGCAAGAAGCGCCAAAACTCATGTAAGAAGCACCAAAACTCATGCAAGAAGCACCAAAATAGGTACAATATGAGATAGAAAAGGTGCAATATGTGCCAAAATTGGTGCAAGATGTGTTAGAACGAGTGCAAGATGTGCCAGAAGTCTCACGTTTGAACCTATGAACATAAATTTTCAGCATGTTAAAAAAAATGGGGCAAAGCCCCATGGTGGGTGCCATTTTGTCTGTATGTGAAATGTGGAAAGTTAGGATCAACACAAACCTTAATGAAAAAAATTATATTAAAGATTCAAATAAAAGAAGCTACTCTAATTTGCAATTTAACAAATCTTACAAGAACGTCTCATTGTCCTCTATTCTTAAATATTCCTTTAACCCTTTGGCCCTGAAATTTCTATGTGCACAAAGGCTATTAGAATGACACTTAAGAAACAAGATTAGTATTCAACATGCATGCCAACTAAGCTCCTACATGAAACTATACAATGGATAGGATAATGGATACTATGATGTTTATGATGAATGGAAAAGCGGTGGTGGATACTATGGTAGTGATCTGCATGATTCTATGTATGATTCTACATATGCTCAAATGCAAACTATTGAAAACTAAAATGATACTCCATATGCTCAAATGTTAACTATGAAAATGCTAATCTAAAATGCAACTATGATGTAAAGGATGGCATAAAATGAAACTATGAAGCAAAGTGTTAGTATAAGATTTAACTATGATGCAAAACATGATATAAAATGTAACTATAAGACTCCATAATGCTCCCAAGCTCAAATGATATTCCTGCATGATAACTCTATTCAAAAGTGGAAGCAAAATACAATGCCAAAGGGTTGTATTTATAGCCTTTTCCAAGCATCTGGTGAGGTGACAACGATCGACGGTCTAGATTTGAACAAGAAGAATGAATGGTGGAGATGAAGAGAATCAAGATGATATCCCCTTGACCAAAGACAACATAGCATTTGGATGGAAGAATCTCTTGACCAATGGGCAACATGTCATTTGGATGGAAGACTCAAGTGTGGGAAGAAAATACCATGTGTTTTAAAATTGATTGAAGTGTGTGAGGAATAAACCATGTGCTTTTAAAATTGGTTGAAGATAATTCTAATTAACAATTAGAATTATTTAATTTCATGTGACCTTGGTGAGGTGACACAAAAATTTGTAGACATGTGCTTGAATTCCTAATTGAGATTAGTGAAGATTAATTAAACAAAACAAGCTTATGGAAATTTGTTTCTTTAATTAATTTAGATGAATATGAGTTTAGATTTGGAGAATTAGAAAAGGGTGAACAATATAAATAAATTGAGAATTTATTTATACATTGTTGAATATTAATTAAATAACTAGTATTTAATCAATTAAATGCCATGACCGTTTTTAGGTGTATACACACACACACATATATAATCAGTATTAATGAAAAAAATACATTAAATAAAATAACCTTATATTTTTGTAAATATATTAAATAAAATAACCTTATATTCAATTAAAAAAATCAAGTTAAAGTGTACATCAAACTCAATCTTAATAATACATAATTATGTGTTTCTATTACGTAAATAGTTAGTCTCTTCGTGTAATAAAAAATATTCATAAACTAGTCAGTCTATTACCCTACACCATAAACCGACGTCTTAAAGGGTCCTAATATGACATTTCTTAAGGGGATCAAAGAAGTTCTCAAAATTTGGTCAAGTTTCCCATGGCAACCAAATTTAACAATATAATAAGCTTGTGCAAGATTATAATATGAATGAGATTTCATGAGAGGTTGGTCAGTCAAAACAAGAGCTATCTCAATCAATTGTTCCACAAGAAAATGTTGTTCACTAACTTGCAAGTTCATTATTCCAAGGGTCACCCAAACTTCACCATAAGTTCCCTTTAAACCCTAAACCGTTAGTGAAATTTGGTTTCCTTGGGGAACTCCACCAAATTTTATTTACTTAAGCCATGTCATTTTGTCCTAGGGCCTTACTACATAGGTCACCTTAAGCCATGCTATCACCCTAAACCATAAACCGATGTCTTAAGGGGTCCAAATATGAAATTTCTTAAGGGGATCAAAGAAGTTGTCAAAATTTGTTGAAGTTTCCCAAGGAAACCAAATTTAACAATAATAAGATCGTGCAAGATTATAATATGAATGAGATTTCATGAGAGGTTGGTCAGAAAAAACAAGAGAGCTATCTCAACCAACTGTTCCACAAGAAAATGTTTTTCTCTAACTTGCAAGTCCATTATTCCAAGGGCCACCAAAACTTCACCCTAAGTTCCCTAAACCCTAAACCCTAAACCCTAAAGCATTCATTTTGTCCTAGGACCTTAAAATGAAATTTGGTTTCCTTGGGAAACTCCATCAAATTTAATTCCCTTAAGCAATGTCTTTTTGTCCTAAGACCTTACTACATAGATCCCCTTAAGCCATCCTATTACCCTAAACCTTAAACTCTAAACTCTAAACCATCATTTTGACGTAGGACCTTAATGAAATTTGGTTTCTTTAGGAAACTTCACAAAATTTTATTCACTTAAGCAATGTCATTTTGTCCTAGGACCTTACTACATAGATCCCCTTAAGCCATCCTATTACATTAAACCCTAAATCCTAAACTCTAAAGTGTAACCCTAAATCATTCATAAATTGTCCTATATTAATAGTTAATTGTTTTTCATTCAAGTAACATGCCTTAGACATATAAATGAGGCTTACACATTTTATCATTTGTATTCAATTAGGCCATTTATATTCAATGGTTTAAGGGTATTTACTAAACATGTATCTTACATTTTTGAAATTACAAATGTAATGTAGGTTCACTTATATCTTAGAGATCACATGTATCGATTCAATAATATCCGTAATCCACCTCCATGCCTTCCATATCCACCACTTTCACCTCCACCTCCAGCCATTCCACCTTAGAACCCCATATACCTCCACCACCTGAAACCGATGGTGCAAGCTTGCAAGCACGAATCAATGTCGATGTTAGAACCATTCAGAATCAAATCAACATTATTTGAAAAATGAAGAATGTATCCCACCACCTTTGAGGATGATTACATCTAGGATGTGAAATGTTGTTGATGTTGTCAGGGCTATGGATGGGATGTTAGATGAGCATCGACGATGGCTAGAGGAGAGGATAACTTCCAATTCTAAAAAGGAAAATACAAAGAAATGAAGAGATGCAGTAGAGAGCCGCACAACTTTATAATTTAATACAATGATCTTATAGTTATGAATTTATGAATTTGGTTCAATGAATTTTTGTGTGATGAATTTATGAATTTGGTTGGATGGATATTTTTAGTGAAAAATTTATGATTTTGGTTGGATGGATATTTTTAGCATGATGAATTTATGAATTTGATTGAATTTATGAACTTATATTGATGAATTTATAATAGTATATATTTTATGACTAGATCTACTAGATCATGATTTCTCCTATTGGAAAAATATAATATATATATATCTATGTATGTATGTATGTATGTATGTATGTATGCGTTAGACATAAATGATATTTTTGTGAATGCTTCAAGTTAATTTTTTAGTATATACATGTATTAAAATTACATAGTTCTAAATCTTTAAATTTGAAATTTGTATGTACACATAGTTTAGTTGAATGATGTACGCATGCATTATGCATCGTATTTTTTATTTTAAATGTATGTATATGTTAAATTTTGATACTTGTATGCACATGCTCAAGTTCAATCAATGCATGTATGTTTATATATATGTATGCACATCCTATTTAAACAAATTTGCATGTACGTTTCAAATTTAACTATTTCTTGTAATTTTTTAAGTTTGTATGTTAGTTTTGTATAATTTAATGTAGGTGAACACTTATATATCTATATCATGGATCAATTTGAAATTGATGATATCTTCAATCCAACACCTCAACAACCTCCACCTCCTCCCCCTCCACCTTATATCCCACCTCCAACACTCGCTAGATCAGACGAGGCTCGCTTGTGAGCACATATAAAAGAACAAGTGGAATCCATTCAAAACCAAATAAATGCTATGCAAAATGAAGCATTGACTACACCACATCTGAGATGTTTTGTATCTGCAATGCAAAATGTTGTTGATGCCATTAGGACAATCGATTCTGACTTAGATAGGCATCAACAGGATAGAGAGGAGATGAGATGATTTTATGTAGATGGTCTCTCATATAAACAAATTTTAGACCTAAAACTAACAAAATCCCATCTAGCTCCTTATTTTATCAACCCTAATACTCAACAACCCATTCCTGCAAATAAATCTAGAATATCCATGAGGTCGTGAATACATCCACAGATGAGTGCACATTTTTGGGATCAATGGTATATGGTATTTGATAGTCCACCACATGCTAATCTAGAGGTCCCATTATATTTTTTGAGAAAAATATATGTAGAGTTTTTTATGGGGAAAAATCCCAATTAAAATTTGATTTTAAATCATTTTAGGGTGTTGCTGGTGGCATGCCACAATAGAGGTTAGGGGAAAGGGTTGATCCTCAAACACCCCGTGCATGTACAACCCCTTGTTTCTCCTCTTAGTCCTACCATTCCTGCACCTGTGCATCAACATGAGGTGGTATCGACATTAATACCCCTCAATATGCTCATAGGAGACCTTGATCAACATGCTTTTGTGATAGCAGGTAAGGAGCATACAAAACACAATGATGGAGGAGCATTTTATGGAGTTGGTCCTAGTACCACTCCACAAGTTTCGAAACCACTTGTATGTACTAGTTGCCATTAGTTATTCTATGGACCTGATTAGGCCACAACCAATTAAGTTGGACGTGGAGATTCTAGTGGATCATCTAGTCACCTCAGTTTATTTATAGAATTTGTTACTATAGACCATCACCCTGAGGATAGCGTGACACAGGTATAAATATGCATAAAAAAAATTACAATGCATTTTAACAATCAAACTATTTGGTGTATAGATGACACTAATGATGCGACAATCATTTGTACCATGAGTACATATGTCGAGACCAGTCCTAGTCGACAATCCTTATGGGGTATTTTGATTTCAATTTTTTAAATTATATATGAAATAATTTTTAGCTTGAATTTTAAATTTATAATTCAATCATGAACATATGTTTTAAATATTTATGTTGGTTCAAGGGAGTGAATCGACTTCCATGTCAATTCCACCCGTGGGGTTGTCGAGCGCTCCTCCACTGTCGAGCATCATAGATTAGGGGAAAGTACATTTATATTGTAAATTGTTTAACTTCCATTACTATATAGTTACAATTATGAAATTTGAATTCACTATTTATCAAATGTGGATGTACACTTGCAAATATTATTAGCATTAAATTCCTATATGTATGTCTAGGTTGATATGACAATGAGAATGGGCATCAGACAAAAATTAGATGTTGCCGCTACTCATGAGGCCTCTGAACTTTAGGTTGTTTAAAAAAATTTATACATAAAATGTGCAAACTTGAATATATATATATATTGACCTAATTCAAGTATACATGCTTTAAATTTGATCTTGTAGGAATTTTTTAGTGCAAATTTCTGCCATGACTCAGTCATAGTTACACCTCTAGGAGGACATGCAGAGCAAGCTCTAGATATCATAGTAATTTAATTTTTTTATTATATTTAAAGTAAATTAAAAATTATACATTGTGAATAACTTTAATTAAATTTAAAATTGAATATATATATATATATATATATGAGCTCATACATGTTAAATTATTTTTCTTTCATAGCATGAGACACATCTTGTAGTTGAGAATGTACAAACAGGTCTTGGAGTAGTGGGAACACAACCTCCTATGGTACAATTTAAATATGATAAATTATAAATTAAATTGAATTAAATCATTTTTAATTGTAGACTTGCATCTAATTTCAACTTTCTTTGTCTTGTATATGTAGATTGATTCAAAGAATTTAGAGGTTGGTCTAGGTACACCAGAGCATCTAGATCCAAATATGATGGTAATTTAATTTTATGACATGAATTATAAATTAAAAATTCATTAAATCATTTTTCATCCTCTTACATTTGATTTCATCTTTCTCTTGTATAAAGTGTTTCAGGTCATCCGCGTAGTCCACACTATGTGAAGAGGTCTATTGATTATAGAGATGATACATGACCTAAACATGATTTTATGGGTTATATTTGATTATTTCATGGACTACATAATTTGGTTTCTCATGTACTCTATTGGACTTTATCTAATGGGTCAAGTACTTTGTTGGACTTTATTTCATGCACTTAATATATTGTAAATAATGGACTTTATTATTGTTCAATTTTAATTTACACATGTACACATGCATTTTATGTTCATAGTCAAGACATTTAATATATGACATTAATGTGAAATTAAATATAAATATGAAATTAAAGTTGAAATTAGTGACATTTTAATATTTGTACTTTACAAGTTTAGTGATCCATACATGATATACATGATATGTACATTCAATAATTAGTGATAATTATTCAATGAACTTATTCAATTCAAGTCCTAATAGGATGTCTTAAGGGGTCCTAATACATAGGTTAGATCTAATAAAATAAGAAAATAAATCATAATCTACAAACAAAAGCAATCCGTTTATATACCACAAAGGATGAAATTTTAAGAAATAAACAATACCATACAAGATTAGAGAACAAAAGAATTAATAAATTCTAGATAAAATAAGCATAAATACCAATCAAAATGCAATGAGTTTTTCCAAAAAAATTGTTATATAAGTATACACCATATTTCCTAGTTCTTTTACAACATTAAATTAAAGAACTTAATTATCCAAGAATAGGCTAAAGTTTTGAAATTAAATCATCTAGTCCCATATTTACAAGTCATGAAAACTGCTAGAGAAAACTTAAGAACATAAAAATCCTCTTGACCTCATGTTCCACAAAAAAACTAATTTATAAGCTATCAAAACAAATAATAGCATCCAACATGTCTTCAGGGGATGTCTTAAGGGGACGTCTTAAGGGTACCTAATACAACATCTTAAGGGGATCAAAGAAGAGTATAATTAAGTATAAATATTAAGTGATATAAACAAGTATTTTAATTCAATACCTTATCGAGAGAATTAGGGCCATACTATAAAATGTTGATACTCTATTAAACATAATGCCTAGGTTAAAAATAGTTTCAAAGTCCCTACTTAAATATAGTTACCCTAGTACTCTTATTTTATCCATGAAAGAGAGTGGAATGAAACATGTATAATGGTGAAAGAGTCCTCTAAAAAATCATAAAAGTTTGGACATGTTATGGTTTCTCAATAGCTATTGATCCCCTCACAACCCTTAGTTTCTCATGATGAAAGTAAAGGATTTGATGAATTTATTCCTACTAGGGATGAGATTATGAATGTTTTACACCATCTTTGGATAATTGAGGCCATTACTCTCTCAAATACTACTTTATTGGGATATTTTGAGGGATATGAGATAGTTAAATATGTAATGGGCATAATATGTGAGATACTCACCTCTAATGATAAATTTCCAAGGTAAAAAAAATTAAGAATTTTATTGTCAAACTAAAAACACATCCTAGCAAGGATCTAGTAACAAAAAGAGAATTGACTAAATTTATGGGATACAATCTTGGCTTAGCTAAAGGTGTCTATTCTTTATGTGAATATAGAATATATATCTCTTGAAAAAGCTAGTAAATTAGTGAAATAGAGTGGATGCTTGTTACTTCTAATTTGGGATCTGGCCTCTATTATTACTTTTAATACTCTAAGAAGAAGTTGTGAAGCCAAAGATGTGCTCAAAGAACTTAGCAAGAAAGGGACATGATGAACAAATTTTAAATGTTGATTGATTTTGGTATTGTTGAAATAATAGATCCAAATGGAGAAAAGAAGGCACTTTGGGTTTAGAAGGACAATTTGAAATTTAGGTGCATACTTTGGTTAACCCTTTTCTATTAGAGGATAAATTTGATTTGATTTTTATTAAGTATAATATTTAGGATATGTGCTAATACGACACATCTTCAGGGGATGTCTTAAGGGGTCCTATTAAAAGTCCTCTTGACCTCATGTTCCACAAAAAACACTAATTTATAAGATGTCAAAACAAATAATATAATCTAACATGTCATAAGGGGATGTCTTAAGGGGCCCTAATAGGACGTCTTAAGGGGATGAAATACTTCAAAGTACATGTCTTGAATATTTAATCACAATTGATATAATTGATTTAAAAATAATTTATACATGATACTTAGTGATTTAACAATAATTGTGTAAGTATGTATGTACATATATGTCATCTCAAAATAATGTTTACAAAATTTGGGCTAAGCCATCTCAAGAGCCTCTCAAAGTTTTGCTTAGAATGTAGTAGGTATTCATGCCACCTAATATAAAAATGGTACAAGCAATATAAATAAAATCATCAAAACATACATATTTTAAAATTTATATAAAATTATCCATATGTACACAACTCAAGTACCTATATTTAAAAGTATTCCACACATGTGTGTAAGTTGAATCTGCATCCTCTCATTTTTGTTTCAACGTATGAGATAAATGTGATGATGGCTTAAGCATACAAAAAAGGATAATAAATCAATTTTAACTATTAATGTACAAGCAATATCAATATATAATCAAAACATGTATTTCAATATAATTTAACTTTAATAATTACTTTTTTTACCAAGTATTCCATTTTTTGATGGTCCACTGAATTATAATATTGTGATTGAATTTCCACATAGGGACCTAGAGTATAGTTTTCTGCAAAATCAACCATTGATAGTATACTACCAACTAAAAATGTAATTCTACATGCGCGAAATTGACCATCAATCCATCGAGCATGTTGAGAGTGCATAACATATTTTGGTACAATATTATTCTTAAATTCTAATATGAATGCATGTACACTAACTTTTTTTTCTGTAACTAAATCACAACGCTTTCCAATTTTTTCATATTTTAGAGAATAGTTAACATTCTTAAATCTTTTAACATTAACTAATTGGTTTCTAAAATCATTATCAACAATTTCATGCATGCAAACTCTAAAGAATGAAAGAGTTCCACAACTAGTGCATTGTCCAAAAGTACAAAGAACTTAAATAAAATATTTTTCTATTAGATATTTCACAAAAAAAACTTGATATAAATTCCCTTATTGTTTTAGGTGGCATATTAATACCACATTTCTGCATAATCATGTTATCATGCAAAGTACAATGTATATATAAAAAATATCATAAAAATAAGAAAATTGAACTTGTGTTTTCCAAAAACAATCTATATTTGTTGCTTATTCATTTTTACATACCATGGTTTACTTTTTTCAAAAAACCTTTGACTTATTTTAATATTACCAGGTAACACTAAATCACCATAAAATTTTCTATAAAATTCAGTTTGTGTTGTATCTAATAGGTTTTTTGGATGAGGATTGTGAACTTTGGACCCCACCCTTAGTTTTAAAACATCTCTAGCATTAGATGATACCCTAGTATTATCATGCCAATATTTTTCAATCAAAGATTTAATTTCAATATTCAATTTCATATTAGACCTTGGGAGTCAACCACTAAAACTCCAACGCTGGTTTATAGGATCATTTTCTATACTTTCTCTTCTTTTTGTTGCTCTTAGCAATGTTTTAGGATGTATTTTTAAAACTTCACTAATATTGCTTATGATTCTTTTATTCAAAGTTGCTTTATTAACTATAGCAATTGTTATAGCTCTTCTTACTGCATTGTTATCTCTAGATATAATATTCTTTTCAATAGATTGAATGGCACTAGCAATAGTAGACATAACATGTTTTACTGATTGATCTTTTCTTCTTTGTTTAACATAAATTCCTAACTGTGTCATTACTTTGGTCATTTTTTGCATTCTCATTAATTGCATCATTAGTTGAAATTAAAATGATATTTTTTTATGATAAAAAAAATAATTATATAATCTATTAGCATGTGTTCTTATTTGTCTCCAAGAAATCTTACCAGGAAGATTATCCAAAACATCACTTTCAATTTTAAAAAATATATATTCATTTTCAACATCACTCCCACCAAATTCATTTTCATTTTCAGTTCTTCAAAACTATTTTCATTTTCTTCTTCATTTTCATTTTCATTCTCATTCTCATCTTCATTTTCATTTTCATCTTCATTTTCATTTTCATCTTCATCTTCATCTTCATCTTCATTTTCATTTTCATTTTCATTTTCAATTAAAGGATTTTCATTTTCATTTTCAATTTCAATAAAATTATTTTTCATTTTCATTTTCAACAACAATTTGACTCAAATCTTGAACTCTACAAATAATATCAATGTCAACATTGCGATATACAACATTTTCAAAATCTCTAATAAACACCATTTCCATGAGGATCAAAGGTGGATTTGAAGATGTACCTAGACTTGTGCCTATTGAAACATTCTCCATGGTAATGGAAGGGATATTTGAAGAAATACTATGAGTATTTTGTATATTCGTATTAGTTTCCATATTCACCTCTTGCAAGTTTGCATCGTCTACATCCATGGTCTCCTTAATGTTTTTATCTTCAATAGTTGTGGAATTGGATGCTTCACCATCATTAATTGATTGAATTTTCATTCTTCTATCTCTTTTTCTTTGTTTCTCCTTCTATCTCTTTGGTTGAATTTCTTCAGGGGTCAATACGTTCCTATCTTTCCTCTTATTCTAACAATGTGATCCCATGATTGAAATATTTTGAAGTATACACAAATGAATGTCAAAAACTTGAGTCTTTCTTGTTTTTTCCTCCTTCAAACAAGTATAAATTGTTCACATAATTCCTCTTCCTCCTTCAAACAAGTAGCAATTGAACAAATTTCCTCTTCCTCCTTCAAACAAGTAGCAATTGAACAAAAAATCCTCTTCCTCCTTCAAACAAGTATCAATTAAACAAAATTCCGCTTCCTCCTTCAAAAAAGTAGCAATTGCACAAAATTTATCTTCTCCTTCAAACAAGTGGGTATGTGCAGGATCATGATGGAAAAAACAGGCCCTTATCTGGCGATAAAATTCAAAAAAATTAGAGTTAGACAACTTGACATAAAAATTTGAATAAGTTATCTATATTATTTCAAAAAATGTAAGAATAGAATCTATAACAAATTGAATGTAGTTTCTAAACTACTAGGTTTATTTGTTTAAAAAAATCTATTTGGTGAAAATCTAAAATTTTAATGCAGTAGTACTTAAATTTCAAGGAAAAAATAAGTAGGTGTTTGTCTAACCACCATAACCACAAAAAAATGATAATATTTTTTTATAAGATTTTAGATATAAGTAGAGAACTTATGTCCCGATGTGATGCATTTTTTTTTGTAATTTTTTTAGAAGTAAATAATTAATTATGAATTTTTTATTACAAATTTTAAAAAATATAAAAAACTTGTATGTCTGACCACCTTAACTTGGTCAAAACTTCATGATTTTTATTTTTTTTAATCCTATAGTATGTGAAGCATAGAATGTGATGCAAGTTTCAGATTAAAAAAATGTGATACCATTTGAAAGCTATAGATGTTTTTCAATCAACCTATCAATTAAGACTTTAGTTGTAATTCAAATAGAAAATGAATAATAATTATTTATTAACTTCAAAGTAAAACATAATTTATATTGGTTGAAAGTTGAGAATCTCCTTTAAAAACCCTTTTCATTTCATCAATTTTGGGTAAAAAAAGGTTGTTAGCTACATACCCTACACATACCCATCATAATCCTGCATATACCCAAGTAGCTCAATTAAAAAAATTCTCATCCTCCTTTGAAAACAAATAGGAATTCAATAAAATTTCTCTTCCTCCTTCAAAGAAATAAAAAATAAATAAAATTCCTCTTCCTCCTTTGAAAATAAATGGCAATTCAACAAAATTTATTTTACGCCTTCAAACAAGTAGCAATTAAATAAAATTCTTCTTCCTCCATTGAAAACATGTAGCAATTCAACAAAATTCTTTTGTAACAGCATCCCAATGATGCCACCTTTCAAAATTGAAAAGAATCCCAACTTGAAGAGCTTCAACAAGACAAAAGGTGATAGAAAATAGGGAATATGTCATAATCGGCCATACAGAATAATTCTTAGACCCAAGATACCCCTTTTTGACAATAAAATTAAAAATAACGGTACTAACAAACAAATCGGGATCCTCTTTAAGAAACATGATCCCGTTTAATAAACGAGATCTCAAATTATATAAATCAGGATCTTGTTTTTTAAACGGGATCCACTATTAAACAGGATCCTATTTATTAAGTAGGATCTCAAATTATATAAATCAGGATCTTGTTTTTTAAACGGGATCCACTATTAAACATGATCCTATTTATTAAGTGGGATCCTGAATTATATAAATCAGGATCTTGTTTTTTAAACAGGATCCTATTTATTAAGCCAGATCTCGTTCCATTTTCAATGGGTGAATGGGAAATGGGATCTCGTTTACTAAAAGGGATCCCGTTTATAAAGAAAATGGGATCCCATTTATAAAGAAAATGGGATCTCGTTTATAAAGAAAATGGGATCCCATTTATTAAGTGGATTCTATTAATTAAGTGGGATGTTGTTCCATTTTCAACAGGGGAATGGGAAACAGGATCCTGTTTCTGTTTATAAAGAAAACAGGATCTCATTTAGTAAATGAGATCCCTTTTTATAAATTTGAAATGTAGGCCAATTTTTTGCTTTGTTGACACATTTGAGAAAAGGTTTGGGGATCTGAACCTAGGCCCTAGACCTGGTTTGACCTGTAAGTTGAAGGTCCTAGCAATGTCACAAAAAAATAGCGACTTTGGGCATATGTCTGAAGACTATTTTTTGTAGAATTTTTCGATGAAATTAAAACCCGTTATAGATAAGACAATGCAGATTCCAAATATGTAAAAAAATTTTGCAATTGAATTTTTTTTATTTTTTCATTTAATTTCTAATTAAATAGGTCCATAAACTTGAATTATTAGGGTTTTTTAGTATTTTAATAACTTTTTATCAACATAATGTTTTCACGAAAGCGTACTTCAAAAAATTCTTTTCAATTTAAAAAAAATAAAAAAATCATTAGTTCATCTTATGCATGATGTACATGACTATTTTTTAAAACACCAAATATGGCCAATAAAAAATTAACAATATATATATATATATATATATATATAATTACAAAAAATGGAAAGTGTGCTTTAGTGAATTAAAAACATTTTAGGATTTAAAAAAATATGATTATTTAGGTCAAAATGTGGATGACGTACACATGCATGGTATGGTAAAAAAATAACTTTTAGACAGTGGTTTTTAGAAACGCCTATTGAAAATCAATTTGTATCATCTGGGTATTGAAATATCATCTGGGTATTGAAATATATTACATATTTGGAAACTAGACTCTGAGTACTACAATTTATGATAAGTGACTTTTTCCAAGATTCCATCTCTAAATGCTTCAAATTTTAAGGTCAAATGTGTCAAATTCTAAAAATTGGGGAAAACACTTCCACTAAATGACCAAAAAGTTTACACTTCTTGTCAGCACCCTTGAAGATCATTTGAAGAGAAAAATTGAAGAAAGCTGCAAAGTTGTCAAAGTTGCAAGAAAAGTTATTATATCACATAAACTCCTATACATAATTTATTTTTTGGCTATTCGATAGTGAGAATTGAGAATTTGGGAGTGCAGACACAACATAAGAGAACCCAAAAAGCATTTTTCAAGAACCTTAGCCAGGACCCATTTTCCATAGGGTGAATGAGTCCTCAATGAGCTTCAAAAGGTGACTTTTGGTGAAAGGTACACATCCTTTTGCCCTTTCCAGATTTTATTTTGATTACTATTTTTATCATATTTGAATACTGTTCTTCATTTGCATTTTATAGCTTGCATTTTGGAGTTTGATGATCTTGATCTTTCTCTTCAAAGTTTTAATAAGCTTTTAACCCCATTGTTGCATGGATAGGAAATTTGTTGATTCATACCTTGACTTGACTCACCTAAGGGTTGATAGTCATTTCATTGTTTTGGATCTCATTTCCATGAATGAAATTTTGGATCAGGTTATTGTGGTGAACCTCATCATCATCATCCCTTTTCCCAATGTTTCAAATGGAATATTATTTTTAGTCATTTGGGTAAGTGCAAGAAGTTGGGTACATGAAGAGGGGAAGTTTCAGCCAAAAAAAAATCTCGTAGAAAATGTGTACATGTTATTAAAAAAATGTGTATGCATTATGGATCAAATATTCAAGCCTAAAAAAATGTGTATGCACTAAAAAATGCGTTACCATTTTATAACACGTACAAGTCATTTATTTTTAAAAATAAATATCTTTTGGAAACTCTTATGCATTTTAAAGTGCCTATGCGTTTTGTAACACAAAATAGGTACATGTTTTTAAAAAGTTCTTTTTTTAAATAATCAAGAAAATAAAGAATGCATATGTGTTTTGTAACGTGTATGCATTTTTTAAAAACGCATGTGTTATTTAAAAATTGAATTCCCAACCCACATGCAACCTTGGTTTTAGGCTTGGGAAAAACTTGGAAATCCAAGCCTTAACGTTCGACCTGCAACTAAAAAACTGAGGCAAATTGAAGAAGAATGTCCAACTCTGGCAATATGGCTAATGGACTTTTTTTCTGAATGAATCTGAAAAATTAAAACCCTTTAGAGAACACAATGTCTAATTTCCAAATATATAATTTTTATTAAAATTGGATTATGTTTGCTATTTTTAAATTAATTTATAAGAAAATTAGTCCTTAAACTTGAAATATCAGGTTTTTTTTGTTTTTTAATAACTTTTTGTTGGTTAAGTTTCTTGTAAAAAAATTATATGGCATCAAACTTCAAACAATTCTCTACTCTATGAAAAGTAAAAGATTCAAAAAATGTTTATTTTAGGTCCAATTATGTTGTCTGTACATGTTGATTTTTAAAAACAACAGTTAAGGCCAATAAAAATTCAATAAAAAGAAAAATTCAACAAAAAATTACAAAAAAAATTCACATCAATCTTCATTTTGTTAGCTCTCTTTTTCCAAAAGGAATTAGCAAAATACTTTTATTTAGGCCAAAAAGTGGTGTATGTACACGTACTTGGTATGGTAAAAAAAAGGGACTTTTAAAAAGTGGTTTTTATAGATCTCTATCAAAATTTAATTTCTATAATCTGGGTATTTGAATAATTTACATATTTGGAAACTAGATTCAAAATGTTAAATTTCGTATTACTAATTTTTTTAAAATTCATTGTGTAAGTGCCTCAAAATTTTAGTCCAAATGTGACAAATTCTAAAAAATAGCAAAAACACTTCTACTTTTTGAACTTTTTGTGTATCCAACTTCTTGCTTTTACCCATTTACCTACTATTTTTTTTTTTATCATGTATTATGTTATAAAATAGATTATTTTGAGTGTTGGCCTTCATAATAAATGTCATGACTTTGATACTATGAGTTTAACTATTTTGTGTAATAAATGGAAAAGTAGATGCTTGACAATATTTTCGAAACATATTATTCATCAAAGAAGAAAAAATGCTAAAAGTTTAATTTGACACCATATTTCAAGTTCTCTCTCCTTGATCTTACCTGTAGAGGGTCCCCATAGAACATTTGAAGACTATCACTCTTTTGGACAATATCAAATTTCAAATGCTCTTGCTTCATGAAGAAAATATATTGTGCTCCAGGCAACTTCAAAGGAGGTTTAAGTTTAGAATATAATTTTTTATAGCTACTCGATGTTTAGAGTTCTTTCCAATTCTTTCTTGAGGGTTGTAGGAAGGACTACTACTAATCCTACTTACAAAAATAAGGGGTGTTGTATGAAACCATTCAAGTGTTATTTGCATTCAAAGTATTCATTCAATCGTAATGGTTGAGAGGAAAATTTTATGGTGTTACTATAATGATGTTGGCTACTATTTGAAAACAATTAAGTGTTATAATATGATGATTTCAATGTTGTTTATTTTCCCATTTCTTCTAATGGATACATTAGTTATTCCTTCAATTTGGATAGTAGTTTTTGTTGTCCATGGTTGCTTCCTTTTGGTTGTCTTTGTTGTTGTTGCTATTGTGGCTTCACCTTACTCACAACATGTTTAGTCGGTTGTGCATTCCTTTGCTATTCTACATTGTATGAACAAAATAAATAGATAGCCCCGATTAGAGCAATCGTTGCACAGAATGCGACATCAACAATATTAGATGATCAAAATGATGACTTATTGACAATAATGTCAATTCAATTTGAAGGCTTATTTATTATGGTACTTTATTATTGCTTGATATTATTCCTTCTTTGAAGGCTCTCTTTTGATGATTGTTTGCTCCTTTGTAATTTTAGATTGTTCAATATAATTAAAAAATTAAAAATTAAAAAAATAGAGTGAACATAATTATAGCCTTAAGATTTAGTTTTCAACATTATATATTAACAGTTTTGAGATCCTATTTTGCGTTTAAGAGACCCCTAGTCTCAGTACATTTTTGTTAGAGACAATTTACATTAACTAAGCACCTTGTATATTCTTTAAAAAATAATACATGCTTTGGGAAAGCTTTTCTACTTACCTAAGATTATATTCCATTTAAAAAATAAAAAAATAAAAATTTATAGGCCATGATCCATGATACCAAAAAGATGACGTGTAGGTAAAACGCCAACTCACATAGCCATCGCTTTTGGTATACCTTACACCATGGTGCTTTCCCTAGTCAGAGTAATAACCTTCGGAGTGCTTGATCCCATTGGTAAAAGCCTCGGGAGACTCGTTAGCGTCTAAAGACTTCGTTCATTTAATGTGGTGGGAAGGAGTCAATCACGTGGCATCTCGTGGTTGGCTAGCGTGAAACAACCAAACGGTTAGTGCACATCATCGAAATTCGCTGGCAAGATTTCCATCGTTAGATATCCATCGATTAGCACTGCCTGTCCGATGCGCTTTTAATTCGGTGGTCTCCAGCATCCATTCGATTATTATATTTGAGCTAAACGTTGATGAGTCAATCCTTAAAAGGAATTATGACAGACTAACGGACACATGGCAGCTCTTGATTGCCAGTACACAACGGGCAATCAAACAGTGCACATCTTCAAAATGAGAGTCTTAACGCTCAAAAATTTGGTAGATCCCTCCATCCACGCAAAGACCATCTGATGAGCCTTTTATTATCTATGACTTGTAAATATTCACTACCCCCCACCTCATATTTAATGGTTTAGTCTCTTCACCTTTGATGTTGGCGGCCTCACATGGATTTGTGTCATCTCAGCGTTCCTGTCGAACGTCTTCTTCGTAGGAAATGCACAGAAGTGTTATAGCATTGTTTTAGGATGAATTTCTCCCATGAGTGCACTTGTCTTCCTGTAATATGCACAAAAACATTGCACCTGCTTCGAGAACAATTGAAAGGAATACTTGGGTATTTGACAGGAAGACTGAAAAGAGTGTGGTCTCATGAATTCCAATGATTACAGGATGTGCACAAAGTGGATTTATTTAATAGGCTTTAGAAACATTCAAGCAAATATAGTTGGCAAGTGTACAACCAATACTACAAGCTTTGCCAACATCCTCCCTATCTATGTCAAAATGGCTGGTTTGACATTCACATAAAGAAATAAAAATTGGGAGATTGGAGCAGGGTAGCCATCCTTCAAAGCACAAAGGAGAGACAAATTTTGTTAGATGTCGTAGGTTTAAGTGTTACAGTAGAAACGCATCCAAAATGTAGAGGCACTAGAATATATAAAACAAACATGGATTCAAGGAATATCATGATTGTAAGGTATGTACATGATGTTTTTCTCGATGAGGCTCAATGTTTTTTTAATGACATACATCAGAGAAATGTGATCTCACGGAAGTAGATGAATATAAACAAGATAATGTTATCAAATTTTATTGTTGCAAATGAATTTGTTCAATACATGGAATGTAGTTGTTTTACTATTTGCTTCAAAAATCTTCTAGCATGCACCTATTAGAGATGATTGATCATTTGCATTGGATAATGTATCAATTTATTGATTGATGGTAATGAGGATGGATGGTCAAAATTTAAGAATGAGATCTATGGTAGAGATTGAATGAGTATATATTTTCATAGGATGAAGGAGAAAACAAATGGTTTGGATTTAATTTTCTTGCGATGACTGGTTTAGATTGTATTTACTCAAACTAATAATTTGCTACAACCATAAAAGTCTATTTAAAATTTGGGAGGGAAATGCAATTATTTTTAAGATTGTGGATGGAATACATGTAAATTAAATAATAAAGTATTATTCAATGTAATTATTCATGTGATGTAAAAATTGAGGTGAATAAGATTATTTTATTATATGTGACATTCAATTAGATTAATAAAACATAAATATGGAATGTTGTTAGGATGATTTTATATGTCTACATTTTGTCCCTCTTGAAAGTGTGATTGCAACTAAAAGTTGTTGAGACTAGGCGTAATGGTTCTTCAAAGAAAATATAACCATGAACATTGTTGTGGGATGGTGACAATGCATAATTATTCTTGCGAATTTTAACTTAGGGTTTTGCTTGATCAATTGATTGATTGGGTTGGCTCAATCGATTGGATTTTGAATTTAAGATGCCCTCAACATTTAAGGATGAATTAAGGATGATGGAGTATTTCTCCCTTAAGAGGACAAGTAGGTGTAGAGAATGTGGATGAGATTTCAAAAGGAAACACGCAATAAAAAAAAGGGGTTTATCCAAGTTGATTTTGAATAAATTCTTAAATGTTTTGAGAGACCTACATTTGATACAGTAGATGATGGTATGGATTAGGGTGTGATGGAACCCTCAAAATATTTGTTCCATTTCACACCTTGTCACATTTTGATGCAGGGCCAGTATCTGAGGGTTTAGGGTTTTATTCGTTGTCAATGCTTATAATGATTTATTTTGTTGTTGACTCCCTATTACCCATTGTCATTAACTTTAAAACAATTTTATGTCATTCATTTTTGTCGGGTAACCAGTCTTGCATCCCTAAGGACTAAATCTTGTATTTTTATAAGGTTAGGCTGAGGACCTTTTTGGCCTTTACATATTTGGTATCTGACTTAGGAATCCTTGAGGGCCTTGTTCTCTCGTATCATCCTAGGGGGTCCCCTAATTAAAACAACTTACAAGCACATGCATAAAAGATTTCACTTAAGTCACGATGAACATCTTACCTTATTGCTCATCACTGATCTCTTCAAAAGTGCATATTTTGAATTGGCAATGAGCGATGAGGTGGTATTTCTTTGATATCGCTTATCATGAATAGCTACCATAGCTCTTAATTTGAATGTGCAATGAGCAATTTCCTTCATGATGTTAAGAGATCACTTATCATTAATGGCCTTTTAGCCTTTAGTATTGTAATAGCAATAAGTGATGTCCTTAGGCCTTATTATCTTCAATCACTCATCACAGATGATTATAAAATGATAAAATTAGAATCAACAATTAGCAATATGATGAGATTAATTTGTAACACATATCATGTATATGTTTTAAGTGCTAAGTTTTGCATTAGCGATATGCAATACACATTGTCACTTTGTGAATCTCTAATCACTTATTGCTCACAAACCGTATGAGGAGAATTAGCAATGAGTAATGGTCTTATGTTTTATCACTCGTCATGTATTATTTTCAAAGCTTCATTTCCAAATTAGTAATGAGCGATAACGTTCTATGTTTAGGGGTTTTCTCGCTAACATGATAAGATCCAATTTTTGGTATCTTTTGTGTCATTGATTCCTCATGTGCGTGCATATGTCTCAATTTGATCTCTAGTTGCTAATCAAAGCTAGAGCGCAAAGTTTCAATTAGCAATGAATGGTGGGAGGATGGAAGAGATTGAGGAATGGGCCATTGATCCAAGGGCTGATATTTCATCGTAGTGATGTTTCATCACTGCTAAAGCCTATGAAGGATGAGATTTGCATTAGCCTCAAGTGATGGTTATCACTAAAAAGTGCAATGTGGAAAAATCCTAAGGACATCGTATATAGTGAGAAGGAAAGTGGTGAGATGATCGAAGAACCAGTGATGTGGTTTTGAAATAGGATGATCCAATAGATTAAATTTCATCGTGACAATAATTTCATTGCTGATTGTACCATAAATTTTGGGGAAGATCAGCGATGAGTGATGAAGTGTACATGAAAATATTCCCTCTAGGAAAAGCTATTCTTATGTACTTCATTGATATTAATGAAGAAGTAGAGGTTAGGCTAGCGATACATGCTAATTGTCAAATCAAGAATGATTAATTAAGATTAAAGGAAAATGTAGCAACATTAGAGATGGCATCGTTGTTTTCTAGGAACAAGTTGCTATGGTTGAAAAATGATACTAGAGGCCACCAAAGATGAAGTTTTAATTGCTTTAAGATCAATGGCCCAGATTCCAAGCCAAGCTACTAAGTTATCAACTCACTCGTGCAAGGATTTCTTGAATCATTAATTCTACATGCTCCAAATTCTCTATTTAATACAGGTTGATCTGTGTTCATTTTCACCATCTTTTCAATCTGCAGTAAGGAGTAGTTTGTAGACAATTGAAGAGTTGTTGTTTTTCCTGAGTGAGATATTAAGTTTTCTTGTCCTGAGCAAGTTGGTTTTAAATTGGGTTCTCTGGTCTAGGTAGGAATTTCTATACTGGGTTTATTGTAATTGTTCGGGCTAGTTGGAGTGTCTTCCTGCAGTTTTGTTTTAAATTGTTAAAACCTACTTGTTCTTGAGATGGGGAAAACTGGTACGATAATTTAGCCTATTAGAAGGTCTGGGCAACTAAATGTATTTGAATTCCATGAGGATATGACCATGATTGATCAAGAAGCCTAGGCTTCTATTGAGGTTTCAAAGGGGAAGAGGAGGGCTAGAGGTCATAAGAAGAAGTCAATTGTGCAAAGTATGTATAGCTTGAGAAGTAGGACTATTCTATGAGAAATGGTCAAGTACAAAGGAAAGGAACTGGCTCAGCTAATGAAAAAGGCCAGGAAAAAGGAGAAGAGTCATAGGGCTCAGTTGGGTAGCCACAATTCTCTTATTCTTCTCTCATATTCTCCTTCAAATGCTAAAGTTGGCATTGACTCAGAATATGGCCATTACCTTCTTTCTCTAGTGCCATATGGGAGCTCTGAAAATGACATGCTAGTGGTCCCTCCAATTTCATTGAGAACAAGGAGTAGTCAGGCTTTCTATGATGTCGACGACTCTAAATAGGGTCTCCTCCTTGGTTTTGTTTTTCATGATACCATGGTTTTTGCATAGGAGGCATTTGTTTTGGCATGTCCATGGTTTGTCTTTTACTCATCCATGGTGATATGGAGGTCCTTCGGTTGATATGGTGTGAACTTTTTTTTGTTCAACATAAACATGCTGACAGCGACTGATAATAGCCTCCACATGTGTTTTTCTTTTTGTCCTCCCTTGTTCCCAAATGTTTGCATATGAAATGACCTGGGGAGTGTTTCGAGAAAACAATTGAAATTAGGTTTTGAAATTCAAGTGAAATGAAATGAAAATGTAAACTTAGGTGGATGCTTGTTGCTCTCATGTGTATAAAGGGGATTTCATGGTTGAAGTTAAGGAGTTTGAAGTCTAGAAATTTTGAGTCAAAATAGTTCAAGGTGAAAGCTATGCTCTCATGATCAAATAGAATGTAAGTAGATATATTAAAAAAACATATCAGAAGCCAATCAAGGGCATATATTATACTATATAAAGATCTTAAAATATATAGTTTTACAAAGTATTGTTAGAAGTGAAGAAAAGTTCTAGTTCTAAAACATTTCTCTCTTATGTACATCTTTCTTCCAAGTTATGAATGAAGTTGTTAATTATAATTTCATTTGTCTTATGTCATTTGCACCTAATGAATGAGCTTGTTTTATGCTTCAGTTCAATGAGTTGATTAAAATGCTAAAAATAAGGCCATTGGTTTGTGGGGAGGGGATATAAGATGTAGTAAGGAAGCAATGTTCTTCAAACATGGTGAGTTAGATGCTACAAAGTGGTATGCTAATAGTCTACTAATTTCTAATGTTCAATCATAATTGTATTATTGATTGATTGCAAATTATGACTTCATTATTCCCTCAGATAGGGCATTGGTTGTTTTTTTAATTTATCTCATGGCAGATTAAGCTAGTGATAAATTTGGCCTAAGATTCGATATGATGACGAACTCATAATATTTTCTAAAGTACACTACACAAATTCTAGGTATTAGTGTACTCCCTTAAAAAAATGACAATTTCATAAGAGCTCCACCAAGCCTTATATGATATTGGATTCCTAAGGAGTACATCTGTGTGAGGAAAAGCTCTTGACTAAGTTAAATATATTGTGAGCATATATAGGATTACCCTCCTGGGTCTAATATAGCCCGAAGAGAAGAAGTGAGGCCTCAAAAATTCACTTAAGTGTTGGCCAATCCTCACCCCTATTGATAATTGGGTTATGGAAAGCTCATAGGTACGGACTAATATTAAGTTTGGATCTTAAACAATAGCCAACAAAAATAGTGATTTTGTTGGGGAGAACTCTAGATTTGTCCATTTGGAAAGAGTCAAGAGAATAAATGACTGGTTAAGAAGTTGAAGAAGTTCCAAATGTGCAAAATGATTTTTAGCAGAACCAAATTCAAAATACTATGAAGTGACTATGCTGGAAAAACTCAGAAGATTTATTGATAAATATATCCTTGCTTCAAAGGTTTTCCTCTTGTTGAAGAGGTGGCAACTCTGCTCTACAATCTATACACATAAAGGGTTGTTGTTTGTTATTACAACTTGAAAGTCCTCTAGTCAAAGTTGCAATGACTAGAGGTGTTAAGGTACATGGTTCATGGCCTACTTTCATTTGCTGGCTCTATCATATTAAATGCAATTGTTGTTATATTTAAAGTGTTTGTCTAGAGTATTCACAAAAAATCTAGTATGGATGGTTAGAATGAATTTGTATATCCTAGGATTTTCTATCCATTATCATATGTTTCAATCCTCGGTTACCACCATCTTAGCAACTATCCTAGTGATCTTTCATATTGTCATAGTTACGATTATGCAAAATTAATTAAACCTGGATTTGCATAGACTTATGGATCACCAAAGGGAAATAACCATGCCATTAGAAACCTTACTGCATATATTCAAGAATCTTCAAAAGTTTGATAATCCTCAAACAGGGTATGTATAGGACCATGATGGGCCAAAAAGTGGCGATATGATTGGTATGTGTAGGGTATGTGGCTGACGACTTTTTTTAACCCAAAATTGATGAAACAAAAAGGTTTTTTAAAGGAGATTCTCAACATTCCACCAATATAAATTATCCTTTACTTTGAATTTAATAAATAATTATTATTCATTTTCTATTTGAATTACAACTAATACTTGATTGATAGGCTGATTGAAAAACATCTATATTTTTCAAATGGTATCACATTTTTTGAATCTGAAACATGCATCACATTCTATGCTTCAGATACTATAAGATTAAAAAAAATTGAATTTCATGAAGTTTTGACCAAGTTAAGGTGGTCAGACATATGAGTTTTTATATTTTTTAAAAGTTGTAATAAAAAATTCATAATTAATTATTTACTTGGAAAAAAATTACAAAAATATATATATCACATGGGACATGAGTCCTCTACTTATATCTAAAATCTTATAAAAAAATATTATCATTTTATTGTGGTTAGGGTGGTCAGAAAGACACCTACTTCTTATTTTCTCCCTAAAATATAAGTACTACTGCATTGAAATTTCAAAGTTTCACGAAATAGATTTATTTAATTTTAAAATAAACCTAGTAGTTTAGAAACTACATTCAATTTTCTACAGATTCTATTCTTACATATTTTTGAAATAAAATAGATAACGTATTCAAAATTTTACATCAAGTTGCCTAACTTTGATTTTTTTGACTTTTTCGTCACTTAAGGGCTTGTTTTTCACATGATTATCCTACACATACCCAATAGTTGAAACCGAAAAGTACAGGAACCTAAGTGTGAACAAACCTAGGATAAGGCTAGAATGGAAAGATGTGTTTAAAAGTGGAATTAAATAGATGAACAAAAGGCACCTGATGGCTATACAAGCTCAGTTAAGAGAACCATATTAGATCTACTAGCCAAACTGCTACACCTTTTGTTAATTCTTTTGACTCATTGTATGACCAATTAGACATGTCATAGATTGATTAGAAGTTTAAAAGTATGCCATCTCGAGTCTATAAGTAGATTCCTAGATTTAATGGATACAGTGTGTGTGAAGGAGATGCACATGTTCAAAGTTTTTATAGCTTCATGGTGAAACATTCATTTGGAGATCAGGATATGTGGATGAGATGTTTTGTTAGATCTCTTGAAGCTAGAGCTAGGGACTAGTACTTAAGTTTTCCTGAGAAGTCTTTTTCCTACTGGGATAAACTAGTGGATGCTTATAGACAAGAATGTGCACAAGAACCTTCTAAACTTGTTACAAGGTTAAAGCATATTAAGAAACAAGGTGAAGAGTCGAGCATTGCTTTTAGTCACAAATTTTTTGTTTCTCTTTCACTAATCCCTGGAAGTTTTAGACCCAATACCTCTGATTGCATTCATATGTATTTGGAAGCTTTCGAGGAGGGATATAGTGCACTATTAAAGGATTTTTAAATATTGAGTATGCAGATGGCTTACACATGTTTAGATAATATAGAGAAAATGGGAAATGAATATGTCCAAAGTTTGTTGTCTTCATTTGTGGGTAAACATGTTGATGAACTCAACAACTGTGTTAATAAAAAAGATCATATACCATCATTTTTAGATATAGACAAGTGCATACTTGGGAAGGAAGAAGTTAAGAGTGATGCAATGTCTACCATTCATGTTTATGATAGTGAAAATGTTTGTCTTTATCTTCAAGAAGATGTAAATGACCAACTAAATAATGATACTCAGTCAAATGTTGAAATACAAAAAGATGTAGATTGTTGTCATAATAGCCCAGAAGTAAGCAAGAATGAACAAGTAGATGACCTATTCTCTATGACAAATTGTGACAATGCCTTTGAAGAAGTCACTTGTGATTCAATCTCCTATGAAAACCTAGTTTATGATCAGTCCATTAAGTTTTCAGACTTTGATAATGGTGATATCAGGGTATACCCTGATTCACAACTTTGTGATGCATGCAGTTCTAGTGCAAGGGTATGTGTAGGATCATCATGGAAAAAATAGGCCCTTAAGTGGCAAAACATTCAGAAAAATCAAAGTTAGGAAAATTGAAGTAGAAATTTGAATAAGTTATCTATATTATTTCAAAAATATGTAAGAATAGAATTTGTAGCAAATTGAATTTAGTTTCTAAACTACTAGGTTTTAAAAAAAAAAAAATCTATATGGTGAAAATTTGAAATTTCAATGTAGTAGTACTTAAATTTCAGGGAAAAACTAAGAAGAAGGTGTCTATCTGACCACCCTAACCACAATAAAATGATAATATTTTTTATAAGATTTTAGATATAAGTAGAGGACTCATGTCTAGATGTTATGCTTATTTTTAGTAATTTTTTTCCAAGTAAATAATTAATTATGAATTTTTTATCGCAACTTTCAAAAAATATAAAAACTCGCCTGTCTGACCACCTTAACTTGGTCAAAACTTCACGAAATTCAATTTTTATTTTTTTAATCTTATAGTATGTGAAACATAGAATGTGATGCATGTTTTGGATTCCAAAAATGTGATACCATTTGAAATCTATAGATGGTTTTCAATCAACCTATCAATTAGGACTTTAGTCGTAATTCAAATAGAAAATAAATATTAATTATTTATTAAATTCAAAGTAAAGCATAATTTATATTGGTGGAAAGGTGAGAATATCCTTTAAAAACCCTTTTCATTTTATCAATTTTAGGTTTAAAAAAAGTCGTCAACTACATACCCTACGAATACCCATCATATTGCCACTTTTTGGCCCATCATGATCTAGCACATACTCACAAGTCAAGAAGTGGAAGTGGTTGAAAGAATTGATCAAAAAAATGGTCTATTAAGAAATGAGAAAATTTTAAATCTATTGACCATTGAATATCATAAATATACACATATGAGTAACACTCAGTTGTTGTTTAGTTCTCATATTGATTTTGACAATTCAATGATAATCTTTTCCATACTAGATATGAAGCATGGGTATCGGATCTTCCTTCAAGTTATGAACCAGTTGGTCAGCATGATGATAATGTGGGTAATGACAAAAAACGATTTGATTGTAATGATGCATTATATGATGAGTGTGAAATTGTGCAGGGTGATGCTTGTTTAGAAACTTGTTTTGATTAGTTAGGAAAAACAAATAACCATGAGGTTTGCATATCCAATGAGCCAAGTCCTAAAAATATTAATGAAGATTTGGATAAGTATATGTTTCCTAATTTAGATGAGTATAGTTATGAGTCTTTTCATGTGGATGTGGATGTTGTTTCTAAAGAGAAACTAGATTATGTTTTTGAACCAAAAAAGTTCACTTTTAAACAAACTTTGGATGTTGAGGATGATGATATGATATGTTCAAAGATTATCAAAGTGATCAAGGATAAGGATAGGTTAGAGATTCTTGATGATTCTCTACACCAACATGTTGAGGCACATTTATAGTGAGTGTCAATGTATTCAAGTGTATCTCCTTACATACACTCAGAGATACTTTGCATGCTAAATATAACCTTTTGATTAGTTCTCATGATTTTTTCACCTTTGACATGCAAACTAACAATAAGAGTGAACCTGATAGTAGCAACCATGTGCTAGAATATGAGTGCCATTTTTTCCAACTAGACGAAGTTTTCATGAAGTGTGGCAATGTACAGAACATTGAAGAAGGTTGTTTTCATCTTGACAATGATTCATATTGTAAATATCATAAGTTGTTCCCACATGCTAATAAATATTTTGAGGGTACGTTTGATTTTCAAATACTTGGTATTTGTAATTTTTTTGATAAAGTTGTATATAATGTGCTATTGGGAGATGCTAGCATGTTGAATCAGGCATATTGTAGTGATGTTTTCATATTGGTTTTAGTGAAGTGTGATGAGAAATTTGTCTATGATAGAGGTAACAAGAAACTTACAGTTCTTGGTGGCCTAAGGCCATCACATATGGTTTGACTTGTCAAACCAGAGCAATTGGGAGCAGAGATGATCTTTTGACTTTGTCACCCAATGAAGTAGGCACCTGGTCTACGAAGCTTGGGTTTCTAGATTCTCACTCTGTTCACCGAGGAACATGCATCCCTAACTAGAGCCATTGATGGAACCCTCAATTTTTTTGTTCCATTTAATACCTTGTCACATTTTGATGCAAGGCCAATATCTGAGGATTTAGGGTTTTATTCATTATCAATGCTTGTAATGATCTATTTTGTTGTGGACTCCCTATTACCCATTACTGGTCACTTTAAAACAATTTTATGCCACTCATTGTCATTGAGTAACCAGTCCCACATCCTTAAGGTCTAAATCTTGTATTTTTATAAGGTTAGGCTAAGGACCTTTTTGGCCTTTACATATTTAGTATCTGACATAGGAATCCTTGAGGCCCTATTTCTCTCATATCATCCTAGGGGGTCCCATCATTTAAACAACTTACAAGCACGTGCATAAAAGATTTGACTTAAGTCTTGATGGCTATCTTTCCTTATCAGTCATTGCTGATCTCTTCAAAAGTGCATATTTTGAATTAGCAATGAGTGATGAGGTAGTATTTCTTTGATATTGCTCATCATGAATAGCTACTAGAGCTCTTAATTTGAATGCACAATGAGTGATGTCCTTCATGATATTAAGAGATCACTTATCGCTAATGGATTTTTAGCCTTCAACGTTGTAATAGCGATAAGTGTTTTCCTTCGGCCTTATGATCTCTAATCACTCATCGTGGATGATCATAAAATGATAAAATCATAATCAATGATGAGCGATATGATAACATTACTTTGTATCGCATATCGTGGATATGTTTTAAGTGCTAAGTTGTACATTAGAGATGTGTGATACACGTTGTCACTCTTTCAATCTCTCATCACTAATTACATGCAAACCGTATGAGGAGAATTAATGATGAGTGATGGTCTTATGTTTTATTGCTCATCGTGTATTATTTTCAAAGATCCATTTCCAAAGTAGCGATGAGTGATAAAGTTCTATGATTAGGGGTTTTCTCACTAACATGATAAGATCTAATTTGTGGTATCTTTTGTGCCATTGATTCCTCATGTAGGTGCATGTGTCTCAATCTTATCTCCAGTCGCTAATCGGAGCTAGAGCGTAAAGTTTAAATTAGCGATGAACAGTGGGAGGATGGAATAGATTGACGAATGGGCCATTGATCTAAGGGCTAAGTGTAGACACAAAAAATTGGCATAATGCATTCAACTAGGTCATATTCATCCATTCGGAAAATAAATCAAGTTTATTTATCAATCTCCTAAAGTCATCAGTTTAAATCAAATAAATAAACTTGATCCCATCACCCTAATTTTAATTAAATAAATCAAGCCTTTTATTTAATTAAATCCAAATGCATATTCCATCCTTTTTTGAATTAAATATATCAAATATTGAAGTCATAAAAGTCAAAATCACCTAATCATCATTAAGCTAACCTAAGCCTAATTAAATGCTAATCCTAACCACTTGCATCCTCCAGATATCCCCACTTGCACAAATAAATCAATTTATTGATTTATTAAATCAACATTTTCACTCAACATGGCATCTTCCCTCAAATTTGAATTAAAAAAAAAGTGGACATGTACACCCAACAAAGCATTTATGAGGCCTTACATGTCTCTTACATGTCCCTTGCACAAGTCAAACTCAGCATTAACTATCAATTTCAAATTTGAAATTTCCTTCTCTTGGGCACATTTCCCAAATCTTGCACATCCTCAAGCCTATCACAACTTGACAAGTGGCCTCTTCCTATTGGCCAAATCTCTAGTCCCACATCCTCCATGTTGACCACTCTTAGCCTTTGAAAATCTATAAATGAAAGGCTTCATTCTTAAGAAAATCCTCCACAACTTGATCTACATCTCTTGCAAAGTCACTCTCCTTGAGAACTGATTTTTCCCATCTTATCATCATCTTCATAGCATCTTAACATCAAGCTTAAGCAAGGATTGGGAAAGGGCTATTTTCTACAATAGTACCAATCCACTATGAGATAAAGTTGGATCATGTCTTTTATATGCTTTGTTTAGTTTCCATTGTTTCATTATTTCATAGGGATTTTGAAATGTTGCTTTGTTTTAAACTAACCATTTGCAGATTTTGACATCTACATTATGGTGCTAGAAGGAGGGATTCAATAGCCTCCAATTTATTTTATTAATCTTACTTGGATTAAACAAAATAGCTTTCAAATATGGGGTTTTGAATGCTTTCAAATATGGGGTTTTAGATATCTAATGATAAGTTAATAGCCATGATAGCCAGAGGTTGATATATTTGGTTGATTGTTAGACATGAAAAAATGAAATCTCTATTAAAAATCTCTGTCAAAACTTTAAATTTCTTGAGCAGATGTGTAAATAGGCTCAATCTTATCTCAACGCTAGCATTTTAAATGATTGTTTTTTTTTTTGCTAGAATCATGATATGAAAAGATAGGATGCAACCTATTTACCTGTTTATTAGTTTTTAAAGAGCTTATGGCTCTATAGGCATGTACCTCTCCTACTAATATAGTAGACCCAGTTCCCGCTGTTTCTATATCCAACAAGCTTTTGAGATTGCAACTTTTCAGTGGAAACTTTTGCTTGAACCCGCTTAAGAAGCTCAGCTACAACATTATCAACTAGGAATGGAAGGTGGTAAAAATGTATGATTTTAGGAACACTTGCTTCCATAGCTCTGACAGTTTCTGTGAAGTTTTCAAGATTATGTGACAGATTCATCTTGGTATCTCTTTTATCTTTGTTTGTTGATATCTCCATTCGCTGCTATCAAGCATAGAAGAAAAAAAAAGAAAAAGGTAATACAAAAGCACGCGCTAATGCATTCCCTGATTTTGAACTATCTGTACCTTCTATTTATTTGAAAATATATGTTATAGGATTTGCAATATATCAAGCTTTAGCGCAGGAAAGAATTTTCTACAGCTCACACTGAAAAAATAAACTTGGAGGCTATTGTTTATTGTTATTTTCAAGTAGTTAATGATAATTAATCTTTAACTATCATTTTGTTGTTAGAAGGTGTAGCATGTGGTAGATTGATCACAACTCATCCTCACGATGCAAGACATCAACTAATCAATTGTTTTCTTTTGTCTCCATGCTGAGTTGTCGTCACCAACCTTTCTAAAATCAAGGAAATCCATAAAATCTGTCTTTTGCCTCACACCAAGATTATGAAACTAAGGTCTTTTGAATAAATCGATGCCAAGTCTACTAGTAGATCTCTTTATTTAGAATTTATTGTTTGATAGTGCATAGACAAGATATATGGTTACAAAATATCCTAGCATTGTTTAGGACGTAGAAGCCCAAGCGACCATATTCCCACCTCATTTATGGCCATTATAGCCCGTCTTGTTGGTGTCTCCATAATATTTCACAAACTTTCTACACTAGTACTTGCAAGCATGAAAGGACGCACATAGGGTGCGATTATTTTTGTCACCTACCAAATATCTTTTAAAGATTTGAGGAATCAGCTTTACGCCTGACAGTTGCTTTGCTTGAAAGTTTCTAAAGCATTTTTATTCGGCTTCACACCTGTTAATAGCAGTTGATCGAAATTTCCTTATGATTTGTTATTTTAATACTTCATACGAGGATAGTCTAGCAATGCCAGTCTGCACTTCCACATTATTAATGCATATCTTTTGATTGTGTCAATAGTTCACATATCTTCCTGGTTCTTGCTTTGATCAACGTCTATACCCTGATCCAAAATATATTGGTTTATAATGTTGGCACTGAAATGATGCAGAATTTGGTATTACAACTATTAATAGCATTTGATCAAAATATTCTTCCGCCCTTTCTTTGAACAGGCCCTGCAATCATTGCACTTCAAGAAGTCACATTTAGGAGAGGCATTCTGTCTGACATTTCACACGCCCATTCCTTGTCATTTTTTGCTGTTAGGCATGGTGATGCTGATCAAGGTTGTGGAATCTAGTCTTACACCTGCTAATAGCATCCACTTATAGGTTTTTAATGTCGCACCTGCCAAATGCATCTGCTTAAAACTTATTCGTTGTTCTGCCATTTGTATCTACTATTCTCTGATTTCAACATTAATTCACCTATCCACTTGCAATGAAAGCTTCGAAATCCTGATCACCCATTTCCTAAAATTTTGGTTGTCTATTTCTCTTTCATTGTACTCTCTGAAGTCTTACATCTCACTGACTCTTATTCTTCTTGGCTTACTATCCTCTGATTTCAACATTAATATAAATGGTTTTTAAGAGCGGTGGTCAAACTGTCATTTCTTCTTTAATTATTGATATATGTGCATTCACTGAATAAGACTTGAACTCTAGATTGGAACTCTTAATCTGAAAGCAATTAAGAATAGACTAAGAGTGTTTCAATGCCCCTTGGAAGCTGATTAATAGTTTTAGAACCCTTTATATGAAATTTGGATGAAATTTTTTTCATGTTTCAGGTTGTAAATGCTTTTATGTAGAGGCTGAGAGCAAGTCAAAATTATGACCACCAACCTTGCTTTAAGTCACCTAATTTCGCTGCTCTTATAGTCAAAAGTTAGATGACAGGAAATCTCTTTAAGGGAAGCACTTAACATGTAGGTTATAGCATCTAACTTTAATGGAAGTAGACTGCAGGTACAAGGTGAAATCCAGGTTTATTGCATTGCATTGAATATTGACTACCATGTTGTTCAAGCCATCTTTTTGCATTTACTATCACTGTCTAGGGAACATTCTCTGTGATTTGAAGTCTATATTGTACAAATATTGATGGGAAGTAGAAGCTAAAGTCATCTATTTACGAAGACTAGATGAGCCAATGCCATTGAAAGGCAGGATTCTTATTAATAGTTCATTTATCAAGTTCAAAAAATCATTAGTCTCTTCCTATAAAATTGTTCTTTTATTAAAACAACTTGAATTAAATAAATTGATTCTTGCATATTTGTCTTTTTTTCTATCTTGCACGAGGGATTTCAATTGCACAAGGAACTTGTGACATGGAAGCATTAAAAGAATTCTTTGAATAATTTTTGAGTTGAACTTGAAGTTGATAAAGCATTTTTTAATGCTTATTATAATGGTCTAGAGCATCCATTTGCTGCTTTAACTTTCTTTTTTAAGCCAACTAGATAATTGTTTATTTTCAAAGTTGGATTAAAATTGATCACTAGAAATTGACTAAACTTTACTTTTGAGCTAAAATTGAACAAGGAAAATTTCACACTTCATCTTGGTACTTTAAAATGAGCGCATCATTGCTTTGAGGCTAAAACAAACAAGTGTTTGAATTGTGTGATTCTGTCTTTGGTGTACTTTTAGTGTGTATCCTCTCCCCTTGTGCTTCATGTGATCTAGGGTGCAAGAGAAACACTCAAAATGCATTTTATTGCTTTGAGTCACCTTTAGGGGGGTCTGCCTAAGAGACACATCCGAAAGGAGAACTCGAAGGTGACTCCAACCGGTTTTTCATTCGGGCCAGTATATAAATGGATAAGACTAAACTGTCAAGTTCTCATGGTATGTAGGCCTTAGTTGTACAGTGTCTTTCAGAATGAGGTACTATCGTAAAATGTATAAGAGCCCCTAGTAGGATTGATTAAAGCCTTTAGTGGCTTGCTAGATGCTTGCAAGGTGCCATGTCCCCAATGTTGTGTCATTAAGAACCTTGTTTGTAGTTGCCAACCAATCCATCTAACAAGTTTATCAAAGTGGTGCATTGGAACTTGGATTCCAAGAAGTAACTTGCCATGTCTGATCTTGGTTAGAATATAGAGGTTAAGATTTCATTCTTAACATACCTTTATATTTTATCCTTGGTTGCATGTAAAGTTATCTCTTCTACTACGAAGGGCATGAGGCAAGCCCACCAAGAAAAACATACCAATTGAGTGAGGGTGTTATATTGCTTGTGAGTCAATTTGAAAACACAGTGTTTTTATCGAAAACATTGGAAAACCAACATTCAACATGAGTATCAATCTCAAACCCTTTAGGAGAGGAAAATACCCTTGAACAAATTCACATGTTATTGCTTTCACTTGGGATTCGTGTCCTTAAACGCATCTAAAAATTTGGATTTCATCTCAATTTGCTTCTACTAAAGTCAACTTTAGGTAACTCTTGCCTCAAATTTCGTTGGTTTCCACATAATACACTTTGTGGGATAAGGGGAAAGTTGAGACATTAGACATCTAGATTCTAAATCTAATCAAGAGTGTGTTTGTGGTAAAAAGAATCCACTAAGCAAAGATAACAAATTGGACCCCACATATGTGCTTGGCATCTTTTGGTCATATGGTTTTCATGCAAACATTGATCTTTTGATTTTGAATTACTTTTAGAGAAAGGCATGTTCTTCACTATCTTGGCCTAGTAAACAAGTCCTTCCTAGGTTCATTTAGGATCAAATCAAACATTTCACCCATCCCAAACATTTATCATCATCACCCCACAAACAACTTTAGAGCTTTGAAAACATCATCTTAGACTTGGGTAAATCATCCTTAAATCAAATCAAAGTCATTTGTTTAATTAGGTGTGTGGGAATGCATCATTTCTAATACATTTAATTAAATCAACCATCCTTTGAACAAGTTCATCCTAAGATCACATCCAAAATCTTAGGGTTTACAAGTTCATTATCCAAATCAAACCAATCAAAATCAAACCATGAGTCTAGCATTGATCCAAAGTTCCTAAACATTCAACACTCATATCATTCACCTCTTTTCATCTTTCATCTCATCATTAATCCTAAGAACCTTAGAGGTCACTTTTACAACAAGGTCAAAACACAAGGAGAACATGGAATACAAACTTGATCCATACATCATGAGTAATCCAAATCCATTAAATTTTCAAAGCTTTATAATGCTAATTGACTATCAAAACTCACACTTATACAAGATTCCATACATGGGATCATTACCTTCTACAAATTTCAATGGCACAACAAGTGTGAGTATGCCCAAATCAAAGATTGGATCACATTGCCCAATGGTAGATCTAAATCCAAACCTACAAGTCTGTCAACCGAACAATCAATGCATGAGCCTTCAAACAAACAATGTCATCCCACCAAATCCCTACAAGCCAAATATGAATGCATCGAGCACAAGTTTTCAAAACATGAATCCAGAAAACTTTGCAATGGATACATTTGAAAATCATACAAATATTCCAAACATGAACAATGGTCAATTTCAACCTATCATTCCAAATCTAAGTGTCATCCCAAATCAAAACATTGTCTGAAATCAACCACAAGTACAAACTCCAAATATGCTTAAACAAAAGCCAAATCAACTATATCAAGGGAGTCAAGATCAAGAACAAATTTGGCAAGATCAAATTGCTACACTTACCAAAATAGTTGAGTCGTTGTGCCAAGAGACATCTCCATCACCCATATCAACATCATTCCTTGGTTTAGGGATTCCCCCTTTACCTAGCACCAATCACTCTATCCAAATCAATTCACTTAACACCAATCAAACCATCATGTCAAATTCTTCAAATATACCATCGACATCACACCAATGGATGTTATCTAATCAAACAACAACATTGATCCCAAATCAAAACATGGTCTCCCAAAGACCTATCACCTGGGTCATTCCAACCATCCCTATCACTTCGATCATTCCAACCACCACTATCATGCCCATCACATCTCAAACCCTCACGATGACTCCAAGCATATCTCAATTACTCATCACTACATCCAATGCAATTCCAATTCCACCACCACTACCACCAAAACCAAACATAGCAAGACAATATGACATTGTGGTAAAAGCTCACCAGGCCTACCAAGAGCCATCCAACAATATCTAGCCACACAACAAGCTCGACAAGTGCAACAAGCCTCTCAAGCTGCCCAAGCCTCTCAAGCTACTCAACAAACACAAGCACAAACAGAAAAAATGACAACTGTTGAGAACAAGGATCAAGATCAATCCATCACTAAGCACCTTGAAGCCTTGTCTACTTCATCCAATGATCAAATTGACATATTTCAAGAGTCACTTTTGAATCATAATCAAAATCCACCAATAATACTCAACAATGATCCAATTCAAGAAATATCAACATCACTTGACTCTATGGTCGAAGACATTCACAATCCCTCCACCACAATTGTTGAAAACAATGATCAATATCTCTCCATCGATGAGAACCTCGAAGATGTTTCCACCCCATCCAATGATCAACTCAGCATACATCAAGAGCCACTTTTTAGTGATCTATTTCAAGGAGTGTTAGGATTATTTGATCCTATTGACATAATGCATGATTCGTCCACCTATGATCATGTTGAAAATGTCTCTACATTGCCTTATGATTTAGAGGACACATCTCAAGAATTTATCCCAAAGCATGATCAACACCTTTCACCAAAGTCTAGCAATGGTCCTTTCCAAGACATATTGGAATCCTTCGACCTCATGGATACAAATACTAAAGGAACCTTGAACATGAAACTTAAAGATATTGAACCACTTACTATGCCTAATAATGATATCCAAGAACCCTTTGTAAGCAATCCATCCTTTAAAACTGACCCATGTCAAGAACTTGATCCAAAGCATGATGAAAACAACTCTGAAATCATTCAAGATCAAGAATTTGTATCTTGAAGATACTAACATGATGTAATGGACACTCTCCTATCTATACAAGATGTCACAAATGATGATCACATCCATATAGCACATTCCCCTCCATATACCTATGAGATGCTTTATGTGGATGGACATGTAGATGATCTTCATTCAGAATAGAATTCCTTTAGTCTTGACATTACCACACAAAAAGAGCAGGTTATTGATTCCTATAGTCAATTTGAGTTGACAACATCAAGATCATATATGTCCCAAACTCAAACTGAGGACATCTTGAATAAAGATATCCAACATTATCCGCTCAAGGAAACAAGTCAGACAGAACTATATAATTCAGAGTTAGCAGCTCAGCAACAAATCGAAATAACGTCACCTACGGTGGTCATTTATCAGAGAATGCATTCTAAACAAGAACTCTTGAAACATGCAAAATCAAAGCATGAAGGTACTACCTCCATAATACTGGGGGCAAGTTCATCTCAAGCAAACGTTAACATAGGGAGCATGAAGAGTCCTTATGATGAAGCTAGTGTCAATACTACAACCAGCCACACCATGAATCTTCATCCACCCATCACCCCATCCACGAATTGGGACCAACATCAAAAGAAAGAGTTAAATCAAAGCAAGAAGAACATTATCAAATCAAAAGAAGCTGAGAAGCATAATGGAAAAATAAAATACAAATGGATACCAAAGAATACAAAGAAAGATCATCCCTATCAAACTCCATCAGTCAAAGAAACTATGGGGAAAAATCAAAAAGGGAAAAGTATCTATCAAAGACATCCACAAAAGAAAAAGTAGGCTTTTCAAGCGACGTACAAAGTGTATCAAGTAGTTGGTCCTAATTCCACGCACACTTTTGTATCCACCCATCATTGCTTGTCTTCCCGAGTTTGGAGAGTCAAAGATTCCAAGCTATCAACCAATCCATCTGTTATCACTAAACACACTCCATCCACACCTCTGCGCATGATATCCAATTCTCACACTGGCCATGTTTTGGAAACAACCCTTTATCATAAGGATTTAGGAGGCATTCTATGGCGATGTACGAACAGAGACAGAGTTAACTCCAGTATCAACAAAACAAATCAAGAATCCCAAAAGTTTCATTCAAGTGCATGTATCTTAGCAAAAAAACTTATTCAAGCAGGGTATCAATGGCACATTATGACAAGGGCATCTACATCAACAACACCTCGTGATTCAACATGAGCTTAAATTTTTTTAGAAAAAGTCAAAAAATAAAAAAAATATGAAAATCCAAAAAAAATTTAAACAAAAGATTGAAAACAATAAAGTGAAAAAAATCGTCCTCCAGTGAAAACCGCATAGGCGGCACTTTGGGCAAGAAAATGATGAAAACCTAGAAAATAGGCATCATGTGTAGGATCAAGCATCTATGTGTGCCAGTTCAGATGAAAGCATCTCATCCCATCCATAATAAAGCCAACATTCCATCCATCTTATCCATAAAAAATCCATTCATCCATAAACCATTGATCCAATCCATTTTTATCCACTATGTCCATCATCCAAGTTATCTTGACCTTGATGAAAGCTTGGGACACACTTTACACTTGCTTACGGTAAAACATCTTGACATGGTCCATTTTCATTGATCCTATCCTATGCATCGTTATCTGAGCCATGAAGCATTATCCAAATAAGCATTCTTTATCTAAAAACCTTATCTTATCGCAAGATAACTCTTGACATCCTTTGTGTGCTTACTGTATCCATCCATCCATACACTTATCTGAGCATCCATCCATGACATTCCATACATTGCTAGACATTGAGGGCAGGTATTTACATCTTGCTTCGAGAATAAATATTGATATATATCTTCCAACTTATGCGGTGATCTAAACATTGGAAAACATGAAATAAAATTGGTCCACCACTTGTGGGAAAAATTCCAAATCACTAGCCCATGGCATATTTTGATCAAAACATGTCCTTATCAAGCTTCATCTTCAATCGAACGTCAATCCAAACAACCAATATCAGTTGCATCAAATGCACCCTTCAAATGTCACATCAAATCATTTGAATAAATTTTGTTCTAAATCAAGCTTCATCAATCATGATCAATCAAATCCAATCTAAAAATCATCATCTCGGAATATCCTTGTGTTTCTTAACACTATCCTTACATTGTTGTGCATCCTCAACAATGTTATCATCATCGATCCTGATCAATCATATCCTTACATTGTTGTGCATCCTCAAAAATGTCATCATCATCAATCCCATCAACATCCTAATCCTTGTGTTGCGTAACACCATCTTTGCATTGTTGTGCATCCTCAACAATGTCATCATCATCAATCCATCGATCTGATCAAACAACCTTAGCTTGGTTTTCAAAAAAATCCCAAACAGAGCACTGATATCATCACACATATCCATATCCAAATCATCAAAAACATGCGAAAATCCAAAAACATCAGAAAATTAGAAAAAATCCAAAAACACTCAAAAAGTCAGAAAAGCATCAAAAACATTGGAATCTGAACTACGTCATCTCTAAGCATAAACGTAGGCAAGGCTAATCTTCGATCAGCCCCTGAGACACAAAAATCCAAAAAATTCGAAAAACATCAAAATCCAAAAACATTCGAATCTCACAAAATCCAAAAACATTTGAAAAAATCAAAAATCAAAACATTTGAAAAATCCAAAAATACCAAAAATAGCCTCAAAACATTCCAAAAACGTCAAAAACATCTAAATATTTGAAAAAAATCCATCCATCTCATTTCACAATCACCCGCAATAATCAATCATCCATAATAAACTGATCATCACCTTCATCCTTTAGCAATACAAATAGAAACAATCATAGCAGTCAGCAAAATCAATCTTCAATCATAAAATCAAAATCAAAACAACAAACCGTTAAACGCAAAATCAAACTCTTGATCATTTTCAAACATGTTAGTCAACCTTATATCAATAGCCTATCAATCAACTTATCAAACCATCATCATCCTATACAATGCATGTCCTAGTATATATCATTCTAACAATGAGCATTATTTTGGATATCATTGTGGATTCTTATCCTATCAAAACACATCCCTTTGGCTGAAGGTATGAAGAACATTGGCTTGTTTGCGTACTTGATCTTTTCTTTTGATTTATCCTATTGCGCTCATTCCAAGGACCTCTCAGTGATATCCACACGAAGGATTTAGAGAGATAGGAATGGGGCAACAATCACTATCTTTTGTCTTTTGTGCTTGTTGGACATTCTTGTAAAATAACTTGGCGAATAGTTGCTTTGTTATGTACGTCATTGAAAGGTTTATGTATGTCAAGTGTGAACAAGAATACTCCTATTTGCTTTTCGAGTCAAAGTCCATCGCACTAGGTACAATGCCATCCTAGTTCTTTATACCTTGATGCATTGTATCTACGTGTATTATCAAACATAAGGTAAGTAGCCCTTTTAAAATCCCAATCCTTGATAAGAAAATCATCATCATTTATCATCATCATCATCATCTATCATCATCATCATCTCTAATAAAGTCTCGTCAAATCATGGACTTGTGGGACCCTCTTGTCATCATCTCATTTCTTCTCCGCACTAATATAACATCACCAATGCATCCATCATGCGTCCATCTTGCATCCATAAAATTGTCAGCATACCACATATCATTCATATCATACATAATAGGAAACATCGATCATTTCACATGCATTGCATTTGCATCATCATCATAATATAGATATGTTAATCTAAGCATCTACATAAATCATCCATTTCAAAATCACAACATATCACATCATCCATTTAATCCATCTCATACATCATATCATCATTTAAGTTGTTTAGGATAATATAGATTTTTTATTCTAAGCATCTTAAATCTATCTCATTTGCATCTTAAAATCATCTCATCATAATCATCCATTTTGAACCTCTTTATCATGAGATCGACCCTCAAATTGAATCCTTTCGCTCAATCTCTCGAGGAGGCAATGTACCAGTGTACTTTCCACTGGGGCATCTGAAAAATCAAGAATTTTTTAATTTTGATCATGGCAAGTTTATTCTTTGAACCAACGCAACAAGTGCATTGCTTCAAAGAGGGTAAAAATGTAGACATGTCAAATTGACATAATGTATTCAACTAGGTCATATTCATCCATTCGGAAAATAAATCAAGTTTATTTATCAATCTCCTAAAGTCATCAGTTTAAATCAAATAAATAAACTTGATCCCATCACCCTCATTTTAATTAAATAAATCAAGCCTTTTATTTAATTAAATCCAAATGCATATTCCATCCTTTTTTGAATTAAATAAATCAAATATTGAAGTCATAAAATTCAAAATCACCTAATCATCTTTAAGCTAACCTAATCTTGATTAAATGCTAATCCTAACCACTTGCATCCTCTAGATATCCCCACTTGCACAAATAAATCAATTTATTGAATTATTAAATCAAAATTTTCACTCAACATGGCATCTTCCCTCAAATTTTAATTCAAAAACAAGTGGACATGTACACCCAACAAAGCATTTATGAGGCCTTACATGTCTCTTGCATGTCCCTTGCACAAGTCAAACTTAGCATTAACTATCAATTTCAAATTTGAAATTTCCCCCTCTTGGGCACATTTCCCAAATCTTGCACATCCTCAAGCCTATCGCAACTTGACAAGTGGCCTCTTCCTATTGGCCAAATATTGAGTCCCACATCCTCCATGTTGAGCACTCTTAGCCTTTGAAAATCTATAAATGAAAGGATTCATTCTCAAGCAAATCCTCCACAACTTGATCTACATCTCTTGCAAAGTCACTCTCCTTGAGAACTGATTTTGCCCATGTCTTATCATCATCTTCATAGCATCTTAACATCAAGCTTAAGCAAGGATTGGGAAAGGGATATTTTCTACAATAGCACCAATCCACTATGAGATAAAGTTTGATCATGTCTTTTATATGCTTTGTTTAGTTTCCATTGTTTCATTATTTCATAGGGATTTTGAAATGTTGCTTTGTTTTAAACTAACCATTTGCAGATTTTGACATCTACACTAAGATTTTGTCGGACAGATGTTTCATGATTGATAAAGCCTATGAAGGACAAGATGCATTAGCGACAAGCGATGGTTATCACTAAAAAGTGCAATGTGGCAGAATCTTGGGGACATTGTATATAGCAGGAAGGAAAGTGGTGAGACAATTGGACAACCATTGATGTGGTTTTGAAACAGGATGATCAAATGGATTAAATTTCATTTTGATAGTACTTTCATCAGTGATTGTACTCTAAATCTTGGGGAAGATCAGTGATGAGCAATGAAGTGTACAGGAAAATATTCCCTCTAGGAAAAACTCGTCTTATGTACTTTGCCGATATTAATGAAGAAGCAAAGATTAGGTTATCGATACATGCTAATTGTCAGATCAAGAATGATTAATCAACATTAAAGGAAAACGTGGTAGCATTAGATATGGCATCATTGTATTCTAGGAACAAGTTGCTATGGTTAAAAAATGATGCTTGAGGCCACCATAGATGAATTTTTAATTGCTTTAAGATCAACAACCAAGATTCATAGCCAATCTACTAAGTTATCAACTCATTCACTCGAGGATTTCTTGAATCATTAATTTTGAATGCTCCAAATTCTCTATTTAATGCAGATTAATCATTGTTCATTTTCGCCATATTTCCAGTCTGTAGTAAGGTGTAGTTTGTAGACAAGTGAAGAGTTGTTGTTTTTTCTGAGATATTAAGTTTTCTTGTCCTAAGTAAGTTGGTTTTAAATTGGCTTCTCTAGCCTGGGTAGGAATTTCTATATTAGTTTGATTGTAATTGTTTGAGCTTGTTGGAGTGTCTCCCTGTAGTTTTGTTTTAAATTGTTAAAATCTACTTGTTCTTGAGATGGGGAAAATTGGTGCGATAGTTTATCCTATTAGAAGGTATGGTCAATTGATTCTATTTGAATTCCATGAGGATATGACCATGACTGCGTAGGAAGCTCAGGTTTCTCCTTAGGTTTCAAAGGGGAAGAGTAGGGCTAGAGGTCATAAGAAGAAGTCAATGATGCAAAGTACATATAGCTTGAGAAGTAGAACTATTCCAAGAGAAATGGTCAAGTTCAAAGGAAAGGAACTAGCTCAGCCACTGAAATAGGCCAGGAAAAAGAACAGTCATAAGGCCTGGTTGGGTAGGCACAATTCTCCTATTGTTCTCTCTGATTCTCCTTCGGATGCTGAAGGTGGCACTGACTCAGAATATGGTCATTACCTTCTTTCTCTTGTGCCATATGGGAGCTTTGACGATGACATGCTGGTGGTCCCTCTAATTTCATCAAGGACAAGGAGCAGTTCAGATTTCTCTAATGCCAAGGAATCTGAATAGGGTCTCCTCATTTTATTTTTTTGATGATACCTTGGTCTTTGCATAGGAGGCATTTATTTTGGTACACCCATGGTTTTTCTTTCACTCTTCCATGGTGATATGGAGTTCCTCCAATTGATATGGTGTGAAATCCTTTTTGTTCAACATAAACTTGGTGACAACAACTAATGATAGCCTGCACATGTGTTTTCCTTTTTGTCCTCCCCTATTCCCAAATAATTACATATGAAACCACCTGGGGAGTGTTTCATGAAAACAATTGAAATCAGGTTTTGAAATTCAAGTGAAATAAAATAAAAATGTAAACTCAGGTGGATGCTTGTTGCTCCCCTATCTATAAAGAGGATTTCATGGCTAAAGTTAAGGAGTTCGAAGTCCAAAACTTTTGAGTCAAAATAGGTCAAGGTGAAAGCTATTCTCTTAGGAGAAAATATAATGTAAGTAGATATATTAAAAAACATATCAAAAGCCAATCAAGTGCATATGTTATACTGTATAAAGCTCCTAAATATATTTTTACAAAGTAATGCTAGAAATGAAGAAAATTTCTAGTTCTAAAACATTGCTCTCCAATGTATCTTTCTTCCAAGTTATGAATGATGTTGTTAATTATAATTTCATTTGTATTCTATCATTTGTATTGAATGAATGAGCTTGTTTTATGCTTCAGTTCAATGAGTTGATTAAAATGCTAAAAATAAGGCCATTGGTTTGTGGGGAAGGGATATAGAATGTAGTAAGGAAGTAATGTTCTTAAAACACAGTAAGTTAGATGCTACAAAGTGGTATGCTAATAGTCTACTAATTCCTGATGTTCAATCATAATTGTATTACTGATTAATTGTAAATTATGACTCTATTATACCCTCAGATAGGTCACTGGTTGTTTTATTAATTTATCTCTTGGCAGATTGAGCTAGTGATAAATTTTTCCTAAGATTCAAGATGAAGACAAACTCATAATCTATTCTAAAGTACACTGCACAAATTCTAGGTATTAGTGTATTCCCTAAAACAAATGACAATTTCATAAGAGGTCTGCCAAGCCTAATATGATATTGGTTTCCGAAGGAGTACATTTGTGTGAGGAAATGCTCTTGATTGAGTTAAAGATATTGTGAGCATATATAGGATTACCCTCCTAGGTCTCACAAAGCCCGAAGAGAAGAAGTGAGGTCTCAAAAATTCACTTAAGTGTTGGCCAATCCTCACCCCTATTGTTAATTGAGTTCTAGAAAGTTCATAGGTAAATACTAAGATTAAGTTTGGTTCTTAAAAAATAACCAATAGAAATGGTGACTCTACTAGGGAGAACTCCAGATTTGTCCATTTTGAAAGAGTCAAGAGAATAAATGACTAGTTCAAAAGTTGAAGAAGTTCTAGATCTACAAATTAATTTGTAGCAGCCCCAAATTCAAAATACTATGAAGTAAGTTTGCTAGAAGAACTCAAAAGATTTATTGATAAAGATATCCTTGCTTCAAAGGTTTTCCTCTTGTTGAATAGTTCGTGACTCTTCTCTACAATTTATACACATCAAGGGTTGTTTTTTTGTTATTACAACCTAAAAGTGCTCTAGTCAAAGTTGCAGCAACTGGAGGAGTGAAGGTACATGGTTCTTGGCCTACTTTCATTTGTTGGCTCTATCATATTGAATGTAATTGTTGTTCCATTTAAAGTGTTTGTCTAGATTATTCAAAAAAATTCTAGTATGGATGGTTAGAATGAATTTGTATATCCTAGGATTTTCTATTCATTATCATATGTTTCAGTCCTAGGTTACCACCATATTAACAACTATCCTAGTGATCCTTCATATTTTCATGGTTATGATTAGGAAAAATTGGTTAAATCCAAATTTTCATACACCTATGGATCCCCAGAGGGAAATAACCATGCCATTAAAAACCTTATTGCATATTTTAAAGAAGCTTCAAAAGTTTGATAATCCTCAAATAGTTGAAGCCCCAAAGTATAGGAACCCAAGTGTGAACAAGCCTAGGATAAGGCCAAAATGGAAAGATGTGTTTAAAAGGGAAATTAAAGAGATGAAGAAAAGGAGCCTAATGGCTATACAAGATCAGTTAATAGATAGCCATATTAGATCTACTAGCCAAACTACCACACCTTTTTTCAATTTTTTTGATTCATTGTATGACCAATTAGACTTGTCATGGATTGATTAGAAGGTTAAAAGTATGCCATCTCAAGTCTATAATAAAATGCCTAGATTTAATGGATACAGTGTGTGTGAAGGAGATGCACATGTTGAACTTTTTTATAGCTTCATGGTGAAACATTCATTTGGAGATTAGGATATGTGGATGATATTTTTTGTTAGATCTCTTGTAGCTAGAGGTAGGGACTGGTACTTAAGTTTTCTTGAGAAGTCTTTTTCCTACTAGGATAAACTAGTGGATGGTTATAGACAATAATTTGCACAAGAAGCTTCTGGCCTTATTAGAAGGTTAAAGCAACTTCAGAAATAAGATCAAGAGTCAAGCATTGCTTTCAATCATAGATTTGTTGTTTCTCTTTCACTAATCCCTAGAATTTTTAGACTCGATACCTTAGATTGCAATCATATGTATTTTGAAGCTTTCGAGGAGGGATCTAGTGCATTGTTAAAGGATTTTAAAATATTGAGTATGTAGATGGCTTACAAATATTTAGATAATATGGAGAAAATGAGGAACGAATATGTACAAAGTCTATTGTCTTTAGTTGTGGGTAAACATGATGAAATCAATAGTTTTGTGAATATGAAAGATCATATATCATCAGTTTCAGATACAGACAAGTGCATACGTGAGAAGGAAGAAGTTAAGAGTGATGCAATGTCTACCATTGGTGTTCATGATAGTGAGAATGTTTGTCTTTATCTTCAAGAAGATGTAAATAACTAGCTCAATGATGATACTTGTTGGGCCCCTATAATGATTTCACAACTAAGCCTTTACAACCATGATTCAAAGATTGGAAATCTAACCTAAATAGCCATTCAATCATCATGAAGGTGCATTTAAATTTTCAACCCAAGGACGTGAACTTGAAATGGGTCAGCACTGTGTGTGCACTAGGGGCTCAAGTAGTCATTGCATGCTAAAACTAAGAAACACAATACTGAAAGTAAATTGCTTGAAAGAAAATAAAGAAAAATTTGAATATAAATCAACAACTATACTTATGTTGAAATGTGTGCAGGAATAAAGATCTGAGCAACAAATAGGAAACTACTTTTTCTACTTTGGCTACAGGAACAGACACAAAATGGACTTGTAGTGGCTATAGGAATAGTCAATGTCAGATTTCTAACTAAGCACCAAACAACAAGTAATAGTAAACTAATGCTAAAATAAGAAGAAAAAATATTCACCAAGTGCCCCCCTTTGGATAAGTATCCTCTACACTAACAAGAACTCAAATGCTTAAACTCAGGACTTTATTTTATTCACTGTAAATTGTGCATACAAGGAGTAATGTATATGTGCCACTGAAACTAAAAAAATGAGAGTACAATGTAGAATCATGCATCCTCTTGAAGAAGGAGCATCAAATTATTACTTATACTATAGCTAAACAAGGCAGTCAACTCCATGATTGGGAGGACGCCATTTCAGGAAAACAAGGGAATGTGGATTGACTGTGATTACACATGCATGGAATCCAGTCAGACATGTAAGCCAAGCATAGATTCAAAACAACAGTAATTCCCATGCATGGTCGATCATTAAGGTCCACTTCAAGGCGATTACATTCAATTGCATGAAGAATCTTTGTTGCCAGTTTCCTTTGACTTGGAGTGATTTCTCAGTTGGACGTTATGGTGCATGCCTAGGTAGCAGTGTCTTCCTTAACTTGGCATATTAAATCTACATGTCAAGGTTAGTACACATAATAACTACAAATCAATAATCACTCTAAGAAAAATTCGTTAATCACATGCAAAATCAATATAGATGACCCACATATTATGCCAAATATCACTAAAGCTGACAAAGATAGGGTAATGTCAAATGTCAATGGTTTGAGGGAAACATTATGCCAATACCAACACTTAAGCATTAAATTCCATGGCATCTATGAGCAAATAGACTATAGATTCTACCCAAAACTAGACCAAAAACTAGGCTCATCATTCCCCCCAACCTAACATTTTGTTGGTCCTCCAGTAGGGGAAGAGTTGTTCTTCTACTTGGTCAAAGCTCTAAAATTTGCAATTAAGATCTTTCCAACATCAGTGGTTGTAGTGCACGAGTCAGGATCCCAATAGAACCCTCCCAATCTATTAAACTTGTTCCATCTCTAGTTTTTTGCAAAAATGTCACTTTGGTAGAATATGAAATTTGGCATGGGCCACATGAGCATGGGTGGCTAAAAATTTAGTGGAAGCCAATTTCATCCCTAAGTTCTCCCTATCTAAATATATCTCATAATTATTTTTAATGCTGCAACATAATTGTGGATGGAATGAGGCTCAGCCTATTTCAACTGATTAGTCAGACTATTCCATCTTTGGGATAAACATCCCCTCACGATTTCCTCCTTTTCTGCTTATTTTACTTCATACTTAGTGTAAATTTCCTCAATCCAAGGCATAATCCTATTACCATAGCTTGGTCTAAGCAACATTATATGCCATTCTCTGTAAATATCCCTTGGGTTGCTTGATTCAGCTCTAAAAGGTATAGGGATATCAAACTCCAATTTTTTATGAGCACCATGTGGTTGTCCCCAACTAATCTTATTTTGTACCCAAGACATGAATGCTCTCAATTGAACATCCCAAACATGCAGCAGTGAGTTCCAATCATGGTCTTTTGTGACAACATAATTATGTAAAAAAAAACACATAACAAATTCTTCATTTCAGGGGAGGCAATCCTATAAGCATTGAAAAATTCCATAGGGGTATCAATAGAAGGATTCAAACCTGAGGCAAGTCATGACATCTTAAAAGAGAGATACTTCTCTTTTAGGATCAAAGCATAGAAACTTGGGGGCTCTCTACATTCTAGAATCCTTGGCACTAGAGCTACCATATCATCTACCCTCTACTTTAGGGTAGCAATTTCTACATCTTTTTCCTCAATCTCTTCATTCTTCTTTTGAATTTCCTCATTCAACTTTCATTTTTCCTTTTTCCATTCTTCCTCCCTTCTGTGTATCTCTTTCCATAAACTCAAAATTGCTGCATGTATTGTAAAACTAGAAGGATTGTGAATGCCTACCAGTCTTTTTACTGATGGTGGCTCCTCATGCAACACTATTTGAATGGACTCAGGTTGTCCAGTTATCTTCGACTGTAAAGGTGTTATTTCTTCTTCATGTTGCTGCAGGGAATCTTCTTCATGTGGGGACTCCTGCTCTAGTTCTGGCTATTGTTGTAGGACTTCATGTTGCAGAACCTCTTGCTCATGCTACATGAAGTACAATTTTTTCTCCAATTCTTCTGCAATGCTAGCATGATCGGCTAGTGTTATGTTTGTTGCTCTCTTAAATATGTCTTCTTTTGTTTCAAAATGCTCTTGCTCCATTAGAGCTTTGGGATCTTAATGTGAGGTCTCACCAGGTTTAGGGCTTTCCTACTGTATACACCTAAAAATGGTCACATCACATTGTCTGGTAATTAATTAAATATTTTAAATATTTAATTAAATCTTCGAATTCCATCTATGTATAAATAAATTTAAATAATTTATTTATATTGTTTATTATTTCATTTCGATTAAATCATCTTTTCGTATTCATTTCTTAATTAATTAAATAAACATTACGATTTATTTATATTAATTATCATATAATCTTAGTTTGAATATTTTATTCAAATAAAGATTAAAATATTCTTCTTTTCTTCTAATTATCATTTATAATTAAATATTTCAAATATTTAATTAATTCTTCTAATTCGATTCTAATATTCATTCATAATTAAATATTTCAAATATTTAATTAATTCTTCTAATATTTCATATTCTTCTAAAGTCATATCATAATTAAATATCTCAAAATATTTAATTAAATCTTCTATAGTTTTTAAAAATCAAAAATCAAAAATCATTAAAATTAAATAAATTTATTTATTTATTTAATTTGGAGATTATCTTCAACATTCGGGAAGCAAACGGTCAAAACAGAAAATTTAATTTTCTCTGTTTCTGTGCAGGCTTGTTCCTGTGGGTTGAAGACAGGAATCCATCCTTCTCTCCAACCTCTCAACCTCTTCCATCTTCTTCTCAGCCTCTCCATCTCTCACCTTTCAATCCTACCAGACAATCTCACAGCCGTAGATTCTTGCCAGCTGGGATTGTGCCTGCAAAAATCTATAAATATGACTGCCGGGTACTCCAAATCATATAGAAGTTTTAAGCAGGAAAATTATAGTCAAAATTGCAAGTAGTATAAGCATTCATAGTATTCATAGTATTCATAGTATTCACAGTATTTTCATAGCATAGCAATAGCAGAATAGAATCATGACATCCTCCGTTCATAGCCCCTGTGCATAATCCACAGCCCCTGTCCATATCCGTGAGCATTTTTACATTCATTAGCATATAGGATAGAATTTCCTTTTTGCATAACTCATTCTACAGGTTGCCATTCGGAGAAGCAGAGCTTACACAAAATCTGAGAGCAGCATCTTCGAATCTCTAGAGATAGAGGAAGATAGAACGCTTTTGAGAACTATTTTATTTCTTTGTTTAAAATTCCTTCAGTATAATGTTTTATCAATTGTGTTTTTGTCTTTAATTAAATTACAAATTAAGCATACACATTTTTGGCGCCCACCGTGGGGCATTTGCCCCCTTTTTAATATCTTTTTGCGGTTTTTTTTGACAGGTTACAGATAAAAACCTCGGAATAGCGCAGGAAACACGTCTTCGAAATTTCAATACCCAGTTCAGCGCATTTGAAGACTTTTGCAGCGCCCGTGAGGTATTTTGCAGCGCCCGTGAGGTATTTTGCAGCGCTTGTGAGGTCTTTTGCAGCGCCCGTGAGGTATTTTGCAGCGCCCGTGACAACTTTTGCAGCGCCTATAATGTCTGTTGCAACGCAATTTTTAAAAAGCAGTATATTGTAATTTGTAAGCTTAATATAGTTTAACTAAATCTGACGCAGCCGTGGACAGTTAGTAGTTTTAAAGGTAAAATGAAGCAATCCTAGGGTAGGCATTTAAAGTTAAAAAGAAGAAATCCTAGGGTAGTCATCTAAGGTAAAATAAAGCAATCCTAGGGTAGTCATCTAAGGTAAAATGAAGTAATCCTAGGGTAGACACTTCATATTTCATTTTGGGCTTAAAAAGAATTTTTCTGTTTATGTGAAGCAACATCTTCACTTAGCTTAGAAAATTTTCATTTGGGGCTTAAAATACATTAGTGTTTGCTTTGTTTTGGTGATAGGCCTATGCTCTCCCCTTAACTGGGTGATCAAAATGCCAAACTCACCTATTTCCCTTCATGCAATTTCCTGTTTTATTAGCTCCGTTTAGAAGGCCTGCCGTAGTGGGAAAAAGTACTCACCCTACAGGAACGACCTAAGTGGGAACAACTAAAGCCAAGTTTTCCAACCCACTATAATCAAATGCGGATGGTTGATGAAAATACCATTCGACGGTAGTGTGCATTGATAACCATCCCCAAAGCCTTTGTTCTAAAGGTAGGGAGGTCTCTCGAGGGAGTCTATCATTTGCCGCACCGAACGGAAACCCTTACTAAGAACTTAGTGTAGTATCTTACCGAGTCAGTTCCCGAACATTATATTAATCATAGTGCAGGGGAGGGAAGAATCTACCCCCAAGATACTCACCATATAACTGCCAAGGATTGTTTGCTTAGGGGATCTGGTATCCACTTCCGTCACTCTGAGTACGCGCCTGGAAAAGACAAAAACACAGGCGCCCTTTCAAGGGTGACATGGCTGTGTGAGTCGATGCAGTTTTAAGATGTGGGTTGTTGATTGCTATGATGACCTACTTGAGAATTAAGAGTGAGTCTGTTTGAAATGCTTATCATGTGTAAAACCCATTAAAACACTTTTTGAACAACATTTTGGTTATAGACTTGATGTTTAGCATAGGTCTAAGACAACCATTTTACAACTTGTTTGATGTGTTTTCAATACACTAATTTAGATAAGATCATCCAAAACACTCATTATCATATTGATTAATCTCATGTTACGAGATTGGAAATCCACAACGTTTGTAAAGAAATCCATTTTCAAAAGGATTAAGAAGCCAAAGAAACCCCTCAACCACAAGAAACTATTGAAGAAGCAACGATTCTTGTATCAAAGCCGAAAAGTTTTACTTAAATATAGAACATTTCTTCATAGGTATCATGATTGTGTTAGAGGTCTTTCAGATGATTATGCCATAGAACCTTTGTATTCACAAGCTTACTTTCAAAGAAGAGCCCTTTCTCAAAGGCATAACCATAGTCAACGCATTCGTTTCAGTTATATTCCCCAACCCGCAATCGAATATTCTACTCGTCCAAATCAAATTTTGCAATAGAGAACTTAGAATACATTAGGCATCCATCATAAAATCCATCCTTCTACAAAGCCATGATCAAAACTTCATAAAGTGCAAAATCATCTTTTTCTTGATCTTTTGCTTAAATTCCCGCTAACAGGATTTTCATCCTTCCACTTAGGGAATAACACAAGCTAAAAGATTAGAAATTTTGTGTAAGTCATAGAATCTTCATTCTATCCCTGACTTTCATATATATCACATAAATTGCACTATTTCATTCTTTTGATCAAAAGCAAGTAGAACTTGGAACAAAACCTATGCCTGTCTTCACGAGATCTCAAAAACAAATGGAAAAAGATGAGGGAGAAACCACTACAAGTAAAATGGGTGACCATACTGAAAAAGAAGAGGAAACGTTTAATCTTGATGAGTTAACAGAAGAAAAGCTTCAAGAAGCAGAACAAGATCCTCAATTCCATACTCTTATGGAAAGGATTTTAGAACGAAACAAAGAAAGATAGTTTCTTTCATTGGCTAATCAAGGAGCTAAGTTACCTCACAATTTCGACATAGAAGGGATTAAACAAAGTCCTAAAACTCCTCCTAATGACTTTAGTGCTCTTAATCAACAGATAAAAGAATTACAAGGGAAAATAAAAGAAATGCAAGGGGGTACAACAAAGAAATATGTTTTGGAAGACATATCTCCTTATCCATTTGATAGGAATCTTCAAATGATCCCATTTCCAAAACATTGCGAAATCCCTAAGTATGATAGGTATAATGGAAAAACTGATCCCATTGACCATGTTAGGGATTTCCGAAACATGAGTCTAGAATTTTCCTATGACGATACCTACTTGATGCGGTTATTTCCATGAAGTCTAAGTGTACAATCCATGGAGTGGCTTTCAAAAATCACTCCACCTATTAAAACTTTTGAGGAGTTAATAAATCAATTTATATCACAATACTCCTACAACATACAACACCAGATAACAATGCTTGATCTTTGTAAAGTGAAACCAAAAGTAGGAGAACCCTTCACTACATTTTTACAAAGGTGGAGAAGGTTATTTGCACGATATTCCCGTCCTATTCCTGAAAAGGAAAAGATGGATATCTTTATCAATAGCCTTGATCAAGAATTAAGCTATAGGCTTAACCTTCATTGTCCTCATAACTTTGAAAAATTGATATAAAATGCAATCACCATTGAAGGAGCCTTGGTTAAAAGGGGAGTGATAAAACTTGATAATCCAAGTACATCAAATCAAAACAATAACGATAAAACAAGGTTTTGGAACAGAAACAAAAATGTTGTTAATGATGGTATAGTAGATGCAAATAATTTACGAACAAGACCATCTATTTTCAATCTATCAAGTGCTCCACGAAACAATCAACAAGGAAATACAACTCAACAAGGAAACAACAATCAACAAGGACAAACCTCCAAGCAAGAAAACATGACCAATCAAAATACCAATCAAAATCGTGGTAATTTTAATAATAATCTTGGCAATACCCAAACATCAAATCCGTCCAGACCTTCATTCTTTTAAAATCGATGGAATTTTACCGCTTTGGGTCAATCCTTTGAGTCTGCTCTCAAGGAGCTTCTTGATAATAAGGTTATCACCTTACCTCCACAAAGAGATTATGAGCCACGAGTCAAACCACCTTCATGGAATGACTCGTATTATTGCAATTATCATCGATGTAAGGGTCATAGAACAAACAATTGTCAAGCTTTGAAAAATCTAGTACAAGATTTAATTGACAATGGTACCATTGCAATTGAGGGACATCATACCAATGACGATCATCAAGCATTCAAAGATCCTTTACCAAATTATCAAAAGGGGGAAACATCAGATACCAAAGCCAAGAGTATACACAATGTTGAAGACAATATAATCCGTCACATCTATGCTGATGATCAATAAGTTAATGTTATCAAAATCAAAGGAAAACAAGAATATCAATAATGTGACAACAAGAGGTCAATCAAAAGTTGTTCTAAAAGGAAGTTCATCTAAAACAACTATTTCTCCTCCAAGTCAGTATAATCTAGTTGATCAATTGAGAAAAAAATTAGCTCAAATCTCCATCCTGGAACTTCTCAAAATATCCCCTATACACAAGAATATTTTAGAAGAAGCTCTTGTAAACATAACTGTTGATACTGATCTAGATGTAAACAGATTTCAAGCCATGGTGGGACATTTGTCTTCCCCCACTTGTCTTTCATTTTCTGATAAAGATGATGCTTCTATGACACATCCACATAATTCCTCGCTCTATCTTGAAGTCATGATCCATAAACATCGAATTAGACGTGTCTTAATAGATGGAGGAGCCGGTTTAAACATTTGTACTTTAAAGTTAATAAATGCTTTAGGAATATCAGAAAATGAAATTGATCCACGAAGGAAGATAACTATCAAGGCATATGATGATGAAGAAAGAGCTTCTAAAGGATTAATATTGCTGCCTATCAGAGTGGGACCTGTTGTGAAGAATACATTTTGTCAGGTTCTAGATCGAGATCTTTCTTATAACATACTTTTGGGTCGTCCGTGGATTCATGATATGCAAGCAGTACCATTAACGTATCATCAATGTATCAAGTTTCCATATGATGGACAAGAAATAACTATACAGGCTGATTACAATAGTACCCAAACTTGTTCAAATCTTCGAGTAACTCAAGATGTCTTAGTACCACACAATAGGGAAGCTCTGGCTGTTTCATCTTCCAATCTACAAGTCCAATTGCAAGAATTGACAAAGAATCTTGATACTAAGCTGAAGTTCAAAGACAAAGGGGTAGGTGAATATTATTTATCTCTTTCTACCTTACCTCCTTCTCCAAGGTCACACGGGAAACCTACCTTATCAAATCAAAAGATTGCAACAACTTCTACATCTCAAGCTTTTGTGCCAATCACAAAGTTTGATGGAAAATTCATTAGAGCTAACACTACTGAAGAAGAAGCTGAAGATAGGGACATCCTAAATTGGCTATATAAAGATGAAGATGATTCTCTCTTACACATTAAGTTACCTAAAGAACAATATGGTAAGGGGTACGCTATCATGTAGAAGATGGGCTATGAAGGAAATGGTCCTATAGGAAAAAGAAGAGAAGGAATTGTGGAACCAATTCAACCTATTTCAAAGCATTCAAGTGATAAAACAGGACTTGGATATGGCAAGGATAAAGGAGAATCTACTTCACAGCAAACACAATCAACTCATGAAGGAGGATCAGTGTCAGATAGACCTCATGAATCAGTGTTCCAATTACAAAATAGTTCAGATACTGATTCTAATGAATATGAATGGGACACCATTTATAATGATGAATTTTAGAGAGACAAATAAGTTGATATCATACACAAATATGCACCTGTTCTCATACAAGGAGAAGGCTCAAGGCCTCCACTTGATTTTGTTTTACAAAGCGATCATGACTCAAGTGAGGAAGAATCAGATTCTAGCGCGATTGACAATCAACAGGAGAATACCATCATAGGCCTTGTCTACCATGAGGATGATAACCATATCATGAATTTGACAATTCAAGACCTTACCCAACTTAATGATCCTATGCCTTTAGTTTATCCAGAACTTATTGATTGGGACATTGACGCACCTATCCATATTCCTACATTCAGTGATGATGAGGACATCATAAATTTCCTTTGTTCCTCAAATGAAGAAAACAATTGTTTCATTCAATAATTTCATACTCATGATTTTGATAAGGAGGGTGTCAAGTCTCGTAGCTGCAAAATAAATAAGATAAAACATGGATCTATTGGTGAAAACCGAAAAATGGCAGTGATAGATCAACAAAACAAGAGAAAAATAAAGAGCGAATCCGACAGTGAAAACCTTTCTGAGGCACTGAAGGATGAGAAACTTGACACTCTTCCCAAGTATTATCATGAAAGATCTTCTATTTTAATCAAACCAATAGAATCAATCAACATAAGTATAGCAGAGCAGCCAAAAGTTTTGCAACTTGCAGCATCATTAACAGTTGAAGAAGTCCTGAAATTCATGCAATTCTTGAAGGAGAATCAAGTTAACTTTGCTTGGTCATATGCTGATATGCCAGGGTTAGATCCTAATCTGATAATGCATCATTTATCTATTCAACCAGGGGCAAAACCTATGAAGCAAAAGCTCAGAAAAATGCATCCACATGTTGCGTTACTGGTCAAAGAAGAATTAAAGAAGCTTTTGGATGTTGGATTCATTTGAACTATTGATTATGTAGAATGGATTTCCAATATTGTACCTTTTTCAAAGCTAGATGGAAGGATTAGAGTTTGTACAGATTTCAGAGATTTAAATAAAGCTTGCCCTAAAGATGACTTTCCTTTGCCCAACATAGATATGATTGTTGATTTAACTGCTGGCCATGCAATGTATTCATTAATGGATGGATTTTCAGGATATAACCAGATAAAAATTGCACCAGAGGATCAAGATAAAACATCATTTACGTGTCCTTGGGGTACATATTGCTGGAATGTAATGCCATTCGGGTTAAATAATGCTGGGGCTACTTATCAAAGAGCAATGACAACAATTTTTCATGATATGATGCATATATTCATGGAAGATTATGTTGATGATTTACTTGCAAAATCTCACACACGAGAAGAACATCTAGAAATCTTGTCAAAAATCTTTACCAGAATGGAGAAATTCAATGTTCGTCTAAATCCAAAGAAATGTGTCTTCGGTGTTACATCTGGAAAACTCCTAGGATACATTGTTTCAAAAAAGGGCATAGAGGTTGATCCAGAAAAAGTACAAGCAATAATGGATATGCCACCACCACGAAATATCAGTCAGCTTCGATCATTGCAAGGGCGACTATAGTCCATCAGGCGGTTTATAGCTCAACTGGCAGACAAAAGTTTACCATTTACGCATTTATTGCATAAAAATGTCCCATTCAAATGGGAAGAAAAATGTGAAGTAGCATTCAATCAGATCAAGCAATATCTTGTGCATCCACCAGTTTTAATTCCACCTATTCCAGGAAAGCCACTCATACTTTATATTTCAGCAACAAAAGTATCCTTGGGAGCATTGCTAGCACAAGAAGATTCTACAGGAAAAGAAAGGGCCATATACTATATCAGCAGAACTCTAACAAGTCATGAGTTAAACTACACTTTCATTGAAAAAGCTTGTCTTGCAGTGGTGTTCGCTTCTCAAAAGTTGCGACACTATATGTTGGCTCATACAGTTAAGCTGATAACCAAGATTGATCCATTAAAATACCTATTAAGCAGAGCTACTTTAACAGGAAGACTTGCAAAATGGGTCATGATCCTAAGTGAGTTTGATATTCACTATGTAGATCGAAAAGCTATTAAAGGACAGGTCATTGCAGATCAGTTGGCTAAAGCACCTTTACAAGAAGAAAATCCAATGCACATTGAGTTTCCTGATGCAGATGTCTTCACAGCAACAATTAAGAAATCATGGACATTGTACTTTGATGGATCTTATACATAATATGGCTCGGGGGCAGGGATTCTCTTTGTTACACCTGAAGGACATACCATCTCACGATCATATTGATTGATGTTCCCTTGTACAAATAACATAGTTGAATATGAGGCATTTCTCATAGGATTAAAAATAGAATTGGAATGGCGGATTACAGAGCTGGAGGCCTATGGTGATTCACAACTTGTCATTAATCAAATAAATGATGACTATCAAACCAAAGATGATAAGTTTCTACCTTACAAGAACATGGTGGATGATTATAAGAAGTATTTTGTGTCAATTAAGTTTTCACAAATATCAAGGATTGATAATAAAGCTACAGACGCAATGGCTACCATTGCTTCCTTATTACAACTATCAGAAGATCAAACCAAATATGAATTTTTGGTGGAACAATTATTTTCTCCCGCCTATGATAATCCTGAAACCCAAGTCATATGTCATTTAAATGGTTCTTATTCACCTTTATATAGCAAGACTTATACCTATTTGAAGGATAATATCTTACCTTCGGATTTATCCCGCAACCAAAAATGAAATTTCATTCGCCAATCATCCCGTTATACCTTAATTGCCAATATCCTTTATCGACGTGGTCTTGTTGGTACACTCCTTAGATGTCTTGAACGTGACGAATCCGACAAAGCCTTACAAGAGGTTCATGGTGGTATTTGTGGAACTCATTCGAGTGGTTTGACCTTAGCCAAGAAATTTTTCAGAATGGGATACTATTGGCCTACCATGGAGAAAGATTCTTTTACTTTTGTCAAGAAGTGTTCTAAATGTCAGATTCACGGGAATCTTATTCATGCACCTGCGCAAGAACTACAACCTTTTACTTCAACATGGCCTTTTTCTCAGTGGGGACTAGATCTTGTTGGTAAAATACATCCTTCATCATCAAATGGTCATAAATTCATCATTACAGCTACAGAGTATTTTACAAAATGGATTGAAGCTGTTCCTTTAACAACAGTGACTGGAAAACAAATATCTTCGTTTATCCTAAATTACATTATTTGTAGATATGGAATTCCTAATTCTATTATCACTGATAATGGAAGACCTTTTAAGAATCAGGATGTTGATGAACTTTGTGAAAGATTTCGCATCCAACACAAGTTCTCTACACCTTACTATCCACAGGGTAATGGTCAAGCAGAAGCTTCTAACAAAACCATCTTGAAGATATTGAAGAGGACAGTAAATGACGCTGGACGTGATTGGCATGTTCAACTCAACCCAGCTTTATGGGCATACAGAACAAGTATTCGCACATTGACAGGAGCTACCCCATATGCTTTAGTCTATGGAGCAGAAGCAATTTTACCATTAGAAGTTGAAATACCTTCGCTTAGGGTTTCACTCAAGTGATGAAGACTATAGAGTTTCGGCCTGTGAGCTAGAACTGTTAAGGAAAGCATTTTTGCCCACTCAAATGTCCTGAGCTGCCACCTCAAGAGCCCAAGTAGACTAGCCCATAAAAATGCACCAAAAAGAAGCAGCAGGCAGCCTGTCCAAATGCCTTTAATCATTCTTGCAGCAATGCTTATCCAGTCTGAGTAATTCCCACATCCCACCAACATTCATCCCACAAGCTCCCATGGCCAGCAAAGTCCTAAAACCCAAAGTTACTCATGTCCCAAAAAACTCCCAAAAACCCAGGAAAAAATCCTGAAAAAGTGCAATAAAAACAATTGGTGAAAACCTGGCAAATAGGCGCTACTTGTGATTACAATGGGCTCCTCCATTTATTAGTTTATGTATTGTTCAGCATCATCCATCCATATCTATCATTTGTATATATTTTTTTATATCCATATCATGCAATGGGAATCTTATGTTTCATCATGGCTTGATGAAATTTGTACATATCCATACCCTTTAGGTTGTGTTTACAATGGGGGAAAATGCAGAAACATAGATTGAACAAGAGAGGGGCAACAAGCTTTTCGAACATTGCAAATAGACACCAAAAACAGTTGGACAAAACACAACAAACATTGCCATATCAAATCAACCACAACATGTTTATTCAATGTCAATGGAAATCGAAACAACATGATCCAAACAACTATTGAAATGAGAACATCAAATCAATGATAATCGAATTGGATGATCTTAATTTGAATAAATGTTTGAAATACTTTAAATGGTTGTTTGATTTTTTATCATATCTCTGGAGTAATTCAATGATGTACTGAACTAGAAAAGCAAGGAAGGAGTATGATTTTTCTTTGTCTGTTGTTTGGGAGGAAATCATTAGTACTATGCCAATTGGTCGCGAGAAATGCTCTATTATAGATCATGGATGACATTTCAGAATTTGCATGGGAAAAGGATTAACTCTTGTTTGTTTATGCAAGCAATACTCAGGTCATCTTGGTTCAATTATACCTAGATGCTTGTATTAACTTGCTATATCAAAACTCATGAAAGTAATACTCAGGTCATCATTGGTGCTAACATACCCTTTGATGCTTGTATTAACTTTCAACATTTCAAAGCTCTATGATGATACAAAAAGCAAAATTAAGCTCTCCAAATGGCAATGTTGTGTGGATGTCCTGCATGGTTAGTATAGATTGCATTCATGTTAAAAACTGCATTTTGCATTCATAAATTTCTCAAAAGTTGGCAAGGAATCAAATGGTTTATATCTTTTCGAATACATGACTGAGTATATTTTGACATTCACAAAAACAATATTTCATACATTTTTTTTTTATATATATATTTGCATTAGAAAATCATAAAATCAAAGCATACATCCTATACATCATGTATTCATTCATCAAATAAATTTCATCTCAATAAAATCATGTATATATAAATACCATAAACCATGAAACTATCATATCATACACATCATATATCATCATAAATCATCGTTGCATTTCATATATCTCAAAAATGAGTGTCAAAATGTACAAGGATGTCAACTATAAATGATATAACATCATCAAAAATAGGATCATCTCAAGGTGTATACAAAATGTCTCAACAGAATATCATGAAAATATCATCTACAATGCACTAGGCAGTGCTATCCTCTGATGGTGCTGGTCTGGGACCCGTACCACCTGCCCCTGATGTACCTGCTCTGCCTGTCCCTAGTGGCCCTCCTGGAGGTAATGGCTGTGTCACACCCCTGCTGGTAGTACGAGACCGACCATGCGTAGACCGTGACTGAGCATAACTCTCTCTCCGCTCAGGTGGAACCACATCATGATATCTAGTCCGGTAAAACTCTACCTCTTGGGTGGCTCTGGTAACCTCTCTCATCATATCACCAGTCAAGGTGCTAGCTGCTACTCTCTGTAGGCTATCCGCCAAAGCAATGGCCTGCTCACCCCGCTGTCTCGCTGCGTCCCTCTCAGCAGTAACTGCAGTCAACTGTCCTTGCAACTGTGAAATCAAAGTCTGTGCCTATGCTAACTGGGTTTGCAAACTCTGTACTGTATTCTGTAAAGAGGAGAGCTGACCTGATACTGTCGGATCTACTGAAGGAGATGGGTCAGTATGTCTCATACGTGATCCAACCCTACTACCTCTGCCACCTCTCCTACCACCTCTCCTGCCACCTCTATCTCCACCCCTATCATCACCACCATCATCTCCCTCTGAGTCATCATCACTGTCCTCTGAATCGTCATCCTCTGATGCTGAGTCCCTCTGTCGTCATCTCTATGAAATAATAGGAGCAATAGCCTCATCAGGATCAAACATACATGGTGCCGGATGCTCTAGGACATACTGAAAATACTCGGGTGTTGTCCCTGCATCAAGGACATCCACTCGGTAATCCCACATCTGTGCTCCCAAACTGGTGAACTCTGCCACCGCTGTCTCATATGAAATCCGTGGACCCCATACAACAAGCTCTGGCTGTCATCGTGCATAAATGGCTGAACCCATAGGCATACCCTGAATCCGACCAAACTATCGACATACTCGTCCAGCAAGAAATCTCTCAATAATCCATGTAGTCCACCCAATCAAAAATCTGGAAGTACATACATATGGCATCTCCCTCGCATCCTCTGGCCATGGATCACAATCTAAATACGATCTCCAGCATACTGTATCCAGACTATCCAATAACCGCTGCCAATGCACTAGTTTGCCCAGTCTTGGCTGAGCAATAATGTGAGCATATCTCCATCTGTATGATCGACCAGCTAGTCGCTGTCCTTGAGTCAATGGACGTAAAACAACAAAGTGCTCCCATGCCCATATCTATAATAATGAGCACCCAATAGAAAAACTCTGGCCTCTACCATATACAATATGATGTAACTCATCATATAGGTGGGCTAGCATGCATGTACCCCACGCATACCGTGTCCCCTGCATCACCATACTCTCTAAAACATGACCCCATCCAATCGTGAACCCCTTCGACCTATGGTCAGGGCACAACACACCTCCAATGAATCCTGCAAGTACAGATGGTAAAGGTGGATATGTATCTGTAATCTCACCCCATGGGATAAAGTATCCAGCAATCTGACCATCTCAGAAAATCCGTCTCAAAGCATCAGTGCCTCCAGCCTCTCGGCTATCAAAAACAACTATCTCCCCCATCACCAGGATCCGTAGGATGCGATATATGTCCTCATGGGTCACTGTAATCTTGCCTGTCGGTAAATGAAATGTGTTAGTGTCACTATGCCACCGCTCTGCAAGTGTTTTCAATAGAGCCCTGTTGAGGCGAACCTCAGGCATATCAAGCAATGAACTCAATCCACACGCATCAATGACATCTCGATCAGACTGTAATAGATGAGGAATTAAACTCCATGTACTAGGGAATGCCTCTCGTGACTGCAAAACACCTAATCTCTCCTGTTGACCCATCATCAATACAAAATCCATATCAAATCATTACAAGTTATCAATCAGAACACCATATCATATCAAGCTATTTGTTTTCATTTTCATGGAAAGCGGATAATTAATATCATGTTTATTTTTAACAACTTTAGAAATAAACATATCAATCAAATAATTTGTTTTTCGTCATCAGGAAAAGTAGATTTATCAGTCCTATTTGTTTTTAACAACTTTAAAAACAAATCTATCAGCTCCTATTTGTTTTCCAACAACTTTGGGAACAAATTTATCAGGTTACAACAACATACAATCAAAAGCGCTACAAAATTAATTATGGGCGCTACAAAATTTCTCATCAGCGCTACAACATCAAAGGCACTACA